>OZ030380.1:9509203-10186140 GCA_964023945.1 Ectemnius cavifrons
TATCAGTAAAAATGAAGGAAACATTGCTTTCGATATATCATTCGAATAGAGGCATGTATCTTATCACTCTCGCATGTTTCCACTGACGCACGTCTAATGCACAGTTGCAGAGTCAAGACCAGTTCCTTCGTTCCGCATCCCCGATATCGGGTATATCCTTTTAAAGCTCGCCCGGTCGAGGAGTCTTGGCGTGCTAAGTCAATGCCTTTAATGACAATAACATACGGCGCGATTAACAGTGGAGTCAGCGTGGCGATGCGAACCGTTTGATATTAAATCAAGCGCTGCCGGAAGCATTGAAGAGCGGTGCTCTTGCACGCGGGGTAATCCGAAGACGATGATGACTGCTCGTCACAGTTCTGGCGGAGGATCCCCGACCTGCCACGCTTCTTCCGAAGCAATTCTCCGATCCGTCAACGACTTCAGCGGATAATAGTCGAGGAACGCGGCGCACCGGCTGCGTTTCAGCCTCAGTTCTAGCAGCACAGAGAGGTAACGTCTGCCATATGCCGGCCGGCAGAAACCGGCCGTGATTTTTGCCGGCTGCCAATGCCGCAAGGAAATCGAAAAACGAAACAGAGATATCTACGCCCGCATGATCAATATTTAAAGGCAGAGTATCGCCATCATAGAAGCTAAGTGGCTGTCTAAAATACAACCTCCTTAAAAATCTGACTGAAAGAAACTGTGGGGAAGATTCCTTGATTACGGGCTGCCCTTTGCTACTTGGTATTCATCAGTAAAGTGGCGGAAGGTTCCCAACTCTGGATTGCATTGCGCGAATGCTGGGATAGTTATGGAAAGCGCGAGAATCAAGGGGAATCCAACGATTCCTTTCCGCAGAGAGCGGAGAATTTATTTTCCACGAGCAAGATCCCCCCATAGATCTTCCATCCTCGAGCACTCCGGGAACTGCCGCCCCTCGGTTCCCTCGGCTGGCAGTACAGCTCGTATACGTGTCTGCGTGCACGTTGCTTTAGTGCAACAAAACTAATAAAAAGAAGAGGCACCTCATAGTTGAAGTGAAACGAGCCGCGTAGTGGCAAGACGACTTCGCCGAGGCACACCGTTGCACCTGTATCTCTTGAATGCCCTCCGTTGGCACTCCTACCTTACTGAGCTGCTCTCTCGCTACGAGGTACATCAAGTAGACTATATATGATCGCTTTATACATCTCATAATACCACATGTACTTGAAATGCAAATCTATAAAAAATAAACTATCAATACTTCTCAACATTAGATACTAAAATATAGGTTGCGATAAAACCACTTGTCGAAAAATGGAAATAATAAAATATAGTCTTCTTTCCAAATGAAATAAAGTAATATAAAAAATAAGAATGGCTCTTAAAACAAGAGTCGTTTATAATTCACTATCGGGGTCAGAAGAACAATCGGATGGCGTGGAGCTCGATGAATCGGAATCCGAAGAGCAACAAGAACAATCCGACGAGCAAGAGGAGCTCGAGCTGGATTCGCTCAGGTTGATCTCAGGCATTTCTGGACGAGTAACGCGATATCGGCGAAAGAATTTGTTAAGATTTTCCTCGGCTCTTTTTCCCTTTGGCCAAGGGAATGTGCTAATACTTGTGTCGCTCAAGTTCGTCACTTTGATATGTGATGGAATAGCCTTCTCTTGTTGGCATTCGTAATCCGAATTGTAATTAATAGTGGTTATACCATACATGTTGTATATCGTCGGTTCGATCTTCGTTATATTTCGTTTAGTTTTGCGAGATTTATTTTTATTTGTTGGGTTTCTTGTTATCAAGTCCGTTGTCTGTATTCTGTGAAGACGAGGTACATATTGTTGAGGCAGCTCGAATTCTTCCTCCAATTCAGACGAGGATGTATTATAAGTATTCTGCAGCTTGAGTGATTTGATCTTCACTGGTTGCTTGGAATCCAGTATCTCGACTTCCAAGAAGTCCGAGATCGAGAGGGAATATTCCGGACTGTTCTCTGACATTTCATTCGGAATTGTATCTGCTGGCGTCGTTTCAATGTATTTTGCAGGCATCTTCTCGGAAGTGTCAAAAATTCCTTTGACATTCGAAAGTTGCAAGGCAGGATCAAAGTCTTCATCAATGTATTCGAAGTCCGAATCATCTGGCATTGGAATACCATAGTATAATTTTTGAAATACATCTTGATCTCTGCTTTCGACAATGTCCACTTCGCGGAGGACGTCGAAAGACAAAGCTCCAGTTTCCACGATGCTTTTGTTAACTTCTTGCTCGTTATCGGATATTACCATTGAGGGATCGTCGAGATCGGAATCTGAATCATACAAGCGCTGTAGAAAAACACACCGACTGTATGATCGTTCACTCTGAGCATCTGTTCGGCAAATATAGTATTCAAACAATGTTGTCATCGCAAGACAATAAGAGACTAGACTTAGTAAAAACGACCGCCCGGCACATTATTAACACGCGTATTACGTAGTATTTCCCTACGATTTATATTAATGATCCTAATAAATACGTTTATTAATATGAACTTATTCTTATGTTTCTTACAGCTTCGTGGCTGAAGTGCTGAAGCGGCACATCATCAGGTACTGGCCTCTCCCAAGTAGTACAATTACTCCGCACATTGAAGAAGTACACTTTGCCAGGCTGACTTTTCGAGTCGCACTCTACCCAATTGTGAGTGTCTTTGAATTGTCCAAATTGATATCCCTCTTTTGGGACGAGCGTCTTCGATGCATTATTCGACCTACCATAATACGAACTGTGCCGAGATGAGTGCTCGAAATACGAACTGTATTCACTGTCGTACGTTGAACTACATGATCGAAACATATTTTTCCGAGCGAGATTGCACTTTTTGCGCGGCTTGTGTTATTTTTGCGTACGAAAAGCGTCCTTTCCGAGGAGCACGTGGTGATACTACGCGGGAATAACGTTCCGTATGTGAACCTCGAAAGGAGAGCGTCCGATGAATGAACTCGGCGACAGACGAGGATAGAGTCAAACAAAGAAAGCCTGACGCAGTGCGAGAACAGCACGAACCTCAATCTCAGCACGATTTCGGTACTCTCACGTTGCAAGTGCTTTAGATAATCTACCAATAGGAGCTCCCATTGGTGCAGTAGCTCGACTTCTATTGTATCAATATGTGTTTATATTAATTACATTGAATTCCTCATTGAAACGTAAGATAGATTTTATAATTGAAAGGTTAATGGCGTGCCTGACTCATACTGTACTTTGCCACTGACTACCTTAACATATTAACTGTTCACAAGTGTCTCTTCTGACTTTAATCAGTGATTCTAAGTAGATGCCTAACACTTGGTGCACCGGTTTCCTGCATTATTGTAAAGCTGTTCGTGCCCGGTGACAGTGCAACGTTAGAATCCATTTACAGTCGACCACTGCTGCGTGGCGTCTCGGTCATTAACATAGTTAGTTAATTTGGATTGCAAATCCTGTCGACGATCGGGCGGAGGGTGGTGCGCGGAAATTGTTGTAAAAGAGAGCAACCGGGTATGTGTACCGATTGTTGGCGAGCTTCCGTCTGATTGTGTCAGGCAAATTGAAAGATTCCGATCTCATCACGCTTGTGCGGACTTGATCCTTGGCTGTTACGATGATTTTACGACAGCGGTGTGTCGTACTGTTAAGGCCCGTTTCCACTACAATATTTCACCGAACAAAACACCCAACATATAAGAAAGAAAAGGTTGCCCATATCGTATTACTGGTGCTATGACGGAATCTTATTTGACCGCTAAGTAATGCGATAATACTATCGTAAAATTATCCACGAGCAGTGCCTGTAGTAGCAAGCATTTTTACGACACACAGGTGAAGTCATCTCGTATACACTACCTTCCATGGCTAGCAATCGTTAAATTAATTCTGGCTGCTCGGCGCCGTGTTAATTTAAGCCGGGCGAATGCCCACGCCAAGCATCGGGCTTACGTGTTGTGCAGTCAGTTGATCCTAATTATTTCTTTACTCCTCGACACGCGGCAATTAGCAGTTTAACTGCGATCCCCTGCCGCTATAAGAGCTTGCTCCAGCTCTTCCTTATTTTTCCTGCCGTTCGCCGGGACTGTACAATAGTAGAGGTATGTATGTGTATAGTCGGATACATCGTGCAGACTCCGCTCGGTTAATTTCCTCGGGCATAGTTTCACGAGCGGTTGGAATGTCTGCCGACATTCCCTAATCGCGTCTGGGGTTCGAACTTCAAATAGAATAATACAGGGATTCAGAGTGCACGCACGTACACGGCACCGGTGGCGCTCGTGAAACAGGCCACGAGGACGGCGGCGCCCACGAAAGAAACCGCTCTTCTAAGGTCCTTTTTTTTTTCGCCTCACTGTGGAGGAAACGCCACGGGAATGCGTAATAGAATATGCATCCGGCGCCAGGGGCACACATTCTAAAGAGTACTATTCTATCTTTCATAGACTTATGAGCAAGTTTTTGCTTGACTAGGAAAAAGTTCTCTAAGGACCGATAGTATGAGTTGGAAGAGCCAGGTAAAGAATTCGATACTTTAGTCCCGCAGGTGTAGGTACAAGCAGGTCTTGGCCGTGAAACCGAGATAATCTAAGGTCGTTCTCGGGGTCGTCCCGAGGGCGGCGAGAAAAAATTGGTGCACCACCTAGGGCGTGAGGTAACGCGGAATCGTTGCGTAAATAATCTTCCCTATAGTCTCGAAGGACGCTCACGTAATTTACGAGGGCAGCCGTTCGGTCGCTGGCCCTCCCGTTTTCCGCTTCATTATTCAACAGCTTTTGTGAACTACGTACGTAAATGCGAGGACGAATTATTGGAATAAACCCCGTTAAAAGTCCACGCATTATTCTTCCATTCTTTACTATTGCTTTAACATTAGTCACACTATCTCTTGGCGCAATAAAATTGTCATTCAGAGGACTATGATTATTACTGTAACTTCGTCCGACATTTGCGGAAGTTCTCTCGTGGCACCTGTGAAGAACCTTCCAGCGACAAGTCACGAAGAATACACTGGAGAAAAAGAGAAGAAAAGATCCGGAGCAGGGAATAGTCCGGTAGAACTCTGAGAGAAAAGTTAAAGGACCTTCACGGAGAATACTGGGAGCCGGTCTTGCGGTGGGTTTGCGGCTGGACAAAAACGAATTTTTTGCACCCACTATTCTAGCTACGGGTGCAGACGTCGAATCAAAGAGGGAGATCGAAGGATGAGCATTAATAGTAGCTGAGAAACGTAATAGGTGGATTCACGCAAGCCGACCTTCGTAATTTGAGAATTTTTCGACCCCATCGTCCACCGGTGGAAGTCCTTTATACCACTGGATTCGTTGAATTCTATGAACAGGATGTGCTCCTCATTCAGTGCAAACCACACGAAGAGAGATTTATCATCATGGAAACTATCGAAAGAATTAACAACGTTTGAACATTACAATCATTCATACTGAAGACTTCGAAAAATATGTGTAAACTAATCCATTTGAAGGATCGCAGGAGGTAAGAGTAATCAAGACCAGAGGAATGGTTGGTAACCAAAGGATTCACCGGTTGGAAGATGGCTAATGACGACCGAAGCCGCCGTAAGGATATGTTACATTAATAACTCAATTTAGCCATTACCTCGATATCACATGGTACGTCCTGTCTCAAATAACCACGTGAAACTAAGTGCTCGGATCGAAGTCGTGGACGTGATCGAAAGGATCTTGAGACTCGGAAAGGGACTCTACGGAAATAAGAGACACGTAACGAAGATCGGAAGGCCGAGGGGGTTGCCGAGATACGTGAGGAGTCATCAGGATAGTCCTGGTAATAGTATCGGGCAGGATCATCTACGTCCATGAGTAATAGAATCCAGGTTCCGATACGAGGTGTTGCAAAGGTCACAGGCACAGCATGGATTCTCGGTCGGAAATGGCGAAGGTCCTTGATCGAGGCAATGCAGTTGGGAGGAAAAGTCGATAATTTGATGATCCTTTCCTCGATAGGAAGTGTTATTGCGACGACAACTGTGGCGACGGTGGCAGGAGAAGGAGTGGCAGGCTAAGAAAAACGAAGGAAGGAGGAGAAGTCTGAGGAGAGAAGAAGGATGATGAGGACCATCGAAGTTCCTGGTGGTGGTGGCTTGGACCGTTAGTTGGCCCCAGCTCCACGGGAGCGTTGTCCGGGCATTCCGAGTTACTATTCTCCGTCTTCCTCTTCTTTCCTCTCTCGGTCCCTCCGCCATTCTTTCGTCGCTCTCTTTCTCTCTGTCCCACTCTCCGCTCTCTGTATGCATACACGTGTGTGTATGTATGCGTGTGTCTGTGTGTGTACATACCCGCGTCCGTCCTGTCGGCATTCCCTAGGAGTCCATCTCTTTCACGGGAATACTCTACCAATAGTACCGCACCTTATGCTTGCCTTATATTCCATAGGTAATGGATTGTGCACTTGTTCCGACAGGTAGAATCACCGAGTCTTGCCTTTCTGATTTGTAAGTAGCCGATTGCTATATCAGGCGGCTTTCCCAGCTTGAATCATGGGAAAGAGTATCAAGGCTCGCGCGATGATTTTGTTCAAGATCCGATAAAATTGTATCATAATATTTTACGTGAATAGGGACACACAGATGTATCAAGGGCAAGAGTTATTATTCCTGGTGATTAACTCGTCTTACTTGTTGTACAATAATTTTTATATAGACAGCATCCGCTAATTTAAGAGAAATCCACTTTTTCTTCTATATTCTATATTTTCACACGTTTCACAATTTGATTCGATTGTCCGTTTGACACAAAGTATTTAATATTGGGATATTTATTTATACATAAATCGATTACGAAGTATATATATCGATGAACTCACGATTGTAGATGATCTCTCGTTTTTACGGGTCTAGTCGAAAGAACATTGTTAGGCGAACTGAAAGCCCAGTTGATCGCTGGGCCACTGGGTCCCCTCATCTCTGCCTCCGTAAGGATAACAGTGCACGGGTGTACCGTTTACGCTAACGTTATCCTCGGCGTGTCTTAACTTTGTATCTCGGACCTCGTCACGATGATCGAAAGTGTGAAAGTGAAATCCACTGACAGTGATGAAAGCAAGAGTGAAGAAAGAAAATCCCAAGATCAAGATATTCTCTCCGATCACCTAAATCGCAAAATCGATTTTTACATCGAAAATAGCAACAGCTTGTCAATATGTAAACTTATCAGCCCCAATTTCCCGACAATTTCCAATCTCACAGATTAGAAGGTCGACACATTTCATCTAAATTTCTAATACCTCAAAGTATAAAAGATTTCGTGAGCGAATTTAAAAGACTTCATTCGCCCTTGGGAGTGGTGTCTTTATACGATAATTCTAAGCAATTACTCTTCCAATTACTATTTCCATCGAGATTCAATCACATTACACCTAAAGAAAAACCAATAGCTTCTCAAAGATATTCTTGGAGAATATAAATAACCATTTTTGACAACGATAAGTACATTTAAGAATGAACTTTCAAGATGTGGGTGGTGCGTGGGTTGAGTAAAGGTAGACAAGGAATGTCCTTGGTGGCAAGCGAGCATTCGATTTCTTCATTTCGTTGTCATCGAGATCGCGCGCTAGACGATCTCGCTGTTACGTTAGATCCATATAGGTATCTCAGGATGACCTCATATACCCGGCAGAGAAGAGATGTTGCGACTGTGGAAGGTCGCCCGTTAGCCAGTGATACAACATTGCCGGCTACACGGCAAAAGTGCCGGGAGGCGCTTCTTCTCACGGACGAAAGTAGGATTACGCTCGATTTTCACTCTCTGTGTTTTCGATTATATAAGTGTCGGGGCGGACGAAGAGAGCCGGCTGCTTACGGTTTAATAAAACACAGTTACTCGCCTACTTGGTGCAACGTGTCGTTGCTACCGGCGTTACTACTATCCGAAGGATCAAGGATACTAATTCTCATTAGTACGAAGTCTTCGACACTAACTAAGCTATTTAATTTAGTTTGAATGACGAAAACTTGAGAGCAAGTGATCGATTTTGAGAAAAAAAAACTTGAAAAATCAAGTTAGAAATGTAATTTGGTCGACTTGTATACCTGAACTTTCGCCCACCGTGACCTCGGTGAAGTAGAAGCGAGTTCTCGGTCACGGTGTTACATCACCGTATGCGTAATGCACGGTGTACGGCATTATATGACCCGTTAGCCCGTTAGAGTGACCCTACTGCCTCGATTCGCCATTATAGAGCGAACGAGTGCGACCAGTCTCGCTCGGGGAGAAGCGGATCCTTGCGTATGGGTGTTCAAAGGGCTTGTCAACACAGAAGCACCTACCACCGGAAACAGGTGCACCATAGGATATCCGTACTATTCCCAATTCAAAAACTACCTGTCTTCACCTATATTTCTATGATATAATTCAATTAACGAACAATAGATTTTATTCCAATTGAAAATCTTTAAATGAAATATTACTTTTTCAGAATGGTTATTCTCTAGTAAAATATCACTTAAAGTGGACATAGAGGAGATCTCTTCTTTCAAAGTGTCAAGAGCCGATGTTAGGATGGTCCACTTCCGAGAGCAAATATTTGCTGGGAAGAGTTTACTCCATAGACTTGTCTGGAGTTTGCCAAGCGTCGCCTCTTCGAAGAATATTCTGTCCATTCTAACGTGCTCTCCTCAATCCTTCCCTATTCACTCACGCAACCTGCCCATAAACGCCTAACGGTCTTCTCCTCGCGTTTGCCCAAAACGAGATTCGGGGATTATCTAACGAGTGTTGCGCAATCTTGGTTGTGCAACACGAAAACGTAATCTGTAAAAGTGTTACGGTGGTAGAATGAATGCCTCTTCATCCGGGCGCCCCTACTACCGGGCTTTATAACTGTGTGTGTTTGTGTGTGTGTGTGTGTGTCTGCCCCTCCTTGCCAACTTGCCAGCCATAATTCCTCTCTTCTCCAGTCTTTCTCCGTGCTCTTCTTTCTCCCTCGTCAGGCAAGCGTACACCGTATGTTGAACAGAGAAAGACGGATCACCCTCAAACTCTCACCACAACCTTGACCCACTGAACCCCGAGTATCTTGATTCTCCATCTCCTCGAATTGCCGTCAAAGAACACCGACACCCCTCGGCGTGCCTGTGCACTCTGGAATTCGGGTCATAGTCAAATACACGATTCATTTTACATAACAAAGTTCAGCGACATAGGGCTGATTTATAAATATAAATTGGCACTATGAAATTAAAGAGCGAAGTAGTAATTAGTCCAGTTTATTATAGGTATAATTTTGCGTGCGAAATGAAATGGTTGAGTATATTTGAATGGACGTGTAGGTAAGCGTACATATGGAATATCCAGTTTTCTCTTTATAGTATGTCCAACTAGTTAGCACTCGTATTTACCATTCTGAGGACATTGCTTAAATAGGTCGGGAAAAGGAGTGGCGAAGAGTGTGACTTCGTTGTTTGATAAGATCCAAAAATTATTCAGCAAGACTCGCTTATGAGAAGGCTGACATTACTTGGCAAATGTAGCGTGGCTTACGGTCATGTTCACGGCACCGTGGCGGTACTCCATTTGGTATGACGTGTCGGCGAGTAATATCTTAGAGAAAATTGTATTGCTGATATTATCTAACGATGGAAAGTAGCGCAAGGCCGCTTTCTTCTTACTCAACCGACTATTACACCTGAAGAGACTGTAACAGGCGGCAGCTACCGAGCTCTTTCTCTTTTCGAGCGCCGTCAACCGTCCGTGGAAGCGAGGAAATTAATGCGGTCGCCGTCGAAGAATCGTCCCTCGTTCAGAGAAGAGACCGGACGAGGAAAAGTGCTTTTTCACTCTCGAGTCGCCCTCTTCCTTGGCGCAATCACGTACTCCACAGATTGATTCTTTTTTATCGCCTCTTTTTTACATCCCGATTAGTCGAGATGCTTTTTCCCACTGTCACGGATGAATTCGAAGACAGAGATTAAATTCTTAATGATTTACTCTTAAACAAATAGATCTTTACTTTCATTTAAGACAAACATTTGATTAAAATAACACTAGTGCTCGAGGATCTAGTTATTTAGTGGTCCACGAAAAAAAAAAGGAACGTGTGCGATCCGCGAGAAAATACGAGGAAGGCGCGTAATGTCTTGTTATTACACGTGTCCCTCCTTGGTAACGGGACAAGCAACCAAACCAACCGGCCTACTTATGCACGGACATTCACGTACGTAAGGCTCACGCACATATCCAACGCGTTCCATCCGAAGAGTCGCCTTAGGACTCGGATTGCACATTACCGGGCGCGGTAACCGAAGGTAAGACGAAATTGAGAGAAGATACTCTTCGCTCCAGTATCAACAACGGGCCTGGCTTACTGTATCACCGTCATTTACGTAATGCGAAAACGATCACTGCGCCAGGAAGCTAGTAGCCCGAAGAGAGATTGCACACGAGTAGTAGTTGGCATACGTGAATTCAGTGAGCCAAAGTACTCAGGGATATCGTTTACCTCTCTAATACTACTCCGCCACTTGAATCACCATGAGATGGAACAGATCGACCACGCACGTTTGGTCCTCGTCCCAACAGGAGATACGTGCATCTTTCTGATGGCCGACGGCGACCTTAGATTTTCCTTGTTCGGGGACGTGCACGAATGTTGCGGGCTCGAAGCCAACGAGGAAGAGTCACCACTGGAATACACATGAGGACCGGTCCTCCCTGCGTGCGAAAACGTCGGACAACTCTGGCCAGCGTTAACTTCACCGACAGAAATGTTTTATTTACCTCGCATATTTATTCCGGCCTCTCAACGCACTCGCCCAATGTACAGCGGACTTGGGATGCCGAATGAAATAAGGAGTGTAAGATAAATGTGAAAGGAAGTCGTATTGGTTGTCAGAAAGTAATCATAGTGAGTATTGTCGTGTGAGTTGAAGCGGACATTGATCGGATTTCGATCTAATCGGTGAGGTTGTCTAATCGAGAATTAGATCTCTTAGAGAAAATGGACTCGTGTTCTTCACACAGTAGGGGCTGCCAGTAATTTCGCCAGGACCAAATAAGGTCAGCCAAGATCCCGGGAACAAGATGTTAGTAGTTTTCGCGCGCTACAACTCCCAGCAAGGTCAGTGTACTGGCCTAGTCGTTGAGATTTACAAGTTGAAACCTGGCAGGAGAGATATAGGGAACATCCAGACTGGTGGACAAGGTACGCAGAAGGAATTTCGCAATTTGCTGTGAGCCAACCTTCACATAGCTACTAACAAGAGCACAGTGACTCTGCTCCCTTGGATCCGATTGAATCCCACGGTGAAGATACTTCCACTGAGAAGAACAAGATCGATCTCTCACAGATTTTATGCTCTCCGGTTAACCGAAACCCCCTTTGACTATTCCTTTTACTGATTTCTCTCTGACCAATAGATTTCATTGGAATTCATCATTGGGCATGTTGGGAAACAACAGTGCGTCACGAAGAGTTTCCTCTTTACAATCAGTATTTCCATAAAATGAAAAGGCTTTTAAGGGAACAAGGAAATTGTCCTCTTAACTTCTCGTTGTTCGTTCTATCCATTTAGAGTTCCCTTTGGAGGCGAAAGTTCGTCGACTTCCACGACGAATTTCAGTAGCAGGTTTTGGTTTCGTAATAAAGCCACGTGATTTCATCGCGTGGCCTCTTCGCTTGGTGGCGGTCCGCATGTAGGCATACGTGTACACATACGTGGGTTGACTAAACGCGTTACACACTCCGATCCTCCATCCCAGTTAAACGGGCATTCAAGTCGCCGGTAAGCGCGCGCCTTCATTTTCAACCTCCAACATTCTCACGCGTTATAATCGTATAAATCTACAAGATTTTTCCTTGCCCTTGGGATTACACTACTTGGCCAAGCACTCTTCTGCTTCTGTAAGCCGGATGGAATGAAATATGTTTAGATTTTTCGTGAGCCACCAACCAAGGGGGGGACCACCGGGCACAGTGATTTTCTTAAATCACTTGGAATCCCTGAGTAAAAGCGAAACCATGTTACGCCCAGGATTCGCATCGTATAGTCTCGTTCTAATTAAAGGATATAAATGATCGTAACTCGCTCGCGCAGGAGTATGCATTATTAAGCAAACTTGTGCTTCATTAAGGCTGGACAGAAGCAAGAGGTAGAAGATTGCTCGTTTTCTTTCGGGCAAGTATGTAAATCTGTACTGGTGTACAGGCTCTGCCCGTTATCAAGGAGCATTGGACAAAACGAAATAATTCCAGAGTGCGACACTTCTTGATCAAGTTGTAAGGATCGTCCTGAAAATGGCAAGGCGGCGGGAGGGGAGGGGTGGGGATCGCTTATAAATCGTGGCGGGTTCTCGGCATGAATTCCAAGAGGGAGGGCTGTAGTGGCCACAGCCGGCAAGGAATCGAGTGGTACAAGCACGTAGCGAGCACATGCACCGTCTACGGAACACCGTCGAGAGAGACCTTCACCGTGGAGATCTTGAACTGTGGTTGACGCAGAGACCGGTACCAACATGGCGACCGGCCGTGGCCGAGGAGCGGACGAGCAAACTCGACTCGATTGTGTAATGGCGGCTGAAGCGAGGCTCTTGCAAGCCCATAGGAGAGAGGTGAACGTCCTGCGAGACTCGTTCCCCTCCGTTTCTGCATCGTCTCTCTCCTCAGCCACAGCCACCGAACCACTCTCTCTCTCTTCTTCCAAGGGTTCGTCTTGCTTCTCTCTACTACCGGGAGACGGATACCAGGCTGGGCTAGCGAAGGCTACGAGCTCCTTGCCGAGACGAACAAGGCGTACCCGGCTACGTGGAACCTCGTTTCGGACAAGTGTCATCGCCCTCTCCTGGCTAAACAACCATCGCCGCACGTTTCCTCGTTCCTAATTCACCTTCGCCTCCAACCGCGCGCCTTTTTCTGACTCCGGCACATCCTAAACGCCACACCTCGCTTCTTAATTTTGTCGCTCTTTCTCTCCTCTTTCATTCGTCTTTCTTACTCCTGTTTGATATCTTTGTCGCGGAGTATACTTGGTTATTTGCATCCTCCCGTCTTCCTCCGTTCCCAATCGACAGACCAAGTTTTCTGTCTGAATGCTAATTAGGACGTTGATCTGGCATTTGGCTCGGGCTACTGGCCCCAAGGATTGCCCAGTTGGATGCTGTTGGCTTGTAGTCATTTGGGAATGGGAACGCATCTCACTGATTCTTACCTTTTCTTGAAATTATTTGGAATACTTGGGATGCTTTGGGATTCAAGTGTTAGAGGCACCTGTCTCGAAGTGGTACCGAGAATGTTAGAACTCGGGGCTTCCCTCGAGTTGGTGGTCCTTGGATACGCGTAATCGGCTATCGACTTAAAGTACATACTTACGTTGAGTATAAGACTCGTGTCATGCATATTCAATTTTTTTTCGTTAGACAGGTACATACATGCTCTGTCGGCATTAGCTTGGTCGATGGTTCCTCGAATTAGATTGTATCTGTCCGATTTGACCTCGCAGAGATACGTACTGCCGATTATCTCAATCGGAATATTAACGAGGCGCTGGCCAGACTTTTACGATTTTAATCCGAAAACCCCGCAGCATTTTGCGTGTCAATGGACTGTGTCTGAATCTATGTTAAGATGGTCATTCATTTCTATTCATTATTTCGAGTGTCATTGGTGTGTTTTAAATTATTGTCGAATTGATATTCTTGATTTTTTGAAAGCCTGATCTTTTCAATGATTTGTGCAATAGTGTGAATTTGAGGGAGGATAAATGAATTGAAGGGAATCTGGGTGGAATACGACCAAGTTGAGTCGAGGTTGGCGAACAGAGCGTACACCAAGATGGCTGCCGAGAGTGCCTCGTGGCATGGAATCTGATATTACCTCACCGTAGCCCTGGCAGTGACAGTGGCCCTCTCTTCTTGCCTCCCCTTCACTCCGTCTTCAAGCTTTCTCGCTTGTTCCTTCTGTGGTTCGCCGCCACTCGTCTTTTACCACGAGGCCTCCTTTCCCTCCTCGCGCACCAGCAAAGCACTTGGCTCAGCTCGCTCGCTCGCTCCTCACGTCGCAACTAGGAAATTCTAGGCAGTGCTAATTATAGGCGGACAGAAGCCGCTTTTCAGTTTTGATGGCGCCAGTCAACTCACTATGACACTGCACGATATTTTTCTACATAATCGGAAAAGCCTGGAATTAGTCGCGAATTTTTATTCATCGCATGAATTCGAGACTTTGGAATCCTTGAGTCATTAGCCTTTCCAGACATGGATATCATATTCTACTGCTTTTATTTGATTGACAATTTCAAAGCTTGTATATAGCGATATATTTAAAGTATTTTGTTGAGACAATTTTTCAATCAGAGTTTATGACATCAATGATTAATATCGAAAGATAATAAAGAGGCAACGTTTTCTTTACGAAAAGAATTCCGACGTCCGCCTGCGGGCGCCTCGGTGAATCACAAGTATGCCGTGCGTGAACCGCAAGCCGGATGAAATAATCCGTCTCATACATATGTAATCAGCGATTTTACTGCGAAAATTGTGTCATATTCACCTGCGATTTCATCGAGAATAAGAGAGAAGTGGTATTCTTTCTGTACATTTTACAGAAACAATCCGGCAAGATGTTACATAAGTTTATTATTTTCAATCATTAGGCAGTCAATCAATATTTTATCAGATTCTAGCCGGTATCCGTTCAAGCACCAATATCACTTATCCGATTCACGTTGCAACTTGATTCGAGATTTATACGACTCTATCGCACGTCGCGACTTCCTTCCGATTGACGAAAGCACGGCCGTGCTTCCGACAAGCTTTATTTCCGGCTCTATGCTCAACGCACAGATCCTCATTTATTTAATATGATCGTCGCGCAACAACTCCCACAGACATCGGAAGACAGAAGTCTAGCTATGGAATATTGTCATCATAACTCATTGATTCAATTTCATCATTTCCCTAGCACACTCGTATCATAACAACTAGATAAGGTCAGATGTCACTATTACCAAAATTATCTCTGATAATCAATGAACAAAATAAATCATTTACTATCACAAAAGAGTGCAGAAATATTTCGAAATCAAATCTCCATGATCATCTTCAACCTTAATAAAAGGTATACTCAAACAATTTACATGACTAAAAAACTGTGTTTCTTATCAAAGTGAAGTATGCTAGTTATCTTAAAAACGGGGACATTCGTAGGGAGAAAACGGGACCAAAGGGTCGCGTTACACGAAACAGCAGTTGTTCTCTCAGTACCGGAGGAGTCTCGTTAGGGTCCAGAGTTTCTCTCTTCTTCGTTTCGCTCTAGCCCTTCTTTACTTCTTTTCCTCTTGGTTCTCGAGCATTCTGTCTTTCATCTCCCTCTCTTTCTCTCCAGCTTTCTATCCGGTGCGACAGAGGGAGGACTTGGGGCCGTGGACGCATACGGATCCATCGTTGCGTTCCTCCAGGTCCGCTCGACCGCCTCTGGCACGACCAAGCCTCGATCGGTCGGTCTGGCTTGCTTGGTAGGTGGGTGTGTAGGACATAGCGGACTTCTGCAGTCAAGGACACGTTCCGCTTGCTCACACAATCACGTTTCACGTTCGCCGATCCTCGCCATCTTTCGTACATACGTGTATGTACTTACACTGCTAGCCAACCCCCGCTCGATTGCTGGCATTCTTTCATCATATACTGTATTCAATTCCCTTCCGACACTTCATACCTCTTCGAGTATCGCTATTATATCCTCACTGAGTTGTTATTCCGGCATGCTAGAGTGTACTTGGACTTTCTGCTATGTTATGTACCCTGGAGAATGGCACCTATGGTACTTGAGACGAGCGACGTGTACGTGACATCGTGATACACCTTGGAGATACCATTGGGACGATTCTATGCCTGGGAAAGAACTTCATGGGGCGGTGGAGAATGAAATCATAGGGCGCCTTTGTAAATCACAAGTTGCGACCGCCACGCAAAATCTGGCGGGTGGGCAATTGCGTAAGGAGTCATTCGAAATTTGTAAGCAGTTACTATATGCCTCTTGGCTAAATCGTTATATTAGTCTTCAGGATAGAAAATCTCCCTGCGTCTTTAATATGTAGCCTGTTTAACGGTATAGCCACTTAACCTGTGAATTGCTTGAAAATTACAAGCTCACAATCGATCGCTTCTATCACTATAATCATCTAGGGTTACTAGATCTCAATATTCGCACTCACAGGGGGTCTCTAAGTTCACCCTTACGGAAAACTACTCTTCCTAGGTTACTAGAAATTCCTATTTGGTATTCTTCGATCGTGTTTGCCATCGTGTTTGATCAATAACATAACAGACATCTTGGCTGACATTGAAATTCTAGCAATCCTCTTCGATCTCACATTTACTCTTACTTTGGATCCACTTGAAAGCATGCGTATTCCAAGCTGGTCTGTTTTGATCGTAAAATATCACTGGTACAGATGCAGCTACGGTAACACTTGGGTACCGCTTGTACCGCAACTTCTCTGGCGAGGATGCCAGTTGTATCTATTCAAGGACACGTTTGTCCTTTATCCTTCCAGCAAGAAGGAATGCCGGGCAATGCGAACGTTCCTGGACTCTCACGGATCGAGTACTAAGGAACGTTCCCCATCGCTCGTTGGATCCATTAAACGTGCCGACGAGCAACAAAAGGATTCATGGTCGTCCTGCGTGCGAAGAAAGACCGTGCGATTTCATAGGAGATCATCGTGCAACTGTCTTTCTTGAGTTAATACGAAAAGGAAATCATTTGTAGTTAGTATTATTCTGAAGTCTAGACAGTATGAATGTGAATCGAGCAGGGTAACATTAGGCGATTGTATCTATCGTTGGCGTTTACCAAGCATTAAAGTCTCGTTTCAAGTCTTGCTTTCGAGTCATCCCTCGGCAATTTTGGACACACAGGAATAGTGCTTAATTACAGCGACTTGTCGCGAGGAGCGCTGGTACGACGAGGAAAGGGGAAAAGGATGAGCGAGTATGCGGAGAATGTGGCGAAGGAACAAGTCGAAGGATGAAGAGAAGAACGGCGGGGACAGAGGAAGTGAGGCGAATTAGCGAAGGTATACGACCGAAAAGGAGGCCACGATCGTCCGAGTAAACAAGTGTCTTTGCCTCGGCGCGACCAGTTCCACCTTCTTCTTTTCGACGTTCTGTCATCCTACCTGTAAGAACTAAGAACGCTACCCTGATAATCGAAGACTAATCGTTCGATTTATTCCAATCGGCATTAACATCACCATAATTCATCATACAACCAGAGCTTCGATTTTTATATCATTGATCGAAAAAATCTAAAGGGTTACTTGAGGAATTTACGAAAAAATTCATTCCGAGCTAAGGACTTTGTACATCATATTTAGATATACTGGATACAAATACTAATTACATCATTCTAATTACTCGCACTTCGCAAAGGTGCAGATATAACATCATGAGTGTTACATGATTGATTCACCGGGAGATCGCGTTATTAAGGAATCATCAGGCATACATTCTGCAATAGATTGAGAAATGGTAGTTCATGGAGCGATCTGGAGGCTGCCAATCGCAAGACACGTGGATCGATTCTCGAGAGTATAATGCCGTTGCAGTTACGATCACCCAGCGGAAGCGTGCTCTTTCTCTCTCTCAAGATCAAGGCCTTGCGATATTAGCATGATTGCTGCATAAGAAAACAATCTGGGTTAGCGCGGCGCGTGCAGCATACACACACTGGCGCTCCGGCAACCCACACACTTACTCCCAGTTAACTCTCTCGCAAATCGCGCATTCCAGCGTCGATGGTAGTTGGTGGCCGAGGCCTCGGCCGCTCTTTTTCGCATGTACATGTGTATGCGAGGGCAAGTGCGCTACGTGTAGATGTGCATGCGCTTGCTGCCGGTACAGTGTCAGTGAAGCGGATCGGCGCGGCCGTTCGCAGCAGGCCAGGCACATATGAGTCAGTAAGACGTTTCTGCTCCGCATGCCACACCCCGAGAAAACACGCGCGCGCGCGCGCGAGCGCGAGAGTTGCATTCCGCGCGACCCTCCAAGTATTTCTCCGCGCCCGAGCAAGTATCTCGCGAGGCCCTGACCTTTCGCGACCGAGAGACTCTCTCGGGAAATGGATGATCGACTCTTTAATCAATGACTCACAACCTAATTCCTCTCCAACCAATCCGTTGTCTTTCTTCTACTGAATTTACCCGGGCTCTGTTTACGCCCGATGGTAATAAGCTTGGATTCAGAGAAACGATAGACGTCAGCGCACTTCCATTGCCAGGCCAAGGCGACTCTCGCCTCTTGACACGCATACATGTACAAACTAGATCAATCGATGCTGCGCTGATAATCCAGACGTCAGCCGATCTCCTTGTGCCAGTCAAAGTGACGGCAACAAATTCTATGTTGGCTCGTGCGACATTTGTAGTCTCTTGATAGGTTGCTCGAAATATGCGAGTCATCGTCGATGTCAATATGATCTGTTCCAAGTATGCCATCGCTAATTCTTCTTTCATCAAACAGATCCTTTTAATCTATTTATATAACTATTTCGAATCAATTAAGGAACGCAGTACATACATTAATTCTAAAAAAGAAATACATATACGAATGACTGTCACATATGCGGTATTATTTGCACCTGAGCTTCCCCAGTGGTATCTCGAAGAATCCAGCCGGGCGAACGGTGATCTTGATCGCAGGGAGCTACGTGCGCTCACGCGCCTTCGTACGTAGACATACAACGTACCTGGCGGTACGTGGATGCGTGTGACTCCTGGTGTCACACACGGAGAAAACGGTCAAGGCCATCGTTCACACACACACATACAGGCACGCGCAGGGTTGTACTTGGTCGTATAACACGGAGAATGTTTGCGCGTGTATGTGGCAGTTAGATAGAAAGCAGGAGAGAAGTTCTGCGCGATCGCCTTGGCTTCTGGCTTCGACCTTCGCGATCCCGGGAAACGACAACGATCTGCAAATGGTGTGCTGCTGCTGCTCAACGTCGCTGTCTGTCGCGCAAAAACGCCTTGACTCTTCGGCTACTCAGTTGCCAGGTGAATTACGGTAAACCTGGCTGGACACACTCCAACCTGTGTCCGCGAGATTTGTACCTTCTACTTGTGTCGATTCAAGGGGAGGCGAGCACATACGAGAATTGCGCTTACTACAACCCTGTTATTGCCGGAGCAGTATGCCTCGAATAAACTTATTATCTTAACGATTCCCGCACTCCGTTCAACGAGAGATACCGGTTTAAAGCCGAGAGCGGTGGCTCCTGGTTTATTTATGACTCCGGTAGACTTTTAAGAGGCAACGACTGCGTGTGAGAGTCCTCTCGTAGAGTCGCGCACGAGGGATAAGTAGCTAAGGAAATGCTTTAGAAGAATTCTGAGATTCTTCAACCCCTTGCCAATGTTTAAAGAACGATCGAGATATTCAACAGTGTGTGTGTATATGTATATATATATATTTACGGGTAGAAGAGAATTAATGGATTCAGTAACGGAAGATTAATGGGAGGTTTGCAAGAGACACTGTCATTAGGGATTTATGGTAGAATGAAGTAATATCATCGTAGTTTAATGACTGCCGTCCACCCCATCTCCCTTGGTAAGATTCGTGTGGAGAATGGAATCGCCGTGGTGGACGCGAGCGGCATAACAACGACGCCGACAACGTTCCATTGCGAGAGTGCGCGCGTTACGCGAGCAAGACAACGGTTGGTCGTAGGAAGGCCTAGAATCACGTGCCGAGCACGAACACGAACTTGGCCCAAGAAACGGGAATGAAATTACTGCCATTATGCTCCGGCCGGCTCCTTTTTGTCCGAGTAATGCACAACAGTAACAATCACCGAAGGTATACAGCCGAAGAATAAACTGTTTCCGATCCACCCTTATTAGTTTTCGGACCTTCGAATTCGCAGGGAGAAATGTGGCTAAGCTTTCAGCGAAATAGGGTAAAACCAAAGATACTACCATTGGGGTTGCCAAATATTTTCACTCTTCCGAAAGGGAAAAATGTAATTCCACTATGACTTGTTCGTGGAATTCGGGCAAGGGAAATATTGGTGACACAATTATAACGCAACGAAAGTACCCTTAAACCGAAGGGTAGGAATTGCTATGGCCGCGTCATAAAACCTGCGCGGTATTCGTTAAACCGATCTCGTGAAATTAGAGCTAGTATAATAGAATGGTTAAGTAACAGGGAATTGCGGAGTGTTTGGACGAATCCTTCTAGGAGTCGCAACGCCGCCCCTTTACCTTGGTTTACCCGGGTTTACCACCGTTGGGGTAATCCGCGATCCACTTTCCAGGACACGGAACTGTCATCCTGCTGATCGAGCTCCTGTAAAATATGAGAGAGAAACTTTATTATACGATTCGACCTGATTTGTTATACGAATCTTCCTTTTATACATTACGACCGGGTGCAAACTGGAAGCGCCGTAAATTTCCTGTGAAACCCTGAAATATACGTAAGAACAAGAATTCTCTTGCACGGGTTTTACTGTTAGCCCTGTAAAATAAGGAACGATTATTTGGAGTGGTCTGTCGAAGACCAGGTATATTGGAGTACTTTCGAGTAACTTCCAAGTGGAGTTCAAGTCTTTCTCGTCCTTTCTCTCGCGGATTCCAACGTACCTTTTACCGAGATTAATTACTGCAACATCAGCCGTGATACTACGATCTGTAAGTTAACGAGCAGTCTCTTCCCTCCTGTAGAATCAAGCAAGAGTAATCCCTATTCCTATTCGACCACAGACACCAAGGCGAATGCTAACAAAACATAATGGACCTTAACGCGCGCGACATGTAACGCTAATCGAAGCAAAACCGCAGACCCATGCCAACCGAGTATAGAGTCCTGCAAGGATCCAAAAGGATCGAAAGGGGTGGGAGAGATCGAGTGACACCGCAGTGTGAGATGAGTAGCATCGAGTATAGGACCACGGCGCAACTAATCCTCGAAGGGTGTTCGTCCCACCAGTTCAACTGTAACAAGAACCAAGAAACAAGAACTAAGAACTCGATCAGTAATATCAGTATGTCGGACTGGCAGGACGAGGGAAGCCAGAGGACAGAAGAAAGAGTATCGCCCTCATTGCCGAGGAAAAATGTCGATGTACAAGAAAAAGTAATGGCTTGCGGCGGTGGCGAAGGACCTTCCCTGAGTATAAGCGAGTGTATATGTATGTATGTCTGTGTATGGCGAAGAAGGCAGTAGTGTGGCTCGAAGCGAGGCGAGCTGAGACGAGCCGAGACAGGCGAGCTGCGAAGCGAACCGAAGGATCTCCAAGCAAGACCAAGCACCACCACCACCACCACCATCAGCAACGGCGTGGATACAAGAGCGTTGTTAGGTCATTGACTGCCGGTGCCCGGCGATCCGCGAGCATCCAAGGACAGCACCGCCGTCTCTCTCCGCTCTCTCAGCTCTTTCTCCCTCTCTCTCTTTCTTCTTTATTCCTGGCTTATTCGCCTCTCCTTCTTACCTTCCTTCTCCTTAATCCTCGCTCGCCAGTCCGCAGCGGCTCCGCGCGAAATCGGCGTAGCATGTTTGCGCCGACGAAAGGATACACTGTATAATTACCGGCATTGTCGCAATACACTTGCCATGGGAAAAATCGAGCGACGACGCCAACAGCCACCACAGTCTGATTCCCGATTCGCTCTGTTGCTTGCACTCGTTTAACATTACTTTTTGCACAGGCCTTTTTATACTGGTTTTCAAAGTCTCTTTGGGAATTCGATGCTATCGTACTGGCAGACGTTGTTGTTGTTGGGGAGAGTTGTTTCAGGATAGTTGGACGATGTTGGTTATAGTAACTTTTTTTTTTTTTGTATGGGTGAAGAGAGATGGTGTTTTGGCCGCATTCTTGGATGAAGTAGACTTGTTTGTTGTGGTGGGTGTAGTTCAATGTATCGGGGTCATGGGAAAAGTATCTGGGAATAGATACAAAGTTCGATGGCGATGTCTGTTCGTGCGACACGCATTTCCTGTATTCTTTGGATATAGAAAAGTGCGACCGTTAGTTCGATCGTTTTTATAGTTAATACGTATATCCGCCAATAGAAATAAACTGTTGATTGTCGTGATTACCAAAATTGCTTTATTTCGTATTTACTTGCCTTCGCTTTATTCTTGGGAATTTCTATGAAAACGATATACTCTTATATCAATTCGAGGCACGAAGGTTAATTTCATCAGGCTTGTGCACTTGCTATTAAGATTTGTTTCTTGATTGGAAACGTGATTCGTATAATTACAAGGGGGCCAGCATCCCAGGAGAGCAGATGCATTCCCGTGATGCTGGCTTCGGTGGCAAGAGAAAAATGTGGGTCGCCACGTATACGAGGGCCCTCTTCACGCAGGAACTAGATGAAAGGGTCGTAGGCAGAGGCATTTTCACCGCTGAAAAGTAGGGGTTTGTGAATATTGAAAGGGGTTCGTTTTTCTATGAACGGTTCCGGACGATCGTTCAATGGAACGCCGCGAAGAGGTACGCGTTGTGTACCTGCACCAGAGAACCAGATCAGTTTCGTGAGAAAAGTGCTCACCCTCATGCAGAGACACACGGAGTTCCTTTTGTCAAATAGCTTGGTGATCGCTGGTGAACGTTTTCCAATACAATTCATTTATTTTGACACTTTGATCCGGAAAGGGCGGAGGATAGCAACTCCTAACGTTCCCGGAATCATTTCCATGCCATGATTAGTTCACCCACTACTGGCAACACTTTTGTTTCACCACCGTTTGACCCTTCAAGGATACTCTGCTAAGACTTCGCAGCCGGGCACACGAAAATCCTGTGTCAGGTTTGGGACTTGAAATACAACCAGGATTACGACACCGGTGGATTAGACGAGATTAAGATGGGGTTAACCGAGGCTGTGCCGAGCGAGAGCAAGTTCCCGAGGAATCTCAGGCAACCGCGTGTTCCCAGTTGGCACAGGCTCCGGTAATTTACGGCTTGACTTCGCCGGAAAGCTTATTTGCCAAATTATCGAGTCAATACAAGCCACTGAAGACCTTGTCTAGCCAGCCACAATAAGGTCTTAACCCTTTCGGGCCCAAAGTTTATTTCCACGGGAAACGTTTGCCGGTAAACATCCCACAGGACCTTTCCGATTCCTGATTAGTCGTCTCCAATTGTGGATTTGTGTTATTCATAACGATAATGTTTATGCTTGGGAAATATCGTAGAATTCTTCGTTTAATCAGAGCGAATTGAATGGAACTGTTATTCCCACTGATTTGTTCCTGATACTGGTTTTACAGTGTTTGTACTCGTTTTTGCGAGAATCATCAGGAAGATTCAACTGTCCCGATGGTTCTCGGCGCACGGTGCCTCTCGAAAATTGCGTCACAGCGCGACATCGCAAGGTTCCTTCCAGGAACTTATAACGGAACTTGATTTCGTCATTCGGGATTCCGTGGACGTGCGTACATGCGGCGCGCACGGTTTATTTTTAGAAACGCGAGTACGCTCATCTTCTTAGCGGACGGTCATTATCGACAGGTGATTCACCTTGTCGTAGGGAGCAATGAATTACTGATAATTATCAAGATATAAAATTTACCGCATCAAAATACTCAGAGAAATTCATTGATTCGAGTGTGAACGGATGTGAAATGATGATCGGGCGTGGTAGCAAATTTGAAAATCGGTTCGATCTCTTTTGGGGTTGTCGAGCTGGGAGATGAGTTTCCCACAAGGTGTGCGCTTAGGATATGGAAGAGAAATATCGAATATACGGTAAGGTGCTACTGAGAGAGGCACAGGATTCAGGAGTATAGTCCGAACCACCTGTCTTTCTCTCCCACGCTTGCCTCCGATGGACCGAACCAATGGATGGAAGGTTTCCAGCGGTGGTAGAAGGTGGGGTGAAGGGAACGAAAAATGGATCTTCCACCCTCGCCGTGTCTACCGTTTTCCAACCACCGATCTCATGGGAGACCTCTTTCTCTTTCACTCACCTAGACAAAGGGAAAAAACATTTCTACAGGAAGGAAACCAATTCTTTTCCTATGTCAGAGAGATCGAGTGATTGAATTTCAAGCGGAAGACTCTGCGAAGATGGGAAAATTTGGGTGGACTATCTTTCATTACTCTTAAATTCATATTTTAGGATGTTCTTCCTGTTTATCAAAATAATAGCCTCTGTTAAATAATACGTAAAAACCCTCGCTCGAGGGTCCGGTAGATCAAATATTTGAATTGCCGTGAGAGTCGAGAGTGGACACAAGCACTACGAACACTATTTTCCGGTGGGAAAATACAAGCGGTGTGTGCATGGGCTCGAAGTTTTATTAGTTGCTTTTATTTCCAGGCTATCGGGAGTATGTCTTGCCAGTTTATCAAGCAAACCGAACGGCAATCAGGATTTCCAGCTAGGCGAGTTCGCGATTAACAGGAAAGACTAGGCGTAAATCTTGCCAGGGCAGCTGTTACCATTTCCACGTTTTTCAGGTAGGTATGCATATATACCTGTCGAAATTACGGCGCGCCACGAGAGTCTGGCTTAACTGTTGGCCTATGGGTTTATACGACGGTGTCATAAACGGGGGTGGTTTCTCGAAAAAGTTTCATGAATTAAGGCGATCGGTCAAAAAGGACGAGCAACGCAGGGGAGGAACCTTTAAGCCTTGCCTACTGTCCGTAACGGAATCGGTGGTTTTTTTTCTCACAATCTTTGTGCATGGTCAGGAAATCCTACGATCGAACCCTTTTTTATGAGGGGTTTGCCAGTAGTTTTCAGTGTGGCTAAAAGTGACCGCCCAGCAGAAGTCGAGAATTACCGCGAGGCAAAAAGTTTATTGCACTCTCTCGGTATCCGTCAGTCAAAACCGGCAAAGGAATACCGGATAGCGTACACTCTCTGTCCCGGGAACCAAGAACGGCCAAACACGTTTCTCATCTTTATGACCCGTCGAATTTATGGAAGTCCATTCTCTGTCACCCCTTTGGCTCTACGAGAAAATTTGCCTCATACGTTTCGAATTCTCGCTGCGTCATTCCTCTTCCTGATAATAGCAATTTTTATATTTCTTATCGTCGGATCATATCAATTTACTTGTAATTCTAATTTTATAGGACTTCTTAGTCAGGTTAATCTAGATAATTCCTACGGCTAATTTAAGTACTGTCATGATTACTTTTGCGCAAGTTGTCTCGTGTCTTGATAGAAATCTATCGCTATTGGTGGAGGTCGCTATTGGCTAGGGTTAGTAAACACATTCCGATAGGATCAAGAGTAAATTCGCCTATGCGTACACACGCGCGTGCACACTTCGAGTGCACTGTAATTATTTATGACCGGTGATATTTATAAGTGCACTGGATAACTTGCAAATGCATCTAGTGATAGGCGAACAGGATATACCGGGGCAGATCGTAGACGATAAACGAAGTAAGTAACAAGAAATCTTGTATTGGTGTATGTTGTGCTGGCAATAACTAACAAGCTGGCTGACCCATATCTGGCAGTCATTAATGGGTTAAGCGATTAACGGCTCTCTATGACTCGCTCTTTCCTTTTAAATGCGAACTCTATTACCGAGCACTCGTAACTCGCACGCTACTTGTTGCTCATCGTTCCAGGAATTTCATTTTGCATTATTCCAATGCCGCACGCTATTACTTCCCAAAAGAATTTCCAAAACAATACTATATCCAAATGTACATCTAACGAGCGAACCGAAATCATCATCGTTCCTTTTGTGGTGTCGCCAGTTTTTGCAGGAATCTCTCGTTCGCGCGCTTGAGCAAAAACATGGCGACAAAAAGGTGACTTCACTTACGAGATACTTAACTTTTGACCAGGTTTACGCTGCAAAAAGTGTCGCGCTACAAGAAGGGGTAATCTTGCACGACTAGAAAAAGCTGGGGAAAAACACGTAGTCGTTTACAACGATGAGAATGTCCCAGGGATATTTACTTTTCGAGCAAGTCAAAATCCCTCGGTTAGGGAAAAAAGTTGACTCCGCCGCGTGCTTTCCTCCCTGAGCGAGGATTAACTCGAAAGCCGGCAATTTTCCTCGCCGGGCTGCTTTTACGATGCGGTGCTCGAAGGGTTGAATTTAAGATATGGCGGATTAGCCGGGTAAGATCGGCGCGGCGCGGCCTGCAACCCTTGCCCGCTTCTTTTTTTCTCGCTGGACTTATTCCTTTGGCTATGCCAAAAGGATTAGACACACCGGCGACTCTGACCGTCGCAGCCACGAACTTTCCCGTAAACACCTCTTAAGTCTTTATTCTTGCTCGTAAATAAAGTTGTAAAATGGAGGAACACCCTCTTTGGTTGCTCGCACTTCGTTCAGCCAACGGTATCTTAATTTATTAAATTTTTTAAAACCCTTCCGGTACATAATACTCCAAGATGGGCTTTGCCTCTCCGAGGGTCCGCCACTTTCTACTCGATAATGCCGCCCGAAAGAATTAAGTGCAAGGGTATCCTTTGACTTTCGAGGTATTTTTACCTTAAGCCCGAAGCCAAAGGAAAGTGGAGTACGCGCAAAAGGATTAACTCGATTACCGCGTGTTTAGTAAGCGTCCCTTGCGACCAAGGATTACGTGGGTCACCAGGACTCCAAAAAAACTGTCGCGCTTTTTCATGAACAATAATACTCGCATCACCAGATGGTTGTGATTTATTCCCCGCTAAATGCCCGAACCAGACTCATTCAGTTAAATTCGACGAAACGTCCGAGTCGGACGGTCCTGTAATTAGGACGATTATTACTTTCCGAGAATGCGCGTCCTGGAGAAACATTGTACAGTCTTGGAATAACACATTTAATCCTGCACGATAAAGGAAATATCTGGCTGGGATTCTCTGTGCTAGACATTAATAGGAAGAGCATTAAGGCGTAATCTGTAGAAGGCAATGAAGCGATGAGGACACTTATCATCGCTTGGAGCTCAGTGTGCAATTATAATTAGTAGCTAATGTAGCGTGAATAACGAGCAGTGGAGAACTCTGTCTAGTATAAATCTTAAGTCGACGAAGGAAATACGAAATTCTTCTTGCAAGACATGCGTGGTCTTTAGAGACATGTTCCTTGCTCTTGGTAGCCAGGAAAGCGTGCGTTCTAGCGTGATGGACAGGAGGATATGCACGGCAGGAGTCGGGCAATGTAGGCTAACGGCGTTATGCAACGTGCATCGGCTCTCTGTTACGCCGGGGGAATCTGCAAGAAGTGCGCTCGCCGAAAAGAGAGGCCTTACTGAGTGAGCGGCAGCGAGCAAAGTGTGCGAGAATGCTTGGAAAGAGTGAGTATGAAGAGTGGTCGCCAAGCAGAGAGGAGGTGCAGAATGTATCCTTGATCGTTGCCGCTCGTTCGTCGTCCTGCAAGCCGGTTCACTGACACCGCTTTGCCGTCAAGGAGCTCCTCGGCACTGTCAAGGTCCGCCGGTTCTCCTCAATGGCGTCGGCCTGTCACGCAATTTACCTACGGTAATCGACACGCCTCGCCGCGAAGGACGCTGCCATATTAAACCAGCGATCTATCGTATCTCGCCTCGAGAAATGCGTCGTTTTCAAGTGAAAATTCGCCACTCAGTCATCCCCTAATTGGTTGGGCAACTTGGATATTTTGCATGGGGAGCCGACGCCCCTCCGGCCAAATGCGACCTCCATTCTTATGGCTCGCATGGAATATGATGGTGCTTATGCATATCAATGGAGCATTCAGTCTGGCTCGTTTCGAGACAGGTTTATTAATTGGGTTTGATAGGGAAGGATGACTATGAACGAACCGACCTTTTAAGTCTGCTTACTTATTTGTAAAATATCGCTTATGTTCGTCTTGGAGTTTTTTTCTTTATATGCCGCAATGAATTATATCATTCATTGGACTCGACGAAACGAATATTGACCAACCATCTGTGTGAGACATATGTTACTTTTCTGGGAGTCCGCAGGTGAGCTGGCTACTCTTGAATGGGGGCATACGTGAACCGGAAATCAAGGGCCGAGGATTTTTTACCGCGATGGGTATCCTTCAAGGTTCTACCGAGTCCTTTCTACCTACCGTGGAGTCCATCTACAGGACTCGTTCTCGTAGTACTCTAGTAGCTCCCACATAATTGATAGAACTTCGAAAGGGTGGAGTTCTCTAGAAAATAGACCACTTTTCACTAGCGCGTCCCATATGGCGCAACCCTTCTGTCGCACGAGAAATCGACGAAGAAGTGAAAAGCATTTCTTGGGGTTTCCAAAAAACTGTCTAATGGCTTGAAGCGACCTATCATTTTACCCTGTATTTATTCCATGGCTAAAGTGGGGGTTAAAAGGTCGAGTTGGAGGATGTGTCGGTTCGATCTTACGGGTCACACGGGATCCTTTTCCCAGGTGAGCGAAGACACTCTCTCATTCAAGCTGCGAGTAGTGAAAAGCTTGGTTCGTCGCCGAGCCTAGTACTACTCTCGATGGCATGCGTTCTTCCGGAATCGGGTGACAACAATGCTGGGCTTTAAATCGTGTCCCACGCATTGCACGCACGACATATTGTGTGCCCGGGGCGGCTTGCGCGGCGATCGGTACCGCAAGTTCCAGAGACACGACTTACTTGGTTCACTTTTGCTGCTTAACGGTAAATCCGTCAGGAGTCAGTGAGTCAACGAGTCAAGTCGGGGGCGCGCGCGCACACACAGACACACACACATACGCTCCCCACGCACTCGGTTCGCCTGGCCGATTGCTCGAGAATCGATCTTCCTACGTATACGTGTGCTCTCCCGGTTCTCCCTCGACTTCTTCTTCCTCCCCCTCGCTCTGTCCACTTCCTTTCTCCGTCGTCGTCCTCCTGGCGAGAAGCCTTTCTTCTCCCAGGTAAGCAGCCTCGCATATATTCAGTCCAGGCATTTGCTGGACGACAACGCATCGCTGACGCAACTCTTACGTGTCACTTCTATTCTCCCTCGCACCCTCTTCTTCACCGACCTCTTTTTTCTTCTCTCCTACGCTCTTCCTTGACCTCTCTCACAGCTCTAGTCTCTTTTCGGTCCGCTTAACTCTTCCTCCTTTTGTCTCTCACTATTATAGCAACGCTCTCCGCACGCCCCTTTTGTTACCCGCTCTCTCATCCACACCGATTTCATCTCTTTGTTACGCAGTGAGCTTTCTAAGACCACTCGTCGCTTACCGATCCTTCTTTCTTCTTTCACCTTGTCGAGAGTCTTGTCACAGGAGAATATCGCTCTCTATCTCGCTTCTTCCTCTCCGGCCATTTCTTTCGGGATTTTTCTCTTCCGCCGCGTTCTCTCGTACCTTGCGTAATAGACAACGGACATCAGTTATTATTCACGTGGGGGCTTTGATGCATACTGTTAGAAGGATGATCGAAGTACTTTGTTACCAGGAAATTATGGGCACGCCACTTTACTGCATCGCCTTAAGTAATAGTTGTGTGGATCGGCCTAATGATAGCTGTATCAGTTGCAATTGTACTTGTTAGGAGTATCGCGGAAAAGGGGGATGGCGACGGAAGGGGGAATAGTCGAAAGAAACTGGGGAAAGGGAGGCGGTGTAACGTGACTGCAGCAAGAAGTTACCGAGCGCGAGATAACTGTATTCTGCCTCCACTATGTTTTGTCCTTTCTCCCTCTCTCCGCGTGTCCTTTCCATTCTTTTCCTCCTGCGCTCCTGCTCGCTTGCCTCTTGGCTGAACGCGCGTCCTTTATTTGCCTTTGTATCCACAGCCCTACTTGCTGTTTAGAATATGTGTTCGAGCCAGCACGATAATCAGCCACCGCTTCGAGGATTCCTCGAAGAGGTATCCGTGTGAAATCCTTTCCAACAGTACTAAAAACACCGAGATATTTCTGGAGCGTTCCGACAGTCTGTTGTGTTTTTTTTTTCCAGCACGTTGATCACGCAATCGATAGAATGTATTTCCCATTGAATTTCAAATTCGATGCGAACGTGTATACTTATTTCCGCGCGATGTAAATCAGCCTCTTGTTTCGAAGCATTATGCGGTAATGGTCATGGAAACTGGGATTATGTCAGGTTATTAAGTAAAATGACGGGAGTTGTACTCGCATTGAAAGGAGCACTGTCCGACGATACTCTTGGAGTGTCTTGAAGATCGTTGAGTGGATCGTTGAACGATCTGAACACGAATGATCGAGGTGTCAATCCTGCCTCCGTCTTACACAATACCGAAACATACGCTTGTGCGTATCGTGGAAGTTAACTTCGCTTTCTCACCGACGTGATTACGTATCTATTCCACTAACGGTGAATCGGTTTCGGCACGATTACCGGTGACCCTTTCTCTCACGTAACTCGTCAAGGTTTGTTTAGGTCCTTGAAAAATAGTACATCTTATCCTAGATATACTATACTATTTATAGAATTACATAATAATATATTATACTTCAAGAGGCGAAGATAAATATATAACATCTTTCATGAATTCCTTCTCAGTTTTTATAAAACTCACAAGCTCGAATCTTTCGAGGAATTATGGATGAAATTCTTTCCGATAGCTCGTAAATTGTAAATTTATACGCGGATTTGCGAAAGTCGTTGAACCTGGCGATCGAGCATCCGTCGAGAAGTCCGACGTAACATCTCGATCGAACCGGGCGAGTCTGGCGGGCAAAAAATTAACGGCGAACGACGCAAACGATTGGACTCACAGATGAGCCGAGGCCAGGCGTGTTTTCCATTTCACCGAGTGCGCCGTTCACACAGAATTTCCCTTCGGGTTGTTCACTTTTCACCTCGGTCAACGAGTGCAAACGTCCCGCATTGCCTGGTTGCGTCTCGAACGATCTGCATACGATGTAAGTGCCACGCGCTGATTCCATAGTGATTATATTACCGCCGATTTCGTCGTCAACGAAAGCATGTGTCAATGACATTCATAAAGTCGGTTCAATGATCCTTGGAAGCGATCGATCCTTTTCAAACAACATCCTGTCTCCTTCGATCTTCTTCTAGAACCACCCAGAATCCTGATGATACTCGATCGATCACCCCATAACCCGAGATACATTTTGCAGATATGACCTCAGCATCCGTGTACAATAGATCGACTAACTCCTCCAATCAAGATCGCCAAAGAACAGCTTCCATTACATCCAATAATTGAGAAGGGAACCAATGCACATCATAATTAGAAGGAAATAACAGTGGCCACCGCGGTGATCTCTCCGCATTCCAAGGGTGATCATTAAAGAGGATCGTTAATCCAACCACTATCAAAAGCATCATCTCGGAGAATCAGGTTCTGAAAACTATAGAGATGCTGTGAGAGAGGAGAGTTGGGTGAGCTCAGTAGGAAGCAGTGGGTCGATTAAAGTCCAGGAAAGCCAAGCGACCCAATTCCAGGGTAGCGGCGATCTGGAGCCTGGGGGTCCGATGACGCAATGGACCAACCAACATCGTCGGGGCTTCCTCTCGAAGAGAGGATAGCCCGCGGCAAGAGAACCCAACTCTTCCAGAGTGCCTTCCCTTCGTACTCTTCTAGTCTTAAAGCAATCCTCTTCCTTCTCCTCCCTCTCGTCCAGAAGTTCTTCAATCGATGTTATCGGAGCGAAGCATCGTCATTCGAGTCAGGGGACATCGTGGCTATTCGCGCGATGATAATTCGATGACAGGGCAAGACTGACAGGGGAAGTAGTACTTCGGAGGGGCGGTGAAGGTGTATACGGACGCACGCAATAGCGCGTGTTCGGCAGGCAAGAAGACAGGCTGGCTCTTTGCTGTAGCTCCTGCTGCTGCTGCTGAGAGTGGGTTCATCGGACGCCGGCGGCCGCGGATTTACCGTTAAGTCTTCTTGGCGAAACCCAGAGTCCACCGGCGTTATTTCGTTCTTCTTCTCCTCGCCGCTTCTTCTACGTATACGTACTTCTTGCTTCCCTTCGCCGCCTTCTCTCCTCACCTTCCTTCGATGCTTCCTCCTTTTACACCCTTTCTCTTCTTCTCCCTCCGCGCTTGTCTCCATCTTCGCCAGTCTTCCTTCTCTTACTCGCAATCTATCCTACTCTAACCGATCGACTCCTCTTTTCCTCTGAAACGACCATGCTACTTCCTTCTTCTCGCAATTCGCCGCTGAATTCCTCCTCGGCGAATGGCGGATCCTGCGAGGTGAACCGGAAGCTACGACGTCCTCGACTTTGCCCCCTTGGAATTTCCAGGGGCCTTTGAAGTATTTACTAGGACACTCGGTGTGATTAATCGATTGATAGTTTAGTCGAATTCAGAGAGTTTTGATATTGGCGAGGGTGGATTGTAAAGGGTAGTTCTAGGAGGGTGAAAATGAATTTTTAATAAAAAGATTAATGATAATTCATTTGAATCTATTAGTATGACTCGATCAGTTTTAATTATTCGACAGGCCTTTATTTCTAATTTTCAATTATAGATAACCCTCGTGGAGGGAAAGAGGCAATCCAAAAGATGACGATGAGGAAAGTCCCAGGTTTATAGAATTTAAAGGTCATCGTCCGATCTCTTCAAGGCTTACTCACGATCACTCTATTCGAGCGTGCCGGCAGCACGTTTTATTAAGACATAACGAACGATATTTCGAACGATACCAATCCCTTAGTCAGACGCCCGGATTACAGAATTGGCGATAGTTAATAGCGATCTAACCGCAAACGGAAACAGTTGGAAGTCGAGCGTACGTTCTCACCGGGAGATTGTGCTTTCAATAACAGTCTTTCGAGGGATCCATCCTGCCGGTCAGTAGTATACATTTCTAGCAGATATCATCGTAGGAAATGTTTCGGAATGAATCGGACGTGAAAGATTCCACACGATAGTGCGACCAAACCGGACTGATTGATAGTTGCGCCAGGGTCGAATCCAAGCTGCATCGGCGCTAACAAATTGTCGCTTCGTGCGTATCGGTAAGGGCCACTTCCTGGTATTACGATAGTCATTGATGCGCGACAAGTCATGGTGGACGAATGTGCCGCAAGAATAGGAATAGAAATAGTACGACAGAATATCCCGGATACGTAGCAGTCGTTCGGTCCAGTAAGACTTGGACACTAAAATGCCACGGCAAAGCAGGTTCCATAAAAATGAATAAGACATCATTCGACCGGCAACTCATCGTTTATAATTTGCATTCGAACGCATTGCTGATGCTTGAGAAAAAGATTCTGCTACATATTCTTGAGCTACCGTTAAGTGCCATTAAACAAATTCTAGTCATGATTAAGTTCATCCTTAACGATATAATGGATAGTTGATTGTTAGGGATAAGTTGAGAGCTAATCGGAACGCTCCCTTTATTATTTCCAATCCTGACTCAATCAAAGGCGATCTTGGCCTTCTTGGAGGCCAAGAAATTGTTGAATTGCCTCTCCTTGGCAGTACCTGCTTTTTGCCAGATGAAAGAGCGCGACTGGCAATTAAATTCCATGGCGAGCAGAACGAACGGGGCAGATGGGCGAACGCGTTCATTCGTTCGTTCGTTCGTTCGTTCGTTCGCCAGACGTGTTTTTCTTGGCGCAAAGGCTAAGGCCACCTGTACGGGGCTGCTCACTCGCACGCTTGCTCGTCCTGACTACCTTCTACTTTACTTTCTTCGCAGTTCCGTTAAATACCCGACACACCGAACGCGATCGCGAATCCAGGTGCGGAGGTCAACTTACGTCAGGTTAGGGATCCCTGACTCTTCTTCCCCACTACTCCGCCCCGAACCTCTTTCTGTCTGCTCACCGACGCAACGCGTACTCGAGAACTCTGTCACGCGTGCATGCACCTCTTGCACAGGTGCGATCTGCATACATATACATGTATGGAGATTTTTCGAACACCGGATTAAGTTCAACCTTGGCTCAAACGGGAGCACCGAAAATGCCGTTCTTTACACGCTACTTTTACTCGATTAAATGATACAGTTTTTTATAAGGCAATAACGATTTATATTTAACATATTTTCAATTTGAAAAGTCAATGTACTGTTAGATAGTTAGAGAGTATAAATGATGGAAGTACTGTGACAAGGTAGATTGATTTAACAAGCAATCAGTCCGGAAGAATAGATTACGATGACTGGTCGGTCACGTAACAGACGGTCAAGCAGTTGATTGTTGCATGCCATTACGTTGGTGCTCCATTTTTCGAGGACTCGGCGCCCGGGCAGCGAATTACCGTATCGTCCGCGCGCATTCTCCAACCGGACGAGTAAACAGATGGACACCTCGAGGAACGGTTTCTCGCGCGCACTCGATACCGCTCGCTCGAGAGTGAAACCAGTTGTGTTCCGATTTCGATCGGACTTTCCTAAGATGTCTTCGTCTCCTTGGTATTCTTCCTTTCAATTTTGCTGCGGCCTTCGCGGGGATTCACCTTGCCGCCGGCGAACCTTACCACCCTCACTCTACCTTTACTTACCTTTCACAGAATGTCCTCATTAATCATTCTATCTTTCATTACTTTAATTCATAAGAATGCAACGTTACAGTCTAATTATTGGCAGAATTAAATACTACAACTGTAGATTTATAGATACGAACTGATCTAGTTATAAAATCATTATAACCGGTTTGTTTTTTTATACCATTGTATTCACACGAATTGCACTATGAATCAAGTACTTCCAAGAGAATCAAAGTACGATTTTTACTGTTCGGGAACTCGCGTTACCAGTAAAGTGTAAATATAACGGTACAAGAATTTCCCACTATAAAATCCTTCCTGCGAAGTTCGTAAATCCACCAGTTCCTCCAGGCATTCCAGGAAGCATCAATCGTAAGGTTCTGAAGTACGCTTTCTCAAAGTGGCAAGCGAGAACTCGATGCTACTTTTTACGAGCATTGTAGAATAGCAGCAAATCTGATTTCGGTATGCTGGTACCCGCTGCCACGGTTTGTTGCGCGCATGTTGGCTCGACGCCTCGATAAGTAGAGAATCGATCGAACGGGCGAAAGGGGTCGTCAGACTGCGTTTCCGGTGCTACCATATAAACCGTGTGGTATTACCGTGCTCTCCTTATGTATCATATTCCAGGTCACCCATCTAAATATGCAAATCTTAGCGAGGCCGAGATTCCGCCCCGGTACACCTGGCCTGCCAACCATTCCTACGGGTTCTGAGTCGTCTTCCGAGTTCAAAGTATCGAGTTCTTGTAATCAGCATAAGCGCAATTGCGATATCTTTCCTCGCGTGAAAACTATTACGATTGAGCATACTATAGTAAGAGAAAGAGAAATAGAGTATGTATCCATGGGATAATATTCTCTGTATTAGTAGAGGCTAGCAAGGATTTCCTTGGCAGGCATCGAAGAAACCTTCGTAAGAAACGATAGGGTAAAATCGCAGCCTTACGTGCGCATGGGGGGTTCCAACATGGGCCGGGCACCCACTCTGAGAGTGCTCCAGGTACTTACATACGTTGGGACCAGCCAGCTTCGAGGAGGAGACCAGGTAACAGCGTTCCCGTGTTACCGGTCCGCCACCACTGTAATTTATTTAATGTAAGCGGCACATCGCGTTGCACGCGCATACCTTCGTTCTCGTATTCTCCTCTCACTTACTCTTACCCTCACGTGCACTTACACATATGTACACGTATTCCTTTACCAGCCTTTCTCTCTTTCTCTTTGTCGCTCCTGGCGTACGTGCGTTCTAGCACCCCAAGCGGAGAACGCCGCATAAGGAAACTCGGTTAATTTCGCCCTGACGCATGGTGAGCGTTGCTCGCAAAATCGGCCGGCTGCGAAATCGAATGTAGGTGAACGAGGAAAGTACCGGATTGCTCGGTTTTAGTGGATCGATTGTTGATATAGTATTAGAACAAGAGAAATGTCACAGGGATTGTGCGAATTTTTAAAGGATATAATATATTAAATCTTTGAGAAAGTATAGAAATTTTTTATTAACAATATTGAAAGTTCACACGAGTATCTATTCGGTTGCTATAACTCCAAAGTCTTCAAGCAACCAAAGGAAAGTAACGAAGGAGGTCAAGCACATTCGGAAAACTGTCTGACACAAGAAAACAAAAAGTGCAAATCCATATATCGGTGTGTGGCGTGAAAATCGGTAAATCAGTGACGCGGAGTGCGAACCATAATCTGCGACGTCGGTGCATAGATCAAGTCGGCGAAGATTAACGAGCCCTGGTCCGGCGTGCCAAAAGGGCTTGCCTTCGGGATTCCACGTCGAAAATCCCACATAATTCAATGGACTTTTCCAGAGGCGAGGCAGGAAAGTGTCGGGTTTCGCGATGGCGTGCATGAGCGCCGACGGGTTAAAGCTCGCGCGCGTTCTCCGTATTCCCGCAAATAAGTCTCCCGGGGAAAAAAAAAGGACGAAGGGGAGAGGAACCACATATATATATATATACTTATATATCTGAGTTCTCTTAAGCAGATATATACATGTATACAGGGTGATGCATTTGTCTTGGAGCAACAACACTAATATTATATAATATATTATAAATATTAAAAGCGAAGGAAAGTAGAGAAAACAATAAAAGAATAGTCCAGAAATAAATACGATAATATTATATGATTATACAATATTAATAGTATATAAAAATAGTTAGTAATTCTAACACAAATGCATCATCCTGTACGCGCCCGGATCCAAGGCGAAGCAAAGAGGCTCTCTTCTTCAAGGCGGTTACCCTCTTCTTTTCTCCATCCACGATCGATCGTGCATGCTCACTTAATCCGGCGGCTAGTAGGCTCGGATCCTCTCTTTCTCGGGTTCCTGGGGTCAGGACCGTGATCGCGTCTCACCTTCCTTCCCGTGGCCGACTCGTGCATTCATTGGCCTCGCCTCAACCCGCGGGAGAGCTACTCTCTCAGGTTGTATCCTTCTCGAAAAGGTGAGCATATGATAGTGATTCCTTCGTGCGAATCATCGAATCTTCCACCTTTGATAACACACCCGCTTGCCCCTGAAATACCAATAGGAATACCATGCGTTCTTTGATCTTAAGTCAGGTTCATTTAATCGGATAAAGCTTATCATAAACTGTACGACATCGAATGGATTAACAGAAGAAATGACATGATTACTTCGAGCGACAAGTTTCCAGGTGTATGTCCGGGCAATGCGACAGGCGACAAGCCTCGGAAGAGTCGAGCTGAATCTCAAGCGGAACGACTGGAGAAAATTGCATTGCAGATGCTACAGTTCGCTTGGCAAAGCGTCGGCTTTGAATGTCACCGAGTTATGACTTCATACGAAGCTCTGCTCCGCATGGTGAATTCGTTCTCACCGAGTCACCGCGAGATCTGAACGGGCGCCTAGACGATTGCGACAACAGGCCTCAACAAGTGCAATGTCACCGAGCGGAAATCGTTGGATTAAAGAGAAGTAACGCTTGGTAAGAAACCTATTTCGTGGGTCCAGTTCTTAGGGATTTCATTCATCCATGTAGTAGTCCAGTTAAAACAGGAATACAAGTATCATGAAATCCAAATAAAGCTTTGGTTTGTTGCAATCGATTGGGCAAGCGGTGCGGAAAGCTGAACCACTTCAGGCTCTCGTAAGCTTATCGAAGGAAAAACGAAGGATGCGTACGGTTGAGTGTTGTTGTTAGTTGGCGAGGCGACTCGATCACCTCAGCTGGAACACGGTAGAGCTCCAGGAAAATGACGTTGTTAGTTGTTACCTACCGGCTGGCTGCGCTCGCACTTACGCACGCTTCAGCGAACGCACACAGAGATAGCTATTAAGAGGTCTCCCGACGGAAGAAGCCCTTAATTGGTCAAGCCGACATGCTACCGCGGGAAGTGTACGGGACCTAAAGACGTGTCTTCGTCGTACTCGCGCCTTACGAAGAGCATGCACGAACGTATATACACGAACCCAACACATACTGCCAAGTCTCGCACTCTTCGTCGATTAACTATACTCGGAGAGATGCACGCACTAGTCGCACGCAGTTTTTCCGACCTTCCTCGAGGAACAACAGCACTTACCGCTCACCAGCTGCACGTCGAATCACGCTACTCCTTCCTTCGAGTCTCAAGATACCACCTAGCTGGTACGTGGTAACTCTTGCCAGCCGGTCTCTCTAATAGGAGTTACTCGGAGACAGTTACCAATACTATTAGATGTCCATGTGTGTATTCCGTCCGTTGCAATTACATTTATCACCTTCGATTCAAGTAGAAAACACCTTTCGATAGGTTTGTTCATTAAACTCTGCCGACAATCGATGAATTCGATTATCAAGCGAAGTGTGTGTGTGTGTGTGTACTCTCCTTGATGCAATTACATTCATCACCTTCGATTCAACTAGCGCAGAAAACACCCTCCAACATTCTTGTCCAGCGAACCGCACACATAATTAGCGAAGCACGCGCTTGTATATTCACGCGCGAGGAATCCAGCTTCATCGCGGAAAGAAATCAGATCAATTCTTGGTGAGTTCATCCGGTGTTTCTAACTTGGATGCGCGCGCGCGCGCGTATGTGTGCACCGGGAGTGCGTGTTAACGGTACACGTGTGAACACACTGCGAGGGCTCGCACTTACTCGGAAAGCGTCTTTCTTAAAGTTTATATGCCTGGAGCGACGTGTTCCTGGGCGAGCAGTTGGAGATCCTTACGAGATACACGCGTATCCCGCGGCCTTTTTCCTCCTTTTCTTATCCTTGCGAGGAAGACAATGCAGCGTGTCTCTCGAGGGCAAGCGGAATGCTCGACGTTTAATTGAGGCTGCGAAAAGATAGTAATTACTCTCGGTCACAAATGTAATGAAAGGAACGACGTGCCACGCGTCGCTCGATTTACCGTAGAACGAGTGATCATTCTTCGCTTGATGCTTGATAGTCCTCTCAGAGACGAGTTAAGACGAACCGGCATTCTTAGTTCGAGTAAGGTCGCGTCGACCTTCGCCGATGTAAGCTTGTAACGAGGGAGGTAATTAATACTCGGCATCAGGTCGAGCGGTATTCGAGCAAGGCTCCTTTCGCATCGTGAATAAAGCCAATGTGATAAAGGGGAAGGTCTTTGAGATATTTCACGGCCGGGAGAGAGCTTCAGTGACGCAAATGATTTCTCGATGGTAATTGAAGGGTCAAGAGCCATTGGATATAAGAAATTCTTTTAGCTTGTAGATATTTTACAAGTAATAACTCTTTCGTTACTATTCCAATCATAAAGTTTGTGTTTCTGCCCTTTATTAGTTCCAATTAACTTCGATCTTCTCATTTATTTGAAGTTTATATTATCGGATATTAAAATTCGAGAATACTTACGGAGACAGTACTTATGGAAAGTAGTAAGGGGAAAATCCACTTCTACCGATTACGTAAGACAGACTCAGAATGTACACGTCCGTCCGGCAGGACACATCGTCAGAATGAAAGGGACAGAAGTGACGAGCAACGACCGGAACTCGCGGGGACAGTGGCACTGAACTTGAGAGAAAGAAAGAAACGTACGACCAAGTCATTGAAACGACATTGCGCAACTGCGCAAAACTCTCCCAAGAGATTGCTTTCCATGACTAATGACGCTTCAGATTTTACCACTATCGACTGCGATCACTATAATAATCGTAATGATAATAATCGCAATTGCGAAACACAACTGGGCTCGGATAAATATTCTCAATCAGAGAGGATCATATTCTTTTGTCTTCGATTCTCATCCTACAAACTTCTTTCTTCCATTGTACTCGGTTGCTCTTATTTTTGGAACGTGACGCGACCCATTACCCATTGTTTCCTTGGCACGCTGCTATTGGCAGGACTGGTACCCAGACATAATTATGAGTCTCGCCGCTCTTACGAGATCACTCGTGAGCAGGTTGCCAATGGTGCATCGAGGCACACCTACGTCTGCTCTTGTGCCCTTTTTATCTCACCGAATACATCAGACTTTTTTTACTTCTGTACTCTTTCCACGTACATACAGGGTGTCGTGGATACACACGAGTCTTTCAAACGAGTCTGTCATTTACTTTGTGCACTCATCTCGAAGAGTCAAGGTGAAAAAAACTGTAAAATAAATATGCCAAGTAGCAATTTGATTCCGATAAATATACAAAAAAGTCAAGTTTTCATTCAAAGATACCTCGATTTATATAAATTATCGATTAATAATAAAAAACAATTTGGTCTCTAAGAGTGAAGGAAAGGTGTCCTTGAAGGATATATCTCGTTAGGAAGTAGAGCTTGGTGGGACGAAGGTGTCCCCCGGGGTGAGAGCGAAGAGGCCGCCAGTTTAATTAGGGTCGTGCGCTGCAGCACGTTCCCAATCGGGCGCACCTCGGAGTCAGTGGGCACTCACGAAATCGATTGTTTCGTAATCCCTGGCAGAATTTATTGGCACGTTTAATCCTCCGGTTTGTTCTTGGCCCGGCACCATGCTGCGCTCGGCCAGACACTGTCGATGGGGACGGACAGTGGGAGAGTTTTGCTGGCTGGTCAGCGTTGCCTATTGTTTGCCAGAGCGAGCGAGTCCCGCTCGTTACAATGAGAACGAGCCGGAGGAAAGTCGTCGCTTGCCGAAGAGACGCCCCTAACAATTGGGTCGCAAGTATGCGCCTCTCCCTTCTTCTGTCTTTAACAAATCTCCCGAGACTCCTTTTACCCCCTGAACAGCCAGGTAGACGCCGCCGTGTGGTTCGTCCTGTCGCGTCCTGTCTCGTCCTTTCTTCGACGATCTTCACTTGGTCTACCGTGAACGCAACAGGTATGCTACCTGCCTTCCCACTATTCTCGGCCCGCGCCACTTGGCTCCGGTATCAAGGAAATCCTGGAATCGCCTTATAAAGTCGTCAATAGTCCTCGGTCATTATTGTGCAAGTCCGACATTGCGCGACTGAATAATCTACCCTTAAACAGCCCTTAGGTTTCACCCTTGATTCTATACCTTCGAGACAAATTCTACCTGAATCCTTAATCGTTTCGATGGTGAGAAAATGCTCGGTTTCAAGGGATCGCAATTCGCCGACAATACGGCGTCGGTTAATAATTGTTTGCACACACATTCCTAAGAGACAGAGTTAAGACGGGTAGAGTTACCGTCGGCGATTTCCTCGTAAGCAGCTTCGAAAAGGATTAGAGCGACTGGTTGTGTGTTACGTGTTGGTAGGAAGAAGGTGGCGGTGGCGTCGGTGTCTCTTGGCTATCATCGTCCGAGCGCAAAGTTCCTTCGTATTTCAATCTGTTTTCCAAGGAACGCGTAACAGTTCTTTCGTACCTGTTTGGCAGGATTGCCGGTCAGGAGCTGCAACCAGTCTCCCCACCAAGACGCCTGGTGCTCTCGTGAACGCGGCTGTAAGAGTTTGCGGCGGCGGTGGTGGCGGCAGCGGCGGCGGCGGCAACGGCTGCTATAGCCGGCAACAGTTGCATAAGTGTTTCTCTCTCGCCTCGATCTCGACCTTGACTTTGACTCTTGATTACGACCACGATCACGACCACGACCAAGTAGCGACGACTGCTCGACGACGAACGGTTTCGCAAGCCTCGCGGAGAGGCGGTACTTAGACTTAGCTGCTTTAAGTTAATGCCTGCCTTTCTGCAAGGTTCGTTCCGCTGGGAAAAGAGCGTGGAACTACACACTGTCTGCACATTGCACGGCGATTGCTATGAGAGAAAGAAAGAAAGAAAACATCTTACTCTCTGACTAGCAGTGCATGCTACGCCTAGCGTGCGATCCTTGCGAATGCCTTTGCGGTTTTTATCCTTTTGTTTAGGAAGAACTCAGTCCACCGGCGCTCGGCCTTTTATAACAGTCTTCACGGCGGATTCTAGACTCTGGATGCCCTTATTATTCAGGGGGAAAATGCATGGCTGCACTGCAGCCAGGTCTAATTAAAGAAGGCATTTTTATTAAATATACGAGAGGGGAAATTGTAAGGAAGATCTGACTCTGAATCGGTTCGACGTGGGAATATTCACAGACGAGAGTGCAAAGTCATGTTGCGTTAATATTGGAACCTGATGTTGTCGATCTTTGATCGATTAAATCAGTATCGATCCTCTTGGATTATAAATTTGCAGGTGTGCCTGCTCGGTGCTCTTGCGGCAGATCAATTTATAACACGCGGCTACACTTTACATAATGCCGTACACAGTCCGCCGGGAGGAAATATGAATCAGGTGTTAGAAAAAAATCCGCAAGCGGGTATACGGACACGCTCGGTCACCGAAGAAAAATGGAAAGAGCGTACTTACGTAACTGAATTACATAATTTTTATTACGCGCATTGTCACCGGCATTACGCTGCAAGAGAAGCGAATGGATCTCTTCGAGACAAGGAGAATTCTTTTCGTCTCTTACTTAACAAACGTATACAAGATTTGCCCAGTTAATAGACGATGTTTTTCACCAGCTTGGAAATATTGTTTTAAGTATTCTTTTCTGTCATAGAGAAAATGTAACTTTCTGCAAGGTGCGACTTGAATATACATAAACTGTTCTTGATCTCTTCTTCGGTCTGGTTGGAACTTTTACTACCTGCTCTTTTCGCCTCTCTGAGATTTCGAAAGAACGATGGGCCACCGACTTACGTCACTCTGTCAAAAGTCCCTTCTAACGCGTGAAACGAATACACGCCTCTCTCGTGCTCGCTTGTAGTTACACCGTCATCATTTTGAAAGTAGCTGACTTTAATACCCGCTTTCGTAAGCAACATTGAGCCAGCGGCTCTGTGCTCGCATTCGACATGCTACCAATTAGCCAACGCTCCCCATTATTCTCCAATAACCGATAATTACTCCTTTGAATTTAGAATTTCGTTCTAATTGGCATTCATTCGGCTTCTCGCGTATTCAACCTCCGGATTTGTTAAGAATCACTGCAATTACCGACGCGAATAATCGAACGGAAAATCTCCTGATTGCTTGGACGATGGGTGAGATTTCATCTGAGGTTCTTTTCTCCCCCGTGAAGAAGGTCAAGCAAAGGTAGACCGGGCTTTCCCGAAATCCTGAGTTTCCCATACGGGGCGCAGCAAGAGGCAAAGATCACCGGAGATAGTTGGTGAATTCGTGCTGTGGCAGTGGACATAATTCAATGTCGCTTCTACCACGTCCGAATTGGGACAAGTGTCTTTTCACGAGGTGTTCTCTCCTCTTCCACGAAAACTACCACCTTCCGAGCACCTCGTTGCTCTCGAATGCAGGTGGATCTTCCTTTTCTCCTTTTTTTTTCTCTCTCCCTTTCGCTAGTTATACGGACTATTTCACGGTGAAACTGAAGATATCTTATCTCAAGATCTTCGAAGGACCTCCTCAGATATAATAATCACCACTAAGTTTCTCCATGATATCCCTTATTATTCAAGTACAACCTACAATTACCCAAGTTCAAGATTAATTAAAATTCACAATAATCGAAATGAAAAAAGTCCTATCAATTCAAGTTTCATTGATCTCACGTATTACAGAGACACGTATCATTACCGAGTCGTTCACTGAATGTCAAGGATTATTCACACGAAATCTCTATCCACAATCTGTGAAGCGAGCGGTTATGCGAGGAGGCGGCTTTGTTGGCAGTCGACAATTTAAATAGCTGGGATGTGACATTGACGTCTCCATAAGAGCGCATCCTTACCTTTGGCGAATCCTTCTCTCTCTCCACACACACACACACACGACTTGGTTAAAATTCTCACCATCTTTCCGCCCCTCCATTGCACCAAGAGCGTATCTCCGCATGCTTGTCGCAGTAATTCACGTCGGCAGCGCGCGAAGTACAGAGCAAACGTTCTCTCTGCGCCCATATGTTCGTAATCCTGCGGAACTGCCGGCGAGTAAGATCGCGCCAGAAACTTCGGTCGCCGCCGCCGCCGGCAGTTAAAGCCAAAGCTACAGCGTTAACTGTGAATCTCATCCATCATAAAGCAGGCACGTACACACATGTATGTATATACGAGCATCATCGCTTCAGCACAATCGCCGGAGTATTTTACAGGTGCGCGCACGAAGGAAGTCGTTGCATTTCCCACATACAAGCATACATATACTTTAATACCAAAGTACAAGCACACGCACTAGCGCCACGATATTCCTTGGCAACTAGCTTTGAGTTATCTCAAGGAAGTGTGTCAAAATCTCGATCTATTCCATCCAAGCAAAGGATGCATGCAACCTAGGTTTAAGAACGGCGGTCATAACTAAGAAAAAAAAAAGAGTCTGATGCCAACAGCGAACGAGGAACATAATCATCGAGCGATCGATCAGGGGTCTATCGAGATAGATCAGGGGTGATGTCGGGGCCACTCGGGTACAAGTACGAGCGACATCGTTAGTTCGTCCACGACATCGATCAGCGATGCTCTCGCTGAACGACAAGCACGCTATCCCGATCGTCGATCGAGAGGAAAAGAGAAAGATGGAGAGACGACTTAATAGAGGCAGAAAAAGGACCGTCGATGCAAGAAGTTGCAACGATGATAAGGACGTGTCTGCGCGGATCCTGCGTACCGTTGCCGGGCGTTCCAGAGGAAGAGGCACCAAGTGTACCATGAATGAGGTCGGGCACCCCTGCTAGCGCGCGAGATGAAGGACGAAGGAGTTGGGCCCAGTGGGCGAACGGGGCTCGGAAGGGTTGGGGGAGGTGCTACCGTAAAAAGGCTGCGAAGGGGGGCCCCCCGTCCGATAAGAGGGGGCGCCAACGGGTCCGTGATGGAAAAAGGGGATCGTCGGCAGCGACATGAAGGAGGAGGGGGAGAAAGAGAGAGAGAGTCTGTGAGGGGCCCGTTTAGACACACGTACAAGGCTCCGTTAGGCGCATGCGCGCGGTTAGGAGCGGTTCCCATCAGCATGGAGCGGGGGAGCCTCGCCAGGAGTAAAGCGAGCAAATAATCCGGATGGCTCGCTATGGATCCTGGAAGGGGTACGGGGCCCAGTGTCCCGGCCCGGGGGTGGGGGAAAGACCTGTGGACGGGGACCGCTCGGTCAGCAAGGCTTACCTGGCGGGGGAAAGGCTCACGCTCCGGGGCCCGGACTCACTGGTTCCCGATGTAGCTTCAGTCGCTCACGAGAGATCGAACACCTCGCGTGCGTCTACGCTGTAGCCTTAACTTTATCGTTCCCGAGGATAACTGTAAATCGGTGAGAGAGAGAAGGACGGAAGAAGAGCGCTGAAGAACCGAGAGACATTGAACCGCAGAACAGAGACGTAATACCACCGGACTTCTTCGTGAAGGTGCTTCGACTCGGTGACAGTGACAACACACACATATACACAAGCCCGCCCGTGCGCGCGCGCGCCCCCCAAGAAGCAGTGCGATTTTGTATACGCTGAGTTTAATCGAACTACCGAAGAAGAAGCCGTGTTTAATATTGGAAGACTACTTTGGGATTGCGTGGTTGGACTAAGAAAGTCTGATCGATCGAATTCCTTACGATTTTTCGTTGGAATTTTCTCGCATAGCGCTGTGAATCGATAGCGCGAATACTTGAGAGGACGATCTGGAAGAGACAGTCGTGTGCTCGCTGTGCCGTATATCCGATATTGCTGAATTATTGGTACCGGGCACCAGTCTATGTTGATGGTCGCACGGGAGAGTGACCGTGACCATTGCCGTGGGAATGGTGGCGTGAAGTTGTAAAAGGGTGAAGTGAGTCGTTACCGTACGTAAGGAACCGTCAGGATGCCGAAGATCTTCCTGATCAAGAACCGGCTGCATCAGCAGCAACTCAGGCTGCTGGAAGCTCAACATCTTGGCAAAAGTCCACCACCCTGCAGCGGCAAGGAGAGTCCTCTTGGCAGTTCTGAACCACTTAGTCTCATCGTTAACAAACACCAATGTAAGTCTCTTATTTGATATCAATCAAAAATCATAACCGATCGTGCCATTAACTAGCACGAGTTCCACTTTGGTATCGGCAACCTCAATAATAATCTCGTTGCTTCTCGAGTTTTTTCTCGCCAGCTGCTTTTGTATTGGTGAGCAAAAGTGTATTCGTCGAATGGTTCATTTGCATGTTAGTAATTGCTTCCAGCATACAGCCATTACCAATTCGGGTTGTTACTGCTACCAGAAATGAAGTAGTTGGAGAAACGAAATGACACTTTAGTAGAATTATACTCGTTCTTTGGACAATTTGCGCCGTCAGTTTGATGAAGCGGTGCGATAGGGAAGCCTGTTCCGCCGGCTCATTAAAATTCGGACCTTCCTCCTCAGCCGCGCCACCGCTCGATCTTTTTGCACTTGACCACGCCAGCCGAGAAAAAAGTGCGTGGCCAGGAATATTTAAGTCCCGGTGCAGGTGCAGGACGAGCCTCTACCGGGGCCGGGGCAACTTACAGGTGCCGTTGCAATTTGGACACTCGCTCGGGAATTGAGCTTGTTAACAAAGTCGAGATTGCAATTTCTCCCGGGCATACATTTTGGATTTTAACTCATTTGCTCCTCGTCAGTTATAAATTACTCTTACGCCTCCTGTTTCTTTCTTTCTTTTTTGTCAGGTGAAAGTTTTATTAGCTTCATTAGAACCGAAGGATCCTTCTTCAGTTGATTATATAACGATCGTATTCATATATAACCGTTTCTTCTTTGACAACAGTCATTTCATGTGTCAGACACGTATGAAACAACGGTATTATGTGTAACCTGTTGAACTTAGGAATTTCTGTCTAGAAATTTTATAGAATTATGATAGTGAAGATTGGAAACGATACGAGTTGTATCGTTTCAACATATCTTCACTACTCGTTTTTATATCTCGATAGTTTCGAATTTTAATTAGAAGGAGAGCACCAGACATGTTTTGGAGTCCATCTAATGACCGCTCTTCAAAGAAATCAGTTGGTGGTTATCTGACCTTTGGATTCATTTACATAATTCGAGTTGGCCGGAGTCTTAATTGGGTTTTTAGCCGGAGGGCACTTGTGCTCCGATTGTGTTGCGCCGGAATAGCTCTCTTTCCGATTCTCTCACAACGGTACAGTGAGTAGGTGGGCCGAGAGTTGGAGTCCTAAACTGGTTTAGAAAAATGACGTCGACCGGTTCTCATCTTCTTCTTTTTTTTCGCCTCTTCTTTTCCCCCCTCCTCACACACACACACACACTCTCTCTGGTTTTTTTCGTTTTCGGTCGAAAGCCCGCACGATGTCGATGCCCGCAACGTCTCTTTGTACCCATCGAAATGCAGCTGCAAAATCAATTAATGATACACCGACCGGAAATTGGTTGCTCGGCTCAGTCTCATAACTTGATGTTACAAGACAACTCGATACAGAATTGGATAACTTTCGTACTTCGCATAATTATCGTACGCCATCATTCAGATGGTGTATCCATGGAATATTTTATTTAATGGCTCACTCTTAATTGACAGCAAATAAATAATTAACTAAAGATAAACTTTCTTGCATGTAGCAAAGATACTCAATCTACGACGTATCAGCAATTCATTGGTTCTTAATGAATTGCCAGCACCCGTTGCATACACTTAACGCGCAATGCGCATATTTTATTGCTCGCAACCGTTAATTGTCAATCGGAACGACGCCCGTACGGAACACTGACTGACGTGTACTATAGGCTATAAAAGTGCTCGTGACTCGACAGAGTGGTTGCGAGTGTTTCTCGGTCAGAGCGCGGAGACATCGATGCGAGCAAAGACGAGTCATCGAGTCTCCGATGCCCGCACAAGCGATGCGGGGAGATTCCGATGCCCGCATGATCTTTCATAGCAGAATTCTGTGATTTAGATGGACCAAGACTTTTAATTATCATTCAATTCCTTCCAAAAAAAAAATACGAAATCTAATTACATGAGGATTAATTTGCTTATCTAACTGGTATTACATAAATTCTATCACACTAACTCTCTAACGGTCCGCGTCTAACACGTTTCTTAATAAATGCTGGACTTTTGGGTCCAACGCGACACGATCTCTACTATGGAATTGCGTAAGAGGCTGAATACCTGGGCCGGCAACGTCTCTCGAGCGCCCGCGGTCTCTAATTCCACGACGACGGCCAAGGCGAGCATACCGGTATTAGAATCCCGTCGAGACGCCGGAGGAGAAAGGACGCGGGGCGGTGTGAGGACGCAAGAGAAGGACGCCGTATGATGGAAGTCGTAAATAGAAAATCAACTCTGGCTAAGAACGAACCTCTCACATTCTTTCGAATCTTTACCGAAATATTTAAGAATCTCTTTTTCTTGAAATTCCTTCTATCATTTACACACTCGAATCTGACATTGAATACCAAATAGAGAAGTCTCATAGTTCCCAAAGAATGTCATTGATTCCGATCGAAATTCATCATGCAACGTCGTTCGCACTTCTGGCGTGATTTTCCGTCTGCAACAGAGAACTCGGCAGTGCGATGCACGCTTAGTCCACTTAGCTGTGAGCGCAGCACCAAAAGAGGATGGCAGAAAACGCGCTGGCGTGTGCGCATGGAATGCGTGAAATTCGTCGCGGCGAGAGCTAACAGGGTCGACGTCGCGCTCGGGATTCACTCTGTGGCACATGACACAGAAAGATATTCCTTCTTCACTGGATCGCAGAATACTAGACTGATTCATCGCAGACGCGCGCGCGCGCGTTCCCTTTTACGCGCGTAGAGTAGAAAATAAACAGATCCTTCGACGCAGTTATAATCATGAATTCGCTTATGCAATTGACATAACAGTAATTGGCCGCTAGCAGGATTATGCTAATTAGAGATCACCTAGTAAACGCGTGAAATGGTCCATTTCGAACAATAATGCGAATTAGAAAATCGATCGACTGATCAGGACACATGTTTATACTTCGATTACATGCCAATCAACCTAGAATTATCATAGCAGCATTTCCCTCTCGCTAATCGTGCGACACTCTCACAGAATGCAGTTCGCCGTATGTTTTGAATGGGTGGCTCGACATATACGCGGAGTAACAGCGGCAGATAAATACTGTTAGAACGAGCATAGACAGACAACAGAGAGAGAGAGAGGCGAGGAGAAGAGCGAGTCGGCTCGGCCTGTCGTTGACACGTAGGTAATCGCGCGGTGCCCGGTGACGCGCACCTGTGCCAAAGGCTAGTATACCAGGATGTGCAGTCATTGTGACGAATTACAATGCACCGCTCGTCTGTTCACTGTGCGTGCATTTCTAAGCGTCCTATACCAACACAAGCATCCTACATACATTGTCGTACACCAACAAGTAGTATGAGCTTGGTTCTCCGGCTGCCTATCTCACACGGGTTATGTGGGTACTACGTACATCAACATATGTATGATGGTAGCTTGCGGGTTATAATATCTATTTCCAGAAATAGGCCAACGATATTAAAAAAAAAACAAAAAAAACAGTAATTCTCCAAAAATATTCATAAGAATCGCTGCAGGTGTCTTAGAATTCCTTCGGCAACTGATAATCCCCGGGAAACGTAATATATATCTCTTCTCTCTTCTCTCTCCTCCGTTCATCTGTCTCTCATTCTGGTTCTGTGGGAAGAGATATTCAGAAATGCTCGGTATAATCGTGGGGGCCGAGGTAGCAAGAAAATTCGATAAAAATCTGAAGAGGGGGGAAGGAGGGGGAGGGGGGGCGAAGGGAGAAGACGGTGGTAAAAGAGTCAGAGAGTCAGCGTCGGCAGAGGGATGAAGAGGGAGGGGGGGGGGGTCGGCAGAAGAGCAAGTGGATACACATCCATTGGCTGAAACGACACTGGACCTCTGGCCGTGCACGGAGAGAACAGGTTCAGCTCGTCGAAAGCGCCGTAAGCAGGTACGCCGTGCTCTCCTCAACATCGTCGTTCTCCCCTCTTCTCTCTCTCTCTCTCTCTTTCTCACCGTTTCGTTGCCGGTTCTCACTGTCTCTATGTGTGTGTGTGTGTGTGTGTGTGTGTGTGTAAGAGTATGCGAGGGGACGGAATACAACGACACACGAGCTTCGAACATACACAGGTAGAGACCACCTGTAAATCGAGGCACCGTACCAAGGTAGAGAGGCAAAGAAGAGAGGGAACGAGTGAGAAGCAGAGTGAGAAAGAAAGAGAGATTGGAGCGGTCGACGCGACTACCGTGGCGACGGCGACGGCGGCGGCGGCGGCGGCGGCGGTGGAGGCTAATGGCGCAAGAGGGCCGTGACCGAAATTCTTTCCAAGCAAGGGGGCCAAGTGCAGAAACACTGGCCGAGCCTGGATAAATCCCCCCCTCTCCCTCTTTTCCCTTCCCTTTAGTCACTCCACCATGGCAAGCACTAAGTCCTCGTAAATATTCATGCTGCGAGTTATTATTACGGCCGGACTTCACCGCAATCGTGATTATGGAGTTCCGAGACGTGACCGATTTGCTTTCCACTGATTCGAAAGGTAGTCGATACTCTAGCCCGTTGATGCCGATGTCTATTTGATAGATTAAGTTAATACGTAAGGGTGAATTGGATGAGTGGAAAAGCTGTTTTAAATTTTAGTGATTCGTATGATTGTCGATGTATGAATCTAAAGTTTGTCAGATTATGTTTTAAAATTATAATCGTGGAGGGATGGAAAACTTGGACGGATAAGTGTTGAGGGAATGATACGAATTTGAATACAGGCAATAAAGAGTTGTCGGATGCGCAAAACAAAGCTGGTCAGATATGAATCAGTAATAGCGATCGCGCACCGGTTGCGCTACTATTTGCATCACATAATACGTCCGGTCGCGTCGATGTCACCGCTGCACCGGTTTCTCCTACCATCGGCTGCTGCTGGTGCTGCTGCTGCTGCACTCGGTGTAAAATAACACAGCCAGGAAACAGAACTCTTCCGTATAATTTCGTAGCGAATGTCAAGGTTCCATATACGACTCACCTATTTATCTAACAAACAGCTGAGAGAACTCTCTTTCTTCAATACTCATCTCTCAAATCTTAGATTCGATCTTTCGATTGAGCAATCTCACTTTTCTTCATCCAACAAGTAAAAGTGGGATGTGATACTTCGGGGAAGAGAAGCACCAAGCAATCACGGGAAAAGGTAGAAATTACGGTACGAAAGAGCAATTTCCATTATGTCTCATTAAAATCATCGACGAGACGAACTCGAGGCCACGTTCGAGTGGGAACTTCCAACCTTCTTTTAACTTACCACTTTTCGCCGAGTTCTTCAAGGTCAATCGGGAAACTTCGATATACGTATCTGTCGAGATCTTCCTTTTGCGATCGCTCGCTGAAAAGCCATGCGTGTGCGATTGTTCCGGCGTGGAAGGTGGAAAGAGGAATGTGTGCGTGCCAGGCAGTAGGTATGTAGTACTTACGTGTATACACGCTTTGCCGTGCTGTCCAGCACGCATCCATTACGTAAGGTGACCGAGTGGCTGCGTATACGGTGTCACCTTGCTGCTGTTGCTGTTGCTCCCGACGCTCTTGCGACCCACGCATGGTACCGCTACGTAAACGCTACTCAGATCGTTGGAGCAATCGACCACTGACGTTCCTTTCCCACAAACAACTGCGCACTGCTTCCTAAGCTTTGTTCCTCAAAGCCAATTGTACTCTAATTCGTCAAGTTTTAGTTATATCCTTCATCAATTATTACATTGCAATACAATCCTTATGAGAACGTACAAACTCTCGACACTAAAGTCCAAAGGTTTGGGTGCCAGCGGAATCTAATTAGAATCAGGTATAATGTCAACTGGAAACTCGATCGGCCGATGGATCGTAGCATTACGTTACACCGGTGCCCGTTTTATTATTCATGGTTGACATTCTTTGAAGTCACACCTTATTGGCTATCGTGTTTGTATCATACATTGGAACGACTAAGAACACCGGCCACTTTACTTGTCGCTTTATGCCTTAAGAGCCGTTATTATTCCACCGGTTGAAATGCCGAAGACCCGCACAACTGTCTAATTGTTCCCCAAGGTACGCGTGTGCGCGCCTCCTCATTACGGGTGTGCGTTCATTCAGTGACGCTGCTGAGAGAAACTCGGTAAGAGTTTTTGTTCCCCTTTTGATCATTAGCATTTTCTTGACCCCTTTCGTGGTGGCTCCCCTGGTCGAGGGAACGATGCACCTTGCATTGTATTCGTTCACAAAAGGTTCGAACCTGTCGGCGAGATAAAGGGTGTACTTATAGAGGAATTAAAAAAGTTACATCGCATTCCATTGCGCCCCATTCGAGCATTAATCATTCGTGTACGAATAATTCGAGACATAATAATCATGTCGATCTTGAATGCCTGTAATTGTTAGTCCAACTGCTTGTAAATTCATACATCGTCCGAGTAATGTGTGCACTTATGATTTACACAGTGTTTCAAGTCACACGGACGGTGAGCCAACGATTTGCAGTATTGTTTCGCATGGCCAGGTAAATGCAGATAAGCGATAAAGCTCTCGAATGCAGGCTCTCTCGGGCAGTGAAGGTTCGTGGCTGCGGGTAGCCGAAAGGAAAGGAAAAACTCGAAAAAAAGGTTCCGAGGGAGTGGTCGGGCGTGTAAGTAGGTCGGCTAAGCTGAGGCGTTTCGTTCGATCGAGCAGATATATACCAAGCGACGAGAAGCGGTTGGTAAGGCCAATGACTGACGATGCGTTGGTCCAGCAGCATCACGAACCTCCATCGAGGATCCTGTTTCCCTAAGAATCACTACCACCATGTATTCTCTTCCATCTTTCCAAGCGTTCCTTCTAACTTCTCATATTTACCGAACTTCCTCCGAAGCGGCGGACGCCCCGACACCTCCTCTCTCGTAACTGGAATCGACCTTCGTTTTTCTTCGTCCAAACCAATCTGAAAAGGTGTACGCGCCGTGGCCGAGAACAGGTTCTGCTCGATTACTTCTCGCCTTTGAGCATTCGAGCGACTATAATTCCAGCAAGTTCGAGCCATATCTGTCTAAATGGTAATTGACCCGCCTGTCCTCATTGGGAGCGAACACTTCCATCGATCCCTTACTCGGACAGAGGATCACCCTCAACCAACATCGAGTCGAACTTTTTTAACTCTAGCCGAGTGAAATAACGATTTGAACTTTTGCACCGTGTTGCTCAAGGAGAAAGATGCAGTTAGATATAGTATATGAGAATATTGCCGGTGCAAAGGTATCCTCCCTCGGCGAGTGATTTTTCGTCGATTCAGGTTATCCTGTTCGAAGCTTCTTTGTGGAGAAAGAGAGAGAGAGAGAGGAAGAAGAAGAAGAAGAAGAAGGGGGAGTCTTCTCTCTGTGTTGGTCGCTTTTCATTCGGTCTCTTCGATCCGGCGAGCGGAGCAGGCTCATTCCTCTCTCGGTAGACTCGAAGTACCGGTTCTTATTTCGTTTTCTCGCTCTTTCGCGGCCTCCCCTTTTCTCTTTCCGAAGTGAAGAAAGGACACGGAGGAGTGAGAGAGAGACGAGAAGTCGAGAGCTCTCTTTCTCTTGGCTCTCGACGGGCTTCGAGGCGATCGAGGAGAGATCGGTCGAAGGAGAGAAGGACGAAGATAGACATCGGTACACCGGTCACGAAGCCCGTACAGGTATTTATAGCACTCGGCCGGAGCTGTTAGGGGGATTTAGTTAGAGAATCTCACGTACGGGGCCCGTTCTTTCTCGGCGAAGGTTGCCTAGCGAACGGAACAGCCATTTTGGATCCTCTTTCGTGGCTCTCTGTCATGTTACCTTCGACACCGCAGTGACGCAACCGCTTGCGTAAAACTACCGTCGTTAGGCCCCCCCTGTCTAACACGTAATTGCGAGGCCGAAATCCCCATGAAAGCATGTACACCCCTCCCATTTCTTTCTCGAGTCGAAAATCGCTCATGGTCACTCTTTCGCAAACCGTTGACAAACTGATCGACCATTATCATTCATTGTCAGTCTATAAATGATATCCAATAATGCGATCTTGCTAATTCCATTTTAAAGACATTGGAATTTTTAATGAATTAAATGAATCCTATTTAAAATTATTGTTTGGGAAAGCTGACTAGTTTCTCTAACGATGTCGTCGCATGAGGGCTGTCGCAATTAGCGAAAAGCCTTTCTTCGCACATAGCGCGCGATACCCTCGCCTCCCGCATCACCGGCACGTGCACGTAAAAACGTTGTGTCCTCGTGGTTGGTTTCCTGGTTTCCGCTTGAACGGCTGCGCCGCTCCGACATGGTGTCCTCGTGCTCCATTCGCAAAGCGCGCCTGATGTCAAAGTCAAGAGAACGAGCGCGCGCTCGCGCGCCAGCCAAGCCAGCCAGCCAGCCAGCCCCGATCTCGATTTCCCTCGGGCACGAGACACGGAGAATGGAGAATTATTCAGGCGGACCGGGCCATTAGTAGTCGATTTCGTTGCCGCAAAATGTTACTCCTTTTCTACGCCTCGACACTCTGAGATCGCGGCGACCGATATTCGGGGCGGATGCTCGATCGCAGAATGGAAAGTACCGGATAATGGGAGCAGAAATAATTACTTGTTCCCAAAGACATCGAGAAATATGATGTATTATAGTATGAGAAATTCAAAGAGTTAATGAGCGGGAATAATTTAGGGAATGATTATCGTTGCTTCGTGGGTATCGCACCCAGAAACGATGAGGGACGAATGTCGAAAAAGCCGCAGGAATGACAGACAGAAGTTGGAGATACATTAAAGAAGCAGTAGCAATAGCAATACGGTACCTGCGAATCCTCAAGGTTGCTCGTAAAGCCGGGTCGTCGTGTTCGGCGAGCACGCGGCCCACATTACAAACAGCCTACCACTGCCCTTATCTTGTATTCCATGCTTGACTCCGGTCTATATTGAAATTCCATTCCCGAGCGGCTGCGTGTGCCGATTTTACGAATTTGCATTCTCAAATCCCTTGGTGAGAACCGATCCTTATACTTCAGCGCACCAGGAAGTGCAATCTTCGTTTGTTTCGATACTACGTGCACCGTATCTTACACCGATAGTAGTAGATGCGCATCATTCTTTCGTTTGATCATCCATCGACATGGAAATGTGAAAATTATTCGATCTTATCTGATACTTCCAATGATTGTACGTGCGCGCCTGTAATTATCCTGACGATAGGAACGTAAGCGATGCAACATTTTCCTCGAGACAGTAATTCCGGTTTAGCGAAGGAAGAGACGTGTTCCGTGCGAATCGTGGACCGAGATAAGAGCATCTCTGGAATGTAATCTGGTATTCGTTGGAATTGCAGATCGAGAGAAGACTGACGACGATCGTGCGACGACTCCCGAATCTCTACGCAGTAGCAGTCCTGCTTCAAGTCCGCCGCCGCAATGGCAGTCCAACACTCCGAGCAGCACACCCCCTCGACGTTTTATCTCGAGCATCCTTGGAGGAGATGTGCCCTATGGCAGCAGAGGTCATGTTCTTACGAGAGCGGAACGCAAGGAGTACAGCAGCCCACCGATCGCACCATCTTCCAGCGATTCCACACAGTTTCTCACCAAGTCAGAGAAACTGGTGTTGCCGAGGCCGACGACACCACCGAAAGCACCCCGGGTTGAACCACCTGCGCGTGTTTCGGTGATCCAGAGGGTGCCGCCTCAAAGCCAGTCGTCTTCGAGGCGAGAGGACAAGATCGAAGTGCCGCAGACCCAAGAACCCGAGCAGGTAAATGGAGGAACCCTCAGAGTTCTTATATTACACGTACGAGTTTTTCTCATTCCGCATCTCCCGCCTCTGTAGACGTTCGAGGATCTAAGATAGATATCAACTTTTCAGGACCAGCCGATCGACTATGCGGTGCCGAAGAGAAAGGAGGAGGATGAGGAGCGTGCACGCGAGGGTGCGAAAGCATCACGCACCATAGGCAATTCCATTGCCAGGCCACTTTTGGCCATGAGACTGTCCGGGCCGCAAGTGGTGAACGCCGCTGCGGGACACGGCAGATCCTCCAGTTCCGGGAATAACACGAGTTCCGGCTCCGGTGGTGGATCCAGTTCTGCTGGGAATTCTTCTTCCTCGAGTGGTGGTAGCAGTGGAGGATATTGCGGTGGTGGAGCAGCTGCAGGTGGCGGAGGTGGCGGAGGAGCCATCGGTGGTGGTGCAGGAGGTGGCGGAATGAATCCTGGTGGAAATGGAGGCCGAGGGAATTATGGACCAAGTTCACCACCCACCGGATCACTGCCGCCCTTCTACGAATCGCTAAAGGGCGGCAATAATCTAGCGAACTTTGCAAATCAGTACAACAGCACGCAGGGAAACGGCTACCTGACACCATCACCGGCAGTCGGCATGGAATGCGACACGGGACAGCAGGATGTCAATTCCCAGCACGCACAGTACAGCGCCCAGGAAGGGAAGCAATATTCGTTGCTCCAAAATGTATGCGCCTCGTATGGACTGACACTCAAGGAGGAAGAAGACCTGTCCGCATACAAGATCCAACCGAATGACTTGCTCTCCGGACAATACGGCGCCTATGACGTCACCGATACAGGAATGATGGTGGACATGGTGACGGGGGCAGTGGTGGATCCACTTCAGTTCACGGCGACCCTGACATTCAGTTCACCCTCGGATCATACCGCCCTCCTGGAGAGTCTAAGCGATGCCGCTGACCTATTCTTACCGAGGTTACCCGCCGAAGATGGTAGCAACGATCTTCTCGAGGACTCCTTGCATTCGCCAGCCTCCGCTGGTAGTGGTATTGGCCAGGATGCCGGTCAAATGACCACTCCCGTTGAGCCCAGTGTCGATCCTTTCCCCGAGCACAGCATGGCCTTGACCAGAGGTTTTGACACGTCGAGGTGAGTGTCCGAGAAACTCATGAGAATTTACCATATTCATTTTCACACGACCTGGTATTCAAGCGTTGAGCTCTCCGAGCGAAATCGCCCCAAGGGAGATTAATAGTTGCGATAAAGCGCGATTAGTCCAGCTCTTTTTCACATTTCGTAAAAACCCATTGCAATCAGTCTAATGAGATTTATTCTGTACCTTGCAGACATTACGGTGCGGCGCCCCAACATTTCAATGCATCGAAGCTCACAGGTTTGACTTATAACTCAGGCGAGTCGAGTTACCAGCCGCTGCCGAAAGAGCGACCAGAACTAGCACTACACATTAGTCAGAATCATCAACATCAACCAGAACCGCAGCTGCAACAGTTGCAGATTCAAGTGCAGTTGCAACAGCAACAGCAACAAGCCACTTCCACTTCGCCTCATCATCAGCAGCATCAGGGCCTCCTTAGTCCGGGTCTGAGCTTTACTGGAAGTGGTATGTGTTATCTGGAATTTATTATAAAGACTGTTTTTCCTTTTAGTGGTGCTTATCTAATTTAAAAAATTACCAATATTCTAATTTTAAGGTCTGGAACTAGATTCAGGAAGCAGTGTAGGCGGTAGTTTGCCGAGTCCCGGTGCGGCGAGTTGTTCCTTGGATGCAGGATCGACGAGCACCTCACCCTCATGTGCTCTCATGGAACATGCACCAAGTCCTGGCGTATCCTCGGCATCGGTTAACAACGTGCAAGCGAACGGTCCCGTCGGAGAACCACCATTGACGCAACGGGTCGGTGTACTTCAGCAAAGGGTAAGCACGAAATTGATCGAGGCAAAAGCATATCCTTGGTGTTTCCTTTCGAAACTCTCGATTAAACTCAATTGGATTTTCCAAATGTCGATAAGAATAAAAGAACGATCGATATCAAAATCTGTTAAAGTCGAATCCACATTAATTCGTATATTATGCAATGCCAATCAACTTGAGTGCTTCATCCAAAGTGTTTGTCAGACTTACGAGTTACGTAAGAGCGATGTGGGAGAATCAATGAAATTGATTGTTATTTTTCATACAGTTGGGATTACCCGGTGACTGCCAACTTGAGTTCGTTAACGGTGGTCATGGTATCAAGAATCCACTGGCAATCGAGGGTCAAAGACAAGCGGCTGCCACTCGAGAAGAAGAAAGAGCGACTCGGCCACCTCCTGGCAAAGTAAATGTCCTTTCTTACAGAATTCCTGATATCTGATTTATTGTAAACCTCGGTATTAATAAAAATCGTATTATTTCTTGTCTCCAGGATGACGATCCAAACCGATTCACGTGTCGCGTGTGTAGCAAGAACTTCAGTCTACAGCGATTGCTCAATCGTCACATGAAGTGTCACAGCGATGTGAAACGGTACCTCTGCACGTTCTGTGGCAAAGGCTTTAATGATACCTTTGACCTGAAGAGGCATACCAGAACACACACGGGTGTAAGGCCGTACAAGTGCAACTTGTGCGAGAAGAGTTTCACACAGAGGTGCTCTCTCGAGAGCCATTGCCTTAAAGTCCACGGTGTGCAGCACCAATATGCATACAAGGAGCGACGTACAAAGGTCAGTATCGAGTGCAGACTTTAAAGTGTTCAATCATAAACTTATTGGTAAAAGTTGGATTTTAATAGGATTTTGGATGTTGATTTACAGGTGTACGTGTGCGAGGAATGCGGCCACACAACCCAGGAGCCAGAGGTACACTATCTTCACCTGAAAGACAAGCATCCGTACAGCCCGGCGCTCTTGAAGTTTTACGACAAGCGGCACTTCAAATTCACCAACAGCAACTTCGCCAACATGTTGCTCCAGGTGCGCACGTAGACTCTGAGTAGACAAAACGCGAAATGCGAACGCAGTCTATAGGGTTTAGGTGAAACGGACAAGTGACAGCGAAATGTAGAGTAGCATTCGTGCAAAGAAAGAAAGCCGAATTCTAAATAAGTCCGAAGAGACTGGCGCGAGCAGAGTCCGTAGACAAGCAATCGATCCTAGCTGCTTCAAGAACACGACATTGTTCTTGACGATGTAACTCTTCAGGGTGGCCTGTTGCAACGGGACGCGCGGAGTGCGGAGAGCTGCGTAAAGTCGGCGTCGAAAAGTCCTGACACCTCCTTGCAACGGGCGACGACGCTCTTGCATTTGGGCCGAGCATCCAGCACCTGAGGAACACTGGTAACTCCGTATCCACGGAAGAGGATCGTCAGAGAGACACACGGCCCGAGAAGAGCCTGACAGGAGAACGTCTGTAAAGATGACACCGCGCAAAAAGTACCTGCAAGGCAACTCCGGATGCCCGAGGTCCAAGCTGAGGGTGGTGATGTGCCGGTCACCGAGGATCTAGGCAGTCAAAGGTGCCAGGAATCACATAAGGCACATACACACCCTGTGCCTTCAACCACAGGTGGACATCGGATCCACAGCTCCAAAAGTGGGACGAAGACAACTGAGGAAGAAAGGGAGGCCGAAGAACTCGTATACACAGTATTTCGCGTCTAGGTTCACCGACCTGTAGGTATATGTATAGAGTATATACTTCGTAGACTACTTAAACGACGGCGAGCAGTCTAATCGCGAAGTACCCGAAGACTCGGATTGAACGTTTCAGGAATGTTGAGTACACTCTCGGGGCTGGATAGCAAGTTTTCCAGGGCGAACGCGAGATTGTACGGACGAGTTCTTTTTAGTTGATGTTTGGCAAGTTACGTTACTTTCCGACTCAGAGGGTCATTGGAAGAAGTGCCCAACGTTCACTGGAGTTTTACTCGTTGATTCGGACGTCGAGCATTTCTTCGAAGTAGGAAGGACCGAGATGACGATAGGTTTGAGGGAAATATATCGGGTCTCTCGAATGCGTCGCGCGAGAGCAGATCTTCTTTCTTCTTTGTTACTAATAGAAGACCTAATCGATAACGCACCTTGGGAAATCTGTGATATGACGAAAATACAAATCACGCTCACTCCTGCGCGCACAAGATTTCGCTTTTCCCGTAAACGCACACCTTGGTTCTTTTGTGGGGGGTAAGCACCGAAACAGAACACACGGAGTGAGGACACAACACACACATACACACACATACTCTTTTGCGTAGAACTTCTAACTTCAGTAATGAGCGGAGGGAAGGTTCTGCCCTTATGTATACACAGAACACACACAATGGGGTTTCGTGCAATTCTACGGTGGTAGGACATACTTTAGGTCGGGTGAAAGGTGGGATATATTCGCGCGACTCTTCCCAAACGGGATGGGAAGAAACCTGGGTTCAACGATGAGTTCGATGACAAAATAATCAGGCAGCGAACGGTGCTGACTAGACTGCAAGCGGATGGGATAGAAATTCGACAATTGCGATTGATAAAGTAATGAGAGGACGATCCTCTCGAGACTTGGAGAACTACCCGTTCTCCGTCGAATACGTAAGATTCGCACAAACAACTCGATCGATTTTGTACATAGTATTCCGTAGGATTAGTGTGCTTCCATTCTCTCCGAGATAGAGTTGGAGAAACGGTCAACGACCCACACGGTCGGGATCGTTGACCAATTGTAAATATATATTCTCTTATTTTAGCCGGGTTGCACGAGACGACACAGAGAGTCTTATTTAACCTGCGATTTTATCAGTACCTTGCTTGTAATAATGTGTATAGTTTAATTTTATATTATTGCGAGAACCGACTTTTCAATGTGAGAAGGTAGAGATGACTTTAACGTCGCGTACTTACCCTTGGCAAATACTCTAGGATCGCGCGCGCGTGCGTGCTCGCATCTTGTCGCAATGTGTCGAGCGTCGTGAATGCTATTATTAGTGTCTCTTTAATATAATAAATTGATACACGCTGATAATAATAATTATTATGATTATTTCTACGATAACTATTTAATTTACGGTCCAGTATTGTCTGAAACACACATCCACACACGGTAGTACTTAGCTATCCCTTGATTATCGCCTATTGATTAATGGAATCCCTTTTTATAATCACTATCAGACACACACATACACTCTCTCCTTCTCTTTCTCTCTCTCTCTCTCTCTTTTTCATCCAATATTCATCCCCCCCAATAGATTATCGTGGCCGCGCTACGGCGCGCGTTAAGTTTTATCATCGCCCCCGCTGGTACTATTGCAATTATTATTATTATTATATTGATAATCGTTATTGTCGCCGATAATTCTGGTTATTGACTTTATTATTATTAATATATATATATATGCGAATATAAATATATGTATATCATCGTTATCTCCGTGCTGAAAAAGGGAGCATCGCACGCCTTGTTACACGACGATACGAGGGAACGAAAACGATCGGAGTGTGTCAGAAAGTAAGTAAGTCTATTAGAGTGAATGATTCTTCTTTGCGACGACATTTTCGTCCCGTGTGCATGTGTCTGAGGTGAGCATGAGAATCGTACCTGTATCCTGTACGACTGTTTATTACCACTGTATCATCATTCACTCTGGATATCGGTCATAGCTCCTTAACTCGATTCTTCTTGTTCATTGAATGCTAACGGTAAACTGACGCACCCAAGCGTACATTGCCTATGTAGAAATCGCAGAGACAATAAAATTAATGTTGTATGCACTCGATGTCGCCATTTATTATTCCTTTTCGTCGAAGCTTTACCACAGAACTCGTTAAACAGGGATGTGATACGGGAACGAGAGTAAACGGAAATAAGAATAAAGAGTTTAATGAAATATCCACTAGGATTTGATAAATATACGTGTATTTCTCTCTTGGTATCGAGTCTTACGGTCTAATCAGAAACACATAGCTGTTCGAAACAAAAACACTAAGAACTCATGGGATTGCAAGGGATTGAGAGAACGGGACAAACATTCGCCGATCCTCGGTGCGTGCTGACAGGGCTGCAATAGCAAAAGTCATAAGACAGAGAGTGAGAGCTACTGCTACAGGCTAAACTACTACTCCAGGATGAGTCTTATCTGCAACAGAGAAGGATGCCGATGATGATTGGTGGATGCCAGACAAGTCGAGAGACAGATCAGGGGCACACGCAAGTTCGCAGTAGGATGTGCGTTCGGACGGAGATCCGCCTTCGGCTTTTTAGCCGCTGTCGGCGCCTTCTGCTGATTCACATTGCTAACGCATTTTTTTCATCGACTGTTTGTTGGGTTGGTTGGTTGGTTTTGTTTAGTTACTCACTGCTGATCACGGAGCTGAACGGCATGTGTCTCGTCTTCCCTTGCACCTTGGCGGGATCCTTTCGCGAGCGCGATGACTTCTCGTCGCTGTCGAGTAGCATCACCTAAAGCCAATTTCGAAACAGTCCTCAGCTTCACTGAGCCTCCGCAATCTTTCGCTGATTGTTACATATCTATGTGACCCGGAAAGTAAATGAAGTTACAATGTGCCAAATTTCACACACAGCTAACGTACTTTACAATTGGATAAACGAGCTTGCGAATTAATCGTCTTGAAGACCATTGCGCATGGGAATCCTTCTTGTCAGTATGAAGGAGAATAAGATGTTTCGACAATACTTCTCTCTTATGGAGTGAAGGCTGTCTCCTGTTTCCTCGGGTTTTAGTGTTTACAATGCCAGAAATCTTTGTATCGCATCTTGCAAGGCTCACCTGTCTGTCGATTGCATTGAACTGCCACTTCCATGTGTGATTGTAAAGGAAAGGCCGGTGATCGAATCGATTGTCATCGGGGCTATAAGTCTCCGCATGACAAGATGGCGTCAGAATAGTCATTTTGTGACGATTGATAGCGTAGCATCGGTAAAAGTGTTTGACCTTGTCTGCGACCTATCGCCAAGCAGATTACATTCAATAGATTAAATGAGTAAGCAGATGATAGGGCAAAACCATTAACGCGTACTTCTTTAGGAGTAGAATTATCCCACATGTGAGTAAGACGGCAAAACATAGTGAAAGGACCGGCACAGTCTTGCTTTCGAAGTTTTCCAAAGGTGCCAAGTTCCTTGTATGTCATGCCCATATCTACTTCGTCAAGCTGGGCAAGTTGTCCTCCTTGAAGGGGTTCCAACTCTGCTGTTGGTGGCGCCTCAAGAATACCATCCAAAGCAGATATATCATACTTCCTCCTATAATCACGTACATTGAATTATAAAATCCTACCATCGACATTTCTTAATTAAAAACATTATCTTGCCTAAAATGTCTTAAAAAGGTCTTCAAATCGTTCTTGGCAATTCCTCCTATCGGATTAATGTCGGCGCTACTACAATCGTACTTCGTAAAGTATCCACGAAGTGCTTCATCGACATTACTGCTACCAAGAACTAGAAGACCACCTGGTCTACCTCTGACCCACAGCATCAATTGGGCGAATAAGTAGGCTAATACCATTCTCAGACGAGCCTAGGAACAACACACCCTATCTTAGCCTGTGTTCCATGTTTTTTTTTACTGGCTTATAAAACGAGGTGCAACCTGTATATTTTGCAGTGCAAGATTCTCTCTTGGCGAACCACCATGTACTTTGAATCTAGGTGTGAATTTGGTCACTTGTTGGAAGATACCCAGGATTGCCGATATTGCAGCATCAATAACGATACTCAGGTGATAAGAACCGATTTGGCCAGCAAGTTCCACTGCACGTTCTTTTGTCTCCGCGGACGAATTCTGCGTTCCCATGTAACAGGTCACGAGAATCGTGTTACAAAGTTGCTTCGGATCAGTTGGAACGTATTCGCAATCGCCGACTATCTTTCTGATATCAGATAATACCTGTGTGTCTATATCCAAGTCTTATTAAATTTCATTTCAGTAATATGATTAACATAAGTGAAATAGATTTGAATGTTATTTTACCTCCTTTACTGACGGAATCAACGATCATCTCACACATTGAGTATACTATACAGGCTGACGACGAAGAGTCGACGCCACCACTTAAAGGTAGGAAGAAGCCACCTTGACAGGATCGTCTTTAAAGGAAAACATAGCTTATTGACAGATAAATACTTGAATAACTTATACATAATATAAATTTGAGATGAACCTGAGATAATCCCAAAGCCAGCAAGCTGGAGCCATAGCGATTTCCTCCGCAGGTGTATGATACACCAGTTTTTCTGTCGATTGGTCAGTTTCATAGGGACCTAAATCGGCATCAATCGGTTTAGTCGGTGCCGAGGATATCAAATTCTCAGATGTCAAAGCGAAATCGATTTTCACACGCGGGTAATTTGGTGATCTTGCCGCAGCATGTGAACGGGATCTGATTTTATTTCTATAACTCCTGCAAACACAATCGTTTCTTTCAGATATTTTAATAGTTCGATTAAACATCGACCTTCCAAGAAACGAACCTTATGTCTTCAAGATCCAACGTTGCAATCGTGACTTCAACGTCCTCAAGAGCAAACTGTTTTCCACGATTTAGAATTTGCCCATTCAATGCGATCATCGATCCCCCATTGAAATAAAGTCTCGTGCCATCGCATCCGCGCAAATTACTGAACATGTAACAACCACCTGCCTTGAAACTCGCTGACTTCACTAAATCCACGGTGACGTAGGCTTTGCGAAGCTCGAAGTGTGAACCGCTACCTTCGAGAATCATACATTTAATTAGACAGATCGTTAATTACAATCTTACTCTTTATAATCTCTAATTACCATTAACTATAATCTCAGCACCATCGAGAGACATAGCAATATGGTTACTAGCAGGGTTCCAGAGTTCCTCGCAAATCTCGAAACCGATACAAGTATCTCTCGTTGAAATCACAGCATCCCCAAATGGTACGACGGTCTGACCGGTTATTTCTGATATCATTCTTGGCAAAAAGTAATCCTCGACAGTACGTTCCTGTAAAGATTACTGTTTAAATTCCTCTTAAAAAGAAACAGAACATATTTAATTTGATTTTGAAAGGCTACCTTCGTCCAAGGAGAGAACCACCTTGTCTCTCTGTAATTGCCATCCTCGCACAATTGCATCTTCGGCCTGATAAGTAGAATCCGCCGATTCAGAAAGGCCACTCGACAATTATAGGTCACATTCTTATGCATCACTGGCATGCCAACATCGATCAATATATTTGAGCAGATGGGGGATGTTAATAAGCTAGCAAGGACCTCCCAACTATGAAGAAGTGTGTCTGATTCGTAGAAATGGTCCTCGCAACTGTAACCACTATTAACAAAACAGAAAATTAAATAGTCAGTTCTTCCTTGTAGTTCTAATCCTATTTTATTCTATTACATACCATACTTCCAATTCTGGGCCACTTCTGTAAGAAGCGCCGGCATCCTTGGCCTCCTGAATGCTTTGCAAGATTCTCCTGCAATTCCCATCGAAATCCATCGCCCACTGATTCAACGTGCAGACAGCTACAGTCACCGTACGACCCATTTTTGGATGATTTAAAGTCAGAATTCCTTATACAATGATCGAAGTATTTACTCTGCAACAATCCAATCGAATTAGAGAGACACTTATTGCCAAGAAGAAATACGGATTTCACGATAAAATTGTGTCTCTCATAGTAGTCTCGGCAAGAACATGCATAGCAAGGGAGGATACATGGATCGATTCCAAGGCATCAATTACATTGATCGGCAAGAAGGAAATTTTATACACGGAGTAACGTGCCGGAGTGTATCCAGTTCTCAAGTCCGGCGAACAGTTGATTGATCAATAATTTTCAGAACCCGGCACCGAGAGGTAGAGGAGGATGTAGACGGCGTGGAATCGAGATTCTAGTATGAGGGAAGGAAAGCCGCCGAAGTCAGACCACAAGATAGTCATAGGAACTACATATCGATTAATCGACGCTCGAACAAAAAAGAAGAGAATTATCATTCTAATACTTTCTAAAAGTAATCTGTTATACAAACCACAGTTAAATATTACTCATAAATATTTAATTCTGACATTTATAAAAAAAAAAAGAAGAAATTACTCCATACTGCGACCATAAAAACGTTCGTGCTGCAATCACATTCATCCAGAGTCTAGACTCTTTCTAACGACCGCTGTCATAACTCCAATTTCCAATGCACGAATGGCAGGTCTGGCTGATGTAAAAGGTCGCAAAAATAGGGAAAAAGTAGGAGATCAGAGAAAAATCAATGTAACGAGCGTGGCTCGTACCTAAGATTAAGTTGTCACGGGTTTCATAATAGGCGTAGCTTGTAGAGAAGCTTTTATTCATACAGGGGGGTCGAAGAACGAGGGGGCAAGAAACATTGATGAGGGTAGTGGCTCCGCCCCCGATTCACGACGGTTGTCAGGCAATCGCCGGGGGATTTCGTCTTCGTCGAAGGCCAAACTTCCCTCGTTCAGTCGGCACACGGCATTCGAACCAGGGAACTCGGTACCCTGTTCGACGGCAACTTTCTACCCGGAATTTTCGAATCCTAGTCTCTAGAATGTTGAACAGTCCTAGTCGCAGTCTGTTCGAAAGACTTTCCGCAAGACGAGGCAAGAAAGAATCCGCCAAATTCGACGAGGATGTCGAAGAAGATGAAACTGACGAGAGATAACGAAAGATGATGGACCTCTTTGAGGGCAGCAGGGTCAGAGAACTCCAAGCCATGCTGTTCCCCATCCAACCGATGCCTGGTACAATTTTGTCGAATCTTCTCATTTTAAAATTATAATATAATCTTTTTTAATTCGCAGGGGGCACATTGACAAGTCTCCAGGCACTTCAGGAACTTCACATAGCCCAATTGGGACGTTTTGGGAGTCCTAGGAGAGAAATCGAACAACTAGAACCATTCTGTTTGTCCCTGAGTGGGCAGAAGCATCATCAATCGAAGGATGCTCTTCAAGCACTTCTTGATGCTCGCTGCATGATAGACGGTATCACCCAGGAAGCTGCCAGGTGGCCCACGGAATGCCAAGTAAATCGCTAACTATGCAGACACCAATTACTGCGGAACTTTGTATCGCTCGATCACGCTCTCGACGGAACCTCCACTCGTTACTACGAAATAGAAAGAGAAGGAGAAACAGATACGAATCTAACGGCTCGAGAATGTGAGAATGTTTCAGTGTTGCTAATAAGATCATTTCATCAATCTGCACGCAGGTAATTCCCGAAAGGATTCGTCATATAGAATACAATCCTAATAACCCGGAGCCTTTTTATACTTCAACTGGGAAGGAACCCAGACCAAAGCCTTTGAGTGATGATCTTGGAACAGTGATATTCCAATACTGTCCAACAGGTGTAACCAATTACGTAAGTATATAAACAATTCTTGAAAATAATAATTACTATACATTTAATCAAAATTTCTCTCATTAGTTCAGTAGATCCTGCGTGGGTGGAAATGCTGTTTTACCATATCCAGTCGAGTACAATTCAAGCTGCAGTCCCAAAGAAGAGAACAACATTTTCTTCCTCACAGAATCCCCTGGGACAAAAGAGGATCTCTGTTTTGAATCGAGATTCGAATGTGGTAATCTTGGGAAGGTCGTGAAGATCACTGACACGTACTATCAATTGTATTTGAGAAAGGACCTTTATACACAACGGCATACGCAATGGTATTACTTCAGGATATCAAATACTCGAAGTAGGACAACGTACAGGTGAATAAGACGTGCGTGCCCCGGCGCACCGCCCTATGCTCTGAACTCTCGAACCGGGTAATTACAGATTGTCCATTGTGAATCTATGCAAAGAGGAAAGTCTGTACAACGAGGGTCTCAGGCCACTTCTTTATTCAACGGAAGACGCTCGCAAAAGAGCCGTGGGATGGCGAAGATGTGGTGATAACATTGCATATTACAGAAACGACTCCACGTAAGCGTAAATTGAATTTCTTAAGGTTACTGCCAGGGTTACTTAAGAATTATATTATAACGAAGAGTGTTTTTTTTTTTTAATGTAGAACCGACGAGGATAAGGAGAAGCATACATTGACTTTTAATGTTAATTTCCCTCACGATCGGGACACAGTATACTTGGCACATTGCTATCCTTACACTTACTCTGACTTACAGGTGAATTTTCTAATAATGATATATTTACTAGAAAATATCGATCGCAGTAGAATAAGACACTGATCAGAGTATTAAAAGAATATTATTAATTCGATCACAGGAATACTTAGGAAAATTAGTGACCGATCCTGTGAAGACGAGATTCACAAAATTACGACTACTATGTCGAACCCTCGCTGGAAATGGTGTTTACTATTTGACCGTCACTGCGCCCAGCTATAATGAAGAAGTACGTCGTAAAAGGGGTGTCGTGATCACTGCGAGAGTCCACCCTGGCGAAACACCATCCAGTTGGACTATGAAAGGGATCATCGATTTCCTGACCGGCGACACGAATCAGGCCAAAGTAAGAGCAACGAAGCGCGCACATGCCACAATGGATCAGTGTCAGTAGTTTGATGCGAGCGTATCACGCGAGCACATTATTAATTGTCGAGCGATCCATCTTCGGCTGCTAATCGAGTTCGAGTCGAGTCCGAGAATGGATCGCAGTGAAACTGCACCGACCAGTTCCCCCGTAGCAATTAGGGCATCCTGGCATTCCCTTTGCGAGTAGCCTCGCTCCTTATAAAGTATACGGAAAGTCATTCGTGAAAGAAAGAGGGAGAGAGAGAGAGGATCTTAAGCAGCTCTATCACGAAAGCAGGCAAAGAAGGAGAAGGTTGGCAAGGAAGGCGATTAAAAATATATGCGGACATTCGCAGGAACTCCGGGAAAGATTTGTCTTCAAATTGGTGCCGATGTTGAATCCGGACGGAGTAATCGTGGGTAACAATCGTTGCTCGCTCTCGGGCAAGGACCTCAACCGGCAATACCGGACCGTTATGCGCGAGAGTTACCCATCGGTTTGGCACACGAAACTAATGATACGACGACTCCTCGAGGAATGCGGCATCGCCATATACTGTGACCTGCACGCTCACTCGAGGAAGCACAACATATTCGCATACGGTTGCGAGAGCAGGAGGACCGGATACTACAGCAGATTGTCCGAGCAGGTGTTCCCCTTGATGCTACACAAGAACGCCGCCGACAAGGTAACTCGCACTCCGCATTCCCCATAAGAAAAAAAATAAATAACAATCATGATATTCCCGTTTACGAATTCACAGTTTTCCTTCGAGAATTGTAAGTTCCACGTGGAGAAAGGTAAGGAAGGCACCGGAAGGGTGGTTGTGTGGTCGATGGGTGTTCAAAATAGTTATACCATGGAAGCATCGATGGGAGGATCGAAAATGGGATCAAGAGCTGGCACGCATTTCTCCACCCAAGACTACGAACAAATTGGTCGTGCTTTCTGCGAAACACTCCTCGACTTTTTCGACGAAGATCCTACCAAGGTATCTTAGAAGCTTGCGAATAGTCGTAGTGAGTCACAGTATCGATCCAAGGGTAATTCCTAGCAATTTGTAGGAAAGATTGAGGACAAAAATAATTGCTAGACTAATGAAAGAGGGCTCGAATGCGGAGGTACCAATGAATATCGACTTAACTGACTATTCAAGGTAACTATAAAAAAGGTATTATTCTTTACCTTCAATTATTTAATTATATTCGACTTTTTATAGCGACGAGGGTGACACTTCCGACAGTTCACTATCAGACAAGGACGATATAGAATACGAAGGACATTGGTCCTGCGAAGGAGGACTCTCATCCGTTCCTCCACCAACCCCCACTCTCGTCATCCCACGAAGTATCGAACTTTCCAAGAGAAGACTAAAAAAACGACTATCCATGGGTAAAAGCTATCTCCAACGAAGAAAGTTTCTGGTACCCTTTTCTCAATGATCCCATAATAAGTCTGCCAGAAGGAATGCTTGATTAAGATAGTTATTTGATACGACTACTTGCAAATAGGCGCGGAGAACTGTAATGGACTTGCCAACTGCAGAACCAGGCAGTGACTTGAACGATTCCACTAGCGAATTAGCTAAACACATAGGTAGACACGTGTTCAAATCGCATTACGTGAAAGTAGAATGAAACAGTCTATGTCAGACTTATATCATGACTTACACTTTTGGACGCAGAGTCATCGGTCAATTCTGAGCGGTTGCAACAGGAAGAAATAATTTCTCTTGCGGATGGAACAGTGGAGAAAGAAGAGATAGAGATTGCCGATGATTGTTTAATACTGCCAAAGATTGTTAGACCACGCAGTGTGTCGTTCGCGGAGAGTCTCATGGTCTGCGAGAAAGAGCGAAAGAGCAGCAAGCGGTCCCCTTGCCTCCGTTTGTCGAGGTGCAGCATGCTGATAAATGCTTATCACGATCTTTACGTAATTCATTAAACCTCCTTGTAGAGAACTACTTTGTTACTGTGCAAAATTGGCAATCCAGATTGAGTGTATAAATAAATGGTAATTAGGGGTTAATATTTGTAGGACATTGCGAAATCGATCGCCGCCGGTGCAATTAAAAGGTCAGGATATACAAATTAAGTTGAGCTCGTTAAGAAGACAAATTTGGATGGGAGTTCCATTGAGCGAAGAGGAAACTGGAGGAGAAAGGAGGCCTTTGAGTTGGGGTATTTCCAATATGGCCCTCTCCCAATGCAAATCAGATGATGAATTGTTAAAGTTCGTTCGAGAAGTCAGAATATACAATTTCTAATGAAAATTTGACAGTGGGAAAACGTTAGACGTTTTTTTCAGATGTTCATCGAAGGATTTGGATTCTCTAGGTGTACTTCGTAAGATGAATGGAAAGATGACGAAAAAGAAGAACCATGCAAAAAATACGAGTATTATTCAAGACGTACTGCCAAAATCAGAGAAGCCTGCCGAGGATGATGAAGTCATGACGACAACGAAAAAGAGATCTCGTTCAAAGTGGCAGAGAGCTGTGAATCTCAGCGCCAAGATTAAGGACACGTACAATGCAAGGTCTTCGTTTCTCACGATCAAGGCGGATTCGCTTAAGTTAATGTCTGTGCGAACTCCTACCAACTCGCAATCGAAACATCAACGACTGGAGCCGAGAAGGAAACATTGGAAGCCTAGCGCAATAACTTCGCAAAGTCAGCGCACGGCAAAAAGTAGCAGTTCAAAATTTCAATTGCAATCGCAAACGCGGTTGCAAGTGCAAAAACACTCGCAAATACGGTTACAACCTCTCCAAACAGCAATCTGTCGGAGTTCCTCATCGGACGATGATTCGAATGACTCTCGAAAGCATAAAGTCACCAAGAAGAAACAAAGGAAGAAGAAGCAGCAGAAGAAGGTAAAAAGCACGCAGAAAAAGCGAGTGTCAAGTGCAAGACGAACGAAGAATTCATAACTTTATAGACTTATAAAATTTCGAAACATTTTTCAAATACTACAAAAGGTTGCAGTTATTTTATACAAGACCAAATGCGAACTTGCAACTATTTCAAACTACAGTAGCTTTTGTAAAAGTCAATTTTTATAGCGAAAGCAAGGCGCAAGCCCGCAATCGTATTGATCGGAACAAATAATACTAAGACCAATTGTATTCCAAATCTATGTAAACCAACAAAAGTTCAAAGATAATTCGAGAGATTATTCAAAAGCAGTTGCCAGAAACGATAGCCTAAGTAGAATATACATCCTTAGGCAGCCATGTGTCCACGAAATATTCAAATAGCTGATACATAACTAATAATCCTAATACAAATAAAGTTACACAATAATGTATAGGTACAAATAAGTAAAGAAAGAAAGAAGAAGCACTTTATTAAATACCGTCCGAATTTCTCCGATAAAGTTACTTCGACCAGCACCTGTTGCGGTCTGACCAAGACTACCGAATCTACTGTGCACATCGAGCAACTAATCGCAAGGCAGTATACACATATTAAGGTCATTAGTGACGATTACATAATGAAGATTCGCGCGATAACGGTACACACGTAAACGCAAATGATTGACGAGCATCATCACATAGCAAAAACTGTTGCCAGTTGTACTCACAGGATTTCCAGGTGCTGTAAAAGCGGCAGGTGCCGAAGAGTGTGGCGCGTCCCTCACGCAAGTTTCTCTTGTGTCATGCGCAAATATTCTTTCTCCACGTGCTTGCTTTTATGTTTACTGGAGCTCGCACTGGTTTAAAAACATAACCTTTCGAACCCTCGAAGATTCTGCCGTTGATCGCTTCGGGAGTAATCTTCGAGCAGATCTTGAAATCAGAGCACAGATATCCAAGGGCGCAGCTGATATCACTCGAATGTTGGATTCACCAAGCAACCGATTGGATTCTCGTTGAATCAATAACTCATTTATTTCGTTGGTTTATTTAGTACTTTTATGGCAAGGATGAGATGGAAGCATTATTTCTCTTCTGTGACACTTGGGAATTAAGGATATGATTTATGGTATATGTTTTTTGGTCTTCGCTGGACATAAACAGTGCCTGCGAGTCACATTTACTTCGTTGGCTTCGTTGTTTTCATGAGGTGCTGCCATCAACTACACGCAACTGCTATGAGAGATCAGTAGATCAGAGCGCCGAGAGAAGTTACGCATTGCATTATCTGTTGGCAACTGTGTGCACTAGAAAGAGCGTCGCGGGAGATTCGCATTCGAAGAGAAAACCAAACAGATTTTCTCGAATATTTTTCCTTTTCTGTTTCTTAGAAAACATAGCATGTAAGTCAAAGTTTTGTAAATAAGCCTTTTGAAATTTAAAGTCTTCCATACTGAAATGAATGCAAACTGGGTCATCGGTAATTTCCACTCTTAAAATTTGAGATAGACGCGGCTGGGAGTATTTTTTCCTATACGTCAGACTCTCAGTCATTAGATAATCATGAGATTTACTGAGTCTTAGCGATGACAATAAAGAATTCTTACGTGCGTAAGATTGACGAGCCGCTGACCTTTTCGAATTTGAGTTACGCGCAACTAGGTGTGATTTCACGAAGTTAGTTCGTCATACTGACTGAGTGGTATTATATGTTAAAAAGTGAATTTGGAAAGTGGCTCACGCGTTCACGTCGCACGTAGGCGATTGCATTAGCCAATGCACACTTACGCAAAGCGAAGGCGATCAAAAAGCGTTCTGTTTTTACGCAGAAATTCTGTTTGCTTCAACACGAGCACTCTACCGGCGCTGAGGTCAGCGAGCCCTGACCTGGATATCCGGCGATTGTCGTGTGTACGTAACATTATTAATTCGACCGTCTCAGGGATGCGCCAGTGTCGTTCAAGAAAAATTGAGATCACCCGTACAGCGATTTTCAAATGCTTACACTCACCGTGTGTAATTTGTAAAAATATCTCTGTGAAATAAAAGAATTGCCATAATTAATAAACTAGAAATAAAACATCATTGCTACCTTACCGTAAATATTATAAATACGGTTACCTGTCTTAGTTAAAGTATATAGAATATATACGTACAGAAAAGTGCGAATTATAGTTCGCAAGTCTAGCAAAAGTAAAAAAAGATATCCAGGAATCATCTCAAGGACCTACGGCTCTTAAAAATATAATTTGAAATCTTAATGACAGTTTTTACACTTTATACACCGAACTGCGTCATGCTCCTGGATATTAAAGTGATACCAAAGTGCGAAAACACGTGAGCATGCTGTGAAAACTTGGGGCAGTATTGTTTGCAAATGATAGAAAAGCATACTAAGGCAATAAGCGAATGGGTCAAGGCGGAAGAATTTACACTTGATTGATGATTCAGCGGGTTAGTTACAAAACGTCGAAGCACGAAAAAGATGATTCATTGGTTGCGCGCAAATCCCACTTGAATATTCAATGCATTATCAAACTGTCGAATTTCGGGCGATCACGTTGTTGTCCGAATAATTCCTCATAGTAATATCATACCGCTTATTTATTATGCGTGATGATTAATGAAAAAATTACACAGACCAATTGAGTAGTAATCAGGGTAGAATAATGCAGAAAACATGAAAGTGGTGCAGGAAAAATATGTAAATGTCCCGCATAAGTCAAAGTGCATCTTATATCATTTCGAATTCGTGGCGAACGATGTAAAGAAGCGCGGCAAGATATTGTACAACCAAGTAGAAAAGCGGTGGGGTACATTACCGATTCGAATAGACAAATAGCAAAGTTATTAATTTTCCAATTGGAAACGTACCCACTAAGATCGACGGCGATCGTAGAAAGCTCCGCTTATAAAAGCATCGCGTTCGCCGTCGTGAATCAGTTCGGTCGTGTTTCGTCAACGGGAACTCATCGTATTGAGGTGGGTGCACACAGTTACCTTCGAACCTTCCTTCGTCATCGATTTCCCTCGAAATCGTTTACCTATCATTGAGCCCAGGATTTTCAAGAACCTACCTGTGAAATCGACCCTTAACCAGTGCAGTGAATTAAATTTTACCACAAGTGGATTTTAATATTGTGATTCTACATTTGCAAGTTATATGAGACAACAGCATGTCTGTTAAGTCGCATTAAATCTTGCACGTTTTAAGGGTTGACTTCACCGGTCAGTGACCTCTTCCTATGTTCTAGAACATGTTCCAAGTTACACAGTGATTTCTAGAACTGTGACATTCAATACCTGCATTCAGTAGTAACTTTTACTTGATATTCAATTGTCAATGAAGATATCTTTCATAATAATTTTAGTTACATCAAGATGTCTGTCGCTGGACCCGAACTGACAACCGGCACCGTGGCTTCCACGGCGGCTGTGGCGGCAGGATTTTCAACGATAGGTGTTTTCCTATCGTTGTTGGTCCCAGCCGTAGTGCTTTTCCTCATCTATTTCCGTATGTCTCGCAAGCATATGCTCGAACTTGCTGAGAAACTCCCAGGTCCCGAAGGATATCCCCTACTAGGGAATATCACGGACTTCTTAGGAAGCTCTGACAGTAAGCTACATCTAACATTGAACATAGATCGAGAAAAGAGATCATTTATTTTTACTATTATTTACCTTACCATTACAGCTATTTTCAAGAATATCTTCCAAAAATCTTACGAATACGGCTCCGTGGTCAGGTTGTGGATAGGCCCGAAACTTCTCGTCTTCCTGGTGGATCCTCGTGATGTCGAAATCATCCTGTCAAGCAACGTTTACATCGACAAGTCTGCAGAATATCGTTTCTTCAAGCCCTGGCTCGGAAACGGACTTCTAATCTCTACTGGTATGTACCAATTTTAGATTTACTCTTTGATCTAATCGGATATAAGAAGGAAACGCTAGTCCGCGTTGCATCCAGAATCTTTGTACGGTAATCACGGATCAGTGGATCGAGTAAAAGGAGAGAAAGCATAGATAGAGGACCGCGTGGTGCAGCTCCGATCACTTGTTACGCGCGTTACGTTCTCCAGTGACAGGGAAATCCAGTAAAACAAATAAAATGCATCTGGCGAAATCTTATGCACCACTATTTAATCGTAACTTTCTCGCTGATCCGTGATACTCTTTTTACGTGACGAAACACCCTCTTGAAGACTGATTCGCTGAGTTAATGGGACTCAATGGTGCTCGTAAGAGCCATTTCCTCTGGCACGTAACAAATTGACGTCAATCTGCATAACAAAAAAACTATCAATTTTCCCGGAACTCATATTGCAATTGGATAACAGTCTTATTTGTCGGGACTTTCTTCTTGGTAAGCTATTATTACTATTCTCTAATTTAGTTGGTGGTAGTAACTCAGTGAAATTACGGCATTGCGAGAGATGCAATTGACGGGAATCAGACTCTCTCCGCAAAATGCAGAGCTGACCCGAGAGAGGCAGAACAGGAAGGAAACTTAGCATGAGAGTGTTTTCTCCCTCCTCTTCCTCCCTCGCCTTTTGCTATCCAATGGCTCCCGCTTTGCTGTCCACGAGCAGTTACTTAATCAACGCAATCCATTTGCTTTCGTTTCCTACAACATGTCCTTTTCACTCCGGACAACTCTTGCTTCTTCAGCGAACACTTACTGATCCACCAAATGATTCTGCGCCCCTTTCATTTATTTTACTACTTTCGTTATCGATCTTTACTGTCGTTTATGTGCCATTTATAGATCGTTATTTCTACCTCTTAAGTCGCGTGCACGAGCTTTCACCCTGGGAACTACCGCAATTACCTTCACTTTCTCCTGGTCTTTCAACTCGAACGTTCTGATAGAAGAGAACATAAGTTACCATAAGATGTACGTTACAAAAGGCTTTATTTGCATTTAAGGTCCGAAATGGCGTGCCCATCGTAAACTGATTGCACCGACCTTCCATCTGAATGTACTTAAGGGCTTCATTGACCTCTTCAATGCCAACTCTCGCGCGGTGATCGAGAAACTGCGCAAGGAAGGCGAGAAGGAATTCGATGTTCATGATTACATGTCCGAGTGCACCGTAGAAATCCTCCTGGAAACAGCAATGGGTGTCTCCAAGAAGACTCAAGATCGCAGTGGCCTCGAATACGCGATGGCCGTAATGAAGTACGAATTATTCTCTAATCACAAATTAGAATCACCAAAACACAAAGACTATCTATTAATTTCGCTTTTATATTTTCTATCCTTCAGGATGTGCGATATCCTACATCTCCGTCACACCAAAGTCTGGCTGAGACCCGATTGGCTGTTCAAGCTATCGAAATACGGTAAGGATCAAATCCAGCTTCTCGAAATCATCCACGGTTTGACAAAGAAAGTCATCGCCCGCAAGAAGGAGGAATTCAAGACCGGCAAGAAGAGTTTGATACCTTCGAGCATGCAAGCTGAGGATCTGAAATCTGAGAACAAGGTATACATTGTACAATAAGGTATTAGAGAAAATGAATCATAGAATATATATTCTAAGGAATATCTTTTGGCTTTCAGAGCACCACTGTGGTTGAGGGTTTGTCATTCGGTCAGTCCGCTGGTCTGAAGGACGATCTTGATGTTGATGACAATGATGTCGGTGAGAAGAAAAGGCAGGCTTTCTTGGACCTCCTGATGGAGGCTGGTCAGAATGGAGTCCTGCTTACTGATGAGGAAGTCAAGGAACAAGTAGACACTATCATGTTCGAGGTAATTCATCTATCATTTCCTTCGATTCGTATTGAACTTCTCCCTGAATTATAATCTTATATTACACAGGGCCATGACACCACGGCCGCCGGTTCGAGTTTCTTCCTGTCGATGATGGGATGTCATCCGGACATCCAGGAGAAAGTGATCCAGGAGTTGGATGAGATCTTTGGCGACAGTGACAGGCCAGCTACCTTCCAGGACACCTTGGAGATGAAATACCTGGAACGTTGTCTTATGGAGACTCTTCGACTTTATCCACCAGTACCAATCATCGCCCGTGAAATCAAGACAGACTTGAAATTGGGTGAGTGAATTACCTAATGTTATAGCGCACGTACACACGACGGATTACGTTTGCGGCGACAGTTACGAGGAGTGAAAGCGCGCCTCTCGCAAACCGGGTGAACCACTTGGCTGTGTGGACTTCCGTGCAGTAAAGGCTTACCTGTAAAAATGTCTTTCCCGTTCTTTTCAGCTTCCGGGGACTACATAGTGCCAGCCGGCTGCACGGTCGTTATCGGCACGGTGAAGTTACATAGGCAAGGGAACATCTATCCGAACCCGGATGTCTTCAATCCTGATAACTTCCTGCCGGAGAAGACGGCTAATCGTCATTACTATGCGTTTATTCCCTTCTCGGCTGGACCACGCTCCTGCGTCGGGCGGAAGTATGCCATGCTCAAGTTGAAGATCATCCTCTCGACGATCTTGAGGAACTTCCGTGTCAGGTCGGACATCAAGGAGAAGGACTTCAGGCTGCAAGCCGACATTATCCTTAAGAGGGCTGAGGGCTTCAAGATCAAGCTTGAACCAAGGAAACAAATTGCCATAAAGGCTTAGGATCTATTATTAACATTTAATTAATTATTATTGTTATGAGAGCGAGCGAGCGAGCGAGAGAAAGGTAGAGTGGACCGGTTAATTGGCTGAAGTCCGCTTATTATTTGCGTATGTCTTAGACTAAGCCGATGTGCTTGGTTTTTTGGCATGGATGGAACATTTACAAATTTTCTATTTACAAACAATCGTATTAATGGACCAATACGAGTTCCGCATTATCCCTTCCGCCATTATTTCCGGTCGTGTTATATAATACGTAGACAGTGCACTTAATGCTTGCATTCATATTTAACGTGTGCAATAAATTACGCAGCCGACACGCTGTGAAATCTGTAGATAATGATAGTAATGCTTTCCCACTCTTACCTTTTTCCAATGACCCTTTTACTTTTACCTTCGAGTAGTGGGACGTTCGTAATTATATAATTAGAAAAAAATGTGAGGCAGTTCGAGTGTAGCATTAAATAGCGTTCCCTACTATTAAATTTTACCATTATATTATTCTTTTAAATAAATTATCGGGTCAGTAGAAAATAGTACAACGAAGTATTCCACTCGATTGTGGAATGCAACTAATTTCACTGTCTAAAATCATGCGCATTTCTGACGACACTAAACCACATCATGGGTGAGGTCAAAAGGGGAAATCCGAGATCGGTAAAGTTAACCAGCGAAGTGATCGTCGGTGGAAATTTCCGACGTGCTCCTTACAAAAGGAATCTAGCAAATGCGCATTGGCATGAAATTGAGAAGGTCTCCGAAGATTTAAAAGCATCCCTGCCAGTCCTGCGACCCTTTGAAGTGCGAAGGTTTGTCTTTGCAACTGTTGACATAGTTTTGTGATATAAAATCATGGTAACGTCACAGGTTCAACAAACCATATCATGAAGCAATCTTATGTGAATTAGAGGAAGACGGTTATCAGGAAGCTGCCAGTTACATAAAAGGGCTGTTCAAGTTGGACGACGAGATCAAGCAGAAATCTGGTCCAGGCACGCTTATATGGAGGAGGCCTTTTTTAAAAGATAATAAAGAGTTTATTGACTGCTTGAGAGATGGCCTTCTTACGTGCGAGGAAGCAGCAGAGAAATGTATGTAGGATGATGACTTGGCGAACTGACCTTCCAGCGACACATGATTTTTTATTCAGGGGATCACAGCACCGAGGCCAATGCCCTATTGCATATTGCCATTTTCTTTCAATCGAAAACCTGGGACTGGTGGTGGGTGGCGGAACAGGTTTTCCTAAGAGCTCTTACGACTGCGAAATTAATCGAGAATGATCGCGGTTACATGATTACTCTCGCGAGGTATCTCTATGGTCGCTTTCTTTTCGAGCAATGTGAGCAAATAATGGAAGATCTTACAGTTAAATTATTATCTTGTCCTAGCAATTTTGGATTTGAAATTTCGTTTTTAGTGGGCCGTATGGAGGAAGCGATTGATTACTTGAATCAAGCTCGTGATACCTCTGAGATGAAGGTGTGGAACGCTTCGAAGAATCTACAACGTAAAGAAGAGTCCATATTCAGGGAATGTAATATTATTCTCTTTAAAGCATTGTTAGCCCTTGCACAGAAGATTGGATTACATGACCCTCAAGCTGCTCGTCGAGCATGCGAGACTGCCTTAGAAAGAGCCAAGGACAGTATGTGAAATGTTTATTCTTCCTTGCAAAGCACCAAAGATTTTTTTTATTAATTGTTCTATGCAGCCACACAGGAAATTCATGTCATCGAAGCACTGCATCACGTAGGAAAATGGTACGTGCGAACCGGTGCCATAGAGAAAGCACTGAAAAGTTTCTCGAAACTTCTCGCTTTAGCAAAGAGAATTCCTGAAGCTCAGGGAATCTGCAACGCACACAAGGAATTGGCATTCGCTTACAAAGTAATTGGAATTAGTTGCCAATAAAGATCTAATGTTGTATTAGTACGTTTGCAGGAAATCAACGATAAAACTCACACAGAAAAACATTTGTCGTTGTATCGAGAGAGTGCAATGCATTTCCAATTAACTGATCAATTGGCTGACGCACATTATTATACCGGCGAACATTATTTAAGCGAGGTAAAAGATTATTTTGAAAATGTCAAGATTTTATGTTAGCATATGGATTGATAATTCTTAACAGGGGCAACCGGATATAGCGACCAAGCATTTGGAAATCGCACTGGATCTTTATAGCAAGCTTAACATGACAGAAGATGCTAACCGAACTAGGAGTATTGCTGGAATTTCAAGGGGTAATGCTCAAACTTATCTTTTGTGTGTTGTGCTGAAAATTTGCGCCTTGTAGCTCAAGAACGCATAGCCGAATATTTGAATCTGATATTACGCTGTGGAGAACATGATTCGGAAGCCACACTGAAGATATGTCATTGGAAGAGTCGGAGGGAAGAGTTTGCAAACGATCGAGATCACGGTAAGCATAGTGTAATGAAACAATACAATTTATTTGGAACTTTACCTACCATAGAATCGTCGGGAATGTGTTTTTCAGGTAGCACTTGTGGTTCGGGTTATTTTGAAAATTTAGAAGCAGGTGCATTCACGCCGACAACAGCGGATTCCGCTAATCCGAGTGCCACTCAACTATAGATATTGCTGAAAAAAGAACAAGGATACTTAAGGGCAATTGTAAGTTTACATTCATCAAGTATTTATTTCGCCACATTCAAATAATCGTAATAACATTTGTTCTCTATTCATATCCACCTAGAATACTTTAAAATGCTAATTGAATGAAATTAGATAACAATTCGCATAAATGCAAACAGTGGAGAAGACAATGAACGGCTTCTATGTAAACTGAATAAATGTGCAAACATATATATATAATCAAAGACTTCCGCAAAAGGAAGTAAGTGAAGCTAAAGAATCTGTGGAGTTCTAATGGAGTAAGTGGTGACGTTCAATTATAAAGTTCGTATTGCTAATACAAAATCTGGTGAAGTCAATTCAAGTTGATTACCTCTGGCAGAATACATTTTTATTAATACCGCAATCACAAATTCAAGTATTTTCTTATAAAAAATGTACATTTCATTCAACAATATAATTGTTCACGACCACTATGATACATAAAAATAACAACTCGCCAAATTATGGCTAACTTTTTACATGTCTACTGGTAACGTGGGATGTGTGCTCCTGTTTAAAAAATGTAATTTGCTTAAGGCAAGGCCCAGCAATCCATCGAGATCTACACTCGTTATAGTATATATCTTGTCGATTAATCTCGATTACGCACAAGTTATACTTGCACCTGATATTTTTTCTCCCAACAACCCATTTCTTTAAACCAATCCAGCATTAGGAAGATGTAAAAATACGCCAAAGAAACATATCAAGTGTTTCCGATTACCCTATCACCTTCGTAGTAGTAAATATTTGCAATAAACGATTTGAATCTTAATAATATTAGGTATAGCAGACGTGTGACAAAGCGCCTGGTGGAAATTGAACAGGGTAGGATGATGCAGTTGAAAGGAGGTATATTCGATGAATTTCATTATCTGACAGATTTCAGACATTGTCATTTATTAGTCTGCATTAATTAAAAAACTAACATGTATCTGACTTACGCGGGATATTACTTTACATTAAAATTCTGAATTTACAAAATCACGTGATGTGCCTAATCGTAAGAATTCATACATTGTGATGTTAACGAATAGTGTTTCCAACGGTTCAAATGTACATCAAACAGCCGTATGTCATTCCATAGCCAAGCTTTGAATTGGCTTTACTAATTAAGAGAGTAAATGTGTGCATCGATCTAATGAGAAAGTATAATTATCATTACTACCAATTGTGTATTACTTAATCCCTGCAACATGTAGGCCCATGGTTCTAACAAAAATGAATCGAATATCAAAAACCAATCGTAGCATGTGCTGAGTGGTATGATAAATGACGGCTTAAAAAAAGTAAAATGGTCATGGTATTCGTGTACATGAAAACGTAGTTAATCTAAGGATACCTCATTACCCGCTGTCTCGTTCTTCTCGTCAGTGTTCAAGGGTTTTAAATCTACGCTATTTTGTATCTCACGAGATATATTTTCAAGAGTCTCAACATCTTCTTGTTGTTCTGCTTCCGAATTTGGACTACTGTCGTGTCGCTTTTGTACTTCGGCGGCAGCCAAGTCGAACACTTCTTGGAGAACTTCCGTTGCTGCCTTTGCCGATTGGTTTTCTTGCATGTCATTCCCTGTATTTTCGGATTTTGACCCTTCTAGATCTTGCAGAGGAGAATCAATGGCAGAGTCAGTGGTTACGTTTGTATCTTCACAGCCATCTTTCTTCTCTAGTACGCCAGCTTCTTCCAAATTGTTTTCCTTTACAGTCTCAACTGTATCATGAGCTTGGTCGGTGCAAGTTTCAGTTTCCTTCTGAGGTACATCCTTGTCCTCTTCAGTATTGCTCTCTGTATTTTCTGTATTCTTTATTGCGGTATCCATGCTGGAATTCAATTCTTCCTGTACCACCTCCTCATTTTCTTTAACTTTCTCAGTAATATCTCCATTCTCCTTTATATCCTCGCATACAGTCTTAGTTGGTACATCATCAGACACCTTCATTGCTGACACATCCTTATCTACAACTTCAGCTTCATTTGTTTTTACGTCCGTTTGTGTCAGCTTGTCGACCTCTGTTGAATCCACTTGCTCGTCTTTTTCTACAGAATTATCAGATTTCTTCACACTTTCTTCATGTACTTCTACCTCTTTATTACTATCCTTTTGTTCATTCTCGGCAGTACTGCTTGTATTACTACTGTCCTTAGTAACATCATCAGGATCCGCATCTTTCGTCAATGAATCATCCGGAACTTCAGGTGTTTTATCTTTGTCGACTTCGACAGAAGAACTTTGAACTACATCGGTTTTCTGAGAGGACGTGTCATGTTGATTACATTCTTCTGTGACATCATCAACATTTGACGCTTCCAACGATGAATTTTCTTTAGGTGAAATTTCTTCCTTCACTTCGTCAGATTGTTCGGTATTTTCTTTTTCTGGTTTACTGTTAGTATCAAGTTCAGTATCTTCGTCATCATCTAGTCTAATCGCTATACTTTCCGAAACCTCTTCCGACTCCGACCTCGTTGCCTTATCGTCTGCATCATGCTTTGCTTCAGTTTCTTCTGTCAATTCACGTCTGTGCAATTTCACTTCCAACTGTTTGTGATGCGTCAATTCATGTGACAATCCTAATAATCTAGTCTCGTAAGACTTCTCACATATATTGCAAATATAGGGTTTATCTTCTTCAAGGGTAATAATTTCTTCCCCATTGGAGGATTCTGTTATATCCAACGTCTCGGGTTCCTGACTAGGCGGAGTATTCTCACGATGCTTTTTTCGCCCCACAGAAGTCTGTGGCGCTTCATCACTAGATGCTGAGGTTGATCTTGCTCTCTTCCTTTTTACATCTTTCTTCAGATTTGTCTTAGATTTACTCTTTTCATTTACCGTTACTACTGGAGGTTCTGAAGCTTGAGTACGTTTCTCTCGACGTGATTTAGGAAGATCATCTTCAGCTTCAGCATCAAGAATATATTCCTCACTTTTTAATTCTACATCATTGGTTTCATCAGAAACATCAGTAACAGATATAATTTCTATATCGCTATTTGAAGAATCAGCAGCTGATGCCTTGTCCATGATATCCTCTCCATTTGTTTCTGTTTTAGGTGTAATTAACTTTCTCCGTTTCCTCAGTGAAACACCTTCAGTTGATGATTCCTCGCTGGGGTCAGTCTTTGATGCAATAGTACGTTTCCGTGGTCTTCCCAACTTTTTATGACTTTTAACCTGCTCTGTATCAGATGCTGCCTTCCTTAAAGGTTCTTTAGCCAATTTACGCTGATTTACTTGGTTCTTTATTGGCTTCTTTAATTGTGCATTCTTCGCTTCATTTTTAACCTGATTCCTTGTACGTCGCATTATCACTGGTTCCTCGTCATCGGATATTTTGGAAATATTACCGTTTTTAGATGATTTCAATGGCTTCTTATTTGTCTTGTCATCGCTATCTGTGCTGTCAGCAGAGGTCTTTGCCCCCCGAGTTGAGTATACTTTACTGGGCTTCTGTGGCTTTCTGGATTCATCAAGAGAGACTGTCCTTTTTCCTTTGCGTTGTGTAGGAAGGGTTTTTTCTTTCTCTTGAAGCTTCGTAACAATATATGTTTTCTTACCATCGCTATCTTCTTCTACCTTGTAAACATGATCCCTCTTGTAAATGGAATCTTGCAAAACATCTTTCACAAAGACAGAACATACTTTTGTCTTGATGGATGTATTTGTATTATTGGGGCCACCAGGATCTACCGTTAACCAACACTTTTTACAAATTGTGTCGCCAGTTTTGTGAATTCGATAAACATCAGTATTTTTGTTGTAAGTATTTTTACACTCGATGCACAATTGCGAATCAGATCTTGATAATGCTTTTCGATTATAAACATTTGTTTTTGATTCTTTCTTTCTAGGCATAATGTTAGACTCGCTATCGGAACTTGATACAGAAATGTCACGTACGAAATTAGTCTCTGTTATTGTAGTCTTACGGTTAACTACTCTCGTTCTTGTCTGGAATTAAAATTTGTCATATATTATGTGTCAAAGCTAATTTGCTACTAAACACTTATAAATTCCCAAATCTAATCTACATTACCTTTGGAAAGAGCGAGTAGTTTAAGTCTTCATTCTTTATATTTTGCAGCCTAGGCAGAGTGTCCTTGTATATCTTCTTTAAATCATATAATACATCTAATATGTATCTACATGACAAACAAATAAGTCTATTCTCGTCCTCATAGATCTTGATTATCATAAAAATGCAAAATTAGTTCCATGTTGCTCCACTATGTACTTGAAAACTGGTGAACACAATACTTACATCGTGGTTAAAAAAGTTTCTTATCTTATAAATAGGAGTTTCCACAGAATAGTTATCTTTTTCAAGATCAAAAAGTTGCAACTTATTGCCAGAGTCCAAACACAAGGAGCACACCTTATTTGAGTGCTTAGACTTCTTCTTTGTATTTAATGTCTTTTTGAACTTGTTTACAAAGGAACTGCATTGCTTTAACTCATATGCACACTTATGGCATATCTGTTTCAACGATTCATCTGCTGACTCCGACAGTTCCTGTTCGCAGCAAAAGAAAAACATTTTCTAACGAATTTGATCAACTCATAGAACGAAATAGAAAACTAACACGTGCATTTTACAGTGTGTGTTTATTTATCACGAAACATTGAGAAATTCATTAAGAGTACTATTGAAAGTAACGAATTATCCGCGCGGTGATTATAAATTGCCATCAGTGATCGTCGGTGTGAATGGGAAATGCAACAAAAAAATACACAGTAGCCCTAACCAAATAGCGCGCAGAATGTTGAGGCATGCAGTCACAGTGGCAAACTTGAAACACATCACAAACTACCTAGTGATGGATAAACTAGTAATTATAGACGAACCAGTAAATTAAAATCTGTGGAAACAGTTCAACCGGGAAATAGCCGTAAGCGCTGCGTAAATTGAATCCCAACCCATTGGGTACACTTGCATTGCATTGCCACCAACGCGTGTTTGGCGCATATAAACATGAAATATCACGCACGTATGGAGTGGCCGAGCAAAAGAATCACATAGCCAGTGGCAGCCGACTTACCGGATGGAGTGAACAGATTTCAAGTTGCTGGCATATCGCGGCCCGATTTTCTTCGGTGATATCTAGGAATACACCTTCGTCCGAGGCACATAGAAAACAATACCGCCTGGACATCGACATGTTAGATGCACGGGCCAATTACGAGCCGGGAAAATTTTGGAAAATCAACTAAAGTAAATGGAACACTCAATGGAAACTTCATTAATGAAAGAAAGGTAACACAAGTCGCGAAATATACCTCGAATATTTCACCAAACGAATCATTAACTGACAAGAGACGTAAATTGGCGGTAAGCGTCGCCATTAGACGCCGTCCGAAACGTAACGTAGTACAGTAACGCCGCCACTTTCAACGGTTCGTCGTTCCACATCGTTGAGCGTTCAAATTTCATATTGCGCAGTTTGTGCACTGCGCGCTGTGTGCAACTTCTAACGTCTCTCGATTCAAGGTGAATCGATTCTGGTGGCATCGCGGGAAAGCAGCAATCACAGAGGAAACTTTATTCAGTTGAATAGATATTGCAAAGTGGGTGTAAACATGCCCGTCGAACGGGAAGTCGGATCAGACTTACATTTTATATAATAATTTAACAGAATAATTACACAGATGGTCCATCTAACAACATTGTCGAGAAGTGTAAGTCTACAAGTTCAGTTATAATTAACAATATATTTTAATATAATACAAATAAAACATGTGCTGGTCGGGACTTTGTTCAATTATTCCTCTTGTTGTCAGAATCTTTCCTCATCGAGTCCTTCGAACCTGGTTCGTCTTCAATACTTGCCCTTATTTGTGCTAATTGATTCCGCAGTATCACCAAGGCCGAATCCAACCAGTGGATTGTAGTGGCTAACGCTGATCTAATAGAGAAAAATTACGAAGTCGTACAGTTCAGAATATCTATGGCAATCGGTATCAACTGCTGCTTCAAGGTTGTTAAGAGAATGGTATAAAGCAGATGAATGCTGAAACAACTAAATATGAAAGAGATAGCAAAGAAATATAGGATATCAGTGCATTTAGATAATAAAAGCGTGTCGTAAATAAATGGATCGACCGTGCGATCGATCACCTGAAATAATCCTTAATGCCTGTGACCGAGGGTGCCACTTCGCCGAAGAAGTTCTGGCTGAACTGAATAGCGTTATTCAATGGCATCTCCAAAGCACTTGCGACTTTCCCGGGAAGTGGCGCCACATACTGGATACCTTCGGTCAGATGGTTTTTCGTGTTGTCCAGTAGTACATTCAGAGAGTCGTTTGATTCCGTGAGCTCATTATACTTATCGCAGAGACTCGAAGTTACAGACAAAATAATCGGCGATCGAAGTAGAGACCACAAATCATTTTCTGCCGCTACATTGTCAGACTCCTTTGGCGTTGACGGTTGTGTCGGGTCTTTGATCCCAGACATCAAACTCAATTGCTAAACAAGAGGAGAAGTGGCTGAGTGACGCGAACTTAAAGCAGCTAGAGCGACTTGTTGCTGTGCCAAGAAGGGGATTGTCGGTCGCAGCAACGTCACACCTACAGAAACATCCCCTTCAATCAAAACCGATATCATGACCAACCAAATTACATTCCTGACGACGATCACAGGAGATATTAAGATAAACGAAAGGAAATGACAAATCCTGTCCATGGGACGATAACTAAAGTGTGCTCGAGGTCGTCTTAAAAACGTGACCCTCACATAGAAACCGGTTCAAGGCCTCAGCTTGGATGCTGTGTTCATCCAGCCCCTTCGCCTGCATGCATTTATATGCTACTCTGTTACACGCCGAGCGAGTAATAGTGGCAAGTTGCGAGCACCACTGCGATCGGTTTCCCTTGTTACACAGTAATACGCACATGGTAGGCAACGCGCACAAGAGCGGGGGATCTCTCACTTATTTTTTTAGGTGAGGCTGGCTCTGTCATGGCTCCGTACCTGACGGTCAGGTCCAACTCTTGATGGTAGTCACGTCAAGAACAATGAAGGATGTATTCGTCCACGGGTGACTTTACTCCTAGTCCGATGCCGCGGCCTCTAAATTTAGATGATATTGCCTATGTTTATGATTCCCCTCGATTCTGCTTCTTGCCGGCCAACGTTGGGACGCGAATGGAACGCAAACTCATCCATCGGACTCTGCGCCTGGCTGGTTTTCTGGGTAGTTCAACGTCTGCGCGTTAAAATGACCCGCGAAAAATACGAAACAGCCCTTTGCGGATCGGTACTTTATTGGCACAGTTTATGTAATCCAAAGCATAGATCTTAGAATGTATGTGAAAGTATTGTTTACTTATACACTGGATTCGTATACAACAATTTGCACTATGGGTTTCTTTGGTGGAGCTGTTGTGGAGGACGCTGCTATATCCCGGAGCACAGCCTCCACTGCTTGCTCCCATTCCTGCTCCTTTGTATCTTCTCGGCCGCTTGATGCTGACCACTTCAATCGCGGCATAGATATCACAGTCAAGACTTTCCTACCAGTAAAAAAGACAGTATTTACCATGACAATAAATTATTTTGAAAATTGTTTGAAGGGACAACAAGTACCTAAGGTCAGAGTGAAGTGCGGACATATCACCGCCAGCATGTTCGCCGAGCCTTCGAATAGTGTCTGCTAGTGGACCACTGAGCCTCTGCAATGTTCTCCATGACTGTGCGTATTGTCTTCTTACCAATTCAATGATAGTACCAGTTAAGGCGAGGCCCACCAAGATATAAAGCGTACACAGCAGGGTGTATTTCGGTTTCTCTGCATGGGAGCGACGACACGAAGTGCAGCTATAATAACGTACAAGCTCGCGATGCGCGGAATCATCCAAAATACAAAAAACGATGGATCGCGCGATAGATGGGGAAATGGATACTTACTTGGTACCAAGTCTCCGAATCCTATGGTTGTCATTGTCACGAAGCAGAAATAAAAGCCATCGAAGAAATTCCAATCATCTTCCCACAACATGAACATACCCGCGCCGCAAGCGAGGTAGAGAAACAACAGAGCAATAGCGGCGAAAGCACCTGAAAGTAATTGCTAATTAACACTCAAGAAGCAAGTGGAAAATTAGTAGAACCTACCCAAGGAGCGTCGTCCGGCGGAATTAGTTGGTAACCAAGAAAAGGCAGCGCGGAACGGCATTTTTGTCTTAAGAATCAATGCAATCTGAACGACACCCTCTGCGAAGAGCTTGCCCCAATCGGCTATAACAATTAACGTCAAGGGTATGCCGACTAAGGCGAAGAGTATACAGAAAATCCTGCCCCAATTAGTCGACGGTACAACGTTCCCGTAGCCTGTAGAAAGACAGCCATCCTTTGGTAAATCCTTTGCCGGTATATCAATTCCTGGTGCATACCAATAGTGGTGAGAACAGTGCTTGCAAAGAACACTGCTTGAAGAACGCTCCAGCGTTCTGTGGCTATTGGAGGTAGATCAGCCAGGCCACGATCATCCTGATCTATCGTATCTGATACGAAACTGATCAAAAGACCAGCTTCTGCTGCTTCCTGGACAGCTTCTTCGTAGGATCGCAATTTTACGCTGACCTGGAGTTATCAACTGAATAATTCTAGCAATACCGAGCGAATCGATTCACCACAAAATAATCTTCATAGATTATGACCTAAAAGTGCACTCACCAACGTTCGTAAATTCGAAACATCCGTGTTATTTGAAATAGAATCAACAAAGGAATGCCTCTGAATGCGCAATTTTGCACGTAATCGTTCTAATCGCGACAGTTCGGCTGGAAGTTCTATGTGACGGAAGACCTAGAAAGTATGAAGGGGCTTTTTATGAAAAGTGAGCTATTTAACGACGTGTAAGCACAGACACTTGATCCTCTTGGACCGTGATTGACGTATTGAAAGACCAATGTTTACCAAACAAATTGCAAGCCTTGAGCATGACTTCCATCACGCATTTAGTAATTGTCTCACAATTGATTCTAACATCATCATTTTATATTGAAATGTTTTCTTTCCATAAAGTTCCTATGGCTACTAATATTTTTAAACCCACTTCGTTAATGCTTCCCAATGCGATACTAAACGAAATAAAGCATATGGTTCTTTAAGTACTCGATAAAGAGTATTTTTACGAGCCAAGAGCGAAAGACGTTTCTACTAATACGCGGTATTTCGTGGAGGGTTGTACGATCAGCGGCAGCTAAAAATAAAGAGACCAATCCTGTCGGACTCGGTTATTCGACAGAATGTAAATATTTGCCCAAAATCAAACAAATTTAACCTTCTTGTTTTATTAGGCGAAGAACTCAATCGGCGCGCCGATTACACTTGTGTTCTTCCCGAATTGCAAAATACTGTACCGAATGAATACAGTGTCAGCAAAAAATGATTCTTCAACACGATACTTCTTAATTATAGTAAAAGAGTCTATCAAATTTGACGATATTATTATTAATATAAAATGCAATCTACGACAACAAACATAATTAATTTTTAAAAACGTACCATGCCACCGATTGCTGTATACAACATTAGAGTAATGAGGAGTCCAACGTGGCCTGCGATGGACTTCATTTTCTGAGCAGTTTCTTCACGAAGAAATTGCCTCTTCTCCTCTTCTCTCTGTGCCTCGCCAATTACGTTGCATTGTGCGAATTCCACAGAATGACCGGACTTTTTACTCGCTGACATCCTTAACTTCACATGGAAGACACTGACCCGCCAGTGAACGAAGGAAGACTGGAAGTGGAGGCTCGATTCACGAGCTCCTCATCCACGAGCCCGGTTATTTCCGACCGGATGGCTGCTGAGCGAATGAAGCATGGTTTCAATGTCTACAGAAGTTGCCCTTGTTGTACAACCTCTCGTAACTGACACCCCTTTCATCTCTCCAGCGACTCCTATACTGGCATTTCAATTAATCTCAGCTTGAAACTCTCATAAGTTGGAAGCTAACAAGTGCATCCAAGCATTAGCAGTGTTTGATCACCATGTTGATCTTGTAGTAAATGTCGTATTAATTGCTTCTAGTTTTAAGAAACAAAAGTACCACTGACTTTTCTCGAATATTTTTTATCTTTCGTAATATTGAAGTATAATAGAACATGTCCTGAGTCTATGACTATCTTCCACTTCATTTTTGCTGTTTCCATTTTATTTTATCGTACAATTTGTTATTATATCATGATTACAAAAAAACGATGTATTTCGTAATTTCTAAGTATCTCCAAGATACATATATAGTTATCGTGCATCACGCACGCGTTTTATTATCCCGCCATTTAGTGCACCATCGATAACACAGTGAAGTAAAATAGCGACCGATAGTATTCTCCCGAGAAGCTCTGGTATTTGAACGAATTTGACCGGAATCGTGTTGAAATCTAATGAAATATGAATATCATCGGAGTGAAGTAATCTCGAGAAATGTGAAAAGGTGATTATTAGAGACTGGATCCTGCGAATACTTCTTGCAAGTGTGTCCTGCGGCGGCAGGTTATAAGCTGTTGTCAATGGAAGCCAGAAAGTTAGACAATAGATCTCAAGATTACAAATTCCCGAGTTCCCCTGACGTGCCACTGATTGGAGAGTGTTGACCTAAGTAAAATCATAGGAAAATCAAATTCTTGTATAGAATTTCGCACTTGGTAGAGCCACTTCGGTTTGTTGTTATTACTTCGACGACACACAGCTTCATTGCTAAACGATCTGCATGCCTGTCTTTCATTCCAGAAGAATGTGCACGAGAGTGTAATGTTCGATATTGTCAAAGATACATGCCCAAGTGTTAGATTTATTGAAGGTGCTATTCGTTATCCTAAATCATGACAACCATTAAAGTTCATGGTGGAATAGACATTCTAAGATTGCCTGTTAGCAAGGAAGAGCATAACTTTCCACCTTGGAATATAAAGTACACCAGATCGCATATACTTCATTCCAAATGTTCCAAACATGAAGAAAGCTGTTGCGATGACGGTGCTAATGCCTGCCAATTTTGTGTGTAAGTTATCGTAACATTTTGAATACGATATACTTCTCTCAACCACGTGTAAGATTCAAACTGTTCCCCAGATTTAGCAAAACACTTGATTTACCACATATGCCGGATATGGTATTCCCCAATAATATACTTACCATAAAACATCACAATGGAGCATGTATAGAATTCAATGCATTAGATGCGTTGAGGCATGTTTCTAATGGCAAGATCAATGTTCAGCTTGCTTGCGCGGAAGCTTGGAAAGAGTCAAGGTTGGGATAATAATGGTTCAGTCATGAGTTCTATGTTTCTTATAGTGTTATGATACTAATGTGTTTTTATTGATACAGGTCTGAAACCAGTGAATACCTAGAGGAAAAAATAAAGCCATTTGATTGGACATTCACTACAAACTATACTGGCACCATTTCTGGCTTTGAATTAGAGGAAACTACTGAAAGGATAGATATGGACAAATTAAAGAAAAGAGATAACATTTTGTTCTATCAAGATTTAACATTATTTGAGGATGAGCTTCACGATAATGGTATAGCTGCCTGTAATGTGAAAATTGTAAGTTGTTGCATCATATATTATTCCTTTTGTGAAATGTTTCACCAACTTTCTGTTATAATCGAGTGTTTCGTATTATTTTCAACAGAGAGTTATGCCAAGCAGCTTCTTTATTTTATTACGATATTTCCTGAGGATTGACAATGTCATGCTAAGAATAAATGATACTCGATTGTTTTACGAATTTGGCCACAACTATTTACTGCGTGAGTATACATCAAGAGAGGCCAAGGTTCAGGAGTTACAGGTAAGTATTTCATTCTCACATTTATGCAGCCCATGATATGCAATCTACACCTAATGTTACAGGTCCCACCAGCACTCTTCACGGAGCCAAATGAAATAGCTCCGCATGTGCCTTTAGTTCTAAATAAATATCATAAGATACTAATTCCCACTGGCAACTCAGTTTTGATGTCAAATAGTACTTCTGCTTCAAATTCAACAACACACACAAAAATTCCACAGGATTGAGCAAACAGATTGATTTCCTACTAGAGAATCAAAGGGCATCGATTGGTATGAAAACTATGATGTGGTTATTAATAATTAGATGATTTATTGTACATTATTGTACTTCCTATTACTGTCAGTATCGGCCCACAAAAAATATATCATTAATGTATTTAATTCAAGGTTTCCCTCGTACTTATCTTATTACTAACAATTAATCCATGGAAAAGCACACGATTGCACATTGATCCTCATCGTGTTTAATTTTTAATAAACGATCTTTTGCGAAACTATTGAAGTTAAGTCATTTCCTGACTTATCTTGTATCTCCTCTTCGCACTGATATTCAACCACTTTCTTATTTGTTTGTTATAGTCAACTTCTTCCATGCATTGCAGTTTGGTAGCCATGAAGATCGGTTTTGCTTTACATAAATTCTCAAATGTAATTTCTTCTGATGATCTTGATGAGTATTGAAATTGAAAGTCCAGATGACAGTACCCTATTGCTTTTATATAATCGGTTGGAACTATTTGTTTTCCCAACAGACCTTTCTTTGTTTCCAACCACCATCTGTGTTCTAACATCTGCACAATTATGATATGCTATTAACTGAATGCTGAAGAGTGGAAGGTTACTGTAAACAATAACAAGACACATACAGCAATTCGTTGCACAGGAGTTTGCCCACGATACCTAAGATCTGGCCGGACTTTGTGCAATGCATTTGGACACATCTCACTATCATCAAAGGTCATATCATTTATATTTTTTGCATATTCCTGGTACTTGCCAAGGATTTCTTTTCGTTTTTCACGATCCTTGGTATACTGGTTCTGTTCATAACTGATTCTAAGAGCCCCTGTACCATCTTCGACTAAAAATGTATCTTTGTTCAATTTGCTCCAATCATATTTAGTAATAATGTAGCTATTAATTATCTATACCCAGAATTTCAATATTACTAAGTGATTCTTTCACATCAGTTACAAATCCAACAACTTCGATTTTTCCAATTTTAATATATGGCATATTCATAGGATGGAACTTTATGTTGGTGTCGTCCATATATGGCACAAGCCTGTTTATTTCCATAATTAGAAAGAAATCACTTATCACTATTTGTACATCTAAAACGATTAATACATTCTTACACTCAACATATAAGATTCCAATAATTCGAGATTGCATCGATATCATATCAGTATGCTCAAATCAATTATTTAATCGTAGATGCGTACCGGAATCATTGGGCGTTTTGAAATTATCCCAATCCTCCTGAAAAATACTTTCGTCTTCATCCTTGTCAATTTCTATTAGAATAGGAGAATTATCACTGTCATCTATTACGATGATTTCATGATCTGCAGCCATTACTTCATCTGTAGCATACGAAAACCGATCTCACTAAGTGAGAAATTGCTTAATTTAAGTGACCAAGAACTTCCCCGATCAGGAAATCTTACAAAATCAGGAAATCCGTTTGAATTAGTTCCAAGCGTTTTAGGTTTATATGCAAATCACTCGTGCATCGTTCAGCAGGTGCACGTATCCCTGGTTGAAGTGCGCGAGATGGAGCCACGTACTCAGTGTATTCAGTACCGGCAAAATATAAATAATAACAGAGGGCAAATGTCTGTTATTATTTTGCAATCACATTTCATGTGAAAAAAATTATTTGTTTCCATAAAAATGGGGGAGCAATGCTTAATCCGCTTATTCTGCGTTTATTCCATGTGTATATTTATTACATGCAATATATAATACAATGATATTAATATTACACGCAGAAAGACGAAATCATTAACAGCGAATAAACAAACTAATCTCTCGATCACCTACTTCTTGTTTTACATAACATGATTCTTACCGCGCAGGCCGGTCATACTGGCAATTCGGGAAATACAAAAACTATAAACAGACAGAAGCTACAAAACATAATACTACAGTCAGAAACTGCCTACGACACCTTGCCTATACTAAAAACTTAGCTATACTCTTACTTAATGGAAAAATCATATTATAATATATATATATATATATTATATATATATATTTATTTTATCGTGTAGAGTCGGCTTCTCAATTAAATATTACTGTACAGTGAGATTTTTACATAATATCAATAGGTATAGTAACGATACATTGTAATCACATATGTTCGTGCGTATGAGACCTTTATGTAAAAATATTGCTAGATTATATCATTTACTTACTGTAGATTGCGGTTCACGCGGAAAACGGGGCTGGGACGGCAAAGTATATAATGCTTTTTACACATATCCGTATAAATTATACTAACTCTGCAGATCTAATGCTACAGGGGTATCCTCATATTTTTCGGCGAATTTATTTGAGAAAATTAATATGTCAATATTGGATTTGATTCTGAGTTGTTCTGAAAAATATTTTACGAACAAAATATTTCTGTTCAGTTTTGGTGTTTCAGATACAGATTCATTATACAATACCCTTTAGGAACTTGGAAATCTATAATATCTTAGTCCATAAACAACTAACATAAATCGGATTAGTGTTAAACTAAATGTGAGAGGGCATATTCGTTCTTTACAGAAAATTGCAGAAAAGATCTAGCCATGAAAGAGATTTGAACGTTCGGAGGATCACGTTTTAATAGAATCAGAGTTAGTTTGTACATACATCTGTATCCTGAATAAATATCCATAGTGTTTTTGAGACGTCATTTATTCTCGAGAATTTCGAGCGGGCTTAATTTCATATTAATTTCCTTACATCTAAATGAGACAGACAGTAACTATACGTACCTGTACTTATGGAAAAAATAAGCCCTTCTATTTGTAATTAGACTATGTCTTATTTTAACATCTAGTCACGTTTGCTGATCGGTGTGGCTGAGATATCTCATATCGCAATAACATATAAAATACAGTTAGAGATTCATTGAAAACCTTTTCCGTGTATCATGTACTGTTCCACACTTGATAGAGAGGACACATAGTTAAAGGCACAAGGAAAGACCAGCTTCTTAGATCTTCTAGAAAATCTGTCATGTCTGGAGATACATTATTCGTCACAGTCCCGGTAGAAATGCAAGATAAACTCGAAGTAGTCTACGCCGTGTTTGTTGTTACAAATACTCTGAAGAAAGGACATGTTATTAATTAGATACCATTTTATAAGACAGTCCTAAATATGTTCAGTAAGAAGGGGTAGAGTGTTGGTTACCTCTTGCGGTTGGACCGTTGGTATTCGGAACCTTAGGCTCTTTCTGAGATAATGAGCAACATCGAGAGAAAAGGTCTGGTCACTCGGTTGATTGTTACTCTCGATATAGTGCGGCTGTTGTTGCATGCTGTAGCGCCAGCCGCACACCACAGATTCTTCCGTAACCGAGTTAGCCGGTAAAGGGCATTCTTGCACAACTTGCCAGTACCACAGCATTCCACTGCAGACAGCATCATACATAAGCCTCCTATCTCCATGCTCGGATATTTCGGTCAGATGGGAATACATGATAGCTCGATAAACTTACAGAAAGTGTAATGTGAGATGGGTATCTGGCATGTGTTTCGACAAAGGTACTAAACAGCTTATGTTATTCGGGTTGCTCGACGACACAGTCGAACAGTATTTTTGATCTAACGTGGCATTAAAGCTCTTTGCTACTAGTAACAATTGTGGCTTCGGATCGGGTGGTAGGGAACCTGCAGCATTAGACGCTACTTCGCTCCAGTCTCCGCCACCTGCTTCACGTTTCGCTCTCTTATGCAGATATTTGTAGTTAGTCTAGAAACAATATATATACAATGTCAAAGACACATTATTTGGAATTCATTCATAATTCGAAATTTAATTAATTACCTCTTTGACCAAGGTCTGAGTACTAGGATCAGATGGACTTATACCGTTCTGGAACCCTTTGGTTAATTTGCGCTTCTCTTCGTGCACATTCAGTGGCTGCTCTAAGTGATCGGCTAAAGAAAATAATATCATGTTTTGACAATAATCTTTTTTAGTAGTCTGAGAGTATACACAATGAAATGAATCATACAGATGGATTTCTTTTCTGGTGGGTGGTCTGGTTGAGGGTCTTCTAGCTGTTGTATTTCAGCCGTACAGCAATAGACCTGCAATGAAATGTTTAGTTTCTTGCAAAATTCATAAAATTCGAGATCAAAATAAAACAATGTGAAATTTACCTGACATGGGTTTTCGAATTCAGTAAAATGCCTGGAGCAGTCACTGGGTCTACCCAAAGGTGGTGGACCTTTATTGAGCAGCGTGGAGTCCATATCGGATCCCTGATCATTCTCATCTACATTACTGGGTATAGCCCCGGCACCACTTCTACTTAACCAGTTTCCAGGAAATTCGCTACAGTATAAAATAAACGGTTAGTTAATGAACATAGTTCAGAAGATAAATGGTTATTCAATACCTACCTGTTTTTATCATGTTTGAGCTGCGGTCCTGAATGACTTATTGGGTAATATGTAATTTCTTGCGAGTAAAGTTGCTGTTTAGTATGCGGTGGTTGTGTCGATAGGATATTACTTTTAGCTGGCACGCTCCCATCAAGACCTCGGCTATAGGAGCCCGCGTATTTGGTGTACGAAGAAGATAAAGTACTGTCCAATAACGAATTATAACGAGGATCGTAATTAGGTGTAGATGAAACTGTAGACGAATGGGTTGGTCTTACGGCCATCATTCCATTATTAGCCACAGCTGACCATTCTTGGTTGCGTTTCTGATGTTCCAGGAAATATAGGGTGGCCATTGCGACCAGACTATAATAAAATACGTTTATTGATTCATTACACAGTTGACCGCAAAAAGGAACAAGACAATCAGTAACAGAAGCTGCAATTACCAGAATGCCATTATCAGAATTAGTATAACAATGATAATTTGAATGAATTTATTGCTACAGAGAAGCTCATTATCGCGGTCCATCTTGTTCAACTTTCCTTGCAGAGTAGATTTGTTTGTGACCGACGATGAGTATTTGTTACTTGATATACTAGAAATTGTACTGATTGAACTTTTCAGACTGTCGCCCCGCTTCAGCTTCGCCAGCCGCTTATTTATTCTTTCTAATTGATCGATGCGCGTTTCTAAACTGTCCGTCACCTGCAACAATAACACCGTCAATAATACACCTGTAGTTGACATCGTCGTCGAAGGAGAAAGTGAATTTCAACTAAGTCAGCCGGCAGAATTCTTACTTTACATAATTCTTTAACAGCACCGACATTCTCCATAAATATCCTCTCTTTATTCACTACCAAAAAGTTCTCGATTCTCTGACCGTTCGGGAGAACTATGTCGCCCGCTGGCAGCACAGCCTCTGGTAGTATCTGTTGCACCTCTTGTGCTATCACTCCTGTGTCTTCATGGTGTTTAATTCCCAAGCCAGAATGTTGGGCGAACTCTGGGGCGTATCTATACCGAACCACTCTGAGTTGTTGGACATTTCGCAGCTGCTCTCGAGTATCTACTTCTTGTACATTTTGCTTAGCTCTGGCATCACTCGGTTGTACGATATGACCTGTGACCTAACAGCACGGACACGTTGTCAGACATAAGTTCTTACGATCACCTGTTTCTTTTTTAACAATTGTATACCTTCATATTCCCATGAACAACCAAAGCCTCGTCCGGCCTGTCTGTATTAATTCCCACTCGCCCGGCATGATACACACTATCCGATGCAGCACCTCTTTGCCAACCCCCCTCGGCACCAACCCCACTACCCTCTGACTCGAATTGACCAGGATTGCTCGCCTTTAAAGAAATCCATTTTATAAATATTGTGAACAGTCGATCACCTGGACTTTAAGAGCATTTTTCATCCAAGCATTATTACCCTCACAATTATCCTTTCCGACGCGTGAGCCACGACTTGATAACTGGCCTGGTCAGCGGTATGGGCATGCAATCCGACTACTAAGTGGAAGTACCTTTGATCAGGATTCGGTTTTCCCTTCTTTCGCATATTATTGCTCGTAGTTTCACTGAAGTGAAGACGACCGACCGTCACCTTTGTCACACGTTCTCCACCAAGCTCCACCCTACAAGCAACCCATACCTCAAATCTCGATAAAGTTTATCTTACGATATTCCACATTTCCCGATAGAATTCGGTAGGAAATTCATCAGACTTTTAATTCGTGGATACGTACGTTACAGGGTGGAATGGCTTCTTACTCCGATCACTCTGGCTCTGCTCGACCCTAATTGTTTGGGTCGGCGACTCCACTTTCACGCCATAGAAATGCAATTGAAAGCTACTGATTTTCTTAAGACCTTCGTCCGTCCTCACAAAAATAGCCTCGCCTTGTAATTGCGCGTGACAAGTGATCTAAAAACATTCGTATTATCTTAAAACCTACAGATCAGATTCCCTGTATTATAATTTCCACTCGGACAAGTATATACCTGGAAGTGATTCTTCTTTTGACAGACGAACGCATCGTCGGAGTTACTGAAATTGAACCCTTTATCAGCGTCGACCCTGTAATGCGGTACTGGTAGCTCTTTCAAATTATGATCGCATAGAACGTGCCAGGAGGTCTGGAGGAAGGGGTGGAACCTAATGCACTGGTAGCTCGCATCGATGTAGCTATTATCCGTAGCATCATCACCATCGAGGACCGCGCTACTGCTACTGCAGCTGTGCTCCACCGTGCCCAGCTCAGGCTCCTTCGAGGAGGTAATACAGCGATCACGAGATTTGTCAACCGAGTGCAAAGGCGAACACTTTACATAACAAGACATTATGCGATGCAAGCCTTCAAGGAATAAGTGTCAAGATTAGAGAAAGGATATTTTACTCTCGGCACCTGCTTCACGTGGACGAGGCCATCCTGACTTAGTTTCCTCTTCTTCGGCGCGGATTGCAGCGGCGAGTAGAGACTGTTGATGTTATTGGGGCTGGTGTGCTCGTGGGGCAGCGGCACCAACGGTTGACCGATCTGTTGTTGAGACTGTAGATTCGGGGTTCCGGGTGCGAGATGGGGTGTTAATACCGAGTGGGTTAATAGTATGGGATCTGACGAGGTCAGGGCATGGGGCGAAGGTGGTAGTAAGTTCTGGGCATAGTTCTGTTGGCTGCCTTGATGATGTAGTAGCATATCCTGAAGAGCTACCTTTTGATCTGGATTGTATAATTTTCGATTAGAGGATCCTCCCCTATCTTAGCTCTTGAATTTGTCATAAGTTAATGAATCTTACGTGGCGAATGTACATGCTGAGTGTCGTTGTGACCGGGTGGAGAATACGGCGGTTCGCTGCCACTGTCCGGCGGACTTTCCGGCAACGCGTGTCTAAACAAGATTATAATTCACAATTGCATTACTCTGTCAGTGGAATTGTCGAGTTCCTGTTTTAACAAGACGCCAGGACACTTACGGGTGAACGTACGACTGCGGATCCTTGTAGGCGGTGGCGTTTGGCACGGTGGTGGTGCCAGACGAACAAGTGCTCGAGACCGGATGAGTTTGGGTGATCGGCGACGGAAGTCGAGGCGGTGGCTGCTGTGCCGCCGTCGCCTCGACTCGATTGTGACTTGATGCACCAGCCCCATTGCTTTCGTTATGGGCGAGGGTGTCCGCGAAGTATCTACCATGTAAATAATCCTACCATCAATTCAAATTCACAGAAATTATATTTGATAGTATGCGCAACCAGGATCTCGAATTCGCAGACTCATCATCGAATTAATTAGCACTGACTGGTGCAAACAAGACAGTTCCACGAAATGCAGCTCGTTTCGAGCTCCTCGCATACGTAAAACAACTTGTTCCTCGACTTTCCAACGTATACAGAATTGCAATGGCGCAACTATGCGATTATCCCGTCGTAATCGGAGCTCTTTGATTTATCGGAGACTATTGAACGCCTCTTGTTTACCGTTCGAGTCTCGTAGTATGTACATATTTGTCGAAAGGTTTAAAAAAGATTTTGTTCCTTCGTTCGGCCGACATACAACCACTCGGAGCATAGAGAATTTTCTGGTGGTGTCGGATTCGTGGAATTCTAAGTGGCACAGGAGAGTGCAGTGAACATCGGGGCGATTGGTGAATGAAATCTGTATCTGGGATCGGTGCGTGGCCTTTAATGGGACGAGTGCGTTAGGCTGGATTACCAAGCCTAACACGGCGTGCAGTGATTCTATCAATTCCGACCAGCCTGTCTCTGTCATTATATCATTATACCTCTGCGCCCGCTACTGCATGATATCTGTCTACTCTCGCAGTCCGTCGACATAACGTTTCTCCAGACGCTCTCAATCCCGTAATACATCTTATAAAAAATTCCAACAGTAAGAAAATTGACTCTCAACACTCGTAATAATATTTCTTCATTTTCTGCTAGTTTTCATTGAATTTCCTTTACCATAACTGAAATATATAATCAGGCATAGTCTTGAAAAATTCTTGTAATCTTTCTTTTATTTATCCCAAGGTATTAAAATGGATTTCGTAAAGTTTTATAAATCGTAGTAAACGTATAATGGAGTACTTCGAGTTGATTTCAGAGATTTAGCATAATATCCCAATTGGCTGCAGGAAGCACGTGCCAACCGCATTATAGCTGGCGCAGCAGTGAGAGCAGTGAAACTGATTTCGTAAATTAGCTTAATTTGCGCCAGGGTGCGCGAAACGACCGAGTTACATTTGTCATATCAAAATACACTATAAAACATTAAACTTTTTATTGTAATATCTCTTCCTCGAACATTATCAAGAACAGTCTAGTGTATGAATCGGATCCGGGAAAGAGCTGGTGGCGCTCGTACCGCGATACAAGCCAGCACAAATCGATCTCTGATAAAACTAATGAGTTAACTGGAAAATCGAGATACACACGCGACAGTCCACATGTGCTGTTACATGCGATTTTAGAGTAGGCGTCAACGATGGCTTCCCAACCAACTTCACGATTTCGTTGACGCACTTCGGAATCCCCGGTGAGATTCGGAGTCCATCGAGATCATTAATTTCATGCAAATCAACGGCTATAAAAACTAGACAGCTCTAAATATTAATGCATGCAGGTCCTGTTTTTTTTGGCCATACGGATGAATCTTTCAGACGGTTGGTACGATGAATAGTTAGGACTAAATAAGAGCGAGTAGAACCGATTTGGAGGACAGGTTTGAAGGCAAATATTGTGAGAGAGGATACTCACGTGGCTGGTTGTTCACTGTCGCTATTAATAAAGTCTTCAAGCTGTGAGAAATCTAGGGCCTCGTTGTCTATACCTCCGACGAAGTCGCTCCGACCTGCGACAAAAGATTCATCCTGTAATTCAAGTTCATTTTATTTCCTTCAAGATAATTAAACCATCATAATCGGTTGAGAGGAATAATAAAGAACATCTTTCAGATAAGATTTCCTTACAATTTTGCAATCTTATAAATTACGCTTATAGTTTACGGCATTTATGAGACAGGTAAATTTAGTAGTATCGAATTAGAGGTGCCGGTAATTACGAGGATAAGTAGAGAGACGAAGTCGTATATAATATGTGTGTGGAACACGAGAGTTTTCTCGGGGTACCCAAGTTATTTCTTGCATCGAGTCACTGCCGGAATGAGGATACGGCTAATTCAGGTACTCGTGAGAGAAACATCCGCGTGGGAGAAGTTGTCCGTGGATTGCAGGTGAGAACAGCTGTTGTAAAAGCGCGAATCCTCGTTGCCTCTGGCCTCCTCGCCTGGAAAGGTCTTGCGAACGAAGCGTACGGAAATTGTGTTGCAAGATTCAACTGCCATAACTATTTGTACATTTGTTTAAAGCTATTTTATTCTTCCTTCATTTTTTTTTATTTTTGAAATATGAATATTGATATATTGAATCTGATTTCTAAATTGATTAATAATGTTTCATGGTCATAATTATGAGGAAGATGATGATTGCATTTCTTGTAAGAACATGTTACGTATGATCATGTATTAATGAGAGTACAGTAACGTCGAATCAGTGTATTAATGAAAGCACCTGCTAATCTGCTTACAATAGGAACACTACTGGAGAAAGTGCAATGCGCACTGAATGAACTGGAGGGAACTTCACGGGCCGCTTATTCGCGAAGATGCACTTCACTGAGCAAAGTGTCAAGTAGTTCGAAAAAAGCAGGGAAAAGGGGATAAATCGTACTGGGAATTTCACGGAGCGATAAGTTTCTCTGATAGTGGCACTGAAATGGCAGCTGCTCTCTTCCTATTTACTAATTCACTATAACTTGAAGAGTTGACATTAATTTCTCTATTTTGAAAATGTAATTACTAAAAGGTTGTTTTCTTCTTTTCTTTTTTCTCTTATCACGAAATAATCCGCAATTAGTCGAGTTTGAAATAGAAGCGGAATCAGTGTCAGCTAATAAACAGAAGCACTAGACAGCTTTCTCAGAGGGTGTGTGTAAAACGAGTATGTATGTACGTGCCATTAAAATATGAGCACATACCTTGGAGACTCTTAAGTGTTTAAGACTCCATGTCAAGTGTCATAACTCGTTGCTTCCGGTCAGTCACTTAAGGCAACCGAGTGTAAGGGCGACTTTAAGACTTCGCCTCCAAAACACCGAGTGTCGCCGCGCCGAGCAACAACACTTCTTTTCAAGATACAACCAATTATAAATAAGAATGAACTAAATCCTGTCAGACGAATAGCGAATCAATGCCACATTCGTTCCTCCAATGATCTTTTACCTGACATTTCATTCTCATCTGCATTTCCATCAACTTCATCATCTTTTAAGCAGACAATTACAATGTGCGATTGGTCACAAGATAAATGACAATCCTGCGATTCAATCGAGGCAACCAGTTGTCGATGGTGGAAAATATGTTATCCTTGGAGGATGCAGCGTTGCATTGCTGAGTCCAGGAAAAGAAAGGAATCGGACTGAGACCTGCGAATACCGTCCAGGAGACTGTGAGTGAGAACACGCGGCTTCTAACATCCCGATTTAAATATCCATCTGTACGTATAAGTGCACACGTATACAAGGAAACCAGCATATTGTGATCGCCGGCGCACTCATGACCATGTTGTAACCGAGGTACGCGTTTCTTTCCTTTTTCTCGGCAACCTCGCCAGGAAAACTCCGGACGGCACGCGAAGGTGAAAGAAAACATTCGATACGTGAGAAGATTCACAATATTTACAATAGCCCCGACTTCCCCCTTCGCGTTTCTCTTCTTTTAGGATATCCTGCCTATATTTCTAATCAAACTTACAAGTCTCGCGTGGAACTTCTTAAAACTTAACAAAATACTTTAAGCGCGTATAAGGTTCATCCAAATCCTTCGAAGGAAATCTATTCGCATAAACATTCTACAGTCAAGATAAAATGATTTCCATCATACTCGATGCTAGTTGCGAACTTGTACTAACCATTACCAACTTCAATGCACCGGAGAAGCTAGCAATGCTAAACAAGCGGGCACTCGCTCGCTCGCTCGCGCGCGCTTCTCGCTAATTGCCGTGGATTCTCATGGAACTTTCCACGAAGTTCGAGCGCGCTGCTCGTTTGTCACGATGACAGCAGCTATTTCGAAATGGTCAACCAGCCATGATTGAGGGTGTTTATAGCTCGCATGGGGTGGTAAGCATACAATGCGCATGAGATACAAAGCCCAGAGGGTTGAACTAGACCGGCGAATGGTTGGCAACCAATGCTCTTTCAAGATATCGACCAAACGTACCACCCACCGCCCAGAAACTCTAGCCGGGTAGACTTAAATCTGAATATTATTGCGATAACTCTAGCAAGCTACAATCTTAGAAAATCATACGAAGCTTTAAATGAGTCCAGGAAACCAGAGCAAAGTGTTGAGACCACAAGACTATCTCCACACTCCTGTTGAAGCTGCGGTACAGACTGTTGTACGTAGCTTTCTAAGACAAATATACACTCTTTTTCTATGGGGCAGCATTGGCGCCGAGTTTCACCGAGTTCCTATGCCTTTTGCGTAATAATTACATTCTAATTAAAGGCACAGCAAAAGGAAGTCTTCGACTGTTCGCAGAATACGAGGAGATTGAATCGGCGAGTGAATGGGGGACTTTTCAAACGATGAAGTATTGTTGTTCTCGTGTGTATAATTAAGTATTTTATTAAGGTCAATTTAAGTAGTTTCCTGTTGTGTTTAAAAAGTATTTTAGACACAGCATACATTGGTTATGATAGAAACTTACGAAATTAAGAGATATTGATAGCAAAGGGTTTGCTAGTCTTGGTTTTTTTAATTAGTTTTTGTTGAGTACAAGGTAAAATTTCAGCCGTGTCCCGTTAAATGCATAAAACCGCTGGTTCAATTAGGGACCAACCTTCGCGAATTCATTGGGTGGCGTACGACCTTGGCACTGTGCACAATATGTAATTGGTGCCGCGATGCTGTAAGGCTGTTACGGCGTTTACGTAAGTCAGGCGCGCAGGAACACTGTTTAAATCGCATTGTGGACAAAACACGAGGTAGCCTTGGCTTAATCCCCACTGGCTGGACCGCTCGACAATATTCATTGACGTGCAAATCATCGGCGATTGAACCCGCACCCATATATTAATACCGCTGACATAGAAAGACCATTATTTACATTTAACAGTAATTACTTAGAGAAACTAAAATCAGCGGGTGTAAATATGTAGAATAACGAAAAGAAAATGTAATTATAAATGAAACTTCTCTTTGAAACAAGTTCATCTGGAAGACAGAAACACGAATTCCCAAGTGACTCCGAAGTGCGAGATAGAATTAGCAAGGAAATTTATGGTGCGATGGAGTCAAGCAGAGTGTATCTCAGTGCAAAGTAGAATGTGGAAAAGTCAGAGAGTGGGTGCGTCGGCAGGCTCACCTTTACAACATTCTTATCTCAGCGCAAAGTTTAAATAAAGCACGGCCCGCTTTCCACCGGTTATCTCCTACTCTCGTGTGCGCATTTCTTAAGTAGAGAAGCGACGCACTGCGTCAGACAACCAGTGAGCGCACGTTGCCGAGAAATGGGCGCCCGTTTTCATACATAGCGTTTGACACGAATGACAATGATTGCTTGGTGTTTGATTAAAATTAACGACTACACAGAGAATAATTCTCTCTAAGAACGTCTCTGACGAGACAATCGTATAACGGTAGATCGAACGCTGACCGATCACAGCCACTGCAAAAAGCGTCCTCGCCTGTGTACTTACACCAGCCTCTCTCTCGTTCTCGCCTAGACACTCGCTGACTTTCTCCGACAAAGCAAATAGAAATGCATCGTAGACACGGTAGATCGGACTGCCTAGCAACTCGATGAAAATCGGCTCACTTTCGTTTGTCGGTCGAGCTAAAACGTCTTACGAATGTTCGCAAGTTCTCTCGAAGAAAAAGCGTTCGATGAACAAGCCTTCTTAAAGCCGTCATTTATCTAAGAACGTAAACTAGTTGGAACACCTGTATTAGTTCTTTCATATAGAACAGCAGAAGTATATCATTCCTGAGAAAATATTTGTAAACCAGCTGACAATGAGTGTTCGAAATGAATGATACCTTACCGGAAGAACGTTTACAGAAAAAGAGGAAGTTAATGGAATCGGGTAGTTTCACCCTCGGGTTAATCGCCGGTGAGCATTGCAGCTGCAGACGTGGTATTATGTCTAAACGATTAAGGGTAGCCTGCAGCTTTTTTCACGGCAATTAGTGTGCACTGATGGGGTTGGTCGAGGGTTGGACAGGTCAGCGAACAGGTGTTAAAAGGTTGTGTAGTGTGTAATACGGGACAGACGGCAATGTGAATGATAATTTCGAGCGATAAAAGCGACACGTTCCACTCGATGGAGTAAGTCAAGGATATCGGCAGGAGTGTTGAAAGGGTGTCATGCGACAAATAGGGACTAAACTGTAGGACACCGAGTAGCATTAAATCGAGCAACTCTGTACGCCGTGCCTTGTTAAGATCAACGAGTATCTAAACACATCTTACTACTGCCACATAAGTGCAGAATAAAATGCTTCTACTACGAATGACTTTAATGGGAGAAAGATCGAGCAACGAAAGCTCGAGCGCGTGAACTTGATCTGTAATTGGCATTTACTTCGTGAAAGAAACAGGTCTCATGCCGGAGAGAGTTTAAACCGAGCCATTTCTCCATTGTTTCGCACTGGCATTTTAATTTAATTATCAAGCTGTAAGTGTAAATTGTGACGAGTCGTGTCATGTAGAATTCCGTCGACAACACTTTGCAGGTCTATAATGACTATTGTTTTTAAAAGAGTCGGTGTCAGACAACTCTTAATAAAGCTCGTTTCACGATTCTCAAGATTACACGATGCCATTGCAATTTACCTGCTACGGCAAGCAATCGTCGTGTGGTTGCCTGATTGATTGCATGAGAGTCTTCGTGATGATCGGTTGGGTGCTGTCGGGGATGCTGCACGGCCTCCACCGGCTGATGCTGCAGCACCCATGGGAATTCCATGGCCGATGAAAAGGTCCAATCACTTTCGGCCGAGATTTCACCCCGAACACTTTTGCACACTACATTCTTAGTATTACACGACTAACATTTACGACTTCCTTATTTCCAAGGATTTTCACTCGTCATCATTCATTATTCGTACAAATCCAAAGGCACTACTTTTAGAAACACGATATCTCGAATTTTACTAATCGCACAACACGAAAGCCAGAGCGGTTCATGGCGTGATACGGTCTATAAGCGAATGATCGACTGATTGACGAAAGCAGAATGCGAAACGAAATCGGTTGGTCGAATTGGTCGCTCGAAGAGCAAAGAGGATGATGTAGGCTGATAGTTTTCTGGTGGGGAAGCGAAACCCTGGTAGTATTATCACTGTGTGTTCTAATATCGACGAGGATCTCCTTCCTGTCCCTTCCACCATGTTCAAAAGCAAGGTGGGGATTCGCCCTCTGGAAAATGATGCTTTTGAGGGCGGCGCTTGTACGCGCAACGCAGAGGGGTAGTTCTCTGCAACCCCTTCATACGCCTCGTTCCACTGCCCTCGCTTTGCTAAGACTCGTCTTTTCTTCTATGCCAATGCCTTGAGAATCAGGTAGATTCTCTTCGAGAGATTCCACGACTTTCTTGTAAACTTTCACTTCTCTCATAAATTGTAAACGCGTGACAATAACTTCCGACAAGCCGTCTCTTTTTCTTCAAGCTTTGTTATAGAATTATGTATGCGATTTTTAGTAGTTATATATACTGTTCATAATTAACAGGGAGATTTTTAAATCTATATTTATGTAAGTTTTAGAATAGAGTTTGAATAGAGAACTCCATTATGAGAATCCACCATATTAGAGGAGCTCGGAGTAGTGGGGAGGTCAGCTTGGGTCAAAGGGCGGCGCTTGTGTGGGATAGCTTGGTATCAGATAGGGGTAAGTTTGCCGGAACCTACCAAGTGCCTAGCAGGGTGGTTTCCAAGATGAAGGCTCTCTCATCGTGGACATAAACCCGACACGCATGTCGACCGAAGCCATTTTTCTATGATGAGCGAAAAGTGCTCCTCACGAAAGGAAGCATATTTTGTGAGCGACGACATCGATTACCAATTAGAGTTGCTAATGCCTAGCATTTAGAGCTGGCCGCAATGATCCCTGCCCGAATCACCGGCCAGCACGGAATCCGCAAATAAACTCGAAGCACCCTAATTCGCTTATTAATCACGAAAGGCCTTCGTTCAACCTTCCCCACCGGTGGTTTTCGATAACGGAAATAACGCGTTCACTATCGAACACTGTCATCTTAGTTTTCCATCGCTTTAGCCCCAACATACAGGAAACACGGGAAATAAAACTGATTACTTCGAAGTATGACGAATCAGCTTCTCTGCAATCCATTGCTGTCAGCACAGTTTTACCGCTGTTCTTACAAGTCCCGTAACGCAATCCTCTTTTTACACGGAGATCATTTAGACTTCTTTAAAACCAAGCTGGGATTTCCTGTTTCCATAATTGAGCCTTACTTCCATTGATACCGTGAAATATGATAATATAGGTTTTGCTTGGCGAAAGAGTCCAAGCCGAAATTATCCATGAAATTCTTCACCTGTCTGTCCAGTGAAAAGTACTCGCGCGGGGTGTCGCGTGCGTGTACGCACGGGTGCGTGTAATCGTAAAGCATTAAGTGGGTCTGATCGCCACGAGCAACCCCCGAAGGGTTCCGTTACCGTTCCACCTGAGCGACGGCCGATCATTCCACGAAGGATCATTCCCAGGCTCTCATTTCGAAAGCACTCCCCTCTACGCACGCACGCACGCACGCTCGCACGCACGAGCTGATAATATGTAAATGTTTACCCCCCCAACTAAACGGTGAGCTATTTACTGTCTGAGGGCGTGCACGATTACACTTTGTCGTTTATATTCTCCGAGCAAGGTGCTCGTAGCCCATCAGATTTGCGCATACAACTCTGACCCTCCTCGTTCGAAGGATATCTTAATTGATTGCGGAATAGCGAACGCGCTCGACCCACCGTTACGATACTTGCTCTGTAAATGTTTATCTACCAGTGAATTGTTCGCTCGTTCCACCAGCTATCATTAACAGTGTATCGGTATCGGATTTGTGTTCGGCATTTTAGTCCCTTCAAAGGAAACGCTAATTGATTGCGAAATTAGAAACTAATGACCCATGCAGTCGTACAAGCTTTCGTCGTGATTTCTACCAGTTGTCTCTCTTATTATTTTTATGAGAATATTTTTATATTGAAAATTGAGTTCGTAAACACAAAGTATATTCACATCGAACGACAGACTTCTGATACTAGCGCGACCGGGAATGCAGCTTAGTAATAGTCGTTCACGTGCTCGAGTATTATGATAATAAACAGTGAGTAACCGTTGTTCAACCTTGCGTTATCCGCGCGCTCGAGCATGCTCTGGAAACATATAGGCGAGCGAACGGATGCCCAGCTTTGTGCATGGAGAGCATGCATCGTTGAAGAAAGCAGAAAAAAGAAGCGTTGTGCAATGCACGATCTTCTTCGAGGCACTCCCACATCTGCTATAAGTTCTGATCGGATGAAACCTGCTCCTTTTCCGTGATGCTGGCTGCCTAGCCACCCGATACCGTTACACTCTACGTGTACTATCCTTTTGGCATGTACGCCATGTCGTCGGAATACTTATTCAAAGATATCAGCCGACAGTAATCCTGTAGCTTCTAATCTTACTTCCAGTTCAACTTTATTAGTTTCTTCTTACTTACGGCCTTTTTAAGTCACAACATCGAGCAACCATCTTGTTCCGTGCTAATAACCGGAACATAACTATACTGGTATGGAAATTTTTGTATGGAATATGTAGAAGTTCGAATAAGTGTAATTAAACAAAAATTGTATTGGTTTCTAATGGAATATTCACTCGTTAAGTATACAGTTTATTAATTGAGAAATGTAATATAATAATCTTGAATCTTTGATGATTTCGTTTAATTTCGTAAAAGATAGAAAATGGAATGTACGGTCGCACGAAGAAGTCGGTAAGTTCTCGTCGCTGAATAATGAACAGCTCGGATGTAATTGAAGCGGCGCGGGATCGCATTCGACTAATTGATCCGTTGAACTGGAAAAGCGCGTAATGGCTGACCTCTGGCCGCGTCCATAGAGCTTTGAGTCGCGATCTTAACTGATGCGAATTAACAAGGTACCGCAAGAATTGCAGCGGCGATCGAGTTAACATCCCACACGGTCGTCTGGCGCGCCTTATAAGTGCACACACGTCAATCTTCCATTTCGCTCCCCAATTCTTACCTCCGTTTTTGCTCGAAATCATTTTTCTCACATGCCATGACAATTATTCAATTGTCATAAATTATGTTAAACATTAGCTGAAAAAAATAATCAAAATACATTCTACACTTTAATTTTAATATTTTGCCCTTTCTAACTTCGAACTTTTTATTTCAAAGTTGCAAGTTGTGAAATCTTTTCTATTTTCTATTATGCTTATAGTTTGAATGTCGAGATCCATGTGAGCGTTCTATGAGGAAACTTTCCCGAACCCATCGGCATTCTTACTGTCATTAAATCTCCAATTCTCACGAACTTTTCCTAAGTTGCGTGTAACAGTTACAAGCGGAATACTACCCAACATCGGAATTCCCGGCGAGTCATGATTCAGCAGGCACGAGTGAATTACGGTCATTATTAAAAGTCATTGTTAACGAGTCCAAGAGTATCAAGCGTATCGCGCATTCATGGGAGCAATAACTGCCAGGGTGAGCTTTTACAGCTTTCATTGGCATTCTTCTTCGACATTACTATCGATTGAAAGAAAGCTCGCAAGGTGAGCCGATCGTAAACAGGAGACACACTTAGATTTGCCATCAGGAAATCCACAGTTATATTTTACAGCTCTGCCCACATGCTTTTGACTTCGCAGTGATGCGAAAGAGGAGTGAAAAAAGGAGTAAATAAGAAGTAAACGAGACGAAGAAAAATACTAGGCTGTCAGTTAAAGATGCGTCCCGCACTACTAATTAAGCCGACAGCAACCGATGGAAACCTGTTTCTGATAGTGCGATGGAGATTAGAAGGAGAGAAAGAGAGAGAAACAGAGAGAGAAAGAACTGGTAGCAAGGATATCAGTTGGTCCAGGAGGCCAGCTGTATCGAAACATGCTTCGGAGAGGTTGTACGCTGATTGTTAAGCCGAAGCACGTCGAATCGCCACCACAGCGAACTCGCTGCACAACAGGCTTTATACTTGCTAGTGCAACGCGTACGTTCAGACACACACATACAGATTCAGGTGTATACTTTACTCTGAGCATGTGAAGACTGTTATCGCACTCGCGGAATTTCCAGCAATCAAATTCACGTGGAAATTCATGCATCGCGTTGCCTCGCCGGGATTTGTAGAACGCAGTTGTGTCGTCATGACGAATTTACTGCCACTTTGCGTTGACTAAGAAGCAGCTATTAGCTAAACTACGACTACTTTGGTAAGGCGATTGCCGAGGTTATCGCTCGAATATTATTCCATGATTATACTTGATTATTATCCTGCACTTGAATCCACTTGGATTGTTAAGTTCCAGCTTTTGGTGGTCCATGCGAATTATCTTGGCTTATATTCGGCACTGCGGTTTTCTTAGGAAAGTTTTCATCCAACCACACCTGTGCATACCTTTCACCTGGCGCATTAGAGTATTCGGGATTGAATGGCTTGGCAGGTTCGATCGAACTCACAATTACGAATCATCGCATTGTATAGTAGCAATGGTTGTGTTCGCTCGCCCGTTTCCACCAGGTATATGTTGGAACACGAATCCAACCGGTATTGTTACCAGTTGGTAGAACGCTGAACCTCTCGTATCACATGCATGCACCTGGTAGTCGGAGGTCCGATAATAAATCCAGAGTGTCAGTGTATCTGTACCACGAATAGAATTGCCGTAAAACCAGGTATAATTTCACTAATTACCTGAGTGCAATTTAAAGGTGAAAATATAAAGTTCGATTCTTTCACTGTATTATAATAAAACAGGAAAAAATGTAATCGGCACAGTAGTTTTTAAATTTATGCAGAAATTAATTATAATATACTAAAATAATATAATACAAATTGTTTATGCGACATATATTAACATAAAAATCAGTTCGATTTAAAGCGGGAGACGCTCGCATGTGCGAGCGCACTTACCCTAAACGATTGACCTCATCCACACATCATTCATCCGTGACATACCTCCTTCTCCCCACAGCCAACGCAAATGTTACTGTCGTGCCAATAAATATGGTAATATATTCAATGTGGGCGAGCACACGTATACGTGAATGGACGGGCGTTTGAATGTGTGCGAGAATATCGCGGGGACTCACACACGAGAGTAAGGAAAAGTCGATATATATCGAATCAACTGGATTTGTCTACTTGTGAACGTAGTAGACGTAGTAGAGTAAGTACACCTCGTCCCAGCCTCCCCGTGAGTTCTGGAGCGTGCGTGAAAGAAGTCGTGCATTAGTCGACTTGACTTGCGCAATCAGCAAAGCACGGATAAGGTCAGTATGAGTCAGAAATAAAAGTAGATCGCTCGCCGAAAATCTTGCATGGAAACAGTGCTGCGTAAAGGTCCTTTCGCATATGCTGGTGAACGTGATATTAATTCTTTCAAGCACAAAGGCATTTCTTATTGTACTTTTAGTAATTTAAAATTTTAAAAATGGGTAGAAAAAAATAATGGGATACTATTTGCTATCTCCAACTGACAGAACACAGTTGCGTGAGTCGACACGGCGCTTCAATTTTTCACAGTCTTACTAGTAATTAAGGAGTAGCACATTGCTGTGCAATGTGCTTTATGGGACTGCACTGAATAAACCACGGGGAGTTGAATTAGTGGACTAGTCGGAAAAGGGTATAACTGGATTGGAATTGGTCTCTATGGGGCGCCTGGCAAGTATGTACACGAGGAGAAAGAGAGTAGCGGCATAAGTCGACATATCACGACGCTCGAATAGCCTAGAAACGATTCGCCAACAGAAAGCAGGGAGGAAGAGACTTTAGCGTGACTGAGGTAGAAGGCACGACATCCAAACATCAGGAATGAACGAGCGAGGCCATCTTTCTTCTATAATGGCCACCTTCCTCGTAGCACTTTGCGACGACAACCGCTTCCACCTTGCCAATATTCCATACACGTGGATCACTGAGCCTCGACAGTATCCTTTCCTTCAATTCCTCTTCAAAATTCACGGACTCCCTGCTCAATAATTATTTCCTGGAAACGTTTAATGATTCCCCCTTCCAATCACCCGTTGTTTACGAACCCCTCCGTGAACGTAAATTTACCCAATGACTATAAACACTGACAGTTGTGTTCAATCCTTTTCTTCATGCTACGAATCAGAGCACAAAAAAAAATCCCCAAATCTTTCTCGAAGATAGATTTCTAAAGGTCATTGAATTAGAGTTACTGAAACGAGTGCGAATTATTCAAGGGAGACACAGCAGGGGGCACGCGCTACAGTATCATTATGCAATATGGCAGTAATTGCCGATCAATGTACTTTTTTCACTGGTGCCCCGGACAGGATAGAGAAGTCGAGTGATTCCCACACTGATACGCTCCCGCTGAACTTTACCTCGCTGGAATTCATCGGCTTTCACTGGCGTTGCGTCACCCAACCGATGATACAAATACAACCGCCAGCGGCGAGTAGATGACGACTATGACTCTAACGTTTTGCTGGAAAAGTGCTCTGAATCCAGTAGCCAGCAAGATTAGACGCAGGAGAGAGCGAAAGCGTACGTTCACTGTGATCGTAGTCGTACTTTTTTTCTCACAAAGTCAGGAATGCATGGTGCTTCACGGATGCAATTATTGGACGGCTATAATTATATACAGTGATACTAACTATAGGTAGAATATCAACATAGCGTGAGTCTTGTATACTAAGAGATCATTTTAGAGTGTGTATAAAAACATTTAAATAGATTGTATTATTAATCGACTATCCCTTTCATTTCGCGAGGGGTTTTTGCGATAGAATCTCAAAACGAAGATAACCTTCGAACAGGTGACATTGAGAAATCTTTTTACACACTATATATCTATATCTTGTTGTTTTCGAATAAATCTGTTTATATGAGTGGAGCAAAACTAGTAATATTATTCCTTGGAATTCAACACAATGATTTCGCGTAGAAATCACTCGGACAACAAGTCTCATAGAGGTCTTCGCCCACGCGAAATGCCAACGTGACACGCGTACGTCTTGGCATACGTTTAAACACGCGCTCGTTCGCGTGCGTGCGTGCGTGCGGCGACGAAGAAGTGCGATTAATTCACATCGATCAAGTTTACCGTCAAGTGCAGCGAGAGGAACGCGGTTCTCCAGGACAATCGTGAATACGTACATCTAATCACCAAAGCGTGGGTGGCTTTCAATTCCTCTCGGAATGCAACTTCGTTCGCTGGAGGTGTCCGCCTTGGAAACACTTGACCTCGAGCGTGTATCACGCGTGTTGCGCGAGTGTATATACACATAGGTAGAGCTTGAATCGAGAGAGTCGAAGTGTCCGCTTGCTCGGCTAGACTTCCCCACCTGAGAAGGTGTAATATCGTTGGTGTAAGGTCGATTGCCTCTGGGATCGAGGAAACATTGAACTAGATCGCACACCGCACTCCGCTCGCACATTAACCGCATATTTCTAAGAGAGTCGAATGAAAAAACCGGAATGACTCGGTTGCGAGAGCGCCGTAGAACTACGTAACAGACGCGGCCATCATTGGTCATAACAATCATTTGATTTCCTATAGAAAATATACTGTTCTTCGTTGGAGTGTGTTGTGCCGTGCGCTTGCTTCCGTTCGGTCAGTAATTTGTGTTGGGTTCCGGGTTGGCCGTGAGTTGGCTGGCAGTAGTTGGATTAGTTTGCTGCCAGGTTAGATTAGTGAGAGAGAGAGAAAAGAGAGATAGAACTTGTCAATGAGACGGTCTAAGATGCGGTCGGTTACTGCTGCAAATCGATAGCGATCGATTGGTTGTCTAAGAGAATAGGCAAATAGAATGATTAACGTTAGTCCCACTTTTCCTTAAGAGTAAATCGACGGCCTCGTCAAGTACATCCTTCTTTTTATCAAACTAATTATTTCTCTTACATCCTCGCTCTCCAAGATTTCCATTATACCTAATACTCATCCCGGAACCTCTCCATAATACTTCGCCATCTAATTATTCCGAATCTACATCGACGAACTATTAATCTCGCGCGGATAAGCGCACGCGACTCAAGTGAGAGGAGGTAAAAAAAAAAAGGAGAACGAAGTATTCAATCCTATCGAAAGCGTGGATCTCACAGATGAATTACGTAATCCGCACGCGGCTAGCAAGAATCAGATATTTCATTGTGGAATCCTCTCTCGCAAGTTCTCTCTCACATTCAGAGAGAGAGAGAGAGAGAGAACAGGTTAGCTCTTGAAAAATGGTAGAAAAAATTGGGCAGCTGGAATCAAGGAAGGTTCACTGGTTGCATCGATTTCGAAATATCTTTAAAGCCGGATACGCAATGTTTCAATGCAGAAGGCTGTTCTTTAAAATTCAAGGGCCGATCCGAAACAAGTCAGAGGAACTCATGGCAGCCATAAAACTTTAATCGACTCGCACATGAGCGTCGAGCTTGCAACGTGCTTCTTTTACGAGCGGTCTTAACCCACTTAAAACCTTCGAACGAGCAGAATTCAAGAGTTTAACAAAAGGAACACGGACTCCTGCAGGAGAATATCTCTACGGATGATATTATGACGACGGTATTAAGAAAAAGAGTGTGTGTTGTATTAAGAATCGTCATATCCTCGGCGGTTTACGGGGCGTTCGGTGCGTGCGGGTTACATGTGGAACGTCTCGGTTTGTACTGCACGGCTCGCAAAGTAGTCCACACATCCTCTCTCTTGCATTATAAACAATCTCCCATGAAAATCTAGAACGAGCTGCCGACCGTTCCAAGTGTAAACGTCGCATGTCGTCTACGTGTGTGTCGTTAATTTACCGATGAAAAGCTGCCTATTAAAAAAGAAGCTGCGACAAGTGTTGGACTCGTCATTAAATTCGAAACTTGCGTGCTAATATTCCTCTCAGCTTGTGAATCTTCGTCGCCTCTGTTAGTTACGTTCATGTCGTTACATGTAATTCGGTGCCGACGAATCGTGCTCGCTCGAGGCGGAGACAATAGTGGATAAAGATCGCTTTGAGAGCCGGAACCGCGGAAGCTCGATGTGGGACGTGTGTGTGTTATTGAAAAAGAGAACAATTGGAAGCAGCCTGCGCGAAGAATACCGAAAGCACACGCGTCACTCTCGTGGGACGCGATGATATTCAGCTTGGAGGTGTGCTCAAACTACTCGAGTTATAATTAGTGTTGTTAGACTATTTCTTATTTCATTTCTTGCTAACAGTTTATTATCGATTATAATCATTCTATTATTGACACAAGTATACTCCATTAACGGGAATTAAAAATGATTGATTAAAGTTTGTATAATTCTTGGAAGGAAAAAGTAGTTTTAATTTGACATCCAATTAAGCTAGGATGTTAACATTAAGCGTCAGTCATCCCAATTGCCGTCGGTCATTTAGTTGCATCCGAGTGCAGCAGCGATGACTTTGACTTGTAACCCGGAAGTCTGGCGTACCGCCCTGCTTGACGTAATGCGAAATTAGAGGCTGTGCCGAGTGGGCAGCAGCACTTGCAAAACAGGCGAGAGACTCGCCGCCGGTTGCGGGAACCCGGTGCGCGATTCCTTCGCTATGAAAAGTTTCAACCGGAGAAACTTAATTATGAGATTGGCAGATCGATTTTGATGGAATAAAAGAACCATTTGGAAGCCTGTTTCAGGTTGGATGCAGATATCGTTAAACTTTCCTCGATGCATCGCATTATCGCCTAAGTTCGGGCTCGTTTCTAAAAGATTGCCTTGGATTTCCCATGCTGGTTGGTTTCTTGGCGTTTGACGCGCTCGATAAAGCTTGCTTTAGATTAAGATCCACTTTCGCCGATGACTGGATACCAAACACATCGGAATCAAGACTACTTTACTACCTTCTTTGCTACCACAATGAGTAATTACATTCTCTGCCTTTCTGTACACTCGATGCCAAAAGAATTTCCGGCTAACATCAAGATTTATCGCACAACTCATACACACAGACACATTTACAAAACCCAAGTGATTCGCCTGGTTTTTTTTTTCTCTCTCCGGGAAAAGTCTTTCGTAAGAGGATCGGCGAGAACGGCAATTGAGGCGTGTGTGTGTGGCAACAAGTGCATTACATCCCGAAATGGCAAGGCGACGATTTTCACGAGTAACTCCAAGAAGTTAGCCAACGATTCCACGAACAAGCTCGATGCAATGTGGCAGAGGTTGATAGCGATTATCGAGGAAAACATTATTCAAATTCTCTTGAAAATCGTGCTAAGTGGAAGGCGAGAAGTTGCGAGAAATAATGAGGTTGTGGAATACGTATGACATGCCGATGTAACCGAGACACATACAAACATACACAAGTCAGCGTGTAAAGCGAAAGGACTTTCGAGAGGAGATCCTTAGAGTGTCGACTGTTGGCTCGCGAGAGCATGCGTCCTTGAAATCTCTCGATTCTCCATTTCAGGATCTCTGTCAATCTGCCTGCAGCTGAGAGCCAGTCTTTCTAATTCATGCAGCAGCAGCAGCAGTACTGCCTCGCTATATATGTGGGTAGCAAGCAATCTCGAGAATGGAATAAATACCGAATACATAGCTAACTTCTCGCGCTGCGAAGAAGGCCTTGCAGGCATCAAGAACTTAGAGATCTCGTCGACAAGAAGTACATCTCGACGTTAGAGAATCCTAGAAAAATTCCTTAGCAATACTTGGCTTGGAAATCGATCGTTTCATTGTATTTTAGTGTACGTAGAGGTGCAGACCTGTTTACTTTCGCCTATCATCGTGGTCACAGTGGGATCAAAGAGTCGCTGCATCGATTAAACAAACCACCCCCACGACTTGCTTGAAAACACCCTTTCCTTCCCTCAGAAAATAACCCACAGTTTTGAGGGACACGTGGATGTGTTTACACCTGCTCGGTCACTTATATTTTGACAAAGAAACTCTCAAGTAGGGGGAAATCTTTTAATGGACTTCAATAGACTTCACCTGTCACTCTGAAGGAGTCGTTTCCCAAATATGTCTTTCTTCCAACACGAAAGTAATATAACACTGGAACTTTACTGTTGAATACTTGAATACTCAAATAGACTGATAGTAAATCAAGGTGGAAGAGTGGAAGAATATAGTAATTCTGTCTGTTTATTTATTGCAATATGCTGATGAAAATAAATATGATAAATATCGACGTTACGATGTCTGAGCTATACGATCCATTTCTACTGACGCGCAGGGCAAAATCTGAGCTCGCAAGGCGATTTTTCCATCGCGCGGAGTAAAAATCGCCTAACATTGGACTCTTTAACCGAAAAGATTTTCGATCGGAATTGGGCCAAATGTGACAGAGCACACGTATAACGGTAAACACTCGAGGAATAAGCAAAGACGAAATTCTGAATTGCGTCAGTGATCGCGCGCGTTCGCGCGTCCGAATACAGATTGAGCTTATGGCGACTCGTATACGTGAACACGTAGAGAAGGACAAGCGCGCACAAATCAGTGTAACCGCATTGCCGTCATTAAGAAGGCGGCGGATACGCTCGGCGAAGCGGCGATAACACGTGCTCGCTGCTCGCCGATGATAATTGGCGAGGCGAGAATCAACCGGGACTTAAAAGTGTCATCGGAATGATCTGGAACATCTAGATTGACTTCCGGCGAGTTGATCTTCTTTTCATTTTCTTACGTCCGCCTCGCCAATTGGAGTGGCAGAAATTACGAGCGCTCATAATTGCGAGCATGCTTTCTAACACAGAGAATATCAAGAGTGGAACACCTTTTTAATTTTAGGTGAAACTCTCCTGTCAGTGCTTTAAATGTGTTGGTAGACTTTTTTCAGAGACTCGATGAAGTGTTGCGGATGAAATCGTTGGAAAATTACAAAAAGGATGTACTACATTTTGTCGAACTATGCATACATAATTAAGTTTACAAGGAAGGATGTACTACATATGTAATTAAGTATACAAGAAAGATGTACATGACTAATATATATATAGTTCAACGGGAATGTTATCTCGTCAGTTTTCTTATCGGTTATCGTCGATGCGCACGTACAATTTTGCAGGTCGAATATGCATAACGGACAGCCGGGCATAACAATAGTTTCGCACTTGGATCGATGATGATGTTTCATCGTTATTTATATCCATCGACATCGAGGCCGATGATGGGCGCCCGGACAGAGAAAGAGAACTAGAGGGGAAAAAAAGCAGGGTGGAGAAAGGAAAAAAACCAGCAGAGAAGGATGTTAATCCATAAAGTGGTGAGTGCCTTTGGCGGCGACGCAACCGCGGCGCATGCCTGAGCTTTTCTCGAAAGGCGGATCCATCGAGCTTTCGAGCAACCAATCTGCTTTCGTGGGTGGAACTTGCTTTTGCCTTCCAGCGTACGCTGTGCTTTCCCTGCACGGCCATGTCGTCCGATCGAGCCACATAATTCATCCTCGAAGTCCAGCGATCACCGATAAGCCATCCGATCGAACCGCTTCGCTCATCATTAGCATATACGCTCGTAGTCAGAAATAAATGTTAACACGCGAACGATCGCTCAGCCAAATAGAATCGCCACTACAACGAATTCCACGATTATCCATTTCAAAGCTCTCGAAACACAATAATCCTTGTTTGCTAACACTCCAATACAGGAAAAGGTAGATTCAGTGTGCGTGCTCGATCTCGGCTCGACCAAGATAATTTCAGTAGAGCACAATGGAAAGTTCGTGCAGCAAAGTCTCTGTTGCGACGAATCCCACGATGCGCTTACTAAAAGTGTCGACACAAAGAAACGTGCTGTGGGAGGAGGAGGAGGAAGAGGAGGGGGAGGAGGTAGCTAGTGCACCAACAGAAGAGGAAAAAGCAAGCTTTGTATAAGGAGGTCCGATCTTGTCAGAGCCAGTACAATTTCAGAGTAGGAACGAAAGTTCATGCGCCCGACAAAGAGTGCGCAAGGGCGCAAGTAGTATAAGTAGAAAATTGCCTCTCGTGACGACACCGTTTGTTGCAATTTACGACCGCCATTGCTATGTGGAGTAGAATAAACCACTGCTACCGACGCGGCTTACCTATCACTTGGTTACTATTTATAGCCAGATTCAAAGAAGGTGAATCTGGAACGGTTTCGCCCTACCCCGGAAGGAAGGCGTCTATAAATTTCGAGGAGCACTCGAGCATCTCTCATCTCGTCTTGAGCCTCTCCAATGAGATGACTGAGGATGATCTCGAAAGGCAGAGGAGGGTCGGCACAGTTAAATGCCAGTTTATTCCTTTATTTCTGTCGACAGTGCACGCGCACTAAAGGGGAATTAAATGCGGGCTCCTTTGAAAGCGCGGCAACTCCACTTTTCCCATTTTAACCTGCTCAATGGAGACAACGGGAGACAATGGTAGTTCGTGTGAATTCATGGTACTGCAGGGGGAGGGGGGGGCTTGATAGAAACCCTCCAGGATAAACTAGCAGTGTGTTCAACCATTCCATGTGTACACAAGCTTCGTCCGCCTGATTCCATGGCGCAGCGACAAGCCTAGCATACCCAATGAAGGCATGAGTTCTCTTATGTTCGTTTACCAATCCCGAATCGTTTGCACCTTCCCAAATGTTACGGTAACTCGAAAATTTCTCTTTTCTCACGTCTACCTTGCCCCTTTTTTTGCGGAAGGAAGTGACCTCTCGAGGAAAAACGAGATTCAACTATAGCTTGCCGAGGAATAGGACGGTGCGGTAGTACCGTGCAAGGAACAAGGAGAAGAGAATTCTCGCCGCAGAATACCGCGAACGGAAGACCCCCATGTTTGCACTCGCATTTAGCGGCCGGTTTACAGTTACGGCTCGCAGGTAAAACGCTTTTCGATACACACTGCACATATACCTGCGTAACCTTCGTTTGCTTTCGTCACTTTTTGTCCTGGCGAAAAAAGAGTAACGAGCCTTGGATAAAACGTAGTGGATTATATCTCGCGTTAATCCGATCGGTGATCAAGTGAATTTTTTGCCCTCCCAATCGCTTAAATCAAGGATAATCCTGGGATTTATTGAGCTATACGAAAAAGCCAACGCTTGACTTTTCATTAACCCATTTCTCGTGGTGAGCTGCAATCATCGAGTAAGTAGTATAGGGGTCACCGTGTCAAAGGTTGGATCAGGGGATCCACGTAGTTTTACGATCGTAATTCAATGGAAACATCGTTGGCTTTAAGTGTCGAGCACAATCTATCATTACATTTATTAATGGTGTGTATGTGTGCGCCGCCCTCCGCCGCGGTATTTAAGCGCAACGCGTACGAGCTGACGCAGTTTCAATGCTGCCCGTACAGATTGACCCTCTACAAAGTAGTATATGCATTACCTACTTCAGCCTAGAAAGAAAAGTGAGATTGTTCGAGAAAATATCTAGAAAGTGTTTAATCGTCGTTTTAAAAAGACTTACGATCTTGCTTTTCAAACGCTATGAAAAGTCTAATTTAGAAAAGGAGATCGTGCGAGTTACAATTTATTTATTCAGCCTTTCATAAGTCGCGCTCGCCAGAAAAGGTTGAAAAATAAGGTGGGGGTTTTGAAAGGCACGAATGAAATCGCGCCAGAGCACTGCTAGTTCTCCGTGTCTCTGTCTTGTCAATGACGCGTACGCGCCAACCTTTCTGCACAGATGCCTCCGCCAACAGTAAGCGCGTGCACGCACGTGTATGCCGGAGCACATTGCCATTAACGTTGATTTTGCGTCGCGACGCTCTCTGCAAGCGGCAACCTTGGCGGCCCGTTGCATCGGAACTATCGAACTTCCACGCTTAACCAATTACAAGACGAATTGTCCGTGTCAGAGTCCAATATCGGAGACGCACACACTTGAGCAACTTCCTGCGGCTATTAGAATAATACGTAACACAGAACGCTCAGTGTGCTATCGACACAGAAGAAAACCGGATCTAGCTGTGTTACTCTATGCTACTCGTCGGAGGCCAAAAGCGTTCGCAGAACGCTCGTGAAAGCGTGGACACGATTCTGTCTGTCAGTGGGAGTGCGCGACAATTATAAAGAAATGTTAATGGCAGCCGATGATCGGCCGACAATAATACACAGTCGGAGTTTCGAGCAACCGTGAATTATCAACCGGTTAATTTCAAATAAACGGAAAAGCACGTTCACCATGCTACTTTCTCTACCGTCTACTGGCACACCGAGACAAAAGTACCCGGAGAACACTGGAATTGTTCGTGACGACTGAAAGAATTGCAGTAATACCTGCCTTCACTAGAACTGCGGATGATAGTCATGCTCGACTAAACGAAAAAGACGACGAACCTCTTTCGAAAACCTCTTCTTCATTATGAATGGCATTACTTGCCAATCTCGACACGGCGATGTTATTGCAATATCGAATGAACAGCGTGATGCGCGTTAAGCATTTTAATTAACAGCAATTAAACAGGTATTACACGGTGCGATTCCATTTTCTCGGCGCGCTCTGCCGGAGAAAATGGAATCACAGTTGCGGCGATCGCAATTAAAGTCCGTCGTGTGTACGGAGCATTAACATAAAGCGGCGAACTTAGTTGGCACTGGCAACGAAGAAGAAGAGTTTGAAACCTCCTCTTTCTCGCTCTCGATGCCGGTCCCTTAATGGAGGAATCATTGAAATCGATCGAGCCTCCTCCATATGTACGTAGATCACGTCTACGAGATTGCTCTTAGAGATCGAGTCGAGCGAGGTTCTTGGCATTCCACTGCAACCTCTGACCCAAATAAAGAATGCTACAGTGCACTCGTTGCAGGTGAATGCACTCCGCCGTGTCGCCGGGGAGAGGGGAACGGAGGGAAGACGGAGAGTCGAATCGTAAAAGCTTGCATATGCAGAAAGCCCGAAATCCGACACATACTTTACGAATACAGTAGCAAGATCAGAGATAATCCAAAGATAGAAAGTAGCGAAAACATGGCTAGCGTCTATATCGCGTTATTCCGTCGACCGAAATTCATAGTTCTAAATAAAACCCGGCGAACTGGTGCAACTTTCTAAGCGATCTTCCGCCGGTTCTTCCCACCTCCTACTCTTGCGAAAGGCGCCCCTTAGCTAGGATTCTCTCACAGGACACTGCTTCGCCTATGCATATCGGCCAATTCAATGATAGGACGTGGCATAATGCACCGAACTAAACGTGTAACAGGTATGCGAAGGTGGTTTTTCCGCGAGCAGAGAGGGGGAGAGAGACGGCCGAAGCAAAAGTAGGGTAAACGTATCCACGTAAGCGCACGACTCTCCTTTGGAGATCAATCAGAGCGAACTGAACACTTTGCAAACACCTCTTAGAATCTAGAATGGTTCCATTCAAAGATAAATCCTCCTTTGAAAGATCCTTCGCTCGCAATAGAATTAAAGCGGGCAATCCACATGGACGAACGCCGAATTACGATATTGGGATACGCAGTAATCATCTAATTTATTCATCATACGAATTAGACCACGAGGAACGCGCCACCATTCATGCAATGGTTACCACGTACCACCTGCTAACTTCGAGACACTTCTAACGGGAGTCGACCGTTCGAGTGAAGTAAATGGAGAACGAGTTTCATTTTTCTCCATTTATTCTGCCATTCGAAACAATGACTAAGTCTTAAGGTTAAGATATACACGAATGCCCGACAGTAGCAGTTGAGCATGGCTACCGTCGGAGAGATAATACCTAGTTAAAAAGGAGTACAGAGTTTACCGATTAATCGGAGCATGCATAGAAAAATAGCGGACAGTATGACTCAATGATCGATGCCGGGGAATGCAAGATTCCAATCACGTCAACCTCTCACAGGTGTAAGTGTATTAAGGGAGAAGAGAAGGGCGATTGTTATAAGCTAGCGTAACTTCAGAGGGGGATTACTATGGTCAAAGCAAGATTAATGAAAGTGGAGGATTGGGTGCCGATTGGTAGCAGTGGTTGCTGGTCACCAGCTAATTCAATGCGTGCCTGATACACAACAGTGTTGAGGGGGTACTGGGGAGCGCGATGGAGTCCGGTAGGTTTAAGGTCAACGCACGAAGCACCTCGATGCCCGGCTGAGAAACAAGCGCATTTCGAGTGCACGTAGGAGCGCACGAGTGCCGCAAGGTACAGAGCGGAGCTGTTTGGCTGCGCGCTGCGCTGTCACGCCGGCGCTGACACTTGTCAACCAAAGATCAGCGATCACAGTTTGACTCGAGAGGAGATGCGTGAGTAGAGATATTCCGCTGGAGAAGAGGAGGTAAAAGAGTCTGGGTGGCATGGAACTCACCGAGAATCGCCTGGAGGGTCTGCTCGTCCCCGTCCCCGATGACATCCATACCTCCGCTGATAGTCGGACCCCAGCGCTCTTCCGGGCCCGATCAACGGGCCCCATTTTGTCTCCGAGCTACGACGATGTCTCTCGACACGACGTCCCACATAGTACACGCAGGCTTTCCTCTACCGTGCCGAGCTGCTCTCCACGCGATACACCCGAAAATCCTGGCTCCCCCTCACCGTCTCACCCGTAGAACAGGGCGAATCACCACTCTCCGCTTCCTGCTCAGCAAGGTTTCCTGATGCCTCCTGGGAGATTGAGCAGCGAAGAAAAAGGCCGCGCCGCCGCGGCCGATCGATCGATCTATCCTCGATGTATGCGGGATTCCTTTTCAAAGCCGCGCACTTGGATCCTCCCACTTACTCCATCGGGCGCGCACCTTAATTCTTTCTGTCGTGGGAATTCTCAAGCCAGTAATTCCTCGCCGAAAAGAAACCCGGCAGCGCGCGGGCCCTGCGTTTAATAATACCGTGGATCACCGACTGGAGACTAAACTTGAGTGCCCCAGCAGTCCGTCGTGCCGACAGAGCACACGCGCGCGGAATGCAATACACGCACACGTCCCAGGAGACCCAGGACGAGAACCACTTGCTGGTCACGTGATTCCTCAGACTGTCACTTGGGGAATTCGAATGACGCGCGCGACTCTTCCACCTGCGAAGAAGCGCTCGTTGATACGTTGTTTTTTGGTAATTCGTTGTGATTCTGACAGGAAAGTGACCCTTGATATTCACGGCTGAGATTGGTAAACGTGTGTATGGGGACGCGAATGATTTATTGAGTGACGACGAATTCAGTTCGGCCGATGTTGCGGTGAAGGTTGTGGTGAAGATGGCGACACTAAACGGGCTCTGCAGTAGGCGGTAACACGAATCCTTTCAAGCTCGAAAAGTGTTCGGATCTTGTGGGAGATTATATCTGATTACACTTTCAGTTCTCGGTTGTTTATTCGTCAAAGGCGTAAGTAAGAGACTCGGCGGCTGTTTGGGTACTATAAACATTTATTACGTCACATAAGTACAACTGAACACCAAGGGATTGCTAAATTATTATTATTGTTATACAGTTGATACACTTACGCCAAAGTCGCGCGACGCTTCGCGTACTCATAAATAATTTACTCTGCTCTTCATCGCTTACACAAATACATACTCTCTTAAATATATTTTTCCTCTCTGTACAATATATGTACAAGTATATATATCTCGGAATATATATATGTAAATATATCACATCTTCCGCTCAGCAGACACATTCGCTCATCACACTCATCAGCGCATACGCAGTAAGATCTTCATCCGCGGAGCATTGTGCTCCTGAACTTCAAGGTAAAATTGGTTTTGTAGAATCAAGAAAGTCCGTGCGCGGGCGATAAAGCATGCCGTTGGATCTTTGTTAGACTTTGTGCACCGGATTTCTCTTCGGCACGTTGAGGATATTTGTCGGCATGTATACACATTACGCGAAACTAAAACTCTCTGTCGCGCGCGTGCAAAACAAAGTTTTGCTCGAGCTCGCAGTAAGTAATGTATAAAAGAAGTGTAAGGTCCATCGCGACAGCATTAGTTAGTGCGGGATTCGGCGTGGCGCCTCATCAAGTCCACTATTTCTTTTAAAACACTACGAACAACATCAGTATTGTTGTGTAACAGTTAGGTGACGAAAGGCGCTGTAACACAGTTCAGCTACTTCTCTATTGCCGTTCATGCCAACGAATTCGCAATATTTTTAGCTCGTTTAAATGCTAAAAGGTTTAAATCACACTTATTGTCAGCTACACACTAACACTTAACCGAAAGATATCATTAATCACAATACGGAAAGTTAAGCGGGCTTTCTGTCGCAATTCGTAACAGATTTCTCCGAATTTCTGTAAAACGAAAGAATAAGCGTAGGAAAACAACAAACAAAATAAATAGTCGCGTACTTTGTACATAAGAAACTCGAGGATCAGTGTAGCGTAGCTTCGATATTACATTACTGTACCAGGAATCGTTCGAATTTTAATTACTGGCAAGATATACGTTGGTACATTTGCAGAGTTCCGCTTGTGTGATTCTCCATATAAAGCTACTGCTCATAATACACATATGATAAAATATAGATTCTCCCTGTATTGCAGAAGCAAGCTGTTTCTAGTTTGATTTACAACCTATATAATAAACGTATTGTACTACCAGCGTTCAGTCTTTGTTGGTAAAGTAAAAGTCGCGGAAATTATAGTGCTCATTCGAACTGCAAAACGAAATAGGAACTAGAAAAAGGATAAAATTATTTAGTAGATCTGGGTCCCAAATTTATAATGATTGAATCTGCCTCTCGTAGCTTATAGCTCCATTCATTGAATCGCGGAGTCTAGTATCGTAAAATTTTTGTAGCATGAAAATACGGAAAGATTCTTCATCTTTCAAGTATACGATCAACTTTGGCGAACACTATATTTTGCACATCTTTCTCTAATGCTCATTCTACTGAACTTCTTAGTTACTTTGTGACACATAGGGAATGCATAGAAATTCTGATTTGGAAAGTCATAAATATGATTGAATACGACTACCATATGAGAGTTAATGTCCAGTGTTCATTGAGTAGTTTGTAATCAGTTAGAGAAGGTGGAACACCTGAACATGAATTCTATCAATGAACGGTTTTACCTTCCACTTGAGCTTGGTGACTGATATCAATTGTCAACGATTCGTCATGGCAGTATAGAAATGGCAGCTTATTAGGTGAGAGAGAACTCATCCGAACATTAAAGTAGGTGGGACATCTGTGGCCTAGAGCTATAATTGAGATTCTCTTCAGATTATTCTTTTCGTGGCAGAAACGCTCACATTCGGACAAAGTCATGTTGCAGACAACAGTTCGCAAGTCTGCATTAGTAGATTTCCAACTCCCACCGCGAACGTTTCTTTCTCGTAACTCCTCAGCCAACATCGTTAGTTATAAATATCGTCATTATTCTTTCTAATCGTTCAGTCTCCAGAAGGTTTTTCATCGAGCGTTTGCTCGAACAAAGATAGGGCACGGTGAACAAATTCGTATTGTTCTGCCGTTTGTACCATCCCACCTCTGTCATATCTATAATGAAAACAGGTTTAATCAGTACTGCGTCTTAAAATTATGGTCCCCTTTTCCCCAGCTGTTGATTATATACTATACGCACCTCATTTGACATAAGATTCCAAGTATATCTACATTTCCGTCGCGTAGTAATTGCGTCATTCCTGTTGCTAACGCTATGAAACACCCAGTTCGTCCAATTCCTGCACTGCAGTGAACGATAACAGGCCCCGGTAAAGAGTTTACCTCTGCAGCCAGATTGACTAAAGCATCCGCAGCCTGGGGTACTGCATGGTCCGGCCATGAATCATACCTACAAAAAATTCAATATTGCTTATTTCTTACTACTCAACAAACTTCTATATTCATTAGGTGAATGTTTCAAGGTTCTTATTTACCAATAGTGATGCACATGTCTCCGTTCTCCTTCATATCTAAGCTCTAGGTCTCTGACAGTATACCCATCCCTGATGTCAATTGAGTTCACGATGACCGTAAAATGTCCCGCTTGTATCCGGCTATTTTTGTCAGAAGGAAAGTAAGCGTCGCACTTGGCTTTGGCCGCCTCATGTAGTCGTGTCATCATTACAACAACGGGTACTCTCTCAGCCCACACCATCCTCCAAAAGTCCGCTATTGTATGAGCCAGTGGTCCTTGTGTTGCAATATATCGAGCATCTTCGCCGTCATAACCCTGTTGAAGACGCATTAAGTGTTAAATAAGATAATTCACAGCGCCCATTGTCAGACACATTAAGAGTCAAGTGGTTGGCAGGCATACGAACCCGAATATAGTTGGCATTGATGTAGCCAGCGAGTGGGTCATCCGAGGATCCGGGCAAAACCACTCGTGATTGTGGGTTTGGTAATACAGAGCAATATCTATTCTTCACGCCTGATCCGCAAATGTCCACCTTCTCAGGCAGGTTCAAAGGTACTTCCCAGAATTCTTTATGGAGGGAGGTCGGATCGCTTAGGACTTTCTTTAATTGTGCACGGGACAGGACGTTTCCAGCGCTCAATAGGAATTCTTCGGCCGTGCATTCGCGAGTTGGTGTCACCATGTGTGGCGGACTTTCAGGAGCTGGTGCCAGTTCAATAGTCAAGCTCGCGCTCGATCCTCTGCGTTCTAATAATCCCTTAGGTTTTGCTCTTATCGGCTCGGGTTTTCGTTCTGGCGTTGATACAGTCTTAGTTCCTGGTGCTATTATTGCCTGAGGCATTGGTCGTGGAGGCTGAATGGGTACAGAGGCTTTCGGTATTGGTTGATGAACCCATTGTGCCTCGACAGGTCCTTTTGAAACTTTGCCTGATTTGTCAGGGTGGCCCATGGCCCCTTCCTCTACCAGACTTCTCCTGTCACCATCTTCTGTGTCCTTTTCACGCGACATTTGCTTCCGTAGCCATAACAAGATCTGGAGATAAGTAAGATCCAAATTACATTCTCATCCTATCAGAGTTAATGGGAGATACGAGCGGTCAAGATTCTTACCAGGAATGTGAAGAGAATAGCACCAGCGATCGCGCAAAGTGCTATGAAAAGAGGCAGTTGCCAGTCTAGCCATGATAAATTTGCTGTGGAGTGTACCTCCTGTCCTGCACGGGTACTGAGTTGAGCTGCTTGCAAATCCATTCCAGCATCATCCAGTCCCGTTGTGGACTGCCGGATCCTATCAAATATCCAATATTATTTTCATATACCCAACAAAAAACTATAATTGCTTTCCTTATTTTTATATGATTTTAAACATACCTGTGATGAGATCTAGCAGACATTCCCTCGGTAGAAGGCAGTAGAGGGATAGGTAGCACTGTGTCCGTGTGCCACCTCTGTTTAGTAATTATATAGAAACTTTCCAAAGGATCCAAACTATCATCATTGCTTGGATTATCATAATAGTTCACCTCATTCACATAGTGATCGGTGAGAGGAGTGCCAGTACCTCCTGAAAGGAACAAAATTCAAATTACACACGCCGTTATATTCACCTTACACCGTTATCATCTCTCAATTATTCCATTCTCGTACTTGAGCTGGTCATACATGCACTATAAACAGTAACGTTTTTCCCGTAAGCTTTCGATCGCTATTCGAAATTCAGCGATTATTCTGTCACGTTCTCGGCATTTATCTCGCTCCGAAATTCCGTAATTTCACCGATAGAATTTTGGCCTCTCGCCACGAATACTTTGATCGCACTACGCAGCTTTCTCGGCAGCATAAACTCGTTGCTCAATTAGGCGAGCGCGCGAGCAAGAGGTTGTGAAAGAGGCAGCGAAATTTCCGAATGCGAGAAAGGGTTGCGTGTGCCCGTCGAGACTGGTCGAGACACAGGAAGTAAACATCGTGTTAATTTTATGAACGGAGCACACACTAAGGAAATTCTCAAGTGGCGGAGTGGGGAATGTGTGGAGGCAACGAGGAGAGCGGCGGGGAAGAGAGTGTATACGTCTGGTATATAATGAGGAGATAGTGCACACATCAACGCTGAGAGCAGAGGTGCATGTGACACAAGTGGATGAATAGAGGCTCCAGTCACAGACACATGGCCATACGGCGCTGTGTGCATACGTGGGAAGAGAGCGGCGCTCCATTTACACAGTGCACACAAACACGAAAACGGGCGCACAAATAAACTACATCCTGTTTTCCGGTGGTATACTGGGCGACCGAGAAGTACGCACGCACGCACGACACGCCGATAACGAAAGAAAGAGTGCGACGAAGAAATAAAACGAACACAGGTTTAATAGCCACTACCTTTTGCCAAGAACACATAGGCCAGGATCACGAGTACCGTATGATTGACGGTGAACTGAAGTTTGTTTGAAACCAGCGGCTGCGTGTACACCAACACCGCCATGCTTGTATCGTGCTAGGGACGGACGAGCGAACGATCTCGCCTGCGCAAGCTCTCCGCTCAAACTGCTGAAGACGGCGTTCGGTGCCCTGACCTGGGCCTCCATTCTACCCACGGTGGCTCGGCCTTGGGTTCACACTGTGTGCATGCGACTCCACTCGGTGCACGGGAGAGGAAATAGCGTCCAATAGCTGAGTTCTCCCGTATACCAGCCACCAATCGCATAACGCTCCCGTACTACCGGCACCGGGAATTTGGCGGGAGAGCCTCTCCAAGGTGAATGAAAGCGAAGCACGTGCAACTAATGATAGTAATGTGCACTGGCAATCGAGTTTTGCGTACGCCCCATTCAGTTCACCACCTGGGAAACCTGCGAATCCGGTTCGCACGAGCCGGTTCCGTAGCCGATTGAACTCGGCATCAAGGAGATCTACGATGTCTACTTAGCGGAAACGTATATATTGGCCGAGTATCGAACGAACCTACCTATCGTCATCATTGAGTCATTCTTGCCCTAATACTGCTGATGCCTGGTAATCCTCTACAATTACCCGCATTACCTGCTAGTCCACCTTTGCCAATATACTATACACTGTTCTTTTAATTACAACCGAGCGAACAATATGCCACTAATTGCTCTTCGGTCACGACTGACCATTGGATGTCGAGGTGGTACGTGCTGGTGCGAGCTGGGACACCGGGATCTTTGTGTACAGGCTGACGCATTTCAATGAATCATCCACCTTGCGCTATGTAAAATTGCTTTCCCGTAAAAGCCGCTTCAACTAATGCTACCGTTGAAGGAGGTTGCATTATTACTGCGTAATATGTGATGCCAGTGCGGTAGAACACTACTTCATGCTCACGCGATCACCTGATTTCCCGTGGTTTCTCCCTGGTAATTAATTGAGGCTCAAGTTACTGCTTACGGTTCGTTATCATTTTTAGACTCAACTAAGATCGCCTATATGTACGTAATCGAGATCATTTGGATGGCCGCTCGTGATCCTTGGACCCTGCTGCCGTACGGATGTTTATTCAGGCTGATGGATGATGAGTATTAACGTATCATAACAGAGTATCGCACGACTCATTTATTTTTCGCACACAGGCTGATCGCTGTGAAGCTGAGATGAGACGGAGCGAATGGATCTAGGAAGGCAGGCCTTACGTATTTCTCAAGAATATCCCGGTGATTCAGAAAACCGGATGCTGCTCATTCATCCCTGCCACACGGCGAACGTCCGATATTCGTGCTACTGATCTCTTCTTTTTCCCTTTGGATTCGTTTATCCAAGAGCTTCGGGGAAAGTCGCTTTTCACGAGGCCGCAACGACTGGCGGCCCAGTCAGACATAAATTTCGGATATCCTCAATTAGACCGGACCTTACGCATCGATATTTTCGCCGGGAGGGGGTCGCCCCGGAAGCCGGTGTGTTCCGACGGGGAATAATTCGATTTGAAGCATCGGGCGACACAGGGCTTCGGTTCAATTGTCGCTAAATGGATTTTCATTGTTTCGTTTAACGAACGACGAAGGTTGGTCAGTATAGAAACACAAACACAGAAAAGTTCGGAGTTCATTAGCTTCGCAGTAGTTCATCACCGGTGTATGTTGGCCGAGGAGTGCAAGTACGCGGTACTCGAGCTATTCTGCCTCAATTTAAAGCCGGCTTTACTTCTCATGCTGTAACGTTTGTTCCAGCCGACATTCAATGAACCCCCGCGCGCTTCTACGAAATTACCGGTCGCCTCTCAACAATACTAGCATCGTTGTTACAGCAGTGGAAGAATCAATAGCCGCTCTCATGGAGAGCTCAGTCCTCCCGTGATATTACCAAGAGTTTCGCTCGACTTCGGTGTAACATTGAAAGGCATTACGTGAACATTGCTCTCCTCGAGTATTACGTATCTCAGAAGGTATTAGCGCAATGTATAAGTGCGAGCACTTTACGACAGAGGGAAATTGAGCCATCGGCCACCGGGCACAACCAGTTTACTGAAACTTATATAACCACCATTTCGATCGGCTTCCACCCAATACATATTGATATTGGTGACATCACATTTTCATTCATATCTAAGAGACACCTGATCTCAATGACCAGGCAATCAAAGACTGCCAATTTTAATATATAACAAACAGAGCAACTCGTCCACTCGTATCATTACTAGTGCCATTCAATCAGTACAAAGTATCAGATCGTGCGAGATAAGCTTATAGCAAATTTCTATTTACCGATGCTCCTGTGAATGATCAAAATGGTAGCACAATTCGTGCCACCTCCCATACTTCCCGCGTCTCCCAACGAGTTTTGAGATTCTATTGGAACATGGTCACTAGAATGATCGGGTCGATTTCGAGCTGGTGATTCTCGCGACCGAAGCCATCAGGCTTGCACGGAAAAGGGGTTCTGACGGCCGCGTGGCCGTACGGAACGTAGGACGGTCGTGGTACTGACTAAATTCGAGCCTCCATTCACCCTTCGCAGGGAGAGAGGAGTAGAGGAAGAAAGGTGGAGTGGAAGACAGGGAGGAAGAGAGAGCGAGCGAGCAAGAGGGAGCTTGGGAGAGAGCTTTCGCAGGGCGCACGCAGCCGACACACACACGCACTTGCGTAAATTTACGCGCCAGCTATTGGCCTTGGGGGATGCCAAGATCGCGTGGGTGAGTCTTTCTCTCCCTCATTCTTTCTCTCTCATTCTATTCTACCCGCTGTGAGAGAGGTGGTGGGGTGAGTACTCTTACGAAATCTTTATCGGGCTGCAAAAAAGTCCGGGCCTATTTTATCGGCATCCGGAGCTCGAGGACAGAGAGAAAGAGAGAGCCTTGTGAAGAGGGAAGGTTTACTTCGCGCGTTATTACCCTCGTCACCACCAAGAGAGCGAGTGAGAAAGGATGGCGAGCAATCAGGTTTATTTTATTTCTCACATTATTTCTAGCAGAGATAGAGATGGAACTTTTTTCCTAGCAACTCTGTGTGCCCTGCAGGCTTTTGCGCTTCGCTCGGGAGTCACTTTATCGTGGCTTGCTGCCATGGTCTTACGTGGACGGTGATAAAAAGCATGTCAAAGAACCTTGGCGGGATAAGCACGAGTGGATAAGCGCGCACCTATAAAGTTCAGTGAGTGCTCAATGAAAGCTCGTTTAACGCTTACTATAAAGCCTTTACGCTCGGAGTCATTGACCGTCCCCGGCGCTTCGATGCGATTTATGTTGATGGAGTCCTTGGAAAATTGTCAATTCAGCGTGGAAATCATCCTCTATCATTTCTACTTTGAAGCGAGGAGAGTTTAAAATTGCACCACCAATTTTTGTTGTATAACGAATCGTGTCGGATTTGTGGCTGATTCTTTTTTATGGGGTGGGTGATGAGGGTGCAATGGTACATTAAGTTTGACAATACCTGAATGCGCCGTTCGGATGGACTAGCAGACGGTGTAAAAGGAGTTGGTCGCCTAGGCAAGTGCTTGTTCCGACGTACTCAGAAGTTGAATAAAGGGGATGATCCCAGGGGCAGTTTTCTCAGTGTGACTCGCACTTTCTTTCTCTCGACGAACACGTGACGGGCGCCTCTCTCTCTTTCTCTCTTTCGAGCCTTTAACTCCCACTCTCTCTTCTTACCGCTCGTACTCCTAAAACTTTCCACACAAGACATTTTGGAGGATAAGCTGACTGTCGAGTAGAACGTTTTAGTATTACATGAATTTTTCACTGATTTCTTCTATGATGTCCTTAATATTTGTACTAAATTAAAATCATGAAAACTCTATGATTAATGAATGTAATATATTCAATACTCACCTAGGAGTCTTCAAAGCAATAGTTCTTCAAGCGCTTCAAGAGCACATGTTGACCCAACCCTCGGTCGACCCGTTCATCCCCCGTTCTTGCATCTGTGCACTAGACGGAATACGTGAATGACTCATCGCCTTACGCGCTCTACAGTTCAATAGGAATAACGAGGCACTCGAACGCATTGTCATTAAATGATCGACGAAATACCAAGTGAAACAAACATCGTGCAAGGATTCTTGTCTCGAGGGAAGGTCGAGAAATAAAAGATTGTTCGGGCGTGAATCAAGCCCGAGGGAAAAGAGGGATGATAAAAAAAAAGGAGTGAGAAATTCCTCTTACTCCTGACACGCGTCTAGCGCGATGGGGTAATATCGGCTTCGCTCTCTGTCTCTCCCTCGTCGATTAACCCTTAACGTCTAACGCAAGGGAGCGTCTGAGAGCGTAGTAGGTCCACTTGCAGTGATGCTGCCGAATGCGCGCGAATTGGTTGTGCCGAGAAAGATAGAGAGAGAGAGAGAAGATCTGTTGCGACGAAAGGAGAGGGTAGATTGTCTCTGACGACGGAAGTGGTGTTCTCCGGGTGGTTTTGGGGTTGTCTGAGTCGAAGATGAGTCGAAGTGAAGGTGGAACTCGCGCGCGGCTCGCCGGCCACTTGCATCGGACGCATCTGAATGGCGTCTGAACGGGTTGCAAAATGACGGCCAACTGCATTCACCTCTTTCGGTGGCCGTGGAGGGTGGCGGCGGCGGCGGCGACGGCGGCGACGGCGGCGAGGTGGAGTGCAGACGCGCGCATTCGTGACACGGATACGATCCGACCCACCTACCCCTCTTTTACAGTACGTGGCCTCGCTTTGCCACCCCTGCCCACCCCCGACACACGGGGCCCTCGCTCACACACAGCGAAAGCCTCTGCCGCCGATCCTTCATCCCCCTTCGCCCGCCAGCTATCGCAGCCTAAGTGCAGCCCTTACCGCCGCAACATACATCCACCAGCGTTATTCCACAGCAGCCTTCTCCCCTTTTCACCCTATCCGCCGCACTCCACATCAAAGTCGAGTGACGAATTCTCCACTCGTCAGCAGCCCAATCCTACATCCTACCACAGACAAAGACGAGAGCAATGCACGAAATACTAGTCTCTTCTTAGAAAATTCGATCTAATAATCCTTTCTTATTTCAAGGATGCATTTAGGCAATCATCTCTTAGTAGATTTATTTTTATAATACATATATCACACTATCGGAAAACACCTTTCTGATATATGTTCTCTCGTACCAGGGGTGTCCGCACACCCCCACTTTGAAGCCTCCCCCGGGTTCATCGAGTTTTCCCCTCTTTTCGTTCATCTCTGTCCGAGTCGTGGTCGCCGGCAGTCGAGGGGGGCGGTCGGGCTGGCTCGAATGCCGAGAGGAGGGAATGGTGAATGAGGACTAGAGCAGCGGCCCCGGTGTGGCCGAGGGGTGCGCGCCGGCTCGCCGAGCTCAAAGAGGGAAAACAAGCTCGTCCGAGAAGGGTGAACGAAGGGGATAGAATGTAGGCTAGTCTCGTGGGCGAACCGCGTCCCCAATCGATACACACGCAGCAAAACCACTTCTACGCGAGCCGCCGACTTTTGATTTCGTTATGATCTTCAATCCAATTGCCCTCGATATTATCGATCCCTTTGCTAGACTCTTTATTATCCATGAAAACGCCCTGATTGTCGTAGAAATCTTTGAGAGTCAACCCTTTCTATAAGACATTCGATATCTTTTAAATGAATGTAATAAAACCAATGTAATTAAACAGTTAAAACATATGTCGAGATTTTAAAGTGGCTCGTAGGAAATACAATAGTTTTATAGTAGCAATGTCCAGTGGTTTGCAGGGTGCTCGGGCTAATTGGCGGCGGTTCCTCTCCTTGTTACATTACTCCCCGGTGGACAAGCTCTCTTGGCCTCCGGTTCGTATTCAAGCGAGAGGCCGCAATTATGCTTAATTCAGTATGGGTCTCGGCACTCTCCTCTTTGACGTTGCTCTCTGTTGTGCTAGAGAAGTGGTACGGCGATCTAGATGGCCGCTCACGCTTCATAGGGTGGCGCGCGAGGGTGCTAGGACAGTGGGCATTCAAGACGTACCAGATATTGGCATGAGTTATTATAGGGTTGTAGATATAGCAACGAATTCCGATCGCAAAGGTGTCGGAACTCGCACCTACATTGTGAAAAAAACCCACGCTTGTACGACCCACGTGGATCGTCGAGTTAATTTTCTTTGGTGATGCTGTGCAAATAGAAATGCTTGGAACGTAAGACGCCCCTTGGAGACTATTGAAAGTATATTAAAGGACGGATGTAGATATTATTGACAAAGCACTTCACTCGAATCGTAGATTTGCAAAGTCGATCGATTGCCATCGCAACGCTTACTCATGCGATTGTTCATGATTACGATATTTCTTATCGAACCCGGTTATTGATTGTGTAGACTTGTATGTGATATGTTCGGTGCTTTTTGATGCTCGGTGCTTTCGGGGTCAGCCGGTGCCATAAATAAATAAGGTCTCCATTCATGAGCCCGAAGCCCAAGTCGGCCGGTGTGCTGGAAGGCGGCGCTTTGATTGAGAAAGCGCCTCGACACGCGCGGCACATGGAGAGCTCCCTGGCAAAACGGGGTCACGATGTGCCTGCAATTTTGCAAGTGCGCCTGTGAATTTCTCTGTGCATGGTACACGCGTCCTCACAGCCGGTTTTCTAGGTATGCGATCTCCTCCATAAAGTATGTCTACAAAAGTATGCGGACGCTTTATGTATTTCAACACTTCATGCATATCTACAAAGTATTCGCAATTGCAAAGAGCCGGGCGAGTCCAATATCAAACGTGTCCGCGAGCTATGGAATTCGGAGGAATTTCATTGTAGAAAAATACGATAGTATATACAATCCTGAACATGATCATTAATTTTGTACGATAATTGTCAAGTGTGCATTCACTCGCTAATCAATCTAGATCAAAGATAAACTCAGCGCAGTGTGAAACAAATATCGAGCGTTCATCTGACAGTTACTTTTCAATTCGCCAACTGAAAAACATCCGGAGTCCGCGAACTTCCGCCTTACTCTCGCGCCTCTCGTTAACCGATCCGGCCGCGTCACTTCCGGTTTCCGGCCGGCGTCTTCCTCGGACAGCGTGAAATATCTCAGCGGTTAAATCCGGCGATTTGAGTTGTTGAACTAGATGAGAGGCTGTGAAAGGCTAGCGTTGGTGGATCAGTGCTTATAATAAAATTGCCTGCCGAACGAAAGGTGTGGGCTCGAACGTATTACGAAGGCCACTTTGGCAGTTTACATGTTAGAGATGCTGTAATAGGCGAGTTCATAGCGGTGGATAACTCCTCATTAGATGCGGCCGATTAGCCGGATTCCGCTGGTCTATTTTCTCAGTCCTTTGAACTAGCACCGATTGCATCACATTCTACGGCGGTCAGGTGTAACGGATGCAATCTCCTACCGAAGGGCAAAGACTCAGTGGACCGGACCACTCTCAATCATCCCAAGGTATATATTACTCCAGCCACTCACGCTTAGCTTAATGAACTGTACATTTTTATTCCTCGACGAGTTTGCGTTCGACCATCGAAAAGTAGCTTAAATTATCTAACAATTTTAAATACTTCGTCGTTAAATTTATCATTAAAAAAGGCTAAGGTCATTATATATTTTCTATATTTTTCCCTCATATATTTAAATAGTTCATTTACTCTAGTAATATTAGAGCTTCGTTTTCCCGATAGTAAAATCTCTTGCATAAGTCGGCGAAAAAGAAGAGGAGAGAGGAAGAGGAGAATTAAAAATTGGTGAGTGTTCGCTGCCTCCGGGCGAGGAAGGGTGTCTGGATCTCCGGCTAAATCGCCAGCTCCGCAAATATCAAGATGCTTTTTCAGCAGTCTCGCTGAATGATCGCACGTCACATCCGGCTTCCGGTAACGCGAGGCATCGGAGAAAACGAAACGTCCTTCAACGTATACGGCCACAGTGTGCCGACGGCGGCGGTTGGCTATAAAATCAGGCGTTTCAGCGATGAACAATCGATGATTAATCGGAGCGAGAGCGTTGCTCGGAATGCATAATTGCGAAACGGGCAGGAAGAGGAGATCGTCCACGTTTCACTTGGCCAATTAAAACGGCGTGTACCGTATTGCGGCCTGATAATCATGCCGACGTATTTCATTCATGACTACCAGCCGTTTTTCATTGAGTAAGAGAATAAAGAATCTTGCATAGACGAATTCAAATTAAGCGAAGAGCAATAGAATTCCCAAGAGATTATTAGACGCAGTTGGCAACTGGCATCGACTAATAACCACAATAGAGACGTCAATGGTAAGACGACCCAATTGCGGTCATCAATTAACTTACTATCGAGATCCAAAGCCTGGTCTTGACCTACGATCTCCACCGCTCGACTTCACCACACAGAGAGTGAGAGAGATGCCAGGCTTACCGATTAGCTTCAAGAATCAATTGTCTGTTATTGGAGTTCTCGGAGGCATTCGCTAAATATTGATTCTTGATTAATGATGTAGCAGTTGCTGTGAAGCTGGGAACAATAGGGACTGAGGAAGAGCATCTCTCAGTGGGGTTTGAAGTTCGAAGTATGCGAAGATCGCATAACTGATTGGAGGAAGGAAAATTCTGTGGCGGGTTCGCTTACTTTCCGTTAGGAAGGAACAGGAAGATTGGAAGTGTACACAAAAGGGATGGTTTCAGAGTGAGAGAGGTAAAGAAAACGAGTAGAAGAGAATCCTAAGGAGACGAAGGGACCACCGTAGAACCCAAAGCAAGGGTCCACTTCTAAGAAGCAGGGTTTAAAGGTCTATCCGGCTTCCCTTTTAAGAGGCCAAAGTCGTTACTTCCGCTTCGACAAAAGGCGCATTCCGAATTGTCTCCTTCGACCGGATCCTGGATAGTCACGTAAATGGAAAACGCTTTCCGGGCTTCGACTAGCTATCGGAAGTCGACTTCCAGTTCCTGTGGCGTGTCCGTTCGAGTAGGCGAACTTCATCCGCAGAATTAGCGATTCAGTATAGATGAGAATAATGAGACTGGCAAGTAGAGAATCTCATTTGCAGAATAGGGAAGAGATTTCACGTAATTGGAGAGCGCACAATGAACGCTGGGATGATCTGGTTCCCGTGATTGTAGGATGAAATTTTACGTCACTTCTAGAATAGTGCGAGCATCAATGCCGAAGTGAGACTGATCGGTGAATGACTCACGAACCTACCGCAACGCTCGATTTAATCTTCACCCGGATATAATTAGAGCGCGTGAGAAAAAGCGGCACGAATTGACAATCGTGAAGAAGAGCGGTCCCCCTTTCGTGAGACAGATTCACGGCGATGGGAACATCGAGCAAAGTCGGCGACCAACCAATAAGAACAAAGTCCGGGCAAGCAACTCTTTTTGGGAGAAACGTGAGACAGGATTCACGCGCTAGCAAACCGAGTTAAGAAAGAAGAAACACGTGTTTCTTTGACGAATGCCCGCTGGAATCCGTCGCCGAGCGGACGCCCGGAGCGTGTGTTTCCTCTCGTAACTTATCGCAATAAATTGCACCCTTCACGACCCTCGCACTACTCTGCCCACTCGTCCATTGGACGTTTAACTTCTCCTCGTGAAAGCCGCTTTTAATTTCGGTAACCAAGCACCGAATCCATCTCTAGGGGAAAAGTCAGCTCCTCAATTTCCCGGAGTTGCAGCGCCCAAGCGCACCACCTAATTCCGGCAGAAAATTCCGACGGATTAAATAGCAATTTTATTAGTTAACTTATTAAAATGACCCTCTCATTACAATACGAATGAGTACTCTTCGAAAGTTTCAATTTAGGAATATGAAAATAATTATGTGATATATAATATAATACTGTATTATCGCAACATATGTCGACTAATGAAGTTTACATTCCTGGGATGACTTTCACCGAAATTCACAGATCGGTCAATGACTCGTGGAATGTCGAGTTCGTAATTCCATCGACATCAATTATTCGCTTTACAGGGAAGAGCGCCGGCGGGTCTACCAGCCGGCTGGATTATATTCTCGAAGTGAAACGGAAGTACGCCCACGGCCGGGCAAAGGCTTCGTTCATTAAACCGCTCCTCCCACGTCGAACGCCGCCGCTACCGGCGGCGACTAATCGGGTACATTCCTAATTAGTCGCTAATTAGTGGCACAAATGTCGCGATTACATCGTAAACGAAGCATATGTGGAATTGGATAACCGATGCGTTCTTCGCTCCATCAGTTGCCCCATACAAGAAGATCACTTTCCAGGACACCGATTATCCTTACTGGCCGAGTTTACATTAATAAAAGTGACTCACAAGACTCATTCTCATCGAGTCATCAAAAACCTCCTCTGTATCATATTCGACCATACTCACCGCAACTTTCGCACACCATTTCCCTCCCACTTGGTTACCTCTCCATTTCCACATAAGTCCCTGTAGGCCGAAGTGTCACACTCAAGAGAGGAATGCCAGATCAGGGTGATTTACTTCATCGTAGGTGTATCAGTAAGCGTTAAGAAATTCAAAGAAATTTAAATATAATATTCCTCGCCTGTTATTTATGCGAGCGACGAGTACGCTGCCCACGTCTGGCAAAGAGAGTAGTGCGTTCGCGGGTCAGGAAATTTGCATTTGAAAAAGGCCGTGCGAAGGGTGCGTGAAGAAGTTGGTTTAGCACACACACACACACACACCTATACATTCATGGATGTATCGTGTAAGGTAAGAAAGTGTTGTAAAAGCAGTGTAAAGGGAAGTGTGAGGGAAGACGACGAGTCGAAGAAAGGAGAGAGATCTGTAAGAGGGAGAGTGAGTGAGAGAGATGAAGTCTGTTGCTCGATAAAGAGGACCGTCAACCCTGCGCATACGCATTGCGATGAGCCGAGGTATACCTTCAATGGGCTGGCAGCCCATTCGCATCCGCTGCAGGGGTAGAGCTCTTTCATTGAGCGGTTCCGTTGCTTCCGCTTTCCGTTCATGCATCACCCTCCCCTGTCCTTCTCCCCTTTCCACCCTCCACCCCTCCGCCCTGCCCTCGCTTATGCCGTTTGCTTTTCTACCGCTCTCGACGTTGAACCCCTTTCATCCACCGACCCTCATTCCTCTCGCATTTTATTTTATTTACTTTTTTTTTTCATTCCTTCCGAATACCTCTGACGATCCGGAATCGAACGATCTTCGTTACTCGTCATGTTAAGTACCGAGTGCTAGTAAAAGTAGGTGTTAAGGAATCCCTGCGATTAATTGCTTGGTAATTTCTGATTTTTTTTATTGGTAAAATTTTTGTTGATTGTTCTTTTTATTTGTAAGAGGTAATAATCGGAGGCGCATTCTTCTGTGGCGATGAAGCAGTGCGAGGCTCATTCTTGTGGAATCCTCGGCAAATATCAATATTTATTTCCGTCCTGGAAACACACACACACACACAGGTGTGAGTGCCGGTGAGTCCGGATGTTCCGTTATTGAAATCCTGTGCCCCCGCAGTCGTCCCCGGTGAGTTAGTCATCCGAACCGTTGTGCACGTTGGCTAAGGGTGGGTTTGGCTCATTGAACGGCTTCGCTACTTCCGCTTTACATGTTCACCCGTCGGCCCTTCATCCCCTTTCCTGTTTCCGGCATCTCTCTTTCCTGTCTTCCTCTTGCACACCAACACCGCACGACGCTAGGCGTCGCGACGTCGCATAGTGCACACTCATCGTGCACACATGAGGGGTGGCAAGCAAGCACGCGAGAGACACGGCGACGAAATAATTTAGGGTGCAAGCCCAGACGAAATCCGTTGGCTGAGAGGAAGGAAGAGTGTTTTCGGGGGGGAGAAGGAAAAAGGCCGAAGGACGAAAGGAACATGAAAGCGACTGCAACTATTCGACGTTTAGAATTTATCGTTGCACTTTCATTCCTTTTGATCGCAGCGCTATCCAAAGCTCTCCGCTCTTTTTTCGCCCCTAGCAACAACCCTGCTTTGTAATTACCGAGGCGCCTATCTATCACGTTCTTTCACCTTTCTCTTCCTTATCCTGACAATTATTTGCAGTCTTGTTAATCGACCGATATTAACTTCGTCCTTCGAATCAATCAATGAAGTCCTTCGGTCACATCACATTCCAGATAGTCTCGCTTTATACATGTACGAAGTTTGATCGAAATAAAATTGTCACCTATCGCGTACGCGCGAGCATATCCAATAAGTTTCTTCGAATCCAATAAAAGCTGGGACATTGCAATAAATCGTTGTCAAAGATGAGTCGTGTTTGCAGGTGAATAGGAAGGCATCGCTCCAATCCCGAAGGACGTTCGAAGCGCATTGCGCGTATTTATGAAAGAGCCGTCTGTACGTGTGAACTAGATGTGTGACACAGATTTATGAAGGAAAGGTCAGCGGAAGTGGCGGGGCATTTGGAAAAACGCATCTTGAGCCGGGGCCATCAATTAACATGGCTCCTCGCAAACATTCGTCGATTAAAGAGCAGCCAGGCTCACCTAAAAGTTCGAAGTTTATTTTGGTACGCTTTTCATTGAAGCAGCCCCGGCGATAAGGTTACTGGGGGAGGCAACAAGGTATAATCTGGGTCCTCCAGGGCTGACCCAGATTTCGAGTAGTGACGTCGATCGGTCCATTCACCCTCCGTGTGTTTCAGCAGAGCAGCCCAGCCAACCACATACATACATACACGAACATAACTAAAAGCATGCGAGGAAAATGCATTGGAGTTCGGCCTCGAAAAGTCAGCATTCGTCAGTGAAGCTATAGTCAGTCTGGAACAAGAAGTATGAGTCTTATCTATTGGCGATAGTCAGAGGCCACTTGCCACGAGTGAAGCATTACTGTTGGTTTACTTTGCATGGCGCAGACACCCTGAGAACTGATAGAGAACGACCAAGGCTACTACGACGACCTACTTCTAGCGAGACTGACCCATTCATGAACTCTGCTTGTATATTTCTTCTACCAAAGCATTGTCAGTCGAATCGTCCTCGACTTACCCTTTCTGGTTAGATAAATCTCGTGGAAGGCCACCGCGCGTCGTTCCAAGTGGCAATGCTGACAGCACTCGATTCTCATCGAGTTGTATTCTACCGGCTGACGCTTTGGCTTCTCCATTGACATTTCGATATTTCATCTTGAGTTATCGCTTCCATTAAGAGATAAGAGTTTATTGGGTGGTAGGGTGAGCAGGAACCATTTAATTTTAGTAAATCAAAGTGAGGAGTTGGGGTTGATGCGTCGTACGGCAAACCCCCCTTTCATTAAGGGGTGGTAGAAGGTGAGGGGTAATGGGAACGGGGATCCTATGGTGACCTAGTTTTGGGAATCGTGACGTCGATGAGACCATTCACCTAGCTGTTCACCCAGGAACACCCTGCCACAGCGCCGAACTGGGTCAGCCTCGTATAATGCAACCCTTTCAGCACTCTCGGATGCCGTAAAAATAAAGTCTCGGCCAGCTGAACACGCTCCTCTTGATAAAAAGCGCATGGACTTCTATAAAGAAGTCTCTCTAAGTGCGAGGACGTCTTATCAAGTTTTTCTTCTTCTTTTTATCTATGCCCGTGAAGTGACAACCCAAGCATAGAACTGTGACAGTGTTGTGAGAAGGAAAACGAATATGCATTGTTGGAAAGAGAGAAACTAGATCACACGTGAGTTATTGTTAAAACTAGTTTCAAGTTCGAAGAAAGCCTGTCGGGTCAAATTTTTGTTCTTCGAATGAATGATTTCCTCAGGGTTTTCATTGGCATGATCGTACATACATTAAAGGAGGTAAACCGATTTCGTTCTATCCCTTGAGAACCTTTGTTCCTTGAAACCCTTTTTGGTGGGAAAGGAAAAGACTGCATGTTTCCGGCTTCCGAGGGTTTAGTTTAGGCGGATACCGAAAGGACCGGTCACATTCGCTCTTCTATTTTGTAGGAACTTGGTCGTTCGTGGCAACGCTTCCGCAGGTGGTTCACTTCTTTAGGGTTTCCTTTGCTGCCGTGTACCCGGTCACAATTCACTCGCGCTTATTCCGGGCGTAAGATTAAATAGTCATGAGAAACACGAGTTTCTCATTTGACGAATTTGAAGCCTGCCTCTTGGAAAGACATAAGGCGAGTACGAATGTCAGAGGAAATCACTCAGATAAAATGACTTCCGGCTGTGCAACCAACACCTGCTATTTTCATACTAATTAATTCCCGGCAAAGATCTCGACTTCCTGCTGCTGGCGTCGCTCGCACCTTCCTTCCTCTTACTAGCAGATGCTAGACAATCGGCCGTCTACACTGTACTGTTTCCGTCCAATCAAGATAAGTCCAATACTTCACGTCGAGTACCAATCGAAGGGTGATATTTTATCGTACAGGAAGCGGAAGCATTCGAGAGAAACGGATGAAATAAAAGCATATAAAAAAAAGTTCATCCAGGCAAAGGAAATCTAAACGGAAGCCTGGCAAAAGTGTGCAACATTTCTGGTTAGTTCTGGTGTGTTTTCTAGAATGCAAAATGCATCTGTGGTTCAAGCAGGTAGGGGGTGAGTTGGCCCGGTGACCCACTTTATCCCCGGGGGTTGAATGAACGGCACTGAACGCGATGACGTCATTCCCGACCTCATTTCCGGTTCCCGGTCTGCAACCAGCTATCCCAGCCCCGTCCCGTTGACCTGAAATTCTCGTGAATCGAAGGACACTCGTTCATACCGCGTTAGTCCAGCAAGCATGAATGAATTTTCTGCATCCTCGCGTCGTTATTAAAACATTGCCTGCTTCGACATTCTCTTCAATACAATCCAATTGATCTCTCCCATTGCTATCGTGCCTAGGAAAATTCTTAGCAAACCTTTCGACTATGCTTTGGCTCAGTTTCATACGAAGTTAACAGTTAGAAGATGGGCTTTGTAAATCTGTGTTCTATTAACTTTGGATTGTATTTAATGGATGAAAGTTATTTCGTGATAGTAAGTGAAATAACTCGTTCTTTAAGTGTTCGCATAGGATTCAGGAATAAGGGCATTGTCCAGGTATAAGTAGAGGGGATGAACGTAGAAGAAGACAGGTTTCGACTGAAATCAAATCGTTTATTCTGCAAGGAGCGAAAGGATGTTCAACTTCCATTTCAATGATATGACATTCGACATATATTACTGGTCTGTGTGGCCGGCGCACGCCAGCCGTGTTAAAAGATTCGCAACGATCGGTCAGATAAATCAATGTAAGAAAATTAACAAAACCAATAAGGGTGGTTGTAAATTAAATTGGTACCCTAAATTTTGATTATCCCGACAGCTCTTTTCTCCTTGACTCTCGGGCTCTCTCGAGCTTTCGTGCTGTTTCGCACCTGTTCATCCCAGCTCGCAGCGGAACGAATCGTACCTACAGAATAAATCGCGCGCCTGCTAGGGCGGAGAAAGGACGAACTCTCGAAACTGATCATCTTCGGGTGTCTCACTTTCAACCTCGCCACCTTCGACTGCAGGTTTACATTGTAACGCGACTCCCTTTGTAACGGCGAGCATCGTTTTCCAGTGAAAGATTTATACCCTTGACGGTGAAGTCCGATGAAACCTTTTACAGGGACGCAACGAGACAGAGCTGCGCAGCTGAACGGCTTGGGTAAAAATGGAGCGTACTGTGATTCCCTGAGGACAGGGGAATAATATTATTTCAGGACTGTTTCAATAATAACAAAAAAAACGTGGGTATCCAACGTGAAAATTAACACAAATCACATCCGTTAGTCCAACACGCGCGGCACTTGGAAACATTCAGCTGCGGCCCTGGATTTTTCTGGTCCATTGAAGGTGTCAGTGTCAGGGGAAGCTTTTGAGGCTTCGTCTAACGAAGTCAATTGTTCGGTGAAATTTACACCATGAATCGCAGAGAGATACCTGGGGTATCGTTTTCGCCTACAGGACGGTTCGGTCTTGGTACGCCCAGGTATATCCCGCCTCCGGTGTAAAAGTCACACAAAACTGGCTCCCTGGAGCAAGCTTTCTCAGTTTCGTCATTGTCCTCCTCTCGAAAGGATCTCTCTAATTGTAAGCGAAGTATCCTCGCTGAATTTACAAGGATGCGTCAATTGTTACAAAGTTCACAGTGTCCGAAGCCGAAACTGATATAGGAAGCAGGTAGACAGGAAAGCGGAAAAGGTTGGCCGGCAGTTCCGAAGGCCGTACATTCTATCTGAAAAGGATCGATCGTCAAACAGATAACGCTTCGCTTCGCTTTCGACAGTAACATACCGGCAATATCAATACGCGTAAGCACAGAGAGCATGTAGACACTGATCATCACCTTGTGTGTTTCCGAAAACAAAAGACAGTCTCTTTATTTTTTCGTGAAGGTGCGAACTTTCGAGGTGAGTCGTACAAGTATGCTACCATGTCTTTCGATTACAAACCTAAGTTACGTACATCCAATGAGCTGTATTATGCGTGTTTGTTTACATCCAAACGTACATTTGATCATCGAATAAGTTCCATTAAAGTTTTACACGAGATTCGAACGCTGTCACTCTCGTAATTCTGTTCTTAGTATTTATACATACGTTCGCACAAAGGTTCTCGCATGAATCTCAATCGTCAAAGACGATTAACGCGCGGTCGACGCATTGACTGCGTCCTGGCGTCAAGTGGGAGGGAAATTCTTACCCAACTCCCACATTCAGTATGCTTCAAGTTTTCTCAGCTATACGCTTGCTAGTTTCATCGTACGGCAACACTTTTAGAATGGCAGCTTATGGCTGCCGGGTTGATAAACGTTATCATTACGATCATTGCACAAAATAAACCCTTATCTACTTTGTACAAGGTAATACAACTCTATGCGCGAGTTTGGTTTAATAATATCAAGTACTAAAGGACTCTACTTGACTAGATTTATGCATCACTAGATCTCTGTCGACTGCGGATTCGTTTTACGGCATGGAAAAGAGACGCATTATCGGGACGTGCAAGAGAAATATACGTAATATTATTTAGACTAACATTAGCTGTCATTCGGGCTCCTACCTCCACGTGTATAACTGCCACCGTATGTGTACATACGTACACAAGCTGCCTACCATTACCTCTGTGTTCCGAGAGCTCAGTCCTTAGAACACTTTCGCTCGCGCCGTCACTTCTCGGGAGATAATTTTCGGAGTTACTTCGAATCTAGTATTACTATTTGCGTGAACGTGCGCACGAACGATAACGCGTTAGAGAGCATTTTCTTTTTTTATTTTGTTAGTATCAATGGTGGATTTTCAAAGATTTGTTCGATGCGCTCTCCTTCTTCCTCTATCAGAAGGAATTTGAGAAATTCGATACCAATGCCATTTAGGGATTATGGTACGTCTTTGCAACATCGCGCTAAACCATACTCATCGGTACAATAGCAATTTTTTTAAAAATAGTTGTCCATTTTGTATCATGGGTTCAGTCAAGTGATGCAGTGCTCAACCCATTCAGTACTTAATATCACGCATAACTTCGAAAACTTCATAAGCCCCCAATATTTTCTTCCATAGAGGAGCAAGCTACGAAAACAGATATACTGTCAACTCAATAAAGTTGAATCAACTTCCAATAGATGTACAGCGAGAAAGACGGGACACTTTTACTCCTACTTCTTTTAGCTTTGAGGAAGAAGAGCGTAAATTATAATAGCAGATATCATCTTCTCGCATAAGAAGTGATAGATTTCGCGATCCTCGTGAACGAAGGAACATTTTAAAGCGGGAAATATTTTTCTTAAATAACCAACTGACCTTGCAGCCGGAATTTGCTATAGAATCATTCACCTCAATGCCACGGTCATAGTGTACAATTTATTCGATACAGTTATATCGCATTGTAGAAACATCTACTGACTAGGAAGTATCATCTTTGAAGCACCACCATTCCGTCTAACTGCAAGTTCGCAGTTCGGTTCGCGCCGAAACGGATTCGTGTACCGCGAGTTACTCGACCTACTCAAATTTACGTAGATCACATGGCAAAATAATAGTAAAATACGTTATATAGCCATATTATTGAGTATCTATGTGTCGTGGACTACCTTCATATGATACATGTGACTGAAGGAAGCACGAGCACATTGTCTTCTTACTCGGCAAATCGAGAGCTTTCTACTCCCCGTCTTTGTTGTAATACGAATGTTAACGTCCATCCTATGACGAAAGTTTTAAGGACTTTTCGACAAACTTCGATTACCACGACAAGCATATTTTATCCTGTCCCACAGAGTACTATCGTGTACCCAGACGATTGTAGTAAAGCTTGGCTGGGTTCGCGCAAACAAGAAATTCACTTCGTCCTCAATGGTAAATCTCACGACTCTCGACTGGTGGCCGTTGTACCTGGTATTGGTCGAAACCTACGGCATCTGAAACGATATTTCATATAATTTAAATTTTCCTTTTTCGACAATATGAACAAGCTTGACACATCAATTTATTCGTGTTGTACCTGGCATTATTTTCTGCTATATGAGGCGGTACGGACGAAGGTGGTGGTGGGGGTTGAGCACTTTGCGGCCCGCCGGTGCTCTCGGAATCATTGTCACTGCTCTCCTCGTTTCGTTTGGCCGCATCACCCAAAAGGTGAGAAGGGACGCCCCTTGGTGAGAATCTCGACAATACCTCGGAAATTGGCCTTGTCCTACGTTGTGGTCTTTGGAAACGCAGGTTCAACTGACTTGCATCCGTCACATACTTTTCACTTTGTCTTCGGCGACGCAGAGCAGGTGTACACCCAGTTAGGTTTTCATCTTCGACCGCAGTAACTGAGGTTAAAGACGAAGCGATCGGACGTGCGTCGGGCAAAGTTGCACAGCGCCTTAGTGCAGGTGCCTCCGGATGTACTGTCAAGGGTTTGCCTTTGATAGCTAAAATGTGGCAATATTAGTATCGGATGGTGCGATCGAACTTAGTCATCGCGAATCGATGCGACCCGGCTTTCGAGGATAGATTCGAAGAGAGACTACGGCGCGCGGATATTCCTTTTCCGCGACACGAATTAAACATTCTTTTCCATTTGCTCCCACTCTTCTTTCACTCTCTCTCAACCCGCGAGGAAGTCTCGGACTCTTCTTCCGCTTGACTATCGCCTGCCCTTTGCATGGCTCGCACACGTTCCCCTACCGCCCGTACATACTTATCTTCAATAAAAGTCTACGAGAATACTGAGCAACGAGAAGCCGAAGCGCGCTATTATTGAGCTTAATTTCAAGATGTTTACGGTTTCACGATAGGCATAGTCTGTGTTAAGAGCGTGATAACGAAAGTGAAGCGAGCAAGCAACGCTGTGGAGGGCAAACGACTTGTTCGTGTTTCATCGGGTTAGCAGAACACGGTTAGTATTCGGGCGGCTACACGAATCTACGTACGCAAAGATGAAAGCCAGACGAGAATTAAAAAGATTAAAAATATTAAGGCTAAAAAAAATTTACTAACTAGAATCTTTATCCCTGGTTATAGCCACGGATGCGGGCGGTTTTTCTATTTCATTCCCCACTCCAGTCCTGGCATTTGGGGTATTCATTTCCGGAGCTGACTCAGATAATGAGCATCTAGGACTTTTAACCGGAACCGGTATTTTACTGACAGTATTATGAGCCCTAGCAATTGCATCCTTTTCTTTATTGTCCTTATTTTCACGGAGTGGTACTGCACTTTGAACGGTGACCGAGGCAGTGGTAGTATTAGTCTCCTTATTAGCAGCTATGTCAGTTGGTGCTCGATTTTCCAGAAGAACATCATACGCTGATGGATCTTCTTGCCCCACTTTAGGACTTGTTCGACCGTCCGTAACACCATTTGTCATTTTTCCTGCAAAAAATACTCCGAAATTTAGACCTGCTACAACAATACCACAAAAACATTTTATTTACATAACATCGCTCAGACTTTAATACGACTCTTACTTTGTAATGGCTCTCTGTCAGCGCTAGTTTGCACAACAGTCGCACCACCAGTCGCATCCACTACCCTGATTTCCAATCTTCCAGCTACAGCTTCTTCTTCTTCCTCCCCCCCAGGTGAACTCGGTGCTGAGTGAGAAGAAGAGAAGACAACAGCTGGTACACTTGCCCTTCGAGGAGCAGGACTTTCTCTTGGCTCATCATACCGTGTTGCAATGTTTCGCATTACATCAATTTCGTATAGCAAATCATCAAAGGCTGCTTGTTGTACCTGTATCATAATAAGTTTTTTTACATCAATTTTCTATGAATCTCACAATAATGAAGAAGTGGTATAATTCTACTAACCAGTGGTGCCTCAAGGTAAGCACGAACATGTGGAGCCAAGGCAGGAACACTCCAAGCCCGTGGCAGGGCTCCTTGAAGATCTGGATACTTTTCAATGCCCGCAATATTTAAACACCTGTGCGGTACCACAGGCCTTGGTGAGTCTTCGCTTATTCGCGAAAGAGCAGCTGGTATTATTGTATGCTGGTGACAGACGGTTGACGCGCCTGATTGAGCCACCGCAGTTTTCGCATCGATTGACGAAGGCACTGGAGTTGCGGTAGGCACAGCATCAGTACCGACTATTGACTGGATATAAAAAACACTCGTAAGCGATCAAAACATGGGCAAGTTAGGAGAGGAGTAGTTCTTCTTCGGTACCATGGTTTCGAAGTTTTTGGCATGTTAAATAGAAGCAACGGAATGTCGAATGGTTATTATACATATTCTCATAGTACTATTGTGTGTTTCTTAAATGTGCATATTTCAAAGGGTAACCGTTCTGTCCTTATTAGTCCTACGTGAAACACGACAAGACATGCACAAAAGCGTACCTCGAATCTGAGGTACTTTACCTTATTAACTCGATGCATTATGATTCATTATACAACATTGCGATTTGTTGTAGAATGTGGGAATTTGTAAAGAACGAAGAGAAAGTCATTTTAGAAAACTCAACTAAGTCTTAGGGCATAAATTTGTATTAATAATGAAGCTGATATCAGGTCACATAAACAGACTCAAACGCTTTACAAATCGATCTACGAAATTAACAGGCGGAAAGCGCTTATCGACGCGTAACGACGAGAGATAGAGGGTATTTGGCTGTGCGGCAGGTAACGGTGCATCAAGCGAGAACGTTGACACGGATGGACGCATTGAGACGTCGCTAGAATATTAAATAGACGTTTCGATCATTTTGGCAATATTCAGATAAAGTATGACGATTGGGACGAAGACAGTACAGCGCGAGAAGATACGAGCACATACGAATATTCATAGCAGTAAATATTTCGTAGTGGACTTCTGAGCATATCTTTAAAGTAAGAATCTTTATTGGTGCTCCCTCTTCTGCGCTTATATGAACAAGGAACGGCGAAGTCATATTTACCTGGGGTACCAACGGTGGTATTGCTGTCCCTTTGTGTTCGGGGCTCTGCAAGTTCTCGCCCTTCCATTCATTGTCAGTTTCTTCGGAGTCGTCAAACTGAGACTTCCACTGGGAGGCCAGGGTTAGACCTCCGCCTCCCTTCGTTACCTGCTGCAACGCTGAAACATTGTCGTCGTCTATTTGCGCAAATTGCGTAATGGAACAGTCTCTTATCGCGGTTCGGCTGCTTCTGGATTGCGGCCGATTTTCGGTCTTTCTTCGAGCATCTCTTCTCAAGGGTTCTCGCTGCTCCGTTACCTGTAGTCGAGAAATAAAAAACACGCTCGTCGCAGCAAGGATGGGGTCAGAAGTCAGTAGTGTGAGGGGCGGTGAAGGCATAAGCACGACTTTCAGTTGAAAAATAAGCCAAAGAAAGCAGAAAGGAGAAATGTACGTACAGGGCTCTGATTCCCGACATATTTTGTATTAGTCACATCGTAGGAGCAATAGGAAGCATCAACTTCAGTCTGCACTCGTGGACTGGGTGGTTCACCCGGTGTAGCGTCGGGCGTTGCAGCAACTCTTAGTCGGGCAAAGGTAGCTCCACTAGCCGACTTTCGTAACGGGGCCGCTGCACCAGTCGTCACCTTGTTACGTGGGACTTCGGAAGCAGACCGTGCGGATGCCAAAACAACATCACTTTCATTATCTATTTGTTTATCAGCAGTGAGTGCTGGAGTCTGTGGTTCCACTGCCATTGATGCGGCACGCCTTTTCTTTGGTGAACCTTGGGCTGTCAAGGGGGGAACATTTTGTTGCCCAGTTTGTTGGTATGTGTTATCTACTGTATTTATGGTAGCATTGCAATTTTTATCCCGGCCATGATTATTAATCGCTGATGTAAACGGCACTGAAGATCCTTCCGTACCTCTCTGTCGATTCCTCCGACATACAGCATCATAATCGATTTGTGCCTGATAATAAGAAATGCACGTTAAATCTAGTTCGATCAGAGAAAACACTGAGCAAAGTATTCCAAAATAAGATTCTTACGTCCAGTTCTTTTCTATTATCTGGCTCAACGTTCTCTTGATTATTTACATCGCGCATGTTTTGCATTATTCCTGTTGTACTTGATATAGTCACGGGATGAGCGCCAGTAGCAAGAGGTAACGTCCTAGTGATAGGAATATTTTCATTCACGGCTCGTTCCCAATCGTAAGGATCATTTGGTTTTATATTCCTACGTTTCATACATCGTTCCAATATACCAGCCAACATAGCGTAATTTGGTTCATCGGCATATTCGAGAGTCTGTCGATGAATGAAGGATCAATTAGGAATGAAAGTTGTCAAAGGTTTTAAGAAATTAAGACTTGCAATACTAATACCTGAATATGCTCCAGGAATAAACGAAGCTCGGATGGAAGATGTTTTAACAGTAAACGGTGATCATATTTTTCTTTCATCACACCCACCTATGTGTATAAAGATTACGTGCAACATCTTAATCACTTTAATATGTTCGTAAATGTAAACGACTTACTTGCTCTTTATCTTTTATTTTTCGCCATGGTAGCTGACCATTTGTAAATTCGATGATCATATAGAATAGTGACCACAAATCATCATGCCTTCCCATTTCCTTGTTTTTATGTGCATTCAAAGATGCATAACGGACGGTTCCTCTAAATCCTGCTGCAGTACGTGGTGGCCGAACTTCACCCGTACAAGTTGTGAATTGACGAGCTAGCCCGAAGTCTAACATGTAGACCAGTCTCGAGTTGTGTGAATTACGACCCATAGAAAAATTTGACTGGAAGCATAACAGTCATTCTAATAACAAGCATATCAGATTATGTAATCAACATCGTGTAATCATTTCTTGTTCAGGAACGTATGAGACATATCTTTATCAATAAATCCTATGATCTTTTTTGAGCATTACATTCCCAATGTTTAATTAAAGCAATTGAAAAAAGAAGATTTTAATAAAAATATTGGGACTGAGATTAACTCACCGGTTTAATATCTCTATGTAGAAAGCCTACTTCGTGTATGCTTTGAATGGCTTTAAGGATTTGAAGGGCCAATCTCAAAGTAGTGGACAGTGAAAAGGAACCCTTGGGCTGAGCACGGCGTAGCTCAGCCAAGTTTTTCCCTTGCAACTGCATTACTACATAATTAAACCTTTCGTTTCGGCCACACCCTATAAACCTGCATATGTGCTCTTTACCTATAATAAGCAAGAGATTGTTGTGGGATCCACCGAAACCTTTAAGAACATACCGGAGTGTATGTTTCAAATTGTTCGTACCTTGTAGCTTTTTCAATACAGCTACTTCCATCTTAAGGACTTGCTTAGGTTGCCTGGCTGATTCAACCTTGAGGGCAACCTGCTCTCTTGTCATTAAGTCTTGGCCCTCATAGATTTCACCAAAACCACCACCCCCTATTTTCTTTATCTGAAAGGACATGACATCACAGTAAGGAAGCAGAGGAGGAGAGAGTTAGACAGTTGAAATAAGATAGATTGTATGATTTCTAAGTTATGGGAAAAAAGTCGAGAGGATTGACTTACAACTTTCCATCGTTCTTTGACCACATGGCCAGGTTGAAGTAAATCTTCGCTCGTCATCGTTATATTATTATTTTGGTCCGTACTTTCGTCGCCTACATGCCTCGCCACCAAAGTAGTAGAGCTGTCCGGGTGCCTGGGAAGCCCGGAGGATCAGTCAGGTTTCGGAGCTCGAAAACTTTACATATCGTGAGAGACAGACAATTATAAAGCGTGGAGAGGATCAACTATCAAAAAAGGGGCGCCGACACGCCCTGCACCGCAAACCAAAGGTTAGGCTTTTAACCTAAAGCATTACGGCAGAAAATTGGTCGATACGCGCCCTGTACTAGGCAGCCATGATTGCGTGCAAGCAAAGGGTGCAGCCACCAGCAAGGGGTGCTCACAACTTTACCCACCCTCTGATCTCTCAAAATTGACTCGTCCCTGCTCAGTCGGCTTTTTATTCTACGTAAAAAACAACAGACATCACAATTCTCTTCGGCCAGAGAGACTTTCCGGATTTAGGGGCATTGTGAGGGAAGCTTTTACGGGGTTGAACGATTTGCCACACTGAACGAACGGAGCGGACGAGCACTAGAAGGATAAGGATGAATGAGACATGAATCTGAACTATACTGACAGACAGGATAAGGAGAATAAGACGGTCTGATGATGAGGCGAGCGGGAGAGGAAGAAGAGCAAGTAAAGTAGCGTGAGGACAACGGCACGGAGTAACGAAAGGTCTCACACGAATGCGATCGGTTACGATCCGCTCGTATGCGGCCTGCTCCTGGTGTAGAGTGCACAGCTTTCCCCAAATGCCCGCGCGCGCACGAACCACCGATCCAAATATAATGATATTTTATTTTTACTAACAATGTCGTCTGCTAAGTGCTGACGGCGTTCCTCCGCGATCCGAAACTTCGCCCGAGAGCAGCGCGTATCTTCCTTCAGGACCGCACTCTTTCCGTACGCATCGCTCCGTTTTCCACGTTCTCGCCAGCAAGCCCGAACCGTCTTTCAATCACTGCTCGCTCACGACAAAAACGACGTGTCGAGTGTGTCCGCGGGAGCCGTGCGAGTTCCCGTCAAACGCCGATGGAACAGCCATTTTTCGATTTTGTACCACGGCTGTCGTGATACCCGCAAACGCCACAAGATAGCAGTTCCAACATTGGATCGATGTGTCTCTCCCTTTCTCTCCCCCGCACCCTCATTTTCACTGATTCTCTTTTCGCTCTGCGCTCACTCGCTCCCTCGCACGCGCTCACCCTTTACTTCCCTCAGTTTCCATCCCTGCCCTCTTTCCTATCGTGCTATACAGCCCCTGTTTCCTCTTGGCATCCCTCTTTGCCTTCCCTTCCCTTCCCTGCATGCGTCCTCTATCCTCTCTTGCGCGCGCTAGCATTGCGCCTCCACGTTACGTACCGTGGCTGCCTTCATCTGCAACGTAACGCAAGACCTACTGATCTCCTCACTCCTCCTCTCAACTTGTTTGGATTCAGTAGCATCAGCTTGCTACTTGGACCATGCCGCACAATTCCGATGCCACATTGATTTCGTTCGAATCCTGCTTTCTCAGCAGTAGCCGGAGAATTCGTATTGCGGGAGTGCCAGGAATCGAGCATATAGATAGGCACAGTGCGCTTGAGTCCAGGACCTCTCCAATTGTTCTCCAGTCTCAGCCGCATAAAGGAGAATGTGGGCCTGTCGTATTAATTAACCTTACGAGTCCAGCTCCGCTAGCCAATTTGAGATGGCTGGTAACCTACTTTTTATTCTCGATGCACTTACTCCACGAAAGATTAGAATTATGTATATTAGGAGCGCTCGGAGTAGTTATAGTTCAGCCTGTAAGTAGGCGAGTAGGCGAGCGGCTCTTACTGGCAGCGTTAGTATCAGTCTTTATTTAACACTGTGGAGTAACATTAATAAATACAAATAGTTATGTGGTTAATGACAATTCATGCAAGTGTTGAAGCAGCAAAGTTTTCGGTTGCTAAATCCTACTGCCGGATCAGTTGGAACGCGGCTGAAAGCGCGCGCAGATTTATTGTTAGTCGCAAACGTGTGCCCCTTGCGTGTACGCACGACTGAATGTCATGCTCAAGGTAAAAATCGCCTCTCTGCGATACAGATGCGCTCCTGCCTCTGCCGAATTTCTCTCGAGTAGTTGGCGGTCAAGAACTATTCGCGTTAACCGGACACTAAGAAAGTGGCAGCTGTCTGTCCGACGTTGATTTCGTCAGTAGAAACAGTCTTTTCAGCCGTAGCCAGAGAAACAGAGGACAAGAAACTTTTGTCACTGCGGGACGAGGGAAGAAGAAATCGCACAAGTGGGATTGCATTCTAGAGGCCTCGCCGGTGGATTGTTCTTGGCGTAGAGAGTTTTTCGGTACGGCAATGCCGAATCTCGACCGTGACACAATACCGTTTCTAAGGTGGTCTCCGATCGTCCGGCGTGCCGGAATTCTTTAAAGCCCACGCCGGCATTGCGACCGGGCGGGTATTTGTGTTGAATGTGTCTGCCGATCCCGTTTGCACTCGATACGCACCCGATCGAAAGAATAATTTGTAAGACGTGCTAATGAAGAAGTGGCTAAATGAAATTTCGAAACGCTTAGATTACTAACTCCCTTCGCCAGAGGGCATAATTTAAGTTTAAACGGCTATTTTTAAACGACCCCACTCTGTATATGATACGCGAGGCAGCATCATTCTCTGCGCCAAAGTACTTTTCTCAGCCTGTGCTTTGTCTGCAATTTTTGCGACAGCCGATCCACGGGGATGCGCGTATCCATGCAAAACTTCCAATTCATTCTGGATATCGAAGAATACACCGGCATCAATCACACGCACTCAAACAGTAACCGACGTTAAACCAATATTGAACATTATCGGAAGATCATAAAGGCGGTTCTCCACTGTTCCCCGGAACCTGCGGGAGCATAGCTTATTGGAAGCCTGAGGGAAGGTTTGCTCAGGGTATCCAAAGGTGATTCTTCGCGAAGGATAGAGTAGATCACGAACAATTAAAATACAGCTTCAACCCTCCACACTTCTTGATGAGGAAGCCGAGGAGAGGAGAAGTCAGCTAGGAAACGAATATAAAACTAAACGGTATGTCGACGGGGAGTCCGGTTCCTGACTCCGGCAGCGTGGTGATCCGAAAAGCAGAGGTCGAAGAGGGTAAGTCGAGGGTGGATGGGTAAGATCAGAGATCTCGGAAGACATACCACTTCATAGCTGCGGAAGCGAGAATTGGTCGACGAGTACGTAGTACGCGAGAAGTTTTGGGCAGACTAGGAAGGCAGCGACGGCGACGGCGACGGTGAAGGCGACGGTGGCGGAGGCGGTGGAGGCGGTGGCGGTGGCGGCGGTGGCAGCAGTATTGTCCGGGGCGGCAGTGGCGGTGGCGATGGTGACGGCCTAGGACAACGGTGCGGATGCCGTGGCGACGTCTCGACGTCGTCTACGAAGGCAACAGGCGTCCAAGGGCCAGACGAGTGCTACCACCAGATGGGCGCACGATGATCGGGGCCGACGAGATCTCGTTCGGGTTGCGACGATCCCCTCGCAGTCTTGCGGGGCCGACGCTCTTGGTGATGCAGGGCGCCGTTGACGGGAGGACGCTTGAGGAGAACGTTGACGAGCCGGTGGCCCGAGTTCTCTCTCGGTGGCCGAGCCAAAACCGAGCCGTCGCGTTCCACTGGCATTGGACTGACACGACCGGCGATTCCTTTACTTCCATCACCTCCTTCACGTCTCTCCGTCTCCTCTTCATCCTCTTCCCCCACTTCACGCCTTGAACTCGCCATCCGATCGAGAGTGCAGCATCTCGCGCGGGACCTTGGCTTTTATCATCCTCTGCGAATCACTCTGGCGATCAAACGCGCATCCCCCTAAGGATCCCCATATCGTTTCGCTACTTTGACCCTGCCCCCGTCTACCCGTACCCCTCCTACCAACCAAATCGTACACCCCTACCATCCCCCCCGTAGCTCCTACTACACACCCACTCTTCCTGGTGGTTTGCAACCCACCTATTCCCGTATCCATTTCCAAAGTTATATTCGTACCTGCTCGAACCCTCTCCCGAATCTTTCCACGACAACGTGTGCTTTTCGCTAGGTTCCTCTTCCATCGTGCTAGAACGGAGATTGTCCTCCACTGTAATGTTACCTGGATGGTAACAGAACTTTCTTCTTCGTTGCCCGCACTTGTTGAATACCTTTGTCTCGTCTCTCGGCGTGGTCTAAGAGATAAAGTAGCTTGGGAAAAGCCCTTGAGTCATAGCTACAATGGATTGGCGTTGTACCCGGGCGTCAATGAAGGGATCATAGATTTCAATGACTCCGGCCTCGCCCACTTTCATTCATTCGAGAGCAGCCAATTTGTCGATTTGCTATTGACATTTTGGATCGGTTTCTATTATCGTTGAAGCGCCGTATACCGCAGATTCGATGTATTAATCGTTTTCCCGATAGGCGGATTAACGATTCAGACGGGCAATTTTTACTGCGCTCTTAAAGTGTTTTCTAAGAAGATGTAGACGGTTATATTTTGCACGGGCCGCCTCCGCGTTTAGTGAAGTCGGTCTATTTCCGTCCAACTTCGGTTAGGGCTTACCCGGTTTACCTGTTCCTACGATTCACGTAAACCGTAGCATGGTAGTTTTAGAGTATCGGGTGTAACTTAACAGGGTGGGCTAATACGCAAAGACTGTGCCAATTGCTTGGAAAACAATATCTCTATACGAACAACTCTATTTCAAGTTTCACTTGAGTCGCCAGGCTGAAGTACGTGGGTGTACATCTACTTGATCGGGCAACCACCCGCTCCTCTTTTCTTGGCGACACGCCTTTTCTTACGCGCGCTGAAAGATCAGCTCATTTTCATCCCGGACATTGTTTACCTTGTTTCTGAAAACTTCGCCGAACTTAGGAAGGCAAAGTGGAATGACACGCGTCCCCTCTAAAGCCAGAGTCTGCTGGTCCGAATTTAGTTGGCAAAATACTTGAGTGTATAGTAGCGCGCGTGCATTGATCCGAGTATACGGGAGTTCCGTATTTTTGGTCTTAATATCGAAGCCAGGTGAATGAGCGGCTCCACCGCCGGGCCAGAATCGAGAATAGCATCGGTCAGGCGAAATTCCGGAGTACCAGACGTTGATCAGATACCTACTATGGCAAAGAGCATGTTTCCGCATTTTAGTCACCATGATAGATTGGTCTGCATCTTATTAATAAGTTACTACTTATACATTCACGATGAAAGATTGTATAATATTATGTTAAGAGATATAATTGTCGTAAAGGGACTTTAAGTAATTGCTACAATACGAAGACCTGTTAAAACATTGCCCAGTGTGCCTTTGCACCCGACTCATCGTTTCCAAGTGGACACGAATAGAATCGCATTTACTTGCGGAAAGCGAGGCTCTTTGGATGACCCACATATATGTGTGTAGGAAATCCAAACGATGTCCAAAGCTGAACTAGCGTGGATTCCGTATCGTATTGTGCCAAAAGGCATTTATTTATTGCAGTGTTAGATTATATCCTTCACTGCGCGATCTATAGTTATACTTATCCCTGATGCCAGCCAAAGAACCATGGATCCACGCTACACGACTACCTGTTTGTACACGCAAATAGTTTATGCATGATTCAAATTCGACGAGTCCGTTACGACATATGCGGTTATCGCTAGTCCGCTACAAAACGTATATACCATGCAAGATTCTGCAAACCAAAGTAGATTCTTCTCGTCTGGAATACCAGTTTTCTCTTAATATAAATATACTATCTATGTAACATCGAAAATGATATTATAGGATACAATAAAAAAAAATGAAAATATGAAAGACATCGTTCAACTTGCAACTTGGAAGACTTCCCTGAAAGAGTGCGAATAAATCAGGAGTGAAAAAGCATGAACAGTCATTGTGGCTGCAAGTCATGCAGATTTCAGCAGGCAAGGCAGTTGGCGAGATCAAAGAATACAAGTACAAAGAAGACAAAGATTTAATTGCGAAAGGGAAATCAAATGCGCGCGGTTCGCCGAGTAGTAGGAGGTCGCTTCGTTCGTCGACCTTGCTTTGACTTTGAACAGTGTCATCTCACTGCCGTCAAGACATTCCCGAAAGTAACCGACAAATTCGCAAGGAGTTGCACTTTGCATCGGGACTCGTTGAGTTTTGTGAACCTCAGACGTTCTCTAATAACTGGGAGTGGAGATTTTGAAGAAGCGGCAGACTATAAATTCCTAACCATGGCACTCAATAAACTCAGCATCGATAAAGTGGCCCTCGAAGGAAAACGAATTCTTATGCGGTACATATCCACGATCTCTTATGCCGAACACGAAAATAACTGTACTTAGACCTTGAATGACAATTTGACAGAAAACATAGTATTCAGTAATCCACCAATAGAAGAAATTTCGTAAAATTGACATACATCAATTTTGCGAAATACGATTACAATAGAGTCGAATTCACATAACTATTGAGTAACCAGTTTACATCATACAAGGCGTAAACGAAGTATATATTAATGCTATTACAGAGTAGACTTCAATGTACCTTTGAAGGAGGGTAAAATAACAAACAACCAGAGAATCGTAGCTGCATTGGACACAGTCAAATATGCTCTGGAAAAGAAAGCCAAGTCAGTTGTTCTCATGTCCCATTTGGGCAGGCCTGATGGAAACAGAAATGACAAATATACTCTCAAACCGGTTGCGGATGAGTTAAAGACTCTTTTAGGAAAAGACATTGTATTCTTGAATGACTGTGTTGGGCCTGAAGTCGAGGCAGCTTGTGCGGATCCGGCACCTGGTACGATTATCTTGTTGGAGAATCTGAGATACCATGTTGAAGAAGAAGGCAAGGGTGTGGGGCCTGATGGAAGCAAAGTATGTCTTTTAATGTAAAAAGAATGTCATATCGGTCCTTGGACTAACTTTATATGTACATTGTTCAGGTAAAGGCTGATAAAGATAAGGTAGCAGCGTTTAGGGCATCTTTAAGGAAACTTGGAGATGTTTATGTCAATGATGCCTTTGGTACTGCTCATCGTGCACACAGTTCTATGATGGGAGAAGGATACGATACTAGAGCTAGTGGTTTCTTGTTAAAGAAGGAATTAGAGTACTTTGCAAAAGCTCTAGATAATCCACAGAGACCTTTCCTTGCTATTCTGGGAGGTGCCAAAATTGCTGATAAAATTCAGCTGATCAACAATTTACTTGATAAAGTCAATGAAATGATTATTGGCGGTGGTATGGCATATACCTTCTTAAAGATCTCCAAAAATATGAAAATCGGAGGTTCCTTATTCGACGAAGAGGGTGCAAAAATCGTTAACGAATTGTTAGCGAAAGCGGAGAAAAACAAAGTTCAAATCCACTTGCCCGTCGATTTCGTCACCGCTGATAAATTCGCGGAAAATGCTGCAGTGGGTGAAGCTACAGTAGAAAGTGGTATTCCTGATGGTTGGATGGGACTTGATGTGGGTCCAAAATCACGAGAACTCTTCAGTGGTAAGACTTATTTAAAAAATGATGTAGTCTGGAACATAGGACTCTGTTTGAGTCTTCCATTAAATTTGGTTTGAATTTTCGTAATTTTTTCCAAAGAGCCAATCAAGAGAGCAAAAGTCATTGTATGGAATGGACCCGCCGGTGTATTCGAGTTCGAGAACTTCAGCAAAGGAACTAAAAGTTTAATGGACAATGTGGTACAGGCAACCACACAGGGAACAATAACTATCATTGGCGGAGGTGATACTGCAACATGTGCTGCAAAGTGGAAAACCGAAGATAAAGTCAGCCATGTAAGCACCGGTGGTGGTGCCAGCTTGGAGCTTCTTGAAGGAAAAGAACTCCCTGGAGTCGCTGCTTTGTCACCCCAGTAAATGTAGCAAGAGTGCTTACAATATTACATTAGCATTATATAACTCGAATCGATGTCGAACTTAATCGCACGAAGTCAGCGCGCAAGTATTCTGTTGTTCAACCTTCAATGGTTATAGAAAGGAACAATGAAAAGAAATGAAAAGAAATTTTCACTTAGATGTTGGCATGTATCTTGTTGATAAATTAAAATATAATAGATATTCTGTTAGGATGTGTGACAACGGACTTGGTGCACAATTGTGCCAACTTATTTGTTGGTGATAAAATATCAAAGATTGGTATACAATGAATGTGTAAATCGATGAAATAAAACATTATGTAAACCTCTAATTTATATATCACCGATACAGTCTTTGTTATAAGTGGTAGAGTGTTGTTGCGTATTATTCATATGGCAGTGGACACCCATAAACGTTTACTATAAAATCGCGATATTACGATAAGCATATGAATATTCTCACACGTGTGTGATTGTTTATACCCCCATGCTAAACTACTCAAGTATACTATTATTATTTACAGAATTTCCTTCCCCTTGCTCCCTTTATTAAATACATACACGATGGTAGTGCATTTCGTTATTCAGCCAATAGCCCTCAGCCTGGAAAGTAAGGAGACAGATTTTCACGACCCCGGAAAAATATATACGAAACCAGTGTTACATGATGCTGCAATTTTGTAATGTGTCGCCTCCACGTAAAATGGACATTACAAGCCCTTCATGATCCGCATCTACATGAAAAGGATTAGGTTGATCTCCAACTAGTTCTTCTGGTAATCGACCACAATTTTGTGCTTCTTCCATCAATGATACTATTGATACAAATCGTTTTTCCTTGATTTCTTCTGTGTCGTCTTCTCTCTCTCTTTCAAGTTCCCTGCATACCTGTGGCAAATATTTTGATATAGATATCAAGAAATTCAAGACTTGAATTATGGCTGTGAACTGAACAACACCTTTCTTAGTAATTCCAATTGCTTTGTATATTTCTCTACTTCATCGGCTGACAATGTTTCTCTTTTTTCTTCCAACCAGTCAGGATATTTGTCCACAAATTCTTTCAATGGTGGATACAGCATTTCTTTGGACAAAAGTTCATGTAACATACCTTGCATGAAAGGTAAAATACCACCTGCTGCTTTCTCAAGAGAAGTTTGAGCAAGTAGTTCTGACAAGTCGGCATCATTCTGTAAGAGAGAGATATATATTTTGAACTCTATTATAGTTACATTGAAAGCTAGCCATTTGCTACATTTACCTGTAAGTTATCAGAATTTGTAGAAAGATCACTTAAAGCTTTATTAATTGCAGACTGGAAGTCTGTAGTTATGTCTCCTTCAGTTCCATCTGTCTTTGAAATTGCCTCAGCCATTGACTGTGCCATTTTTTGAAACGATGCACCCAGCTCAGTGTCCATTCCTGATTAGAGAATCGTAAGTACCGAAAGCAAAAAAGTTGAATAGTTTCCTTACCATTCTGCATAATGCGTTCGAATTCTTCATTATATTCATCTGCTGCCTGCTTAATGAAATCTTTTGCCCATGCATCGTCTACTGATTCCCCTGTCTTACTTTCAGCAGTTATGTCACTTTTGCTTGACTCATTGTTTTCTGTCTCTGGTGCAGGCTCTTTATTAAAGTCCTGTAGAGCACCTAAAAATGAAGAAAAGACGGTTATAATGCAATTTAAAGTAAAATTACTCAGAGGATAATTTAGAAAGATCATTAAACCCATTTGTACAAGTCATCAGTGCGCATAATTATGTACCATCTTTGATAATATGAAAGGTTACGTGTAAAGTTCATACGATATGTTTGAACTACAATTAAATACGCGTAATATTACTTACTGTCTAATAAATCATTTAATTCCTGATCCTCCACTTGATCCGTAGATTTCTTTTCCGACATGATTTTGACCGTTTAGTAAGATGAACCTTCAAAGTGTAATATAAATTAACGCCGATTAAAATGCTTATTGTTTATCAGCCACCTCTTTTCTGCAATCTATCGGCGAAACAATTTATATTCAGCAGTTCTACGTGGGCTATTGAAAGCTCGTAGCGCTATATACTTTTGCACGTAATGATTTAAAGCTGAATATTTTGTACGTGCGCATGGGTACATACTACTTCGTTCCTTGAGACGTCTTGTTCGTATTCTTTTATTTGTTTCCCACAGGATACTTGATTCAAACCGGAGATATTGTGACTCAAATTAAAGCATTGATGATACGAGAAGAAGATATGTAGCGAGAGCTACGTACTGTCATCTGATCTTTAACCTTTTGAATACTGCGTCGATTCCAGCAAAGATCGCGCATGCATGAAGATGGTTTTCCAAGTTTTTTTGACATTGAATTCGATACATTTTAGTTGAAAAGTTTGAAAAGGGAACACTAATTGATAAATAGGGGAACATAACAATAGTATTTCGACATAAATAAAATATATTTCACGTTTATTGTACATATTCACAATACTGGGAGATAATGTACAAACTTATACTAGATTTAACTTATAAGACTATTATCTGTCTCCACATACATCGGAGTCAGAAAATACTTTTCCAAATATGCGACGACAAACATATACTTGATCAGGATTATCCTCGTTCTGTAAATCTCTCATACATTTTTCTAGTGTCAGCTGAAGACAGAGTTCCGGCCTTTGGCATTCTTTTAGACCAGGCTGGAAATTCTCATTTGTTAATCCATCCAAAATGTTTAATAATTGATCTCTGTAAGTTTAAAAATTATAACAATCAAGAGATATATACACTTGTGAAGACATATAGTAAACAAAGTATAATGTACCTGACTTCTGATGGTAGATTATTTATGGTAAGTAATCCTGCTATTTGCTCAACCAAGCCCATGTTTATCAACATCAACTTGACATCTATGGCATCATCTTTATTGCATAACGAAGAAAGTAGGAAGGCAGATTTAATTTGCAACTTTTTAGCTGAACTTTTCATTGCTCTGAAGAGGACAGAATATCCATTATTAGCTTCCATATACTTCAAAGACATTGGATGCTCCCTGACTATGCCTGAATAAGTCAAAATACATTTTCAAAGGCTTATACAATATGTTAGCACATTCTATTATTATAATTCTTACTCACATGAAACCGCATATAGAGCCTTGACTCTTGGTTTTTCTGCCGGATCTGTGTCTATCATTTTAAGTAAAATAGGGAACATCCCACTTTCCAAAAACTTATCCTGGCAGAAGGGATTATTCTGTGCCAATTCTGCTATAACATTCGCTGCTCTCCATCTGATACTGCTATGTGGAGAATTTAGGCATGGTCCAAATATTGAAAATCCTCCGATTTTATAGAAGTCATTGGCAATGTCTATGTTATCCACATAGTCGCATATTCGGTCCAAAGCAGCTTCGTGAGTTAATACATCTGCATCTGTACCAAGTTCACGGACACTTGATAAGATCTTAATAGCATTTTGAAGTTCTTCTATTATATTGCCACTCAGTGATGTTAGTGTTTTCTTCAAAAATTCTTTCCTCTGTAAACATTATAAGTATTTCAGCAACTATATCTAGCTAATCCTAGTATTGCACAGTAGGATATGAACATACTTCTTCATCAATAGGCTGAACCCTAGCCTTAGATTGCCCATCTTGAGATTCACTAGCTTCCATGGCGAACTTAAGTACGCCTTGCAAGCTAGTCGGTTGTTTAGGCTGATTAGGCATCGGCATAAGTGTTCTCGGATCGTTGGCGCTTGCAGGGGCTTCGATTGACAAGGGCCGAGTGTTACTACTCCCCGGTCCATGACTATGATGTTGTCCACTCCCTTTCTGAGATTCACTCTTATTCTTTGACCTCGAGTTGTTACTGGAAAATCACGCAAATATAATTTCAATAATAATTTCGTTGATAAAAGCTATGGGGATTTTCCCTTAGCTTGTATTACAGACGTACCTCTCCATCTTGGCTGTGGTAGAACTTGTCGCGTGCGCTGCACCCATCAATAATGCGAGCGAAACTCAAAGAAAGTCCTTGGCACTGCAGTGACGTCGACGCATTACGCGCTCGAGAAATCTGGAGAAGCTTCCCGAAATAACGAGAATTATCGCTGCCAAATCTTCGACCAATTGTTCTGGATAAAAAGTAACGACACGAATCCCCGTGGATTACACCACGTGCAACCTCCGTGTCGTGTGCCCACTTTGTTGTTTATTCGAACCGCCCGTCGTAGTATAGATGTAATCCCGCTACCCACGCGACATTACATATTTTTTTTAAACGAGACCTCGCCGTCATTCCGATATTCCTTTATTGGAACTTCTTATTGCCCGCGATACAAATATAGGTCTCGAGGCGAGGGAAATTAATCATCCAGGAAGCCTTTTAAAAAAAAAAAGGCAGCGCTCAAGGTCATCCTGACGAGCGTCATTCACGGCGGCGGTCTTATAAATCGATTCGTCTTGAACATATAGTTGGGAATTCATACAGACATTCAGCTTGATCCAGTTGATTTTTATTATTACATAATACTTATACAAAACTTATAAATATTCTTTACAAATGCTTACATCCAATGTCTTAGAGATTTTAATGTCTATTTGTACAAAAACTAATTTATCTTATTCTGTCCATCTATGGGAACAGTGTTGATTTGTGCATACATAGTACAGTCTCATTTCTTCTTCTGCTCTTCTGGTTTGTGCTTGGAAGAAAACAGCTTCTCTATGATTACATTTTGGACACGGATGATCCTCTGTTCTTGGTAGAGTTGGGTCTGATATCACATCAGCTACTATATGTGTCAATTCACTGCAAAACAAATGATTCATTAGTATCTTATACTTTTCCTCCTCTGATTTTTCTTCAAAACATATAAATACGTACTCAATTTCGTGCATAATCTTGTTTACGTAGATACAATTACTGTCAGCCAATTGTTTGAAATCACAGTTCCTGCACTGGAAAAATACACTTGTCAGTATTTGATGATATGTTATAGTATCAGACATTCAGAGCTAGTTTTGTTATCAATTTTAACTTACAGCATACATGAGAACTTTATTCTCCTTGTCCTCCTTTGGGTACAACATGTTATTACACTCCTGGCAAAACCTAATGCCGACAAACCCTGGCCCATCATCGTGTGTATCATAACCTGCTATCTTCGACATTTCTCATCCAAAATATAATTGCTGTATTTCACTTTGAGAAGACTTTCCCGGTATGTTACGATAGACTTTAATATCAATAACTTCTATTACGTAGCGTCAAAAGCCGCCAATAAAAGGCTGCGTCCCTCGCTTATAGATGTAATATAAATATAGCGTTATGAAACTAACAAAAATCTTACTGCCGTGGCGCTAATTTTGTAAGAAACCTCGATGGAACCCTCGAATTTCACACGTTGTCGATGTGGCTGGTTTTCATGAAATATACACACCGGAAATTGTTGCTCGCAAGATATATATATTCCGTGTCTCCGTTGTGGTGAAAGAGACGAAGAAATATTCTTAAACTTCACCTTCTGTCCCTTCATCCAGCAGACGTACTTCTTCGAAAATCTTATTCAATATTTCTATGAATTAGAAATATGATAGATCGACTTTTCTAACGAATAGTTCGAATGTCATCTTTGCGCACTAGTTTATGCGCAGCACTGGCTCGGCCGCCGAGAATGCGCATATTTATATTTTAAAAGAAAACGTTTAAAGAATTGGGTCTGAAGGTGTTGCCAGGAAAGCCGAGTCGGGCATATGCGAACAATGGATTGAAAGATATCCTTCCTAGGAATTGGATTCTAGAGTTGGGCAATGATAGGCCGGCGTTGGCGAATCGAGAGGAAAAGTGAGTCTGCAGGAAGGCGGGTATCGTCGGACGAAATTTAGGTGAATACGGCAGTGAAAGGTTTATAAGAGTTTGTGGGAAAGGGAAGAGGTGCGCTAGTGTTCCACTAAGCTACCCCCAGCCTTACTACCCCCACCCTTCTGATCCAGCTCCCCTAGCTAGTGCAAATCTCGGCGGATGAATGTTTTCTTAAGGGATTCTTCCCGAAAGCGACGCGAAATTCTGAGAGGAGTCGACTGATCTGCAAATTCGTGAGTGAAAACCATTACTCTTAATTCGGCGGCGTCGTCCCAACTACGGAAGCTGTGCGTTTGTGCGGTCGCGCTTGGTAAACTAAAGAGAAAGATGAAACTTGTGTTCAAGGCGTTCCTGGGGGGTGATGGCACTCACGCCGACAGCGTCTCCCACAAAGATTTCACCATTTTTCTATTGACAAAAAATCGTGCATCTCCTACGCGCAGCAAAGATTCCTCGGTTAACCCTTTTGCTAGTACGCTTTGAACACGTGATTATGATAAACGCCGCTTAACTAGAGTTTATATTCGAACTTTTTTCGGGAATCCGCTTATATACTGGAGACGACCGATTTGTTTTGTTGCACATTCATTCGGATGTTATTATGGATTTTCCCGATATTCTCGCCAACACCGTGCTCCTCTTTCGATGCTCGTCGTTAACTCGATTATGCACCGCGATTTAAATAGCGTCTAAGAAGCACGTTTATATAATTTGGGAGAATATATTGCTGCGCATACTTCGGAGTATATTGTTATTACTCGATTTTCTTACGTGAGACAGCCATATTGTACGTTTTTTCAACGGGCCATCGTGTATTTCGTTAACCTAGCCCTTTTATATTTCATTTCTCAAGATTCTCTGGTCGCCTCCGGACTTCTTATTTTGTGAAGACTTGGTATATTACACGACTTCAACATTCCTTCAGCGTTACTTACTAACACAGTTCTCGGAAATCTTGGCTTTGGTATTAATCCCTTTGTTCAGCTTCCTCGTACGATTTCGTATAACAGTATAATTTAGGGCATTCGTGGTCGCTTGTTATAGCAACGTATTTTGACGGGAATAACTCGTGGCCATTCTACTTCGTCGAATTAATCATATCCCGTGGAATAATACGATGCAACGTCCTACTTTACTTTACATGCAATTGCTTAGAAGTTTGCTTCATTCACATAAATTTTATGGTGACTGAGTAGTATATATTCCAACTCGTGTGCTAGGCCTTCGGAGAACATTTTGTGTATATTTTCCTATTACCCGGAATGTTTGTGCATCTAAATTACATCAGGTATTTCGTTTTTAACAGGGAATATATTTTAACAATACAGTGACAATGGAGAGTGGAAGTAATTTGCATACACCGGGTAGTTACCCTGGTGGAGACCGTCAACAATTCTGCGTATCCTGGAACTCCCACCAGTCAAATATGCACAGTGCATTTCCCAAATTATTGAGTTCGGAGCAATTTGTGGACGTGACCTTAGCTTGTGACGGAGGATCAATAAAATGCCATAAGGTAGTGCTGTCAGCTTGCAGCGACTACCTGGAGCGTCTGTTGCTCGAAATCCCGTGTACTCATCCAATAATATTTTTGAGAGACATGAGAATGTGGGAGCTCCAGGCTTTGGTTGAGTTTATGTACCGGGGTGAGGTGTACGTTGAACAACAGCAACTAGCAAAGTTAATGCAAGCTGCTGAAGTTCTTCAGGTAAGAGAAAGTGATTTTGTTAATTACGTACTTCTCTGCAGTTCTTTAAACCAATAGGATTGTTCAATAGGTTCGTGGTTTGTCCACACAAGGAAATGATAATGCATCTACCGAGACCAATTCGCAACAGTGCGACTCAAATACCTCAGTTGCACCAACAACACCAACTCAACAAGAATCATCATCCAGCTATAAAACAGAAGAGACTACATCTGAAGAAACAGCCAATGCCAGTTTTATGGAAACTACTCCAATAGCCACTAGTAGCACAGCAGCCAATGCATCATCACATAGTTCGCACTCAACACCTCAAAACGCCGCCAACTCATCCAACTTCATGAATATGGAACATAGTGAAGCATTACAACATTTGGAAAAAGCTTTGAGTGCTTGCGAAGCAACTCTTACTGAAACTCAAGGCATGGTGAAGATGGAGCCTGATGAACAATTCACTCAGCAGCAGGAAGTTAAGCCGTACTCTATCAGTATGGTGCCCAGCAGTAACTGCAATCCTAGTAGTCCTTTCCCTGCTATTGAAGGTAAACAGAACGGTGACTAGAAATGATTAGAATTTTGAAGTTGGTTATTGACCGGATGGAGAATTAACAATCTGGTAATTTTTTGTGCAGGTTATCAGAGACGACAGAGACGCTCGGAAGAAGAACTAAAACAGGCCTCTGACATGGTCGCCCGTGGAATGACGTTCCAAGTTGCCTCGGAGAAATATAAGATCCCGATAAGTACGATTCGATTCTACATGGTTAGAAAAGGTATTTTGCAAAGGCGAAAACGTGGTCGCGGCTCAAGCAATCATGGCATGAACAGCCAACCGGGTAGCCCGGCGAGTCCGCCATATCATATGATGCATTACCGCTTGCCGGAGAGCCTAAACTCCAGCCTACCGTAGTGCTGTACGAAACGTAGTGAGTTTTTAGACTTCCGTTGAATCGAACAAATTTTTTATTGCCGCCTCGGAGCTGTTCCAGACTGTTCACTCTTCCCATCTTAATTGACTCACACTGAGTTACTCATTTTTCGTTAAGTCACCAGTGTCTCATGACGAACGTCCATGAGATTACCTTTCGCTCCATACAAATTTCGCATTTACAACAGGTAGTAATTTAATAGTGTAATGACAATGTACGTATCGTACGTGATAGACACGATTTTAGTCTTGAACAGCTCGTCACCGTGTACATACAACCACCCTACGGGAACGTTCGGGCACGGCATTGAGCACGCGGCTGTCCATTTACACCAAATCAATTGATTCTCACGGGGAAGACTCCTGTGACAAAACATGAAATCGTAGTGGCCTTTGTATCATGCAAGTCGACGAACGAATATGCTTCGGGAACTTTTGTTGGACTGCTATCCGATCAGTACACGCAATCATACACTGTTGAATATCCAGTAATTGTTGATAAACTGCAGGGAGAACAAGTACAGACTTTTTTGGCATGACTTTCTTTTGTTGAGGTCATTTTCTCGATGCCATACTCGAACGACAGCCGTAAGGTTCAGTTTCAGCCGTGTTCCGTTCTTCTACTTAGTGACAGATATACCTTGCGTGCATGGATAGCGTAAGAGGTATTTTTTTGAGTCCTATACACAGATTGCTATAACAGATTTACAAAAAACACGGTTCGTGCTGAGGATCGAACGCGTCATGCGAAGCATATTTTTACGATCGCTCGAAAAGGCTTTTGATAATGTGCGTCCGTAGTGTAGATTACTTTTTATTACGTCATATTTATACCATTCAGTAAAGTTCATATTATTCCTTAAGTTGTCCGTGGCATCCGTACATCGTTAATAATAAGTACCGAACTTGGGTCTTTCCGTATTTAACTAAGCTCAAAGTAAAGCCGTGAGCGGGAGCTTCTTTGCTTATGTTCAGCACGGTATCGACGCTCGCGATCCAAAGGTATATACAGTACGCCGAGATCGTAGGGTTCGTCCATGAAACGGTTAGTCACTACGTTCAAGACTGGTAACACGTGGCATATGAAATCCACGTCGAATCTTAGACACTGCAATCCTGGATCTATTACACAGATATTTTTGTAGGCACTTTGTTGAGGAGGGTGTCTTCTTTCTGCCTTTATTATATATATATACATATACGCATATACATATACATATGTGTATATTGTGTATACTTATATACATATATATATATATATATCGATACATATACAGTAAAAAGACCGGTATTCGTTCAAAGTTTACGATGTAGTTTCGTCGAACGTCGCGAGAGATGGACGATCATGACGTACGTAGCGTAATGCTTTTTACATGCTAGTGTACAAATAATGTTTGTAATCAATGGTAAGATTCTGCCAGTTTTCATAGAACCGACTACCGACTTAGACTCCGGTTGCTTTTATGAATACTGGCGTCGCCTTCTTGAAAAAGTTTAATTATACGACGACAACCGTGGCGCATGTATAACATATAAAGGTACAGTGTATTGCCTTTGTTAAATAGCATTCGGATAAAGCCATATTTTTCCATGCAATGCAATAATCCAGCAGAGTAAATTACAATAAACGTGAAACAGCCTAAAATAGTAATGAGTGCCAGATGCAAAAAGAAATGAGGACGGACGTAAACGATAAGGACGCTGTACGGACGATTTCCTACCATTTAGAACGTATTTGCCTTTTATTCTGGCCTCTATACCCTGTCTTTATTTCTACTTGACAATATGCGGCGCACCGAGTAAGGAGAATGACTAAATTAGAGTAGGAAACTTGTATGAACTTTCAGTTTCTCGCGGTACGCATAGCGTTGCCTTAAAGTACATCCTCGTTCTCGGGCATAAGCCAAATATCGGTCGAGATGATTCTCTATATCGTTCTCTTCCTTCTTACGATACATCATAGTTTCAACGACCGCTCTATACACTTCTTTTCCAAGGCACCCCACATTCCACTTGCTCTCTGATTCCTTTACTAATCCAGTGGTCTATTCCTAATCCTCCTTACTTCCATTGATACTTATAGAGATATTTGGTTCAACGTTCCCGACACTCCTTGATTCGTTGATTCGTCTTTCGGTAGCATGGCTCGTTCGGTAGGCATTTTCGTGTAATCTCATTATGTTTGCTTTCTCAAAAGGACTCGCGAGTTTCGTTGTTTCTTTCCACATAAACACAATATCTTTAATACGGATTGCATATTCCTTTTCTTCTTTCTTGAAAATCCGTATCACGCGAATCATCGTTCTGAGAGTTCCAGTTGACAAAGGTTTTATACAGATCTATTAAACCAGTATTTCAAACCAATGAAGAATAATTAGTTTTCTAATAATACAGTACACTTTATGTGACTTTAGTACAGTGCTTAAGTCTGTAATGCTCAGCGTATCTAACAAATATTTTTAGTGGAAATCCGTGTCATACTCACATGTATTATAATGTCTTTAAAAGTATGTAACTAAACAACAATCAAAGAACCGTGAACGATACTTAATGATTACGATCATAGCCGCTCTTAGCAGTACGTTGATATAGCCACTTCGAGGCAGTTTATATTATATTTAATTACCTTATCATTTTCGGTCTACATTTTTACTGCGGTATTATTATTTGTAGATAGAATTCACGGCTAGACTCTTCGTTGGCTCCGATGACACTGATCCATCGATCGTTTAGCGATAAGATTTTTCTTTATAGTTACCGAAGTCAATCTTATATTCTGTTTTGGTAGATAGGCAACGCAATCGCGACTTCTCTCTCTATACATCGGCGAACAAAACTGTCGACGGTATTTTTGTTCTCATCGGCGCGTCCAAGACATTCTTCTTTGTAAGTCCCTAGCCCTAATCGTATTTAACTCGTGCCTCACTGACTTACCGATTCGCACAAGCGCACGCACTTGATTTTTCACACATTTACACCTCCCATTCCCCTTCTCATTCCTACATCCCACCACAACACCGAGACAGTACGGAGTATCATTAATCCTCATTGGGTAAATACACCTACTTATCATACCGTTCTAATTGTGGATACCATAATTCGGACGTCGAAATGATTTCTGTGGACCGTTGATTGCCTATCTGCCATAGCGCAAGACACTTTATACTTACTTTCTAAACCACTCGCAAGCCTATGCAATGTCCAGTTTTCTAAACGTAGGTTCCTTAAGAATAAATAAAGCTAGCAAAATCTTTAGGAGACCGTAGTGCGTCTGAAATTTATATGCTCGCATCGGGTCAGATATCCAGCAGTACTCTGATCCTTGAAACTGCCTGAACTCGACATTAGCTGTCGACAGGATACGGGATATCTCACTGGATGCGGCACAATAAGGAGCTACGATAAACTAGAGATTAAGACAAATAAAGGACAAGGTAAAGGGAAAGTTACAACGTTGATGCTATATGTCGCGCCCCTCGCGCACCCTTAGCTTAATCACGACAAAGTGGGATTCGATGACGATCGTAACGTGCGGCACCACGCGGTGTCAGCCAGAGAAAGCACTTTTTACAGTTAGCTTCCATCGTTTGTTTTTGTCTTTTTTGCAAGAGTGAACGGCACGGTAAAGGTGGAAAGGGATTGGGAGGGAGAAGGGGGAGAGAACGAGCGCGCGAAAGAATGTGTGAACGTGTGAAATAAGCTAAACAAGAGGAACAGAATTATTATAGAGACTCGAAAGGATAAAGGAGAATCTTGATGTACCACAGATGTACATCGATGAGTTCTTGATAGAGACGGGAAAGGATTTAGTAGGAGATTGATTGATCAGAGAGATCTATATTCTCGCAATTACCGAGGCGATTCCAAGAGGAAGCTAGAACGGTTATCCAAATCAACGGTATCGGTCGATTATTCAGAGTATCACCCGATAGCCATTAGAAAGAGAAATGCTTTTGGAGTTTCTTCGAGTTATAGCGCAGATGAATTTCTGTACATAACATTTCGAAAGTCGCAAAGATTTCCATTAAAAATTCGGCATTTGTCAGCTTTGTGAACTTCAAGTATTGTTGTTTGATTTATATGTAAGGTGTAAGTTAAGGAAAATTGCTTATAATTTTAGGGTCGTGTAACGTGTGTTAGCGAAGCATGCTTCTACGTAGAGAAATAGGACAATGCTATAACAATAATTATTATAATTAAAATTAATTACGAGTATAAGGCATTTAATAAGTGCAAAGTATTTCTTAATAAAAGTACTTGTAAAATGCAACTTGTTTCTGTCTTTTTCTCCAGACCTACGGCCAATTCGAGTCTCCTAGAAGATTCATCCAAAAGCCCTTGGTTTCCTCTCTCCTACCTCATCCATTAAAGCCTCGCATGCGAATGGAAGAAAAAGGAACATATATGTGTCACTGCACTTCTTGGTCTTTCAACCAAGTACGAAGACCTCGTGGACCTTGAAACTGACCTGCCGCTTCCACGGTTCTCCGTTCCAGAATACTCTTAAATTCGGGCATTTTCGACCGTAACTCGTCGTCAGAGCTTTGTCCTCGTTGGCCATCAGTTTGCGACGAATGTATGTACGATTCTCAGTACTTTCTGTCTTCTCATATTCCACGCACCACAGTTTCCGTGACCATCTCCTCAATGTGCATTCCCCTTTCTTTTTGCGTCGCTATATGAATCCCTGACGGTCACAGAGGATTCGTCTATTTCTATTTTTACTGCGGCTTATTTCCACGTGTATTAACAAGATTGTTATTCCCATCCACAGCATCTGCATTTCCGCTTTTCTCTTTGTCCACCGAGTTATGTATGTGTTTACTGCTAATTCTCGAGGAAAACAGTGGTGCATGGAAATACGACGCAATAGATGTTCTTTGCCACTTTGAGCTTTACTGCGATTTTTCAATATAATTTTCATCATTATTCAATAGTAGTGACTTGCACCCCGGACATTATGTTTTTGGAAATGAGGTAGGTAGGTGACTCAAAAGTACCAACTACTCACACTCCTACAAGAGTTAAGCAGTCGAATCCGCAATTAGTCTAGATTTAGGATCTCTGACGCAGTTGCACCGTTCACATTGAGACAGTGGGGGACCATTGGGAAGTGCACAGGTGATCAACGTGTGCACACCGATTCTTGCAGTCGGTTTTGCAACGTCTGCTACTCTCGACTTATATTTAATCGGAAGGTGGAACGTGTCTGCATCAGTAAAGGTCTAGATCGCGGCCGAGAGTCTACGCTGAAGAAGAAGTATTAGAGAAGAAGAGTCGGTTCGAGGGCTGCTCGAGCCTGCGTTTGAATTTGATTCAGAGTTTCTAGCCGTCGTACAAAAATTGCGCAGTTGTCGGGCGAAGCGAATTGGTGCGCACACTCCCGCGCGATCCCTTTGTGTTATTTTCGGGCGGAATCGCCGTTCGAAGCTTTAAATAGGACCGAGATTTCGTCGAAGAAGACAGTTCGTACTACTAATTCTACATGTTGGAGCATCGCAGAGTATTCACAGTGAGTAAACAACGGCTGTCGCATGCTGTGAAACGTCAAACGTGATCTGCCCCGTACTGGGGAAACTGTGAAGCATGGTACGCCGATGGCGGTTCGAGCGAAACTGGAATCAGTAGCTAACGCACCATACTTTTGACCTAGCCAAATACTTTGTGCTCTATTATTATGCGCGATTTAACAGTACAGCACGTGGATCGTCGGTACTTCTTCCTACCATAGCGATGCAGCTGCAATTGTAAGTGCGGCTAACTACACTACCAATGAAACGTCAAGGGGATGCTGAAGAGAGGGGTCAGAAGCTCGCCAGAAAGCTTGCTAATTGAGCGCACAAACTAATGTTGCACAAGTGAGATAGTGATGGCCAAAGTGCAAGGGGGTGCCGTGTGATGTCGTGGGACAGTTGACCTATTGGGACCAGTGGTAAAACCCATTCGGTCATCGGACTTCCGGCATCATCGCCAGATCTGTGCCACTGCATTTTGGCAGGCTCTCTTATCTTGCATTCAACAATTATACGATTCAACCTGACGCGAATCGGATTGCTCTGAGATTAACTAGATTCGAGTTTGCCTTCGCATTACTTTGAACAAAGTTTAACTTAAGAAAATGAGTAAAAATACTAATATAACAAAGGCAATCAGACATCCTTTGATCCAATCTGGCTTAACAAATCTAATATGCTGATTTCATGGTATATATGATGCAAAGAGCTTTCGCGGTCACGGCCGGTGTCGAGAGTACTGGGCGGGGTGTAGGGTATGTTTACGCTAGACCACGTCGAGGATAATGTATGCTAAGCGATTGCCGGAATTCCGGTATTTATCGACAAACATGCATGCTATTCGATCTAGGTGATAGATGTTTGGTAATAGAAGAGAGATCCAACTAAGAATTACGCAATGACTTTTTATTCGTTACGAAATGTAGATGCCTTCGGGATACACCGCCAACCCGCTGCAGCGAGAACTGGCCGATGCGATAATCCGTCTGCAGCCCCTCGACGAGATCCGCATCCTTCTGGCGTGCGGAGCAAAGCCGAACGAACCAGTGACGCAGGGCCTGAGACCACTGCACTATGCGGTTTGGCAGAAGTACACCGATGCGGCCCAACTACTACTGGTACGAGGTGCGGACATCGACGCCACTGACGAGTGCGGATACTCAGCACTTCATCTCGCTGCGGAACACGGCTATCTGGATCTGGTTAAGTTGCTTCTGAAGTATGGGGCGAAGGTGGACCATCGGCAAGACACGGGCGAGCTTTTTCCCAGGTAACAGTCTACTTCGGGTCTCCTGGCTACACCCTCACCCTCAGGCCCGACGCGGGAACGCCGGAGTGCGGAAGTATAAGGATCGCGGCGCTGCCGTTGTTCCCATCAGGATCGATGGTATCGATCCAATCTTGACGGCCGTCGAAGTTGTCAAGCGCGTGCCAAGACGCTTCCCGATTATATAAATTAGTTGGACTGCCATGCGAGGCACGCCAGGAATCTTCTTTTATTATTTTTACCGATCATTAACTAATCGTAGCTTGGACGGCGCAACAATAACACGTAGCGAAAGGACGGATAAAATTAACAGATCGAATTGTATAAGGCAAGCAAAAGGCGGAGGGGTGAGTGGTACCGATCCGTTGCTGCATCGTTAAGTATTGCCCTTTATGTCATTGGAGTCTTGAGAATGGATACTTTCGCAGGACTATGTTTTGCGATGAACCTCTACGCTTAGCATTACGGAACCGGCACGTGGATGTAGCGCGAGTATTGTTGGAAGCAGGTGCGAATCCGAATAAAAGGTACTTCTTTGGCTCAGAGATCAATCTAGTCTCACCACTTGATCTGGAATGTATGGAACTCTTGCTAGCCTTTGGTGCGCAACCTAATACTAGGGACCGCGCGGGTTTAACACCCCTGATGAAGGCGTCTAGACTGCCACAGGTAGAGTTCACCCTGTGGTTCGCGTAAATTGCGAGGAGCAGTATGCTAATGGCGAAATAACGATTACCTAGGGCATCTCAGCTGTACTTCTCTTACTAAGTTATGGAGCAGACGTGAATTCTATGGCCGATGCTAGGCACGATTATCGAACAGTATTACATTATGCGATTCTTGGCGGAGATCCGGCTGTAATCAACTTGCTGCTCAAGCAAGGTGCACGCCTCGATCTTGGAACTGATTATCAGAAACCGACTGCTCTGGATTTAGCTATCCTAAAAGGAGATCCGTCCATTGTAGAGAAGCTATTAGGTGCAGGTAAGTTCCGAATAACTAATCTTGTCCCCGAAGAATATATTGAATGGAATAAGATTATATGTTTTTTACATAGGAGCGAACGTGAATGCAACTTCACCAATAATTGGATCACCATTGCACGTTGCTTGCGCGGACAATATTCCGAATAGACTGGAGATACTTTCGATGTTGCTGGAACGCGGAGCAGACCCCAACATGGTAATTCGTAGTGAGGAAGGTCTTTCCTTACGACCGGTACTAGCGGAATATGTTGCCTCAAATGAGAATCCTTCAGTAGAGGTGGTAGCACTTCTACTGAAGTACGGGGCCCGAGTAGTCATAAAGACACAATTTCGGGATCCTCACGGAATCTTGAATTCTCTACAAAATACAGCGGACAAGCCTCGATTACTCAGGGCACTTCTCGAGGCGGCAGAAAGCTTCGACCCTTGTATGATACGAAGGTCGAGTAGTCTGACGGACGCGCAGAAGGCCCTGGTAATGGAGGCTGCAAGAACACCCCTTCCTCTGACGCATCAAGCCAGACTGATAGTTCGTAAGCTCTGTGGGCCAAAATTACCGAAAATTGTCAGGTCACTTCAGCTACCACAGACACTACATCGTTATCTTCTTTACGACTTTCATTGAAACGGTACCTGATGCATTAAACCATCGGTGCAAGACTACTTTGTGATTTTAATGCAACGTACTTCTTCGCATTACCCTTACCGTTGCAATCCGCTGATTGTTGTTAAGACAATATAGGTATAATTTTAACCGTTATGGAAAAAACAAAGGAGTGGTATGAAGTGCGTTAACACCCGAAAACTCTTTAATTTCCAGTTTCAAGGTGGGAATTAAAGGCGTGATTGATCGCTATATCGATCGTACAATGTTCAAATTCAATACCGTACGTTCCCTTATTTTGCGTAGTTTGTTAAATATCAGATTTAACGGTCGCTCAAGAAACGGCCCCAATTTTGTACCTTCATATATATTGTAAGAATGTATGAATTACATGAACGCCTCTACAATAAAAATGTATATTATATTTGCAGATTGCTTGAAGTTCCTTCACCTGAAAATTACCTGCCACCTTCCCCATTCCTATATACCCTCGAAATAGCTGTGATATAATGCCACGCTGCTTAGATCGACATTCGTTTTGATTTGAAGATGAGTATTATACGCTTCAATACGGGAAATACACGAAATATCTTTCGAAAAATACAACAAAGTAGAGCTGATTTCTGTCTTCGAGCCAGATGTGAATCAGCACTGACGGAAACTTTTGGAATGTTAAACAAGTCGCAATAATGTTATAGTTATACTTTCAAGCATGCATATATATTACTGTTCAACTCTAATAGGACTTTAATTAAAAGGATAAAGCCGACAATACCAAAGAATGGTTGGCGCATTTTCAAATTATTTTGAAAAAGCACTTTTGATAGATATATAACATTAAGATTGCACTTTAAATGCACATTAAAGCACAGAAAACGATTGGAGCGGGGAAGACAAGAAGGATGTAAAGTACGCGGAAAGAGCGATAGTGTGTGTTGGCGTTGTTGGCTGATGTTGGCCTGATTCGGTGGCTACTTGGTGGCCGCTGCAGCGCAAGGCATCCGTCCTCACGATGGCTGCCGGTGTATTGAAGACGGTCCTGCGAAGGTCCACAGGACTATGGGCTGATAAAAGCCTGCTGAATATACCTGCGGGTCTATCAGCTCTTAACAGGTAATTTATATTGTGTTTTGAATGTTGCTCTATCTAGGTTATATAATCCAGACGTAACCTACGTCAACCTAGGTAATACGCATAACTCAGATCAGAGGAGAAACTCATGCATCCCTATCTTTCAGCCAACAAAAACGAAATGTCGGGCAATGGCAACCCGACAAAAAGTTTATGGAGTATTACAACAAACCCTTACTGTATGTTAACCAAGATGCTAAATGGGCACCACCAGAAGAGATAACAAAGGGAGGTCGTAGTGAAATCAAAACTATGAACATCAATTTTGGGCCCCAACATCCTGCTGCTCATGGTGTATTACGATTATTGTTGGAACTTGAAGGAGAGATTGTTTCTAGAGCTGATCCTCACATTGGTTTGTTACATCGTGGTACGGAGAAGTTAATAGAGTATAAGACATATATGCAAGCTCTGCCATACTTTGACCGCTTGGATTATGTATCTATGATGTGCAACGAGCAGTGTTTCTCTCTGGCTATTGAGAAGCTTCTAAATATAGATGTACCGTTGCGAGCAAAATATATTAGAAGTAAGTCTCATTACTTAATAGTGTAGCAAAGTAAAGTATTTTACAGAAACATTGCGAATGAAAATGTATTTTGTTTTAGCTTTGTTCGGTGAAATCACACGAATTTTAAACCACATGATGGGAATAGGAACACATGCGTTGGATGTCGGTGCTCTTACGCCATTTTTCTGGTTGTTTGAGGAAAGAGAAAAGCTCATGGAGTTTTATGAACGTGTCAGTGGCGCACGTATGCATGCTGCATATGTACGACCGGGTGGAGTGTCATTGGATATGCCTTTGGGTTTGATGGATGATATTTATGATTGGGCAAGCAGATTTGGAGAACGATTAGATGAAGTCGAGGATCTTTTGAGTTGCAATAGAATTTGGATGAATCGATTGGTGGATGTTGGAACTATTTCAGCTCAAGATGCTCTTGCATTGGGTTTCAGTGGTGTCATGGTACGAGGTAGTGGCATCAAATGGGATATCAGAAAGTCTGAGCCCTATGATGCATACGATCTAGTTGATTTTGATATACCTATAGGAGTAAATGGTGATTGTTATGACAGGTAAGTTTCGAATGTGTAAATCTGATGATTATCATCGTATATATCGATATTATATATCATCTTGCAATTTTACTTAAGGTATTTAATCCGAATGCAAGAAATGCGTGAATCGCTCCGAATTATTTCTCAATGCTTGAACCAAATGCCAGCGGGTGAAGTAAGATGCGACGATGCGAAAATTGTTCCACCAAGGCGCGAAGAAATGAAGACGAGTATGGAAGCCCTTATTCACCACTTCAAACTTTACACACAAGGATTCCAAGTACCGCCGGGTTCCACGTACACTGCGATTGAAGCACCGAAGGGTGAATTCGGTGTCTATCTTGTCAGTGATGGAACAAGCAAGCCCTACAGATGTAAAATTAAAGCACCAGGATTCGCTCACTTAGCTGGCGTGATGGACATGGGCAAAGGATGTTTCCTGGCTGACATCGTAGCTATTATTGGTACCCTCGACGTTGTGTTTGGAGAAATTGATAGATAATTCCCCCCCCTCTTTCCACTTCAAGTAATGTGTAAGTAGAAGCGAATAAGAATGTACTAGCGTTGGTAAACTAGCAGCGCGTGCGGTCTTGAATTACAATTGGAAATAAAGATGTTTCCTTGTTACCAAGTTTCACGTAATAATTTATGTCATTAATGTAAGCTAAAGTATAGTGCATAAATTATACGAGTTTTCCGAATTATTATTAATAACAATAGTAACAAATTTCCAAAGACATTTCCAAAGAGTGTTCAATCATTCATTTTATTTTTTTTATTTTTTACTTTTCTTTTTTTTCTTTGTTGTGGTGTCCGGCACGTCGGTATCGAGTTCCATAGACTCCATATTCTCTGTAACATCCATCATCTGTGCCCTTCCCTGTGTTTCAGATACATCTCCACTGCCAAATTTGCGAAATACTTGCTTCCTTTCTTTAAATCTGCCAGACACTACAGTATAAAATGTACATATTAATGATACAAATCAATTTGCCGTTAACATCAACGTCACGTTACTTACCTTCGGATATTTCCGCGAAATCGAAGACTTTGAAATTATGGGCTTTGTTATCACCACCGACCGTAAATACAAATGCATTATCTGGATTCGATGCCAAGCATTGCAGAGCTCCGAGATTAGTTTTCTTTTCATATACAGACCAGGGTTCAGTGGTATCAAGAATGTCCCATACTTTTATAGTACCATCATTTGAAGATGATACTAAGAAACCAGGGCACGATGAACTTAATGATAAACCTGAAGCATAATTCAATTTAGATGTAGTAGAAGTATGCTCTATTTCTCGATTTAATCTTTTATTTCATACCTGTAACTTCTTTTTCATGGGCCTGCACTTCCCAAACTGGATTTTCATTTCGTACATCAAGGTACGATATATAACCGTTATTAGTACTAGCAAGAAAATAATTCGAGTCAAAGTGATTCCATAAAACTCGTTCTACTTCGCCTCTTGCCTTCCAACTTTTTGTCATTGCCTCTTGTCTGCAATCGAATAATCTGACACACCTAGATGAGGAATAGTTTGAAGTAGTCAGTGTTCTTCCTTTTCGAATTCTATGCTGTGGGACTTACGTATCAGCGCAACCGGTTAACAACTCATGAGTTTCTGTTGGATGCCATTTTATTGATTGTACTTTCTCCTCAAATGAATCGAATTTATTAACAGGAGTACCATTTTCCAAATCCCATAAGAGTACTGTTTGGTCAACTGATCCACTCGCGAGTACATGTCTATATCATATGAATTTCTTAATTAACTCAAATTCGACATTGATTATAAATATATTTTGGCTGAACTTACATATAATTTTCATTCCATGCAAGGTCCAACACAGCATCCTTATGTCCAATGCGTTTTAACTTTTTCTTTTTGCTTGGTTTGCAACCAAGCTTATATGCAGGTTCTAAACAATCTATTAGATCTAAGTCCCACACCTCTATGATGGGAGTCATGTAGCCAATGGCACATAAGTTACCTAAAAGAATATTTCAAGCATTATATGAATCGGTAACTTGTGAAAGATACCAAGTGATAGACTTACTAGGCTTTGAATCGGCAGGATCATAGTTCAACCATTCTATACACAAGGGAAAGGAAGGCAATAATATATCATGGTGACAATAAAACGAACCCTCTGCTTCATTGAAAACTGTAATCAATAAATAATCTTGGTTAATAATGAGGTCAATGGTGAAGACTAAATAATATCTAAGATGCTTACCATATACTTCTAATATGCTGGCATCTCCTTCAACTCTACCCAACAGCACTAAATTATCATCAGTTTTTATTAAATCATCTTCTTTTTCGGAGTCATTATCGTCACCAGTTACAAGTGGATCTTTTCCATCTTTGCCAAAAGTAGCAATGTTACTGATATTGCAGTGTATGTTTCCAGCTAGATGACAGAATTTCAATGTGAACCTGATTCTTTTATCACAATGATCACTTTAGTCTTTGTTACCTTACATTCTTCGTCATATTTTTCGAAATCATACTCATCTCCTTGCACTGACTCTGCATTGACTACTTCAGTGGTTTTATTTTGTGTCGGTTCTTTCGGAGATTCGCTATCTGAATCGCTTTCATTATCCCTAAAACGTTGGGAAAAATATAAAGAAAAGTTGCCATCATGAGGAATCTCATGTTACTTTTAACAGCATTCTGTTACATACTGTAGATCGGAATGAGTTTGCTTGATAATCTTCTCCAATTCTTGAGGTGTTAATTCCACCTATAAAGAAGATATAATATTCATATTATCTGAATTCTGAGTAAATGAAACTTTATTTAAAATGTCACATGCATGACATTCAAACAGTGTTCGACATCTGTGTAAATGATATCCTTTGACACGAGACCTTTTCTGGAGTGGCTGCTGCGACGCCTTTTCTCACCCACGCTGTGCATGGTATCACATTCATTTTTACAGAAAAACTATGAAAAACTATATATTGTTTTTGAATTAAGCTTAACCCTGCTTTATCCTGTCTTGCACTCTAAAACCACGTGGTTTTCGAGGACCCGGTGATGCACGGTGCACGGTGCACTATCGATATTCGATATATCGACCACGACATCGACACGCGAAATGTCTGTCGATTACCGATTCACTCACGGCGTATCGATAATCGTTACTTGTTGAATAGATTAAAGTGGATCAAAGTGGATTGTAGTGTGTCAGTGCTACGTGCTGCAGAATTAATCAAGTTATAACAAGTATTTCAATCGAATCGAGGGAAGCAATTCGCAAGTCCCATAGGAAGGTGAGTACACATTTCAGTTAGAGTTCATATTCATTTTTCATTGAATCTCATCAATGTTTGTAGAATGTCTACGCAGAGAACTTGTGATTTTTAACATAACGAATCCTTAATCGTAATATATTATAACAGCTGAAGAATAATCTATCTTCCATTCAGCTTTACATTCTTTCGTGTATTCTTCATCGTCAGTGTTGTGTAATGGTGATCTTTTAACATAAATCATTTTACTTGATATTGAAGACTTCCTAACCCAAGCACTTCAGCAAGCAGAAATATTCTCTTGTCGGCTGAAACATTTATCTTTTAATGGAACTTCCAGTAAAATGAATAGCTCATCAGATCCTCGTCGCCCGGAGAGGGCAATCCGGTATAAACCTGCCTCGGTCAACAATCAAGCTCAACCAGGGGATAACTCGACGACAGACAACATGACTATCCTTGGAATGGTCTTTAGTATGTGCGGTTTAATGATGAGGCTGAAGTGGTGTGCTTGGGTGGCTCTTTATTGTTCCTGCATCAGCTTTGCCAAGTCAAAGGCAACCGAAGACATCAAGCAAATTCTCAGTGGTTTCATGCTTTCTATATCAGCTGTTGTCATGTCTTATGTACAATACCCGCAACCAATGACACCGCCATGGGCAAGTGCAGTGCAATAAGAACTGACCAATAAATAGTGATCGAAAGAACTCTTAACAAGAATAATCATATACCGCAAACAGCCTTGTGGATGATTCTGAGCAAACATAATAGGAAATGCATTTTGATGTGTCTATTGTTATACATAGTGCGAGGAAATATAGGAAAAATGAATTTTTTTTATTTGTTATAAAGTACTATGTTTTATTACATTAAAATCAACTTCCCACTGTGTACCTTCATTCGTCTAATGATATTCTACAAATGTCACTCATAGTGGATCAATAAATATTACATTTTTTCGAATTGTATATCCTAATGACTAGATTTAGGTGAATAAAAGCTACTCTACCTTCTTTTTACATAAGTACAATTTCGATAAAGTTTCTCGTGTGTCATTCAGAGCCGTTTTATGATCACACACTCCTTCACATCGCTAGTTGATGTCGACAACCGTTTCCTCGCTATGGGGAACGAATTATTTATGTCGTGCAGTCATATGTATGCAATGTTCTACGGTAAAATTGAATATTGACAAAAATAACTCGTACTCAACGAAATAGTTGTTTAAATATTTACAGGAATTCGTGTGAAAAACAAGTTTTACATGCACTGCGTGCATAACGTCGATTCTGTGTAGGCCGATTTCGAATTGTGAAATGCACTATATCGGATGTTAGAATGTTAGTCTAAATTAAGTGGATATTTGGATTTCCAGATCATCACTTCATCTCAGTCTGTCGGTTTCTCCCACACTCGTCTTCCACACAGACATAGCTGTCATACTTTCGAAAATATATATTTTATTTCATAAGTTTCTGCTGCGTAGTGAAAAGTTGCATATTGTACGAGAATGCGCTCACTATTAGTTGAATCGAGCTAGGCGATACATTTTGGAAATGTGTTCTTTCTCCTAACGAAGGAGAAAGTCTTGCATTCAATTTGCTATGTCTGAGGAAATCTTAGCGAAAGGCTGTATAAAACGAGGATACCATACATGGCCCCTTCAGTTTCTACATTAGGACGTTCCAGAGATCCCATATGCTTCCACCTCCGCAGGACTCCCAAGAGTGTTTGTGACGGAAGCCAGAGCAGCCGAGTTTTCTGTAATTATAGCCCGCGTATTTTCGTGGTCCCAGGTCGGGCCTGAAGTGGCAATTACACACTACTTTCCCCTCGTCCGACATGTGTAATCGGATAAACATATTTTTTCCTTTTAGCATTAAAGAAGGGTGAACTGTGTTGACCATGGGTTGGAGTCGGCGAAAGGCCACGAAGCAAAGGTAACGCGGCATCGCCTGGAACAGCTACGGGATCCAACTTTTTCTTCCATTCCGCACCCAAGTCCGTGGCTGGTGCCATAATGCCCTTGCACTCCGGAGAACTTCGTACGCTGAGGAAAACATCGTTGCTACTGTCCCGTTGCCCGGAGGAACTCTGAAATCAATCAGTCTCCCAATTGTATACCGACCGGAGCGAAACTATTCGGTGCCATTTCCGCGAAGGTTTTGTACCTTCGCTTCATAAAAGTCCAGGCTGGAATCGTTCTCCTCTTCGGCGTATCCAGTCTGTAGGCGGTTCGAGGTATGAGAAGTCTTGGAGGAATGAGAGGACGCGTGGCTAGAGGAATTCTCTGATAAGTCATCGGTGCAGCATGCTGCCGTGCAGATTCTATGTTCCCTGTGAACAGAAGCAGTCGTCGCTAGACGTTAAAGTAGTAAGGCTTTGGAAATATTGCCTTCCGCATATTGCACGATCTTAGAAGGAAGACCTCAAGCTGTAGCTGAAGACCTGCTACGCAAGAATACCTTCTAATGACGATGGAATCTCTTCTTCTCGGTACGGGCGGCGGAAGACCAGCGGCTAAGCTCTTGGCGCTCTCGTAGCTCGCCTCGCTATTGCCGCTGCTGGTATTACTGCCGCTGTTCTCCCTCATGAAATAGTTCTTCGCCGAGAGCATGGCAAAATGAAGGTTGCTCTTCGGGTCGTCCGCCGCCGTCGACAAGTTTCCCGGAATCTTGGGCGTTCGCCTCATGGCTCTGGGGGCTGGTACCGGCGATGGTGGATTGCTCGACGCTTCCGAGAGCGTTTCCGGGGTGGCAAGGGGTGCGGTGCGCGACGAGCAATCCCAATCACCTCGGCGATTCGACCTTTACACCAAAATGACATTAAAGCTTCCTACCTTTAATATTTCGGCATTCAAACTCGCCGGAGAATAACGCTCGTTCGACCTCACCCTCGTTTTGCTTTCTAAAGTTCGCCAAGGATCAGTGAATATACCATTGCGCCAATTAGCGAGTACGCACGGTCTTTTACTCTAATAAGAGAGATTTCCTTAATGAAGAGTGTGAGATTGCCGCGTGCCCGATACTTAAAGCGTGATGACCGTGTATTGTGAGAGAGAAGCGAAGGTGAATGAGGTGACGAGAGAATCCTTAATGATTCGTGATCGAGCTAAAGTGCGAATTGGATCTACAACCCCACCCTGTACCCTTTCGAAATATCCTACTGTAGTATCCTGTCGGTGTCAGGTCGAAGCCCGGTCTTCCGGTATGTGGGTAAAAGAGCTATTCTTACAATGCACTTCCGTCGGCCCTAGGTGTGTGAAGTAATTCGCTGGCCAGACTGACGTACTCCCATGGTATCCCTCTGGAATCGACGCTGAGCTCGCGGCCTGCCTGTGGGAATTCAGCGGGACTCTGGAGGGATGTGAAGCTCGTCTCCAGCCAAAGCTTGTGTGGTGGTATACCAGCCAGGTTGCCTAGGTGTGATTTCACTGGACTGGACGGCGATAACAAGGCACGCATTTCCTGCTCGGTCTCGATCTCCTGGGCTTCGGCGAGCTCGCGTGCTTCCGACGCCTCGGTGGACGATGCGTGACCGGAAGTCAATCTTTGTGGCTTCGCTGGTCCCAGGGTGGTTACAACCTGACATATCCACACGCGTATCCATGTTATCCTTGCGAGATTTCCAGCGTCGCCTCATCGCTTTCCCCGTTTAATATTGAGATGCACATCTCGCACACTTATCCAGCCAAGTAAACATGAAGACAAATCCGGCTCGCGCGTCTCCAGGTACGATGGAAGCATAGTCGAAGGTGCGATTGTGGGATTGTAGTATGTTTCAACGTGTGCTGTGTGTGCGCGCACGTACGCAACCCTCGCTCGAGATGTTCCGATGCGATGTTCCGATTGTGCGAGTATCGAGTTTCACGAGTAGCACTGACATAATAGGAAATGATAATCGGAACTGACGAGCGATGGAATGCGCACGGGCGATTCATCGAGTTCTGCGGCATTCGAGTGCATACCGCGTAATTATTCCCCGGGATTATAGTGCTGTCGACTACTTAAAACACACACACACACACACACACACACACACACTCGCACACACATGTACACTAGCTGTACAACAGGAACTTTAGTGATCTAAACGATGCGTGGTGCATATGCATGCTCGATCGTGTCAAGTGGCACTCTCCACTATAATCGACAATTACCCTTTGTACCTCTGGATCTCTCTCGTGTGTCTACCATTGTTACCCTTACAAGTGCAATTTACCTCAATGCATACGCCTTACGTTCGAACAACGATCTCATTCTGTCTTATTACCCAGCACGGTAGAATTCCCATTCAAGTGCCTCCATCCCGATAACCTGTGCGCGTTAGTGCATAACCGTCATTCAATTACCCCAACGGATTATGTCCGTGAATAATAGCATGCAGAGCGGAGTGTGCTAATGTGCGTTGCGGCGCATAATGTTAGGCAGCAACGAGAATGAAGGAGAGAGAGAGAGAAAGAGAGAGGGGGGGGCGGAGGGCGGTGTGTATGTGTCATTCAATTCTCGAATGCCATGCAATCTCTGGGAAACGAGCGCGCATCTTGGCGAGCTCACACGTCTTCACCAAGGAAACCCTCGTTCGCCAGTCATCCAACGGTACCCACTGATGTCCCAGGCGAAAGTGGAGCAGTATCGAGAGGAATCATGCTTGAACTATTCAAACTTATATCTGCCAGAGAGGGAAACATCGGCTGTGATTTCTAGGAGGGTGTAAAGGCCGAACGAAAGAGATGAGGAGGGCAGGGGTTGAAAGGTACCTTGTCTCGTGGCGAGATGAGGGTGTGGTGGTGGCATAGACGTCGGCGTCCGTCGCCGTCGCCGACGACGAATTTTGATGTTGGAGTTCGAGCTGCCGTGCTTCCGGCCTTTGATGGTAGTTCGGTAGCTGGTCCGTTGTAGGGGTTGCACGCGTCGCTGATGCAGCCGCTGCACCGGCCGACTCTGCAGCAGCCCGATCTCTGCGCGCTGACACCTAATCCACACCACACACCCTCAGCCACACTTAGTCTCCCCCATCGTGAGATTGCCGATCGACGACCACCAACGTCGTCAACTCGCCATTGGGAAAACCACTGTGCAGCCACCCCCGTCTCCGCGATACTAGTTTTTAGGGGGCTACTAGTTTCTAAAATGGACCAGCCACCTTTTTCTAAAGTCTAAATGCTTCTAGTTTGGGTGCAATGTCCTCGTGGGGATGTGTACCTGCAGCATTGCATTGGTAAAGAACCCAAAAGCCCTACCGTGACGTGACTGTCGTACTGCGGATGCTGCGGGATGCCCCACTGGATCACAGGCAACTAAGCTTACCGTTCGCTAACGAGCACTTAGTTCTTTGATGCAACCCCTAGGAAACTTCGAACACCACTATCTACGTGCTACCTTTACTCGGGAACTCAAGTCACTAGTCTCACATTACTCTACTACGGTCTAGCGGAGTTTAATCTAAGATCGTACTACTTTCTCGAATGCAGAGTACGTCTGGCATAGTAATCGGCATGCAAAGCAGAAGAGACGCATTGCTGAAAGGTGAAGCATCTGTTGGAACTGCTGGCTGTGCTGAGAATAATAGTGCTAAAGAAATCTGGAAAGAAGCAAAGTTAGAAGATAGAAGCAGAGGCATCGAGAGATTTCTCTCTCTAAGAAGCAGGTGTTCTACGCGTAGCATTAAGAATATCTCATTATCTGCAAACACCCACCCACACACCCACACACACACACACACGACTATTGTACACAACGTCGAGAGGACGCACTACCATTAAACAGACATCCGTTATTACCTGTGTCGCTCAATAGCAAGACAGGAAGCAGTACGTGATAAATAAATGACAACATTTTCATGGCAGAGAGTGTATTGATCGAAGTATAGCGTACATTGCAAATCATACAAGGACCGACCACTTACAGTAATGCAATCAAAACGACCAACAAAGTGGGATACAATAGTTTCGTTTAGCGCGAGCCAACTTCCTTGCGGCTCAGAGTCTCTATGTACAAATTGTATCGTATAAAAATATATATATATGTCACACTCGCACGTTTATACTCTACATTATCGCGTTAAATGCTCTCGTATTGTGCGCGGCTGACGACTCTCTGGTTGATCTGAGCGACTCGATATCATTGTGCATCGTGAAGTGGAGAGAAAGTCGTTTTGGGTGCAGTAGACAGAAGGAAGAGGTTTACGGGCGAGATAAACAGAAACAATGCTATCCCGACCGGGCATTGGATTATGCGGTAAAGCTACACGTGTATCTCGTGTAAGTGTTACAATACTCCATGCAGTGTCAGAATCATGCGTGTCTGTTACACGAGCTTTAGTGAAACCCGTAAATACTGGGACCAACTCTGTTTCTATCTTGCGAGTGTCACTGAGGTAGAAAAAAAGTATACTATACGCTAAATCATAAGAAATTAAGATATACATGTGCCTCCAGCGGTTCTGAGGCTAAACAATAACAACTGTCAATACAACGATGCTACACTGAGAAAGGAGTACGCTACGCTATTATCGAGTTAACTATCACTACTACCGCTTTCAACGCGGCGTCATACTATCATAAATAATAAGTCACATCTAGACACACTGTACAATAAATATCAACGAAATCAAAGTGTACCCTAAACGTGTAAGAGTTCAGAGTCCGTCAGTCGGGAGTGATAATTCGTTTTAGGGAATCGCGGCGTCAATCGGGCACCCGTCGGGAATGACAGTCTTTCGATGGGTTCTTAATGACTGGCGCTCAAGGGAGAATATGGACCAGACGTTTCGTTATGTGGCAGGTTCCTGCTCGTTATACTCGTGTACCTCCACGTTGACGACAATGCATCCATTATTCGTATCGGTGGAATCGGAGGTAGCGAAACGGACGTGTTTACGGGGTCGAGTCGGATCATTAACAGATACAGCTTCCTCGAATCTTTCGATTATGATATTCGAAGTCTGCTCCTCTTCCTTTAAAACGTCCGGACTGTCTGCCGTCTCTTCCAAAGGCTCGTAATTACCCGGTCTTACCGAAGGTAACCGGCTAACCGGACTCTGGGTCTTTTTCATCTCCCGGATTATCGTGTCGGCTTGGCTTACCTTGCTCAGTGCTTTCAGCATGCTGTCCGGCATGTGGTCCTGAATCATCACCGGGCTGATCAGCACCTCGTCAAAGTCACACGGTCCGGCCCACAGCGCTTGGTAAACCGGCTCGCGTTTGTTCAACACTTGCCTGAAATTTGAGGGAAAGTCGCGCATATAATCTTAAGGATTTTCAAGGTCGGCGCTTAGGGGCTTTTCGCAAGGGAGGATATTCTCCCTCTCAAAGTTCCGCGCACCGCTTCCTAGATCTGTGACCACTACGAGAGAGAGAGAGAGAGAGAGAGAGAGAGAGAGAGAGAGAGAGAGAGAGAGAGAGAGAGAGAGAGAGAGAGAGAGAGAGATAAAGAGAAAGTAGGGAGACATCATGCATTTAGGTGCATTCACAAGTCGTATTTTACGGAGCTACAAATATCTCAGGATACCTCATATGCATGTACTTGGAGAACTATATATTAAATTACGCGACTGCTAGATAGTACTTTGGGTGGACTATAACAGTTCTGATCGCGGGCAAGATCATGCATTCATTGGAGCCGACTGTTCTAATGAGTGGGGTCATTCATTACGGAGCAAGAAAGATCGGAATGTGCAGAAGACAAGACACGGGGCAGGGGAGAGACAAAGAGAAAGAGAGAAAGAGAGTATTGGAGTAAAGATAGTATTCCAAGATGCATGCGGGCACATCTCTGCGAGTGGCAATACCCCTTCTATAGCAGTCCTGCAAAAACATGTACGAGAGAGTTCTCTTTGATAAACGTACCTCCAACGCGTCTCATACTTTTGCCTAGAAACGAAAAACAGCATCGATTAAAATCCCGCTTGCACCGCTCGGCGAGTCAGACGCGTTCCTTCCGAGAGATTCGCACGACGCGTCCAAGGTTGGCGAGTGAGATTATTATGAGTGAGGTCGAGACTTACTCTCCCTTGTTGGGGTGATGTCGAACGACGTGTATTATTCGGCCAGGTGGGTAAAGAGGTCGATGCAACGTCAACGCGATGCTGGAATCACTTGGAACGACAGCCTGCGATCGCGCTAGGTCCTTGTCCCGTTGGTATTCGCTGATACATCCACCGGCTTCCAAATTCGCTGCCGACGTCGGGGTCGAACCGCAACCGCAGCACATCACGGAGCATGCTATCGTTTTCCACTGAAACGTAACGTCCATTGCTCGATTGCTTTATTCACTATATTGATATAAACTCCCTTAAGGGATAGTATCGTTGTTTAAATGAAATTTAGTTAATATTGTGTTTATAATTTTTAGTAGTCAATTATTATCTTTGAATAATAAAATGAAATGTAGTCATGTAGTCGAATTTTTATTTATATTTGCGAGCGCTAGTGTAATGTAGGTTCTTTCTATTTGTTAAAAGAAATGAAAGAGAACCAACCGATGGACACTACACTGACGGGAGTTCTGAGAATCACTAGATGCTTCGCTCGCAGTCTCGTCGGGCGATTAATCGCTTGGGGAGGCGGCAACATTAAAAAAGGAAAAAAGGGGGAAAAAAAGAGCGCTCGCCACGTGAGAGGTGCAGAATCACGTGTTTAAGAGAGATCGAGCGATACAGAGGGTAGACACGGCGCGTTTTGCTTTTGATCCGTTGGCGTAGCTTTGTACCTTTGGATCGACGCTCCTCTTGATAGCATTTATGAGATCGGCCCTCAGACTTTCCATCTGGCGAAGCCCTATCCTAGGCACGACATCCTTCCCAACTACTACCGAGGTAATAAACTCCTGGGAGTACTGCTGAGCTGGCATGCTCAAGAGTCCTCCCGGTGGTGCGAAGGAGAAGCAAACTAAGTCAGGATATTCTTGCCTTAGAAGGATTGCGAGTATCGCAGCGGTACCCGCTCCCAAAGAATGCCCTACGAGTGTCAGTCCAAACTGATGGGTGCCTCTCGAAGGGTCCTGAAGCAGAGATATTTCACGTGTCCAATCGAACACTTAGTCTTTTTCAATAAACAATATTATACTATAATAATTATGAGCTCCTCAAAAACTTAATACAAAATTTAACTAATAGTTCAAAACAACGCGGGAATATTTAATGATCAAAGATTTCCATCGACAACTGTTTCAATAATGTAAAATAATAGAGAAAGATCTGTCTTTCTCTGTATGTTTCATGGAGGTTTGTAGTAATTGACTTTTGTATTTCAATGCTGTTAGTCATTATAATTCAAAGTTAGCTTCGAGCGTAGGTTGACACAGATAGCAAACGCATTTATTTACATAATTGTTCGTGCTGCGTGCCACTGATAAATATTGAGGTGAGTCATTGGCACGTGTGATAGTGATGTAATGGGAAGTATGTTGAACTTCGTACCTTGGCCAGTGCTCGCGTGATAATGCCTTCCTCCGCTAGCTTCTTTCGTATGTATTCGGCCGCCTGGACCATCCCTTTGTGGCCCAACCAATCTTCCTTTGGCGGCGTTAATGGCAGCACTTCTCCCTCAGCATTCAAGTCTGTTAATACGTCCTTCATGCTGAGAGTACCGCGTATACTTACAACCACCTGGAAAAGAATTGACCCGGTCTCTGCTATTACAGTAAAAATAACTTGCACGCCAAGTATTAATTAATCATCATAAAATGATATTTTTTCATGCGAGAAATTAATTTGCGCCCTCGTTGAGGGTTGAAACTTCGAAGCTACAGCAATTTGACAGAGTGAAGCGAACTGCGCTGTGGAATTAATAGCCGATGAAAAATTCATGGTGCGCAAGGCGCGTGCGAGTTCTAGTAACGAGACTCATTTAGTTTGCAATTAAGCGGCCGAAATCCAGCGCAGTCCCGAGTGGATGCTGTATTTTAATTATTTTAATTACCATTGCACCAACAATAATTGAAAGCATCTCGGTCGGTTATTTACGTTCATTTAACGAACTCTCTCTACTCGGCAACGATCGCTGACGCAATCCAGGTTGATTCAGCAGTGCTTTTATAAAGGGAGATTCTATTTAGTTATTTTTCAAAACACGATCCAGCTGCCGTGGGAGATTACTTCTCGGATGAGCGAGAGTGAGCTACGAAACTGAAAGTAACCGGATGCTTTTGCGAGTGCGGACCTTTCTTTTCGTGTAGTCGAGCGCAACGAAGAAGGGCGTCTCGCCGACGTCGACGTGGAAAGTCGCGTAAATAACTTCCACCTCGCCGATCTCGACCATCCTCTTGAGAGCGGCGTAATTGCACTGGCAGCAATTGTCCTCAACGACGGTGGCGTCGTCCTCGTAGCTGACGCAGGGAAAGCAGCCGCATCGTAACCTGTATGGCAAAATTCCAAATGAACCGCTAGTCCAACGTGCGATCTTACAACCGGCTGATGCTACCACCGTCTCTCGTCTGCAAACACCATTAAAAGAATTCTCGCCCGTTTAACTCGCATCGGAGCAGCTTTCGAGCTACCGGCGGTAAGTTTAATCCTACGATTGAACTGCCAGCCAAAAATAATACCAGCCTAACCGCGGAGCAGAGCGGGCGTATTTTGCGGGCGGATAGTTTTCCGAGCTAATCGATTAGAAACGGTTGCCTAAGGTATTAGTTATAGCTGCTGGCACGAGCATGCAATAAGGTAGCGTTGTCGCCGTTGAATTACCTGGTGCACAACTGGCAGAGCCCGGTGGAGTGATTAACGAGGAACATGGGCCAACCGTAAGCGGCCAGGGCGAAGTGCATATAGTGGATTGCCGACTGGAAGTGGCCGAGATCGCCGTCCTCGGTCAAGGACAGGAATTTCGTGCGTGGTGTCACTGGCACTCCCGAAAGAAATTCGTACGTGTCGTTCTTCCGCTGTTTCACTATAAGCTCGCGCTCGATTTTCTGGAATTTCCGTAGCAGTACCAAACCAGCCACCACGTCCGATGGAACCACGTCGAGATCTCGGAAAAAGTCGCTTAACAGCCGAGCGATATCTGCGAACGAATTCTAAAGCGATATTTTTTTGTTATTAAATTAGTTATAAATAATTTTGTCTCTCATTAGAAATCGATTCCAGTTGTATGACTTACTCGACTCCTGTCTGAATTTCCCATACAGCAAAAGAGTAGTCTGCACCTGTTGTCCCAGCTGTTTTGATAGGCACGTATGACTTTGCTAGAATAGACAAATTCATTAAAGTTGTTGGTATATTTAATCTATGGAATGGTATTTCAATAATTAGATCTTCTTCTCTACTGGAATTACAGGGTAAATAGTTGGTCAATTATCTAGCTAATGAATCAAGCAGAGATTGATCAATGGAGACATCAGGAAATGGCAGTCCCGGAGTGAAAAAGTGTGTCGCCAATGAGGGATGAATAGTGCTTTGCCAGTAAAAGTCGCGTCGTTCGAGTTGAAACAGATGGTAATCGAGGCAGACATCGCATTGAATTGAGAATCGTTAAATACCGTTGCCGCCAGTTTCTGTTTCTGCTGCCACTGCGTTTGTAATGCAATCTGCCGCACCTCGACTCTGCTTCTCGCATGCTCCGTTGATATTTCTTCATTTTCACCCACGATCGTCCAGCAGCATCGTACGTGCACCATACAGTCACCATTACTGACGCCAGGACGCACCAATTCGAGATCACTAAACCTGTGGCAGAGTATCGTACGAAAAGACTTTTCCTAATACTAACACTCAAATACTCGAAAAGAATTTATACACAATTTATTTTATGTGATTTTATTTTTATTATATGAAAATGTAAAAGTATTGTGTTAAAATATTGTGAAAGTAGTAGTATTTGACTCACCTAATACTATATCTTTGGCTTGTTCTACTGGACACGTTTGGTAATAATACACTAGCCAGGTAACACCCGCAGACAGCCATCCGGCCTCCACCAGAAATAGGACTGAAAAGAAATTGCATCTAACAATTCCTGAATTGCATAAAACATCCTTGTTTTAGTACTCGGAAGAAGAGTACTAACTGATGCTTTACACCTTGCAATCGCTTGAATGAGCACAAAAGCTTTTTCATCGTGAATCACTAGTATCTCTCGCATGAAAGGAAGTGTGTCGGTACGGATAGCGTTGCTCGTCACACCGGATAAGTGAAAAATGTATTGACTGTGCTTCCTTCGGTTACTCGACAACCGATGCCTTATAACGGAAGCATCCGCTCTCTTTCCCTTACAATGACCAGCCCTTGCCAGTAACTGACTTCGCACCATTGGAAAGTAGTATGACCCATTTTCAACCCCGCCTACTCTCTCACCTATACAAATTCCCTACGCACGGACGACAAAAGGTCAAATAAGAGTTTCCCTGGAATCACGAAAAGCAAGTTCGACATGCAACTGGTACTTGTTCGGGTGCATTACTACAGGGAATTCTGTCAGTGGAAATTCTCCCCATTCGATTTGCGGGACATATCCGCAGTGGAATACTAATACTAACGTCAGGCAGGTTGAGTTGCAGTAGAATGGGGACGTCTGATTTGTCGTGTATTCGAAGACGTCCGGTTGGAAGGTCGATGTCCGCAGCGAGGCGCATCGGATAGCCGAAATCACAGTTGACATTTAGAATGAAAAGATCGAAGGGTGGAGCGAGAAGGCGACACGACTAGCAGTTGCAGTCGACGGACTTTGGCACCCAATACATATCGGCCAATCAGTGACACGTGATCGGAATACCGTGTGCTGTGCTCGAGGAGATAGGATGGGTGTGCAAGGATAGCCGGAAGAAAGGTAGCCTGGACTCTGGATAGCTTCCAGAACCGTTAATACTCGAGGAGACCATTTGTCTCCTTGATTCACCGAGGAAACCAAGAGAGAATGGTTTCTGGCTGATATAGAATCGAAGTAATTCTCGATACTCGGCATCTGCGGCAGGCGAGTGTCACTGACGCTCCATGAGTGATGCACCCATTAAATAACTTACAGACGATCTACGAAGGAACGAGGAAGTTGAAATGAAAGCGTTACTCGAGACGAGTCTCGGGTTGCGCGTGACTTTCCGAAAGTTATGAAAGTCTGAGTAGTGGCAGCAGTTCGAGCTTCTTGATGGATGTCTGCGTGGAGGTGCTATATTCGACTTGGCTCGCCGAAATAGCTGAATGGCCCGAAAACGCGGCATCAACCGGATTCCACGATAACAGTGTCAAGCTTAAGTAGAATAAAGCTAGTGGAAGCTAAACTGGAATTCACTGATATCATCCGGCTCTCGAAAACTCTTACCTTCTTAGTAAGCTTGCGTGGATGTACATAGCGGGAAGGCACGTAAACACGAGCTTTCAAGTGCAAGCCGAGCCACTTGTGCTTCCTGTGTTCAAATTACAAGAACTCGTTTGGAAGATCAGGTATTGGCTGCTTCCCTCGCGAGCATTTTCTCCCTCGTGAGTGGTCGTTTATTACGGCCACGGACTTAAGGGTAAAGGCCCCGGGCTCTTATTAATATTCGCCCCTCGCCTGACGAAGAAGATTGGAAAAAGCGGTGGGGTGAAGGCTTCATTAGCAAGCGCCTGGACTGCTCTCTACTTAATATCGATTACGATCCCGTGCCCCGGAATCATCCTACTCCCAATGCAAACTATTCTTCATTCGTGAAGCTCTCTTTCCGCACTGCTGATAACTAATCAGCACTGGGGGGGTTCAATTAATACCCGCTTCAACTCAGCTCTATCACTCTTCTCTTTTATTTGCGCCTGACATTAATAATGCTTATTAGCAAGGAAAATAGAATACCTCAAACTCTGATAGAATGTCCCTATCGTTGTAAAGTCAACACGAACCTCGGAGATATGATCGCCGGGAGAATTATTAGTTCTATGCACCACTCTCCGCTGATATAGACATAAACCTATCCTGTTTCACGCACATCATTAAAGCTTAATGGAGTTTGCGGCTGGAATGTTGAAGGACTCATCAGCTCGTATATCAAGCGAGGGAAAGAGAAAGAGAGACGTAGAAAGTCATCTCTCAGAGAGAATACAATGTATCATTGGGAAAATTGTGAATCAACAATACTATTGCGCTAACTGTCGAAAACATGTATGTCTGTCGAACATATAACAAACAGATTCGTATCTCGGTTGTCCTAGGTCACTGTCGAAAATGTCAAGAAATGTCGAGGTTGCTGAGTTTTATAATAAGAGCAGCAGCTACCACGGTTAGCCCACATTTCCCACCGCCCTTTTTCTTTTTCTTTTTTTATGTCTGCCTCGACGAGTGCGTGCCCATGAGGATCTCGTAACGCCCACGTCCCGGCGTCCAGAAATTCCTGCTTTTTTGTTCCCTCTTTATATTCCTTACGCTCCAGTTTCAATACTGGCTATGTAAAATACGTCACCAGTGGAACGTGGTTCGTTGGATTTACGAGGTCTCCTTGTGCCATGTACCAGGCAAATTGCGCTTAGCTATACATACGTGTATACATATAACTGGTGTTATGTCTCAATGATAATTTATTATAGATCTTGGCGTGCCACGTAATTGAACGGGATATCGACGAAAAGATAAAAGTAAGCAGAACGATGTATCTGTTTTTCAACTCACAGAGCCGGACGTAGAGAAAATATTGCATGGGCGCCCTCGCCGCAGTGTCCAGGATGCTTCCCCTCGTCGCCAGAAAGCAGATGGAGAACTCGACGACCATGGAAGTGACGAACATCACCAGGTAGCCGAGGATGTATTCCCAGAGAAGCAGAATGCATGTGACACTGCGATCCCATTCGAGAATGCCCAGCAGAAGCCCCAGTACTGTCACCCTGTAATTTGAGCAAGATAAATTCATAAGTATTCGATTAAGTAATTCATAACTGGTTGTTGAATAAGAAATCAACGTATTACGTCACTCATAACACCATAAAGATATTCTATTCGTAGTTCCAAGTCGATAAAGCTTTTATATCTTCGAATGGGTGCTTACGCAAAAATTGAGCGCTCGCAGTTCATTTTCACGGGATCGTTTACGAAACGTGCCATAAATAAGTATTCCTCGTAAATACGAGCGGGTTGAAAGTGCGTTGCTCCACATCGGGCGCGACAGCCAAAGCCAATGAATAATTGGTCTACGTACTCGCGGACTAGCGTCCGAGCCCGATACCAACCTGTTTGCCAGTTACCAAGAGAGAAACGGTGCGCCATTCATTAGCAGCGCTTTTCGCCCGTCGTATTTTCCCACTTGCTCGTTTACATTTTAAAACAGTGCCCCGCTGCCCCGAGGGCGTCTCGCCCGGCGAGGTGTAAAAATGGATTGGAGCGTTTTCGACGCCCGGAGCCAGAGCGAGGCATTAAAGGAGTTTTCGCAGTCAATTTGCACGATTTGCTTAAGCGCGATTCCCGCGTTATGCACTCCGATTACATACGTAATTTGTACATACATGTCGCTTTTGTCTAGGCAAGCGCATAGTGGGTTTGTCGTAGCGCAAACTAGAGAATAATTGGGCGAGCGGCTTTTAATAATGCAGCGTGTGCTCTATCGTATCGCAAAAAGCAGAGGAGGCACAGAGAGTTTGCAGGAGGATGCTCCATGGTTTGTTGAGCACTCTGGAATTCGATCTACACGCTGCTACGCTTCGCAATGAATAGGAAAAAGCGAAAGAGAGGATGGAAGAGAGAAAAAGAGGAAAAGCGGAAGAGCGAAAAAAATTCCGGCCCCATTGCTTCGAAGCTGTCCTCACTTTCGATTTCGCGATGGCCGGCACCGCCCCCCGCTGTCCGGATGTCGCTCGAGGCCACGTGGAGCGAAAAAAGAGCAAGAGCCATTGTGAGCGGAGATAAGGGATGGTAACAAGGGGTGAAGAAATAGGCGAATGGTGGCTGCGAACGTGAAAGAATGAGACATCACCGTAGAAAGGGAAAGCGAAGTGTGTTTGAGAAAGACAGAAAGTGAGAGCAAAGGACGCACTTCCACAGCCGGTTAGGGGAGATTTCGAGGCCCCAGGACATAGCTTCTACTAGGGTGGTAGCATTGCGGCACCAACGCTCTCCCAACTCGTATCGAAAACTCTTCCTACATCCAACATATCCCATACACATCTGTCAGATTTTTCAGTTTCTCACTTCCTCACTTCCAAAGACGTATCCTTCATTTTACCCATCCAATCGAAACATTAAACCATCAATCGATAGAGCAATTTAACTCGAGCACCATCCAACGTCGCCGTCGCGGATGCTGTCCTATGCTTTCAAGCGGTTACATCATCCGGAAGTGCATCTTTTGCGGACAGAACCTACGATCTTTCGCCTTCGACGGAGAATGGAAGTTTCTCCTTGGAAGAACTTTCATCTCAAGAGTCTCTCGGGCGTATTATAGCCGGGTAAACACATCATTCCCCTCACGTAGTGAGTACTTTCGTCGTTATAGAGATCGTTTGACCAACGAATTCAAGTGTGAAACGATCACATACACTTACAATAATATACATTCGAAGTAGCAAGTATTCTCGTAATTATGAAAATGTTCGTGATAATCCGGGTAGAATCATCCAGGCATGATCCACAACCTAGAGTTACACGCCGGAACGAATTGGTGGGGCGCGGAGAAGGAAGAGGAGGAGGAGGAGCGTGGAGCGTGGAGCGTAATCAGCGCGAGGGAGCTCCGATAAGGGTAACGAGAGAGAAGTACCGGCCAAAGGGTGGATGATCAGGGTGGCGGTGGTCGAGGGGGGTGCGGGGAAAGAGAGAAAGTAGAAGCGAGGAGCACGAAGCGAAGGGCCGACAGCCTTGGCTGCTGCTGCGTGCTGCTCTCCGTATCGATTTACTTTGTACAACGTTTTCCACCGTCGCTCCCGCGTTTCCCCGTATGCTCTCTTACACGAACATACACCTTCAAATCACTCCCCATGCGATACCATCGTTCCACCCATTTCTCCACTTCAGGTGAACGCCGGCGAACTAGTAAACTTATTTTATTCTCAAACTCGAACTCTTCCTCTGCCACCCTTTTCATTTGGACCAGCACTCAACGGTTACACTACTTGCTCGCTCTGAAATTCCACCCTCTCAAGGGATAACCGATTTATCCATCGCTAGGATACTTTCCTACTCGGCCTCGTCCAGATTTACAAGGTCCTTTCCTTTTCCCTCTTTACTTATACCGCGGTCAAGATCCCATAGTTTGCTGGGAACTTGCACCCTCCTTGCTATGACTGTTTCCAGGGTGTCAGGGTGAATTGAAGATATGGGATTACCAGGGAAGCTTGCACGCCTGTTTATCGAGATTGCGTGGATTAACTTGGTGAGAGGATTCCAGAAGTTTCAGGGTAGCAATGATATTAATTCATATTCCAGATCGAGCGCACTGCTTGCGACACTTTTTCTCCGATACTCTTGGGAAAATGACAAGTTTCATTTCAGGAAACTCGACCTGTTATTTATGGCGAATATCCCAGTTTACAAATATACTATTTCCAACCAAACAGCAATGACTGTTTACCTTGGACAAATATTAGTCGCAAGGCAATCCCATGAACGTGCTGTTTCGTTAAGAATAGCGTTTTCTTTCCTTTTATTTTTCTTGCTTGTACTTGTCTAGAACGTGCTCGCAAAGGGCGTCGTTTCCGCAGTTTGCGCTCTGTCGCAGTAGTGAGTGCTCGGGTACCACAGACATTCGGTTACGAGGAAAAGCAGATAACGAGAGTGAAAAGAGTCTCTCCGCTGTGTATATGTACACGCTTGTACATGGAGTGTCGCGACAGTTAATAGAGCCGAGTTTCCTTCCGACATGACTTCTCGTCAGTCGTGCACACTTTCCAACAGCTTTTTGGAGAGCCGGCCGACTAGAAAACTAGCTCTTTACCAAAGAGCACTATCTACCAACTGTAGCTGCGAAAGTATACGCCTCTTTGAACGCCCCTTCTTGGATCAAAGTCACGAACGACTGGTTGATTTGACGAGAAACAGCGGAAATAAGGTGTGCACTTTGGAAGGGGGGTAGTATTTCCCAACGGAAATGCACTCTACGAAGCACGAGATTTATCGGTGGGATAATAAATCCTGGGAAAGTAAGTATCCTCTCGAGTGAGTTCGTGACCAACAAGAAGAGAGTAATCTGAGAATGAGTTGGCCAGAGCGCCGAATAAAGTGGACCATGGACAATTGGTGTGTGCAGTGTGTATCCCTCGTGAGTCGCTTTTCATCCTTACTATCAGGAATTACAGTTATATAGAGGAAAAGAGTAATTCGTAGTGTATGGCCGTGTTATGTACACATACATTGGTGAGCGTACGTTTGTGTCTGAAGAGGGTTGCCGCAATGGCATCGCAATTCTTCCGGGAGTGCGCTTCATTGTGCATCGTCCGACCATTTGGAATCGTCTAGAGCACTGCTCGCCTTTATCATGTTGCTTTCTTTCACTCCCAGTTCGGCTTTTACCGTCGAGTATTATGCGCGTCCTTGCTGCGGCTACCAATTCGCCGCATAAGCGGTAAAAATGCGTGCTTTGACAACTTGCCAGGGGCTAGCACGCAACGACCAGATCTCTAGTGGCGCCTGGTAAGCGTTGCTTTCAAGCATCTCGCCAGTCGTTTACATTTAACAGTACGGGAAACAGCATGGACGAACTATTGTACGATTTTCTTCCGAATTCTCGTAGAATTCTTACGAACGAAACTCGTCAATTTTCGACCTCATGAATTTCCAACCCGTGTTCTATTCAGCCCTGAAATCTCTCGCCTAGTTTCCGCATGAGAAACTAGAATCACAATGTCGTGGGCTGCCGTGACATAAGTAATTCGCCGAAGCGAATTTGCCGGTTCCTTTTGAGACGCTTTACGGCATAAGTGGCCCGAAGAGAGCGTAGCAAGAAGAAGTACGAACAATGCCTGGTGAAATTGGAGTGCGCTAAAAGTTCGTGGGAACTTCTGAGGCGCACTGACTTGGCAGAGTACCCAGTTGCGGCATCCCGGCGTGCAGTCTAGACAATACTGCAACCGGGGCGATCGTGACCCCTGACATTCGGCTAGGAAAATGTGTCCTATATATCCGGTCGAAAGGATACCCGATATTGCGAAGGTAGGCTGAACTTCATCCGGGCAAACAGAAACTAATAGCCTTCCAAAGCCCACCCTTACTGTAACTTACTTCCGACTTTGACTGCGATCACTAAAACTGGTATCCGATCGTTTCTTACGACCCTTCTAGGGCGATGGGAATTCTTCCGGCAGTTTTTAACTGGTACACGTATCCTCGTATCGCATTACTGTCGATTGCAAAGGACGACGAGCTCGTTCTAGAAATTCGGACAGGAACTTTCTAACGCTTCATCGAGACGGAACCGTTGACATGAATGGCCAGTGCCAACTCGTCAGGTACATAAGAATCGATTCATCGGCTTTGTGTCGTCGAAAACGTACTGTCAAGTGCTTCAATTAGATATGAGTAGTCATAGGAATTGTTGGCTCCCGGACAAGCCTGCAAAGCAAACAGGAAATGGTTGAAAGACATTATTATCGCAGTTCCTGTGACATTCCATGAGTTACATAAGCAGAATTTCTGAATGCGCTAAGCATAATTATAAATTATATAAAGATCCAAAATGATGTATTTCTCGAGCGGCATTCATTCTATCGTACATGCATACCAGTCAATGAATAAAAAAAGATTGCTGAGCAAATGAGATGCAAGGCTATCTGTTCCAACCTTGCTTCACCGCGTTCCGACAATGGATAGATCATTTTCCGATTTCCCATTCCGCGCAATCAGACGAGGCTTGAAAATATCTGCTGACTGCGCGTCTACCGTGCACATGAATGTCCGTGCTAAACGCGTGCACTTTACTATCACGCATCCCAAGAGAAGAACAGATAATGCTTATGAAATGTTCATGATTGTCCCTTCATTCATACAGCAATACATTATTCTCTCCATGGAATTGATTATAACCATTTTCATTAAACACCGCTATCAGACACGCGGATTACAATTGTACAATCGTTTACAGGCACGCAAACCACAGGAAATAATCTATAACGGTAGCGTCGATTCAATAACAGGTGCATGTTAATTGAATTCTTAATCCAGGCTCAGGGAACAACAACAAACCGGCAAGTCATTGATGTGCAAAACAGTTTGAGGGGGGGAAAAGCTGGCTACCATGGATTTATAAAGCCGTGGCGTGCACGCATACATATATACACACACAGAGAGAGTCTGTGCACGAAGATCTCGGCGTATCCGAGATTAACTGGAAAAGAATAACGCTCGAAGTTAATTCGAGAGTGCGGTTTGTCGGTGAACGGGGAGTGCGAGTCGTTGACCCCAGAAGTTCGATCTCTCTGGCTGCCGGTGCAGCCGTACAACGTTATCATAGCCGGCTGCTTTCGAAATTCCATTAACCCGATCCTTATTCAATTATCTCCTACGTCGCGGCGGCGGTGGCGGCGGCGGCATGCCATTGTGCTCGATCACAAAATAGAAGAATGACAGAGTTCTCGGTCGCCCTCCGTCGCTGTCGCCGCCCCCTCCCCTTTTTTCCCTGACTGCTCTGTGGAAACACGCGATGCAACACTCAACCACGAAATGACTGAACAAACCGATCCCCCATCCAGTCTATGCACAATTCATATTTCCGGTCGCGTACGAATCGTTTGTAGTCCCGCAACGAAAATTGCATCGCTGTGAGAGGGAACGATTCCACCGGCAACTTGCGAAGTCCTCTCTCGTATTGTTGGAAGAGAATCCCTCGTCCGCACTGCGGTAACATTGCAATGTTGCCCATAACATTGCGGCTCCTCGATTTCCCCGGCTTGCAAGAACGCCGACAAAAGGAAACACATTGCAAGGTCCACCTGCAAATTGATCGATCGCAACCGCCAGCGTATTGCAACGCCACCGCAAAACCATGAGACAGTATTTTTGTCATAGTCCGATGAGAAATTCGCACCGTCAATTATAGCCTGGGCACGAAGTTGAAAGGATTTACACCTTCTCGTTTTGCCACCTTCCAATAACGGATGGATACTTTTCCGTTTCCGCCGTTACGCGCGCAACTGCCGGAAAGTAGCAAAGTACCACTATGAATCGAGATTCTCTTCCGCATCGGCGTACGTGTTTGGTGTGTAAGCATTCGGCCGAGTTAATAATTCGGAGGGGAATTATTCTTCGACGGAAATATTAATGCGCGAGGGAGGAATTCGCATGTTGCGTGGAGAATTTGCATAATTCGGGATAATAGTACGCTGAGTGGCATAAACCAGGCGCATGTACTAGACTTGCCGGCAGAGTGTGCCGATTACAGGAACGATTACTCGGCTATGAAATTTAACGGAAATGCGTTGTAAATTGATACTCGGGTGAGATAAACAGCTGTGCGTATTTCGAGCATGCTCGAGCAAGCCAGATTTTGACGGTGCTTATATAAGTGGACTGGCCGGATATTGGATTCGTGGCTGCCGTGAGGGAATCACTTCTCTCTTTTACTTGCTTCCCCTTAGGAAGCCTCGGCATTTGAATTTCACTTTTTTTTCTCTTCCTAATCGCTTGCTTTCGTGCTTGAGTCTTATCACACATGTTTCCGGAACACCAGGGAGCTTTCGTGTTACTATTTTTTAATCGGAGCTTCTGAATTTCTTCGTGATATTAAGATTTTAATTAATCCAACTTTCTCTTGAATAATATTTACTGTGGGATTTGTGTTTAGAAACTGTTTAGATTTAGGATCTCGAGAAACGCTTATACTGTTTGTTGACGGGGATACATCGTCATTGGAGACCCCAGGAGACCGCATAGACTTTTCCCTTCGGCCTCATATCTCACCGAGTAAATGCCTTTTGCTCTTGAATTCCTGACACAACGCAAGCCTCTCTTATCCCTGAAGCTTAAGATCTGCCGAAGGGTTCTCCATTGCAATCAAGTTTCAGGCTGTAAATCATCGGAATCGGGGAGACTCCCCACTCGATCTTGGCTCTTCTTTAAATTCTCTGAAGTAGTCGCAAAGTGAAATGACCAACATTCTTTACGAGCATCAAAGTTTCGACAAGCAAAAACTTGGCTGCATGGTAATAAAGGCAAAGTGCGAAATGCGAGAACTCTCTGCACGTGATGTTCAGGGATACTATACGAATAAGTCGAACAAAGTTCAGCACAGCCTCTAATATTGACTTATTCCCGTGTACATGGTCGCCAAATATGCTCGTCGAATCAAAACGAGTATTATTTCCATCCCCCTGAATCAAATAGATCAAGTGAATTTTTTCTCACAACCATCAACCAATAAATACGACATTTGTTCATCTTGTTAATACACGATTTATTGAATTACTTAAGTAGAATTACTCTTTACTTTTATAGTAGCTCCAACGCTATAGAAATAAATTAGAGTCAACGTGAATAAATTCTCGCTTATGCATAATAAGACTTCTGGAAGACCTCGAGCCGAAAAGTTCATGCAGAGGCGTTTAGGTGGGCTCTTTCTATGTACACGAGGGTTGTCACGCGCAGGCTGAGCAGTTTCAGTAGGTTCATCAGATTTTCCTGTGGCAATCCGATCGCCACATTCACGGGGTTTCGTGATACCTTTAGCGTGTTCCGTTACACGTGCACGCAGCATGCTGCACGTAGCTGGGGCATGGCGGAACCGCACGGTATTGCAGTTAAATTGAATCTTGCGGTTGGAGATTTCTCTCTCTCTCTCTCTCTCTCTCTCTCTCTCGCTCGTACAACTTGCACGCTAGCACTAGATAGTTGCTCCCTCGTTAACCACCGTATTCGACAGGAAACAACAGCCGCAGCTTTACAACCGCGGCTATTTTATAATACATTGCATTGTACGAAATTATAGCTCGACCAAGTACTTTCCCAGAAATCAATCGACTTTTGCTCTAGGCGATACAACGTGTCCATTAGCACGCAACAGCTACGTATCAGGGATTGAGTGAAGTTGATTAATTATCGGTGGTTTGCGAGGTGCCAGCACTATCGTGCGAACTGAGTTTGTTAAGTGGGCCACTATAGTTTGGTACCAGCTCATCGAATGGCACCTGTTTCGCCGTGGCAAATAGCCTTCGCCAAATGACTACGTAGCAATCAGATCGAAAGTGGTTCTATGGGGCATTCCCATTAGGCGGCACGCAATTACCCTGTTCATCGTATGTTGGCAGAGTAGAGCATTCTTGTCGTAAAAGTCAAATTTGATAAAGCAGGAATGAATATAAAAAAGAAAGAGGCAGATTTAAAACTGAGCCAAGTCGTTACAAGAACACTTGACACTTCGTTAGTAAAAGTGCTTGAAATCTAGTGCTCGCATTCCCTCTTACATAATGCTATTTGACTAATACGTGTAATCGGTCGTCAGCACTGTCGCAAGGCTCGCGCAAATTGCATAACTGTCTGATTATGCTAGTCCAGTATCAGGTAATAATTATGCATGGAACTTTGCGAGCGATAATTTACATGATAGTGTCTACTGAATGGGGACATATTTTCAGGATTCATTGCGGTAGAGAAACGCATCAGAGGAAGATTTATATCTAGCCATGTGGTGTGCGCATTCACCAGCACTTTCCATTCCGCTCGAAAATTAGAGTTGGGTTGATAATGAGTGGGAGCGTAGCGTGCCAAGCGTACCCTGACATTTGATGGACGATGAAATGCGAGAGTGTTAGTGACCTCCATTAAAAATATTAAGAGATTCCAGTGGTTGTAAGGATCGAGTTGGTGAGTGGTGGCGAACACTGAAAGGGGTGATGAGCATCCTGCAATGAAGGGTCCAACGCTAACTAGCTCGGCAGTCGTTTTTTCAAGGCATTTCACGAACATGGAGCAGTCCCGGATTGTTTAAAATTTCTGGCAGTGGCGAAGGGTGCAGCACCCTTGTCCCCAATGCAAATTCGTCCACGTGACTCTGTCGGCTGTGGGTTCCTCGATATTCGCTATGGTGCCCGCCTCGCCCTCTTCGAGAATCCTGCTTCAGTGGGGTCGATACGTGCCCGTTTTGGGGCTGCTGGCGCCCCGCTGCGATAAATGGTCCTTTGTCTCTCCAATGCCAGACGATCCCTGCCCGACCGCTTCAAGATTCAACCCCCTCATTGCGCTAGCTCTCGTTCAAGGAAATATCCCGCACAATTACTTATTCCGTACGCCTTCGTTCAAGCAGGTAATGGTTGCATCTCGAGATGAGAGGTTACTGCACTTCGCGGACTTTCGATATTGCTCCGGGAGAAAAATGTCGGAGTGCATAAGTTTTCCATCGGGATTACTCCGTCATGGAAGATTGCTGTGGATGGAAGTAAATGTGGCAGTGGAGACAAAGCTAGAATCTTATGGATCAGCTTGGTAGTTTGTATGTGAAGATACATAGATGTGTACTGGGAAAGTACAGCGGATCAATGAACGTCGCTGGCCCTTTTACTCCAGCCACCTTTCCAGATTGATTTCGTAATCATTCAGGACGAGACCCTCGAGTCTCGTCCTCACTTTGCATGGATTTCTATTTTAACTTAGCCTCTACTGGCAAATTACATGCGCCCTTGATTAAGGGCTGCTTTCTCCCCCCAACGATTTACCGAAACTCGGTAATGGTAGTTTCGATTTCTTCGTAAGGAATTTATAACAGGTTCGATTGTAAGAAATAGCAGCAGGTAGCTATAACGCAGGGCAACCTTATAGATTATTAGAATGCTTATTCTTAGCGTGCAAGCGGCCACAGTGTGTGAACTAGTTATCGCGACGCTATGGTTAATGGATCAAGTTTGCTTCGATCCTACCATGCTTTTAGCCCTTTGAAGCCGAATATAAGAAGAGAAGTATTTTTAAAAGAGCATTTGTTACATGCATGATTTACTACACTTTTAAAAAATGCATATATCAGAGTGCACCGCGAGTCAAGAACGAAAAGTAATTTCCTTTCAGAGCAGCTAAGCGTTCTGGAATGACAAAAGGGTTAAAGAATCGTGGAAATGACGAAGTATACATACAAACTGTCACCTCCACTTTCGAGTCTCGTTAAAAATATAAGAGATGCTAGCATATCTGTCAAAGGAAGGCGAGATGCCTCTATTTTCGAGCGGTCTCGTGACTCGCATCTGTTGTTCGACGAGCGCGTCAAGTAGGATGGCGAAATTTCTACGGATTGTCACTGTTTCGTCAGTCAAGATTATTCCACCCCGAAATACTTAGGTGTCTGTGCTAAAATGCTCCTATGAATCCCGAAGAGGAGCGAGTCTGTTGAAGCAGCGGTCTTGAATATTAAGAAGCCGGGTATCGTGCGAGTCGATAAGAGCGGTGTCTTGCAAGAAGTCAAAGAATGGTCCCCAACAGCCTATTAATAGCGTTAAAGAGTGCAACTTCATTTGAAAAGCCGATAAGCCTAGAGAAACGTGGGGTAGGTAAAAAAAGGCTGAAAGAGCAGCACGATTCTGTCGTGCTCTAGACTGGGAGTGGAAAATGAAAATCTTTGGAAAAGCTTCGCCCCGGCCAACAGGGACACTATCATTTAAATGTAAAGCGTTCATCGTTTAAATGCAAAGCAACCGGGCAACTCGCTCGCCACTTTCCGCCTTGACGTACTTTAAATCGCCAGGTCGGTTTATAGACTCTCCGCCTCTCTATACTTAGCTGCAAGCGACGTTCGAGGAAAAAAAGTGCTGCTTCCACCAACGCTCTCGCACTTCTCTTGTATGTATGTCTACCCTCACACATAGCACTCTTTTAATGCACCGGTCATGATGAGTGTTAAATTTACCGCATACATAAATGCATGTCTACGGTAATCGGACAATCGTTGCATGCAACTAACAAATCGTCAACGTGGCGAGCCACGCTAACAGGCACGTAGGCGTTCCTCGGTTAAATGTTAAATGCAAATGTCGATTGGATGTTAGAGCACTTTTCCAACGCGTATTGCGCATTATACAAGACTCGAGAGATATTAGAGAAATAGGATATATCAGAGAGAATGATGAAATACCAACTGATATGACGTTCATTATCCCACCTCAGAGTTCATTAACTCCTATGAAAGTAATCAGGGTTAACACCAGCAGTGATGGCGAAGTGCAACTTAATCCTAGATAATGCCAGGATTACGCTACATTTCGCAGCCTCCGCAGAGAAGGCGTTCCTAGACGTCGGAAGCAGTGTCACTTAATGGTCCGAGGTACTCTCTTCGTGCCGGCATGCGGCCAATGCCACTTTGAGTCAGTCAGTTATTCCAAGAGGAAAATTTACCGCCGGTAAACAATTCCCTCGGCAAATACGAGAGTAAGCGTGGCGCGCAGATATCCAAGCACGTGCTTCGATTCTTTGCACACCAAAAGATTCTCGACTTTCTCTGTTTATAACGAACATCAATATTTATCAGTGGAAGTTCTCAAACTTCGATCGTCGGAACGGGATGTCCTTGCACCGTTTGTTCATGGTAAAGGGGGGTCGTTCTGTCGCTCATGGTAGAGGCAAGGGCATCGGGGAACTTCACTCTTTTATGAAAGGATTCTCGCTTTATCGGAATTCCGAGAGTCTATAGAGTCTATAGACGGAATTGCACGAAGCACGAGCACGTCCCAGTGACACAGAAATCTCTGTAATGACGAATAAGCACGGAATGGTAAGTCGTGTGATAATGTAATTAGCTTTCGGCCTCGACCTTTTGCCTGACTTCTAGTCAAAGGATCTACTGAAATCGACGACTCCACTGAGCCGTTCGCTCTTTCTCGCCTCAAATTCAGCCAGAAATCTGAACTCGCTGAGAGGTTCTAGCGAAGCACGTAACGCGCGTAAACACAATGGCACAGTGAATGGGGCGGATGTACAGGGTCACCCTTAAATGATTCATAGCGCAGGAGAGAGGGTGTGCGGCATACCATTCACAGGCGGAACCGTACTGCCGAGCGAGGCTTGACGTATTGATCCTGATGAGGCACCCTGACGAATGCTTCTCGCCGATTCCTCAAAATCGATGTCACCGTCCGAAGCACCGCCACTGCGGCACTCGTAAAACTTTTATGCTGATATTCAGGACGTACCTAACGCACCCTAGAAACGACATAGTACCATCTTTACCCAGTGGAACGTGCCCTTTATGGTCAGACGCGCTACTACTGCCACGCTGCCATACCTGCACTCGCCACTGGACCATCCGCCACGTACTAGCTGCTAGATACGTTGCCAATAAAAATCGATTTATTAGAGGAATCGCGGCTTGGAAAAAGTCTCATATGACCGAATACCAGCGGAAATACGAACCACTCTGCCGAGAGAAGAATTTCATCTGAAAAAGCATTGAACCATGGCTGACTTAAAGGGGATCGTTTTATAGTACGAGCATTCATGATTCTCGGCATTCGTAGCAAATGGGTAGCGAATGAAATTGATGACACACGTGTTACAGACATATTTTCACTGAAAATCTTTGCGGAAGTCGACTGCTACTATTTGGGAAACAATAGCCTTGAAACGGATTGCAGTGCTGCTTCGGTTATAGAAAAATATTCGGCAGGCTTGTCGAGTAAAAAGCGCGAACGACTATTACATCCCCGACTGGCTGCATCACCTGCCGGATGAATTCATCCCGTTCGAGCGTGCGAAATGAACAAGCGCTGTTCTGCCAAGTGCTCCGTTTAATTGAATTCCAAATCCATGTGGCAACAAAAATTCCTGGCAACCTGTGCCACCTGGAATCTAACGGCTTGCGTGGGATTTGCCGTGTCCCTTGAAAAGCAAATCACAGTTTTTTTTACTAGCGTGTTTGAAATGTCGTGCGGCGACGGTCACTGATTGAAACTGCGATAAGATGGAATAATAAAATTCATATACTCTAAATGACATTCGAAATTGAATAACATTATCAACTATATATCGATTAAAATATGTAGCAGCGATATCACAGTAGCGGGAGGGCACATATTTACCCGGAACAAGATTGCAGGGTCCAATATCTTGACAACTTTATCAGAGGACCAGGCAATATCCGGCTCAAATGATAATACTATGATGATGTTACCAAATCCTATCTACACTGACGCGCGATTAATCGAACTTTCCTTCGTAATTCCCAGGCTTCTTGAATGAACCTGATATCCAATTAATGTTATATTATCAGTATTTGGCGTGCCAATTATCTACTGACATCCCGATAAAGGCCAACGGGCATGAAGTTGCCAACGGGTACACTGTGTATCTATTCTGTCAATCGCGGCTGTTACATCGGAGCGTGGTACAAAGACGCATGACAATGCGACGAATTAATCCTTCACAGTCGGATGTTCCGGGACAAAGGCGACCAAGAGCCTCCTACTCGACTGTTGACTTCCAGTGCACTTCTGCCTCGACTATTCAACTCCTTATCACGTTCAGCGAAAGAGATACATACCAGAACAATCGTTCAACGAGTCAAAGCCTGTTTTCACTGCCCATCCAAAACTATCGCATTAACAGACAACACTTCAAATCTCACAAGCCTTGAAACAGTAATTATTCGGTGTTCTATTTACTAGAAAGCTTGCATTTCACTCGTCGAAGAAATAAGTTCGCTTCGACAAAGATAAATAAACCAAGGTAATACGCAGAGCAAATGAAAAGTCAATACTATTGTGGGATAATCTTACACGTGTGCGGATACGTAAGACAGAAGAGGTATCAATAATACGGTAGGAAGTCATCCAGACTTACTCGAGAAAGTGGATGCAGGCCAAGGTAACAGCCGGCAGGAGGAGGTCATCGCTGCCGGCTCTCCAGCGCCTGCCGAATGCAATGAGACTCGGCATAGTCCCTGTTTCCTCGCCCTGCCAGCTCCGGCAAAGGTCAGTTCAAGTTCACGATAATAGTCCACTGGCACCGTGGAGGACAGTGCGTCCACATGTGTTCACCAACTAACTCGACTAGTGTGCGATAATCATCGTTCAACACGTTCATCTTCGAACATCCACGACACACGCGTCTAATCAACAGATTTTGAATTTCGAAGGGCAACGATCATCATCATTGTCGATGAGAAGATTTGATCCAATGATAAATAGACGAATGGAAGAAGCGTGGCTTCCATCGAGTCGACGGAAGCTTCGACACTGACGATGACATAACACGCAGCCGGTGGGTACGCTCGGTAAGCAGGCGAGCTTGCGTGTCCAACCAAGAGCACAGCACTCTCTGTGCTTCTCTACTGGGCTCTGCTTGGAACGCACACAGTCGAAAAAGGCGAACGACCTAGGAGCTCGAGCACACGAACCTCGTGCTCAGCCGGCTGTCACGCGTGCACTGAATCATCCGAACGCTCGACAAGACCATGTACCAAGCCATTCTTCTACTCTCACCCTCACACCCGATTCGCCTCCCTCTCGCACTTTTGCCCCTGCTGCAGAGCCGGAGTCGGCCTTTGTAACGAGGGAAACCAGTGCTACGAATGTTTCTTGTGTGTAAACGCCCCCACCCTCAACCACTCCCACCCTCGCCCCTTCGATCCATTCAAACACTCTAGCGTCTAGGGTGATCCGATCGCAGGCAATGACCATAAGAAATTGAAGAAGAGCGTGCGCACTTTCACCGCTTGTTTGTATGCGAGTTAATACTATCCTCGAAAAGTCCCTATACGGAAATTTCCATCGGCCTCTCTTGAATCGTAAGGAATAGGTATAAGAAATTGAAGAAAAGTCTAGGATCGTTTCGAGATGTATGAGCGTATTTTGTATGCATGTTTGCATAGGAAAATTTGATATTATCCTTGAAAAGTCCTTTTACAAAAATTTCAATCGGCCTCTCTTCGATGTGAAGTACTCTGGAAGGGATGATGCTCCTACGCAGGACGTCGATGCTCGCCCCCGTGCTTGTTGGCGGACATGGAACCCCTCGAATTGAGGGTGGTCTTCGTAATATGCTTGTCTCATATGACAGAGGGTACACTGCACGCAGATGTGCCTCTGTGATTAGCTAGTCAGGATCTTATGCGATGAGTGCGAGCAATCCTACTATGACTCTCTCTCGAGAGAATTTAAATGAGAACTGGTGATTACGCAGTTAGTTTGAGTGCTCCGCAAATTTCGCAGAATGCTAACGCAGCGGTTTCGAAGTCTCAGCAGTTTCATTGGAACTTGGGTAACTTGAGTATTAGGAAGAAAGGAATGCGTAATACGATCAACATCGTCTTAGATTATAAATTATATTGATAAGGAGGAATGAAAATAATCGTGTGTACAAATGGTATCGATGATGTATGTGATCTTTGATGTCGGTATCAATGCTTTGTACAGTGATTCTAGCAAGTGTTTGAACCTAACTGGACTCTGACCACTGTGTGGCACATCGAGAGCCGTGTAATTATACGGTAGACCAAAATGAAATGGACGGTAGCCAATTTCTCTCTAGCCGTGACTGATTTGGCATCATCCAATTGCACATTCAGAAAGCAGCAAAACCCGTTTACTTGTCATAAAATGATCAAAGGATCAAAGGAGTTTTATTCGTAATAAATGTAGAGAGTTATAGTGTCTCTCCTATCAGAATCGCAGTATTTCAACGGGCTGCGGTATTTAGAGCGTAACTCTATTTACCCTCGAAGGTTTACCCATTAACCTCGATATACCACCAAACCCACCCCTAGATTGCGTATAATCATTTACTATATTGTAGCTGCAATTAAGTCCCGGAAATGGCATTTCCAAACACCGAGCGCCAAACTCGGTGCAATGCTGGCGCCAGCTAACATCGAAAGCTCTATTTACTGGCAGTGTACTCCGAACCCGATGTCCCCGCTACATTAATAAAGTTCCACACAATTATTAAACAATATCAATTCATCATCGAGGCTGTCACTTAACACGTTGACCAGCCACGAGCATATATGTTCATGCGTCAACTAGCGCATAAACATTAAACTATATTGCAAGCATTATTTAAATTCGGGAATTTTGTAATTGCTTTACGAAAATGTCTATCGACAAGCTTTACATTTCCGAGAAAGCAATCAACGATTTGTTAACATATTGTTGATTGTATGAATAAATTGTTGGTTCTATTTTGTATGTTTTATACATTTTCTAAAATTGTATGGGAACTGCGGTAAGATCCATTTCAGAATATAGTGTGAGGGACGTGTTAAAATGGGGACATACCAAACGAGATGCAAGAGGAAGAGGAAAGCGCCGGGAACGACGAGGTCGTCGCTGCCAACGCTCCAGCGTCGTCGAAATACCACGATACCAGGCATCTCTCCCTGAGGCTTTCGAGCTGTTTTCCATCCAAACGGCCGAGGGAGTTTAAGCGAGAAGACGGCTGCAGCTGCTGGGATGCGATTCTCGCTGCTCCATCCGTGAATCACCGTGCAGCATCATCGAGAGAAGTTTCAGGATGCGCCCAGCATCCCCTTGAAAGTCGGCGGCTGGTGCGATGAGCAACCTTGCGAGTGAAAGCCCGCTCATCGCCAAGGGTTCTTGCATTCTTGACGATCCACCACCCTGGGCCATCCATCCTCCTGGATTTACCGATCGCACCAACACCCTGACGAGGTGCGAACCCCTCTTCCACCCGGAAGACACTCGATCATTCCAGCAGGATCGTCTGGAGCACCGCCGAACCTCGCTGCGATGCACCGTCGCCGTTGAACGACGGCAGTGCATCGCGCGTTATGCCCGCACCCTCGTCAACTTCGTCTTCTTCTCGTTCACAGTGCTCCAGCTCCTCACGAACGAATTCTCGATAACTAATTATCAATGACTAGTCTTTCAAAAGTCTATCGATACACCAATCACGTCTTCGTAACGAGTGAATACATCGGAATCAATGATTCATTGATAACAGTGCCAGCATCTCGATCGAAAGACAGTATGATGATCAGGATAATCGAATTCCTTGGAAACAGATCCACCTAATACACGGTCTTGCCTGTACGCAAAGGAATTTGCATGTCCGTGTTAATCTTTGCGTTCGGATGAAAGAATCGACTAATTGTGTGAAGTGGAATTTGGCCGATCAAGATAAAGTCCGCTCGATATTCCCGGTGCACGATGTTCTCCGATATGGGAAAGCGAGGTGCCTCCGGCGGACTACTAATTTTCGGGCCGGCTGATAGGTATGTGTTTACGCTCGGCGAAGTTGGATGAATATTGCTTGTATTCCGTGACAAGAAATATATTACTGGCTGCTGAATACCGACTGCGAATGCGACCCATTTCTGCTTAATTTTCGAAGTTTAGTACTGCAATGATACGAGTGCCATCGAAGATGATGTATTGAACGTTCGTTAATCACTGTCATGGTACCTGAGACATCATGTTCGGATACGAAGAAATGCTGGATACTTTTTGCTGTCCTATGGCGCATGAAACCTATTCCATTGGAAAAGCAATTAAACTTTTAGCGCGACGCCGTTCCAATTATGACATCTAATTAAGGATGATGAGAAACACTCTCGCTAGTTATACTATCCTTTCGTATGCACTTGCTTCCTCGTTAAGTGAAAATCTGCAAACGATGCAAGATTGTTCTGGCAAATTTCGTAAATATCACGGGTCGTTAAAGTTTCAAGAGGCATTTCCACCGTATAACTTGGCGCTTGAAAGTAATAAAGCTAGAACTTCCATTTCCGCACAAGTATAGATAACGAGATCTCGAAGGATCGTTTTATTCGCTAATGTCATCGAAGAAAACTACACAAGAAGATTAAAGTGGCTCGAAGGAGCACATCCTGTGTCCCTAAGTTCGTTATAAATAAAGACCGTAAGATGTCCCCTTGCGTCGAAAATGAAATAAAGGACATCGGAAAGAAAAGATTGATAAGAGAATCCTGTTATAGCATTGCCCATTGGGGGCGGTCTTCGATCATTATCTCGTTACATCTACGACAACTGTATCCATCGGGAATCCGACAACTTTTGCGAACAGATTCCCGAACGAGTGAATGAAAAAGCCAACGGCGTTTTAAAGTACATTGCGTTCGCTCTTATCTCGATTCAGCCTTTGATTCTATCACCACAACCACCACCACCCCCGGAACCACTAACAGGTATATATATGCATCGCAAACACGAATGAGCAGCCAGTAAAATAAAATGGAAAGCGTGCACGAAGAACCGTAGGATTTTGAAGTAAATACTCTCGCTAATTACTTCCCCCGTTGCGGCAAACAATCGATGCGCTCTAATCAAATTATCATCCTCTCTTGAACTAGCTTGCCGCGTGTACGCCTCTATACCGAATGCAAGCGGCTCAAGTGGTCGCTTTTAAAAAAGCTAGTAGCTTACCAATATAGTCATCGACGTCAATTGCCTTGCACGTGTGATATGGTAACGAGCTGTTTCTAATTAAATTCCTCCCGGCCATGGATTAAGCTACAATTAACATTGAAATTCAGTTTCCTAGGGATAGTGAACGCTTTATTCGAAGCACGGCCACATTATCGCTTTTATCACCGGTTGATTATTGTCAAAAGGAAGCCGCGAGAGCCTTAGACGTCTACACCTTTGTGCCCCAAGCTCACATTACGGTCCTCAAGTCCGTACAGCTGGGCGAACTGCTGAAATCACCCCTCGAAGAGTTCTTTCACCTACGGTTTCTCTCCCGTATTAGCCAGTAGCAATGGGAAGTCCCGAGGCAACTTGTAAGGGGAAGTCTATCTTGTAATTTTATTGTTTGCCGATACTACACGACTCGGGCGAGACAATCGGGAAGAATGCCTCAGGCTGGCTCGGTAGGCCGGCGTAACTGCCGGTATTCACCCCGAAAATTGACACCATCCCCTGATGACTGTTGCTCCCGACGTTCCCGTACAAATACTCTCCTATCACGGACTGGACTCGTGAATTTCCATCACTGCCGTCGGATATATTGAACCACGTGTTGGGAACATACCGCACAGCGTAAAAGAAGAACTAGCTAGCAAGGATACATATACACACGAGCTTCGAGGGAAGCCTCCTCGAGCGCGACTGACCACTGAATTCGAGCTGTGCTAAGCCTGCCTTCTGTCTCCGGCGCTCGATCACCGCGCGACCGACGCCTGCGTCTGCGTCACGACGCCTCAACCCCTGCTTTAGTTGCAGCGTCGGCCAGACGCGAGCCGTTTGCTTAGTGCTTGCTTTGCGGCACGTATCCCAAGTGAGGATATTTTACGACCCTTGCCTACTATCCTTCCCGCATGTCGCTTGAATCACGACTGAACCACCCTCGTGTTTGCGCTGCCTCTTGTTTGTCTTTATTGCTTTCACCAAGTTCCTGTCGGTAGTGATTTGTTCGGTCCAAAGGCTCTGAAGGGGTTATAAGATGCTGGAACGCAAATTAGAGGCATTCAGAATGTTTGCCACGTTTATGTTTGGGTGGGAAGTAGAAAAGTACTTCTCCAAGATTATACTTGATTAAGAGGTTTTCTCTTGATTTCATGAAAATTAACCACTCAGTCCTATGGAGATGGAATGATTGTAGAAGAAGACTTCGTTGAATCCCCGTTTTATTTGAAAAATAATCAATATTCGCGTTAACAGTGATTTTCTAATACACAAAGGAAAAGAGAGAATCGCCGTTAACTGCCACCCCAGATATACATTCGCATACATGTTTAAATAAATGCAACAATTTATAACTTAGTCTTTGCATCAATTTATAGTACTTAATACTGCCTGATATATTATATACATGAATAGAATAAAACGCCTTCTCTATGTCACTATATTTAATCAATACCATATGTACATTAATTCCTCGCCTGATCATAATTCTCTATGTACCATTTAACAGTCTCGTGAATCGCCTGTTTAAAAGGTGTAAACTGAAAGCTTGGCAGAAGCTTTCGCAATTTTGCGTTACTTGCTGTCTTCTTGTATTGACCGTCGGCTGCGCTTAAATCATATTTCAACTTGCCCTTAAAATCGAACGCGCATCCAATGGTTTCGGCAACTTGCGATATTGTTACCTCCTGAGACTCGTCAACTGTTTAACGAAAGATGCGAATACAAGTTTATTGTATAATCGAAAAGACATTTCTTTAAAAAGCCTATGAATGTTGTTATACCTGACAAGATAATAGGTTCTACAGAGCTGTATTCACGGAGTACCCAAATGATTAATTTCGCCAAATCAATACTGTAAATGAATTGTCTTAAAGGCTTCCCAGAGCCCAGTACTGTGAATACCTTATCTTCCGTGTTACCTATGTAGTTTCGCAATAAGTATGCAGGAAAGGCATTTATGCAACCTAAATATACATATATATATACATACCGTCTTTTATAATATCACAAAGCCGTCTCATTAGACCAGGAATTACATGACTCGCACTAGGGTGAAAGTTATCATGAGGACCAAACACATTACATGGAATCACACTTGTATAGATTCTACCATGTTGCTCATGGTAGCCTCTGTTTGCAATGTCTATAAGACGTTTCGCATAGCTGTAGCCATAATTGGAAGGATGTGGTGGTCCATTATGAATCTAAGGATATTATTCTGTTAAGAATTAATTATAAATAAATTTTTGAAACATAATAATTTTGCTAGCACTTGTACCATTGTTTCATCAATAGGGTATGTTGTGTTATCAGGGAATATGCAGGTTGACAAGCATGAAATTACTTTAACAACATCATTTTCATGAGCAGTCTGTAGCACGTTATCATTCATATGAATGTTCCTCCGCTATAAAAATAATCTATTGAATAAGGTACAAAATATTTTGGTATATTAGCAAAATATCCCAAATCATAAGAATGTAATTACCAAAAAATCTAGATTATGAGCCATATTATGAAATAGTCCACCAACCATAGCAGCTAAGTGAATAACATGTGTTGGTTTGTGTTTCTCAAACAAAGCAATTGTACTACTTTTATCACTGAAATAAATGAAGTGTAATTAAGGTTTAATTGCCACCCATCGTAGTAGTATGAACATACCATAAGTCAGCATCTTTGGAGCCAACAAATATCCACTTTTCATGTTCACAATTTTCAGACTCTATGACATTTTGTATCGCCTTTCCAACTAATCCTGTACCACCGGTAACAAGTATGGTCTTTTTCTCAGACATGCTTGAAACGTGCTAAAGGAAGAAATGAATTAAAGAGAATAAAAGTATAGATCATATGGTTCGGCCGTCACTACAGGCTGCCCGGGTTGACATATGTCACTCAGGTTATATTAGAAATCTATCAGAATTGTATGGAATACAAAATAAATCTCAACAAATTGTGACATGCATTAACATCCACAGTTCGGGGGATATGAATGAACTGCAAAACTTCATTTTTTCACAAAGCTTCTTTACAACTATAAGTACTGCGAAGTATCTTATATGTCGTATGTACAGCTGCCTATTCCTACCGCGCGAGCACCACCAACCACGCGATAACCTAGACGCGCATGCCCAACTTTTAGTTTCTGCCCGGCGTCCATTTTGCATTTGTGACATCTATTTTGTCGGATGCTGCGTTAGGAGCAATTTACTTTATAAAATAGTCATGAAAAGTAGCAAATAATAGTTTTTCTGGAATTTGGAGAATGAATTATGAAAAACTGAATGACATGAGATATTTCATACATATTTTCCAACAAGGAACTGGTTCGAGAATATAACTGAATATTTCACCTGAATGACGAAGACGGCTCTCAATCCTTTACAGTTGTAACATAAGCATCACAACTTAATCACCGTTTTTATACAATAACTTATAATCGAATAGTGATACTACTGCAATAATTGAAAATTGACAAGGGAAAAAATCGCGAGAATTATTATCTGCACAAGGTAACGCGTTGCGCCACCAACCGCACGAATAGCTAGCACTTGTAAAATGGAACACCTGTAACAATAGTTTCGAAACGGAGATAATTCCTTAAAAACAAGAAAAATCCGTCAACTGTATCACAGATACTGCAACGCGATGTAATGATATATTAAACAAAGAACATTGCTACGCAACCATTCGTAAAAGTAACGTGCGACGAACACTTTTCGATACTCCCTTTTGGCAGTGTGATTTATTTCGTAGTTCATTGTTGTTTTAATACAAAATATTTACAATTAATCGAAATTCGGTGGTTACTAATCAAGGTTGACGGCAGTGTTTGTACCTGATACTTTTAACAATCTATCGGAACTTTTCGACGTGCGTAGTCTTTCTTCTGGATTTAATATCTCAGCAATAATTTTCTCGTCACTTTTACGCTCCACTTTTCGAGGAGCCTCTTGTGGCTTATTGCATTGATAGGTAGGTTGTGTATCGCCCGTCGCCTCTTCAGCAACTGAGGCAAGCTTTGCTACCTGCATTTCGGAGCACGTGAGTCGTCCATTAATCTTTCTGTCGGTGGGTAGTTCCGCGTGGCTGTCAACAGCCGAAGGTACGGACTTCGAAGAGTTTCCTTCGCCAGCAGCATTTAATTTTAGTATATTTGTTGGCTCGACGTATAACTGCACCATATCGTTGTCATTATGAAAAATTTTAATTTTTTGTATCTAGATTGACATGACCGTGAAAAATGAATAGGAAACTTACAGTCTCAAACGAACAATCTAGAAATAACTCTTGCAAAAACCGCCGTGCGCCCATTCTATATGTACCACTGCCTAAACGGGCAGCCACATCCGAAAAGAAACACGTATCCTGTAATTAAAAGACGTTAGCGATGCACGCTGCCAGAATCTCCTACACATATAACTCTGAATGAAGTGTTTAACACCTGGAATATCTCTGGATGTCGCTGTTTTAACCTAAGTAAGGTTTGTCGACTATGTCGGTACCATACTGGATTAGCTAATCGCTGTGCACAACTAAGTATTTTCCTGTGAACATTATATATACATATATTACTAACAGTTGAACACTGCAGAATGATCATATAATCAATGGTGTTGTTAAATCAAAGTTACCTTCGTGTCTTTATAGTTTGATCAGGGATGGAATCTTTAGTAGTGCTTTTGCTATAGGGACATACTAGACATATACGATAGTGATTAGTATCGACATCGTATTCTGAACAGGACTCCTCATCCGCTTCGGTGGATTCGCCTTCGGGCTTATGCACTTCCTCTGTAATTGCAGGTGGAAGTGACATTTGAGGGGAGTCCGGAAAAATTGTTACAAGTCTTCTCGGTAAAGAAATCCCAATATAAAATAGATTATCATTAACATCTTCTGAAGGTGGTGGTGTGGGTGTGAGAACATTTTCCGCAATCCAGCTGCGGGATGAATCAAACTCCGATAGACTTTGTAACGAAAGCCGGCCGTCTAAGCTGTACATCTGCAATAGTATAGAGTATTATATTGGACATACGTGTCTACTGAACTATTCACGAGGAAAGATAGGATGAACAATGTGAGAGGTTTCAGTATATTGACCTCTAAACTACTTTGGGAATAGCTTGGTCTACGATGGCGTTGCAGACTACGCAGCTTCGCATAGCCATCCCCATCCTGTTGACTTAATCTTTGAATGCTTGAAACTGGACTAGGTGTTTCTCCTCTTTCTCTGAAAAATGTGAATTTACTCCCAAATCAAATGCGACAAAAGTTCAGACATTTTTTACATGACACAATCCATTGTACTTACGGTAAAATGTAACGCCTGGTTTCGAGATCTGTAGCGGCACTTTCCGATCGGTTTCTAGTTCTTCGTCCTACTGGCTCAGATATTTCTGATTTACCGTCACTTAGACTTCGATGATGCCGTGGCACAGGAATGGGACTAGGTGCGGTATATCGATAAGCTGGCGGAACAACCGGCCAGTGATCCCCGCGTCTTCGTCTAACGCACGGCCAGTCGAAATTCGTAAGTGCGTCTGCACCTGACCGAGTAGTGGCAATTAAACTTAAACCATACATTGCAGTTGCTCGTAGAACATAAAACGAGCAGGTTTCTGCGACTGAAGTTAACAATTCTATAATTCCTAATTGATTCAACTGCTCAACACCAGCAGCGGACGTGCCCATATGGCCCAATGCCCAGAGAGCCGACTTAATTTTCAGTAATCTTCCAGGTAATGATACATATTGCTCCTCGCAAGTCTCTGATTCTACCCGCCAACTTTTTTCCGGCGTCGTACGGATTGAATCATCCAGACTTATTTTTCTTCGAATTTCTATTAGAGATCCCGTTTTCTGTGGACAATGAGTTTCGGCCGATTCGACCACTTCCGAATCCAATATTGTCTCCAATCGATTTGATTCAACTGTTTCATCAGTTCCGGATTCTTCTGACATAATATATGTATCGTCTGTAATCGGCTTATTACTCCTATATCTAGTATTTGATTCGCAGTCTTTATTATCGAATTCGGCTCTAAAACGCTGAATCACTCGTGCAAAACGTTGTATCACATTACGTCGTACTAGTAACTGGATGCCTAGATCATGTTGAACCATTTGTCCAATTAGATGGGGCAAAACAAAAACATTATGGGGAGTGACAAGAGCACTACTTGTTCTTCGAGGGTAACACCCTGCTTCATCTCTTTGTCGTCGAGTCAACGCATCGTGTATATCGCCTTCTATTAAATCAACATATGTTTCGCCATATCCACCAGGACGTATCCACTTTTCTAATTCCTCTGCAGGCGATGATATCGCTGAAAACCCCTGGCGGAGTGAGAAGAGCCGGACTTTCAGCAGATACCCTTTGTCACCCAAATGATCCAACCACTTGTCCCAATCGCGTGACTGACTTTCTTGAAAAATTGCCTCTAAATATTCGGATTCTTCACATGCTTCGTGTAATGCCTCCAAAGCACTTAGTGCTACTGTCTTGCTTGGATCCGACAGCTGATTCAAGAGAAGTATTATTGCCCAGCGAGAGGCGTCAGTCATTCTAGCTCTGAGTATCAGCCGAAGGAACTGCGTGGCATACAGACGCCCGCTATCTAGTGATGCTTCTGTAGTAATCTTAGCCATCACTTTTCGATTAGGTCCATCTCGGGAGTAATCTAAACTTGATACTATCAGCTTAATGTAACAGTCACATCTGGTCGTAACCGCCAAGTCTTGTAACTTCTTTAATAAATCAAATCCATTGAGAATGACCGTCCCTTTTGCTGAATGACTCAGTTGTCCCAGAAAAAGAAAGTACTTTTGGCAGCAGGTTGTAGACATTTGACCAGGTGAGAAAAAACAGTCGTGAGCAGATGAGGCAGTTCTGATGCTGGAAATTTGGTCCGCAATATCACCGATAAGTTTGTTTAGTAGTTTCATGCTCTCAGGCTCATGAAGCTCAAGAAGGCAATTTAGAAGATCACAACCAGCTAATGTTGCTTCCCGGGCGAGACTTGTTGCTAACTTTACGACACTATATTCATTGCTGAGCGGTTTAAAGTAACGAACAAGTCTCTTTATGAACAATCTATGATCGGAATCGTGAAGAATACGAATAGTATCTTCACGTGAACGTAGGATAGATCGTATAACAGGCCAATTCCAAGCCAGTGCATCTTCGGAAGAGAGTACTTGGGTATGCTTCAAGAGCGAACTTGTTGGCGAATCTCTACGCAACCAATTCCTATTCGAAGTTCGTTGCCGCCTTGGCAAAGTTGGCCGTAACCATGTACCGGCTTGTAAAATCCGATCGAGAAAAAGACTAGCGGGTGACGGTCTTCGCCGCATCATAGTGTGCATTCGTTCCAAAATTGTAACAGCTGCTAATGCTTGGTGCTTTCCGGCACTGGCGTGTTCTAATAAATTCGGCAACGGTGGTGTAAGATCACATACTTCCGAGGGAAGAAGAGAATGTGCTAGATGAAGCAAAGCTCCCAAAAGTACTGCCGCGCGAACAGAAATGAAAGTATCAGTTGAGACAATCGTCTCAGCGAGGGCTCGATGTAACCCACATTCTAGTAAAGCGTACACCAATAACGCTAAGTGTATTTCCGTAATATTCGGACAATGTGATGAGAGTGTTGGCAGTATAAATTTCCCTTCAGCCGCAACAAATCCTTCTGACAATACCCATGAATCGCGTGCTCTACTAGGGTCGACAGCGGCAAGTGCAACGTCGGGTTCATCTGTCCATGTGGGCAGTGGTAAATCTAATAATTCGTACAATAATTCTAAGACAGCACCACGTACTTCCAATTGTTCTACATACAATATATCTGCTATAGCTTTAAGGCCTGAATTGTCATCAGGCCGGCAAAAGTGTAGAAGACCCGCATATGACCTCATAATGCTAAGTAATGCTAATTTACTTGCAGAAAATTTTTCTTTATCTCCCTTTGATCGGCCTATACTTGAAGAATCAAGTTCACAATATGGAGCTGCGAAACATAATAGAGAAACGCTATTTCTAGTGTCAGGTGTATTTAGTAAATTTAATAAAACCCCTATGACGGATTCAATGACAGTGGAACTTTGTCCAGTCATAGCAGCACGAGCAAGTGCTACTACACCACCACAGCTTATTAACAAATTCGAGTTTAAAACACCTAATTCGCATAATGCCGCCAGAAATGCGCGAAATGCGCTATCTTCTCTCGATTCATCTTCCCTTATGGTTTCAGCTCCGCCATTAACCATACTCACTATTGATCTTGCTAAAACTGGGCTAAAGTGCTTGGGTGCTAAAACTAATATTCTCCTAACCACCCTAAGGGCTTCCATTCTTTCCAAACCAATTGGTAAATTAAGATCCATACTGCGAGCAACAAGGTATGGATATTGTAGCTTATTGATTGCAATAACATCTTGTTCTTTCTTGAGCATATAACGTACTGCTCTAAATGCAGCAGCTCGTACTTGTGTTGCTTCGTGCACAAGGCCCACCCGCAAACTAGAAATATCAGTAAGTCAATTGAAATAAGGATCGCAATAAGAAGGTAACTCTTACTGCATTCAAATGAACTCACCAGCAAAACAAATCCTCGGCAGACAATCCATAGTCAGGTGAATCATTCTCACTGATCAACCTAACAATTGCATTAAGGTAAGCTAATTTTTCCATATTTGTAACATTGTGACGTTGACATAGGTTTGTTAGGACTTCTTTGACATTTTCATGGAGCCCTATGGAAATAAGGTTCCTGCATTACTTTTATAAAGAAGGAGTGACATCCCTTAAAGTAACTGGTCTTAACTACAGACTGACTAGTACATGCAATAGCATGAACGCCTCGCAACGGTGGCATTCGCAATTCAACGAAATGTAACTGGGAAATAAACAAATAAGGATTTGTGTCAGGGCAACAGATGAGCAGACTAACCTCGTGACACATCAAGATGCACGCGACTGTCTTCGCTCGTTTGACCTGTAAGAGGAAGGCATAAGTCTGAAATTTTCGGCTGCTGGTGTGCTAAATTGAAGAACCGGCTTTAAACATACTTGAATAGGTCCTGCCCGTCCGATGTCTCATCGTAAGGATCCAGCTAGAACTTGCCATTTCTTCACCGGCTGCTACCTCCGATCACTATCAACACTTTTTGTCCGATGCACGGAGCAAATCTCTCGCCGCGTTATATGTCATTCTCACCATTCGCCGAGCAGGCGAAGCACTATAAAAGCACTATTGATAAATCAAGTGCAACACGAATCAAGTGTCACATGAGAACGTTGCACTCATACTGCACACCCCGGGAAATAGATCACTATTTGAGGAAGTTGTGATTGTCATGATGAAGACGATGCGGCTCACTGCTAGAATGCTTCTCCTTTCAATGCCCAGTACGCCTCAGTTGCAAGCAGGTCAAAGCAGGATCCCATTTTACCATTCCTGTTTGAAAACGCACGTCCAGTCATCGACAATACAGAGTTTGCAACATCGGTGCATTTCCCGAAGAGTGGTTGACGATGCGTAAACCACTGGTGCGCCGTGACGAAGAATGCAGAAGAATGGAATTCCTCTCGAACTCGGATTGCACTAACATGCACAGTGCTACCTTGTTGAGCATAATTTTTTCGTATATGCGATGTATATAGGAAAGCTCTGCTACACGCTGTTGCAAACGCGCCGGCATGCAACCTCATTGTTTCTTTCTATTTTTATGTACGCTGCATGGCATTGCATTAATATGCCGCCTGAAGTTGCACCCGTGAATTCTCGTTTGAATAAACCGGTAGCCCGCGCAATGCATTTAAGCCTATGCAAGAGAAAGATCTCGCAGTAATAAACAGAATGTTGGTCGTTTTTGATAGATTAATGTTACAAAAATCTAATGACCTAGAATCTTAAGTGAAAATGTAATCCACTTCGACGTATCCGAATATATGGGGGTTGATATAATCAATAGATAGTAATATCTTAACGAGATTATACTGCACTATGACCAATAGATACGTAGATAATACACGTTATGTAGGGCGCAAATATGGAGTTCACTGAGTTCACAAAAATTCACAGACGTCGAAAATCCCATACTTTTATAGATAAAAAGATAATAACAAAATTTCTCAGTATGACAACAGGCTATACGAGTGAAATACAAACACGTATTAACATCCAAAAGACGAATAAAAATAAATAAAAAGAAAAAATATATTTATTTTTATTGAGGAGTTTAAGAAAGATTCATTTCGCTGGATCTCTTTGCGTCCACTCTGTTTGGAGTGAATGAAAAACACTAATAATCGACTTGCCTATTTTATAATTCCATTATAGCAGCGGAGTTTCCAGTCGAACGCCATTGCGCTTCGAGCACTAACTGAACTACGTCGAGTAATATCGAATATCGAAACCGTTCGATATTGAACCGCGTCGACTTCAACTTCGTCCACAGTACTTTGACTAACTTCAGGATACAACAGTAGTAATACTTCAAAGCCGGAAGGAATAGTGTATTTATTAAGGTGTAAAAATAATGGCATCTGTGGGAAATACTTTGGTTCAACCCGCTATGGGTCCAAATACGGGAAATATGGTGCCTGACTGGTTGCATGCGGAACAGAGTACTGGAGTAAGTATTCTTGTATTATAGAAATCACTGTGCCCTAGGTTAGAATGACAGTGCAAAGTTAAATGAATTTGGAGCAATAATTGTCAATATAAAGTTTATATCCTTGTTAATGCTCATATTGCATGGATTTCAATTTAACTTTGAATTTTCGCTAAATCTTCCAAATTCATTCTTGGAGTAATGTTATTTAATCCTCTTATTCACCATGATTCATCGAAATTCTGTTGGGAACTATCATTCGTTTTTCATGGTTTTCTTGTAAAACTTTATAGACATCTATTATGGCTTGCGAATTCAACGGTGGTGTTGTGATTGGCGCCGATTCCAGAACCACAACGGGGTAAATTAAATTTGATATTGATATTGTGTACAATATTAAAAAATCGAGTGCTAATTCCAACACTTTCATTGCAGAGCTTATATTGCGAATAGATTTTCTGATAAATTGACGAAAATCACTGATTACATCTATTGTTGCCGATCCGGCTCAGCAGCAGATACTCAAGCAATTTCTGAGATAGTGGCATACCATTTAGGGCTGCATCAGTAAGTATCAAGTTAACTATATGAGTATACGCATACTGATTTTTTTATCAGTATTAATGAACTAAGTATTTTTTAGAATGGAACTTGGTCAACCACCATTGGTAGAAACTGCTGCTAATGTATTCCGCGAACTGTGCTACAACTATAGGGACTCCTTAATGGCAGGGATATTAGTAGCTGGGTGGGATAATCGAAAGGGTGGACAAGTTTATAGCATTCCCCTAGGCGGTATGTGTGTGAGACAACCGATTTCAATTGGTGGTTCTGGCTCTACGTATGTCTATGGCTACATGGATTCACAGTACAAGCCGAATATGACAAAGGATGAATGCATTAAGCTAGTTGAAAACAGTAAGTGGCTGGCTGTCAGTCTTCAGTCAATACATTGTCATTATCTAATGGCAGCATACTTATGATACTTCCTTGTTTTTACAGCCCTGGCATTGGCAATGTCTCGCGACGGCAGTAGCGGCGGAGTCATTCGAATGGGAATCATCACAGCAGAAGGAGTCGAGAGAAAAGTCATACTTAATGACCAGTTACCTCGCTTCTACGAGGGTTGAGCACTTCTTATATTAAGTTAAATTCATTGCTCTACTATTATATCCCGAAACTTTGTTCCAAACATATTTCCTAATAAATTTAATAAAAAATGTTTATTTTGATCTTCTTGTTCGAAGCCTACCCTGTTGTCGAAAGGCAACACTCATCCCAATGCGCGTGCTGATTATGTCATCAAGTGCTTAACAAGGGGTCAGGTTCGGGCAAATTTCGGGTCATCAAGGAACCTGACCAAATCGCGGCCGCCAATGCGGGCGAACGTGTATCTGTGCAACCACTCCTATATTTAGGTCATATTATCCACTTACGATTCACTCCCTCAGATACCCGGTCGTTTCAGCTTCATACTTAATGCCCCTTGTCAGTTTAATGAGAAAATTGTCACAATGGCACGATCGTGATGTAGGCAATCCTACCAGGTCGCCTCGAGCTTTTGATTCTTTCGCGTCCAACGGTCACGGGTAGTTCTGGTCTGCCTTCCGCGGTAGTCTTTCTGGTTTTCATTGGATTTCACTCCTTTGACCCGCTGGAATTCCGTATTCAAGTTCAATTCGATCGCAAAACTAGTGCTTACTGTGATATTGAATACCAATTAGCGTACAGTGCTCAATGCGGAAGAAATTCTTTTGCAATTAGAATCTCAACGCTTCTTTAACACACGTGTTATTTGTAATTAATAGAAGGAGTGGCCATAGAATCAAACAAACTCTCGAGATCTCCTTGAATTCATACAAGAAAAGTTTAAATAATATGTGCAAAGAAGCTAGCAGCGTGAAAGGGTGAATGTGTAAGAGTTTGTACAGAACTTATTCTTAAATCGGGCAGCGCCGAAGGCGTTAAAACGAAGACGAGATTCCGTTCTGTAATAAAATGACCGCGGAGAGTAACTCGGAGAGCTTATCGCCGAAATGGGTACCGGACCAGCCTACTGTTCAGGAGATCAGCAAATCAATGCAAAACTTTAGCACCCCTGATTACACGGTCTTCGGTTTAATGTTACTGGTATGCGGCGTCATCGGGGTGTATTTCGGTTTCGTGAAGAAATCTACGGGGGTGGACGAATACCTCGTGGGTGGTCGGAATATGAAGACCTTTCCGGTCAGTCTGAGTCTGATCGCCAGCTTCATATCGGGTATTGTTACTAATCCTTCATAAAACTCAAAGTGCAACAAAAAATACGAATGCATCTTTTGCAACAGGTATATCGTTACTGGGTATGCCGACCGAGGTATACGTGCACGGTACGAGTTACTTATTTTCTGGTATCGCTGTAATTCTCATGGGCTTCGTAATATCCAGCATCTATCTACCGGTCTTCCACGATCTTAAACTGACGAGCACCTATGAATACCTTGAGAGAAGATTCGATAAAAAAAATCGAATGCTCGGATCAGTACTGTTCACGATCAGTACCGTAAGTAATGAATCGAAGAGCTAATGTGGAAGAGAAATGGACAAAAATTAGATTGAACTTATCATTTCTATATTTTAGATGACTTGGCTTCCTATTGTGATTTACGTACCGGCACTTGCCTTCAATCAAGGTAGTAGTGCTGCGTTGATGTTAATATTGTCCTCTTATATATAATAAATTATCGTAATTAATTTAATCACGAACTTTCAGTCACCGGAATAAACATACACATCGTCACGCCGTTCGTCTGCCTAGTCTGTATATTTTATACTTGCGTGGTAAGAGAAGATTCATGAATGTTACCGCAATGATCTAGCTGAGGGAATGTTACAATTGAGCTTTCATGATCAAGGGTGGTCTGCGCGCGGTAGTGTGGACCGATTTCATTCAGACCTTCGTGATGTTCGGCTCGATGTTACTTATCATAATCAAGGGTACGGCTGATTTGGGTGGAGTGTCCTTAGTGATCAGGAGAAATCTCGAATCCGGCAGGCTCGAATTCCCAACGTGAGTCCAGCGGAAATTAATTACTCTTTTATCGTAAGCCGAATTACTTGTTTGGATTTCTCTAATATCGAATATAGGGCGGACTGGAGTCCACTCGCAAGGCACACAATTTGGTCCCTTGTGGTGGGTGGCTTGTTTCTGTGGCTGCAGATCTCGACGATTAATCAGAGTATGATGCAGCGTTACTTATCATTATCCACACTGAAATCGGCTAGAAGGTAATTTGAGGTTTTACGAAAATTTGCAAGATGCTCATGCATATTTTACGTTCTAGAGCATTGTGGGGCTTTATAGCCGGCGTCCTGGCTCTAATCTGCATATGCGGATATGCGGGAATGCTAATATACGCTTGGTACCATGAGTGCGATCCAATTACGACCAAGGTAATTACCCGGTTTCCCCGGCAACCCGAGATCTTTATGCGGAAGTCACTCGAAATCAGCTGGAGAATCACTTCCTTGAATCCAATCGGAACTTTCGCTTAGACGATTTCATTAATACTTGTAGTTGGCAGTTGCGAAGGACCAATTACTTCCATTACTGGTCATGAATGTGTTAGGCGAACTACCGGGACTGCCTGGACTATTCGTCGCTGGTGTTTTTAGTGCGGCATTAAGGTCAGTATTTGTAAAGATTTCGAAGAACGAAAATATATATTACTCAATTAAATCAAAATTTATGTACTTGACATTCTAGCTCTTTGTCAACTGGTCTAAATTCTATGGCGGCAGTAGTATTGGAGGACTTCGTGAAACCATTCCGGAAAACCCCATTCACCCCTAGGACTGCCCACATTCTTATGAAACTCACTGTCGTCATTCTAGGAATCACTTGCGTTGCACTTGTACTTGTCGTCGAGAAAACAGGCTCGCACGTTCTCCAGGTAAAAGACTATAAAACTAAAACACGAGGATAATTTGCGAAAACTAAGTCTTTTGGAAACTCTGTTAATTATAGCTGTCGACAAGTTTATCTTCTATCACGAGCGGTCCATCCCTCGGTATATTTACAATGGGCATGCTGTTACCGTGGGTCAATGCCAAGGTACCATTAAACTTCTAAGCGCGCCACTTATATCAAACACAATGGATGACGTCATTATTAACATGCGGAAAACAGGGTGCTTTAGTTGGCGGTCTATCTGGCCTCGGCTTCATGGGATGGATCGCCCTATCGGCAGAAGCAGCGATCGCCAGCGGTAGAATAAAGTGAGTCTCATAACAAGAAATATTTAACCGTTCAATTCAATTGAAATGTTAAATCTATCTAATAGATTTGACGAGAAACCAGTGACAACTCAAGGTTGCACATATTCATTTTCCAAAGTGGAGAACCTGGTGAAGTTCCCCCCTATATTGGACGATGACAGTATGACGTAAGCATCAGAAAACCAATCTTTTTCCAATCATCTTGTCTTTTCGGTGCAAGTCGTCCATCACCTACAGGGAATCCAGCGCTCTGTATCGTCTGAGTTACCTTTGGTACACTGTTGCTGGTGCATTAGTAACAATGAGTGTTGGCCTCGCCGTCAGCCTCATTTCATTGGAAGACATCGAGAAATTGGATCCAATGTTGTTAGCCCCGATGATGAGACGATTTCTCAAGACAGGCAGATCTGCCCAAAAGGTAAATCATTTGTCTGCTATACCTTTCCACTTTACATGAACATCACTTGGCGAACAATTAATTTTTATATAGGATATTGAGGCAGTCGATCAGACGCATACGGGAAGAACTAGAGAGGATAGAATCGAGACTGTTTTATTAACGTAAAGAGGAAGGAATGCTCTGAAATAAAATCGGATTCGTAAAATCTGTATTATATCGTATAAATAGATAGTGAACCAAAACGTCTCTCATATTTTATCAGACCACAGAGATATTGCTGAGAATGTACAAAGACAAGGTATGTGATATGTTAATAACAATGCGGAGGAAGATCTTGCGCGGTTTTTTCGTGATTCAAAGGATCGCGTGAAGGAAACATCTGAGGATAATAAATATGTACAAACACGCATGTTATCAGCATATCTTTAGAATATATTTACTGTATAACAAATACTTAAAGTCATTTTGATTGACTGTCGGTATAACGACGCATGCACCAACCGCGCAGCACTTGGTCTCGTACGAGTTTTGAGCTTGGGATTTTACAGAGATTTAGAAAGACGGTAAAAGACGAGATCCTAGAAAAACATAGACATGTGGAAGGAAATTACGATTTAGCGTGTCTTGCCAGCGTAGGCTGAACAGAGAAAGATTAGCATACACTCTGCAAACTTGTACCTGCCGAAACCAGGGCGCTGCACGGTGGTTATTCTCGCCGTATAAGTCGTAAGAGTTCACACATCATACTTGTAACATAAATATATTTCGCATAAGAATATAGTATTCTTTAACCCTCATGGAAGACTACTCTTCCCGTACAGTACTATAGTAATAAAAGTGTATGCCTCGTAGTCGATCAGCGATCTCGTGGAATGAAAGCTTACTTTAATGCTCAAACAAACATTCCGCCGTAGAAAAACACATCGTGGAATGCTTGGCCTTCTTTATAGAGCGAATAAACATTTCTTAAAAAATTATATAAGACTGTCATTCGCGAACGAAGAAGAAGTTAAAGGACATATGAAAATAAAGCTTGCCTTTAAGAAAGCGGATCGACAATCCTTACACACACTCCTCTTTTGTACTTACGCGATAAGCCACTAGATTTACATATAATTATTCATTATCAAGGGTCTTAGAAAAAGGTGCAACAGTATATAATCGGCTGGAGTAATAGTCAAGAAAAATATGCATTCTGCATTATCGCAAATGGGATGAACTAAATATGCTCACGTGGCATTGCCAAGATGACTTATCAAATGCTTAACAAATATAATTATCTCCTAACAAGACGATCAGTTCGTAGTAAGGAAAATCACAAAAGTTTTGTGCTAACGTTAACGATGAACGATCGTCCTGTGAGTGTGTATGTACAGCAAAGAAAATCGATCACTGGATTCTCCGGCCCAACTATCGTAAAATCTCTTTAATTTGGTTTCATGAATGTTGAATACAAAATGTGCACTCATTATCGCCAATTCAGTCGCGAAAAAGGGTTATCGTAAAAATCTAGCTTCGATGTTCTTGCTTCTCTGCCTGAGATATAAGCACCGTTAGCTAATTTGCAAGGAAACTTGACCCAAATTCAATTAGACCCTGTCATTCAGAATGTCAATCTAGGATTTCATGATCCAAGATACTGTTTCCTCGCAAATTCACATAACAGGAGTATTAAACTATATCCTAGGCTCTGGACTAGATGTCGACTTCGAGGTCAGACAGAACAACAGCTTTCTCGTTCTGTCGGACATCCTCGACGTCATTGCCATGACCCTCGTTCTTAACTGGCCTTAATAAATTCGTCGGCTCGTAAATCGCCGGTGTACAAAATATAGTCTGACCTTTCCGCGCACAGTGCACGACCCGAAGTCTGTATGATGCGATTTACAAGATATCCTGGACTTAAAAGACATTTAAGCTTGGCACTCTTGTTCATGTTACATGAGTCAGCAGTGCTCGAGTATATTTAGTCGAGGAATATAAAAGTTCGACGCTCTTTAAAGAATACAAAAGTTTTGGCCATGCAGTGCGCCACGAAAGTGAATCATCTCACCTTTGGTCCCAGTGAAAACAATAATAGTGAGACTAAATATCGAAACAGTACATACAGAGCAGGCAATGAAATACACTCTACTCACACTTGACGGCTGACAGGTATTGATTCGGTTACGTATGAAAAATGCGCCATTTAGAGAGATTCGTGCTTCCTAATTAGGTGCAATCACGTGGACCGTGTTCCCCGACGGCTGGCAGTGCTTTCGTAACATTGGAGAATGTCAAGCTCGATTTCCAATCGCGCTTTTAATGATTCCCAAGTAATAATCCGAAGATGTGGTTGATCGAAATGCTAAATCTCTACCAAGAATCTTTACCTGCTACGTCTATTTACAATTCTACACTTCCACTCGGGGGAAATCCGAAACAGATAAACCTTTATCAATGCCAAATATGTTATATTTTTAAATGCACACACCGAAAGAGATTTATCGATACGAAGACGATCGACGTCGATGTAGTGTATTTCACTGCTGCTGCGCACGTAAGAATTCAATTAGGCTTACGTAATTGAGGATGCGAGCACGTACATATATCAGAGGCAGTTAAAATCTACGAGTGTACTCTGATTCGTGAAAAACGAAGAGGAGAACTATCATTAGTTACTTAGGAGTCAAGAATATATCTAATGATACGTGTAACGATCGTATACTTACAAATGTTATAGTTCCAAATAACAGCAGCCAATATGCTGCACAAGGTATGTTCAGTGACATAGTGTGCTAAATGTAATTCACTAAAACTTCATAAACATACAGAAAGACGGAATAATTTTATCTGCCTCGCGAGTATACGAAAAGTAGAAAAAATCATCCTCTCGTAATAGACGTAGGACAACGACCAATTGCAATCAATGAACCGTAAATAATTTCAAGGTATATCGTGTTCGACGGATACTTCGAATTCGCAAAGAAATTCTGGTTAGTAATTGGTCGAAATGAGTTTGATCCTATAACTCCTGGCAGGAGAGAGTCTGTGATGGCAGCGGTGGCGGTAACGGAGCGTTCTCCTCGTGTATCATCACGAGCTTTCCATACTTCACCATCCTTCGGCACTGTTTTTGCTGAAACTATACAGAAGTCCGCCGTTGCTCTAATCATAATTGGACTCGAAATATGCACGAAGTTCACGATCAACACTCAAAAGGAGATGCCATCAAAGTAGTTCATATTTCTCGTCGTACTTCAATTCAGTTATGATTACAATTCTGGCAGATATTTATGTTAAATACGATCGATTCAATGATTCGATCGGGGAATTTGAATCTTTATTACCTGTGATGGTGTACCCGTCCAGCTACCATTGCTACTCCCGCTGTCACTGCCACTGGAAGTGAGGCCATCTTCGAGAACTAGTTTGGTTTCGAACCCTTCGACTTCAAGGTCCAAATATAGTTGTCCCAATTGATCGTTCACCAGAAGTGGTTGACTCAAAGTTTTCAAGGTGTTCATGTCAGCCTGTAATACCTCGTTCAAAGTTTTCGGATGGATTTGATACTCGTAGATTAATTCTGGTGTGAGTTGAACTCCATCGAGCCATGGTGGTTCTTTCCTCCGCATACCCTGATGAGATTTTTGTTGATCCTAATTATACCATAAAGTTAGAACATTTCCCTTCTCCTTTGCCCTTATTATACTAATCACAGAATAACTCTATTCACCTCCGCTTGGAATTCACTGGGCTTCTGATCAGGATTACAACTACTATCGCTACTCTTATATAAAAAGCTACTGTAGAAACTCGACGAACTAGATTCGTCTCCATTGTAGTCGGTTTGCCGTCGGATCTTCGCTTGAAGTGGCGTCCGTGCTTCCACCACACTCGAACAACCCCCGTCGTTACTCACGCACGATGAGAACAACTCGCAAGGTGATAATACCTATGGAATAAAAAATCATTGAAACACAGATTGCTGGGAGTCTATAAATAAAATAATAGAACAAAGGAGATCAATTCATACTTTTTTCGAGGACTCCGACATAGCCATTATACTTCCTGGCTCCGCTTTAATACTCGTCGCTTGACTAGCCGGTCGTTTTCTATCGGAGAAATTATCCTGGGTAGACAGTGGATTAAGATTCTCTCGTAGATTGGTGCCTTGTTCCGGAACAACAAATGGTCGATACATCATCGAACCATGCGCCGATGCACCAATGACAGGAGGGTAGATTACTCCAGCCATAGCCGTTGTAACATACGAGAGAGGGACGAACACTGGAAGTTTTGAGAGAGATTTTAAAATAAAATCAACTCCAATCTTCTGTCTGAGTGAACGTCCAGGCTATTGTAAACGAAGCAATGAGAGAATCTGCATGCTAAGATTACATACTACAAGGATTCTGCTGCGTGGGTTGCACAGGATGCGCTGGTTGTGCCGACGTAGATTGTGCTGATTGTGTCTGCGAGGGTTGCATTGTAGTGGACGTACCGAATTTTTCGCAGGAGGACGATGATGTGGGATCGTCCCCTTGCTGTACGGGGACATAATATACGGGTATCATCGGCGAGAGTATTGGTACCCTAGGTATTGCTTGTGAATTCGCACTGGAAAACGCAATTATCTTTCAGTGTTTTGATCTCTTCGCCAGGAGCAATGAGAATGTTAAACGGGAGACTTACTTCTGTGGTATAACGCAAGGTTGAGCAGGGTGCGTTGGTGGTACAGTAACGGAAAAAGGGGGCCATAAACTAATGTTAGCACTGGTTTGCACCATTGTCGATTGATCGGCACTCATACTTGTGACTGTTGTGGTCACATTCCCAGGTAATTGAGGGGCAGTGCTTGTACGAGATCCTTCATCGTGCTTCGATACCTATCGATGGAAGGTAGAGTTAAATAATATTCAAATGATTTATATAATCGATCAACTGACCTTAAAACTATCTCCTTCCCAACTATGACTACCGCTCCTTTTAATTCCATGAGGTTGATTAATGAAATGTGTGTTTGCCTCCGGTGATATTTTCTCGATGTTGGTTTTGATACGCGCGTCCTTCAGCTTCTCGGTGTTTTTGATGCTCGAACGGAATTCCCGATGCTTTTGCATCATAAGTTTCTCCATGTCTTCGTTATGCCGATTCAAGAGTGATTCGGTCAAGGTGGGTGGTTTAAAGCTTTCAGTGGTGGCATTGGAGGTGTCACCCCGATTGCTGGTAGTATTGGAAGTGTCACCCCGACTAGCGGAGCTTGTTTGATTGTTCGAGCCGCTGCTCAAATTCTCAGCGCTTCCACTTCCGCTGGCGCCGCTGCCGTTAATTGGCGACATGCATTTTCTTGCTGGAAAAAAAAGCTCTGTCATATCCTCCTGGTAGAAGTGGTGTCCACCCGGTGTCTCACCGGCAGACGTCGGGCTGGTTTTCCCGCCCTCGTCAGTGCTCGAATTCACGTTCTCCTCGTCGCTTCCATACATCGTAGCGACCGGTGGCTTGCTCTTGAAGAATCGCTCGATGTTCTCATTATAGTTGAGTTGATTATAACTGGGAGGTGTCTCCGTTGATGATTTGCTATCGTAGTACTCGTGATGGGGAGATATCTCACCAAGCATCACGCTGTCGTGCTCCTGCAACAAGGGATTGCGTGATCCCTTCACAAGTATATTGTAGCGACTTAGAATGAGTTGATTCTCGGTTGGTCACGGTTGGTTTTGTTTGCCAAATTGTGTTGCGCTTGTTGCATTATTGCTTGCTCCGACTAGTGAGTCTTGTTAGGCATGGCCACTGCGCGAACAGACTTAGTTGCATTGGTTAAAGTCGAAATTGTGCAAGGAAATCCGCCGGCAACCAATGCGACCGCGTGAGAACGTAATATTACAGCATTGCGGGCGACCAATCAACCGAATTAATGTTTTCCCTTCAGGCAATCGATTATCTAATTCTTCCTAGCGACTCTCAAGACCATTCCAAACGCTACATCATTCGCACCTACCTACCACGCACCGTTATTCTTCCATTATTAATTCTTAAAGCTCTTTTGTACAAGTTTAATTTGCAAAGTAATATGATTTTTACGAAATTAAAACTTGAGAAATATTTATTTTGATAGTGCAATCATTCTAACTTTCACGATAGCAGCTCAATTAAAGTGGAAGTCAATAGAATTCGTGTTTATAGTCAGTCTTGCACAGTGCGTGCACTACCTCGTAGCAACTTCATTCTCACTGGTATAAGTAAACCATTTCACACTCGTCTCGCATCTTAATCTCGTTAGTTTCAAAACCTTGTAAGTGAGAAGACACAGAAGGAAATTCTACCAAGGCGTCGTGTATCACATCGCGAGAAACTTGTTCGATAGCCTTTAACTTTGACGTTTCCTGCCTGATCCACTCGGACATGAATGGGAACTCTCGAGAATCGTATATTATTGATACCTGTCAATATGGCATGCGCCATAGAGGGGAAGACGATGATCGTGCGAATTCTCGCACGTCAGATCTGTAAATGAGAAAGTAATCAGAGAGGATTCGTGATCCCCTTACTTGGAACCAAAAGCAGGTGGAGTATCAACATTGATACCGAACCAGTGTAACCAGAAAATCAGGTACAAGAGAGTTCAATGAATAAATGATAGTCGATGTCTAACGCATTTTTGTTAGCCATGTTAGATTCACAACTAACTCTCACTTTTGGAACAAGTGATCGAATAAGAATGTAACGTAAAGTTAGTAAGGATGTAGAGAGCTTACATTTCACACAGAGGAGCATCGAACGAAACGAAGTTCGTTCCTCTCCAGGCGACTGCTTTCGACATTCGAGTTAGAATGAAGAAAAGAGAGATGTAAGGAGTGCGTGTATCGGAGAGAAGAAGATATCTACCTCGGTTACGTTACCAGTCGTCGAAGTGAACGAAGAAGTTTTCTCTCACAGGATCTCTGGCTAGATACAGAAATTCGAGATCGGATCGTATAGTAGCGAGTGATCATCTCGTCAATTGCAGATTGAGCTTTGGACCAAGTATTAATTCTCGGCGAGAAGCCGACGGGGAAATGAATCGCTTCGCTACTACATGACCCGCGTGACAGTTTTCAATCAAGGTTTTTCCTCCATAAAGGCTTTCTTTAATTGTACCAGGTAGTTTAGCGAGTATTATATTGGAATGAAAAAAAGATAGACAGACTTACCACCAACATGCCTACAAGGTTTTGAAATTGACGCTATTCTTCACCGGACCTACAAATTTTCACTTTTGCCGTCCATCCGTCTCTATATGTACAGAATAACTTGAGAGAGTTTTTAATATGGTTTCCCCTTTTTTTTTCTCTTGCTTCACTACTAGCCACAATGTAATACGTGTTACTGCAGCAGTTGTCGTGCAGAAGCACCCTAACTCGTGAAAAGTAGCTTACAGCGAGAGAACACCGGCTTTTACGAACGTGCCTTCGTAACCATCCAGTTAGATCTCATATTCAATATTATATAGTAGGAGTAAATAATTAAGCTGGAAAATTATCAATCAGTTGCATCGTTCCTTACTCACCTTGCACCTCAGTGTCCAAAGCAGGTGTTAGAAAAATTCTACGACATATCATTTGGAAACAACGAGAATATTTTGTTAAAGTGTTGAGTAATATATTGTTAAAAATTTTCAAGAAAGAGGAAAGCTAAAAATTGTTCTCGTTGCTTCGTCAAGAGATATATCAGCATACAACTTTTCTTGTTTGCCCCACGTTTCGTGTTCTCTCCTTGACTTATTACTCTACTCATATCATGCTTTCTTGTAAATAGTATAAACACGTAGCATACCACCAGAGCGTATCGTAGCGTACTACTAGGCAAAATAGGTAAGTGTCTGTGATACTAAAACGTAGCTAATAGTCACCGAAAAACTCCTGTCGTCGGTAGCGAGTGCATCCTTGCCAAGACCGGGTGCTTTCATCTCCTGTAGCAGACTTTCCATGAAGGACGCGAGGTCCTTGCATCTCATTGAGACTTCGTGCTCTGTTATATCCGGCGTTCTTTGGATGCTCTGCATAGACGTACGATAGAACAAAAAGAAAAGATTGCAAGGATGAGCTTAAATGTCGTTTTATCTTCATATCAAAATTTTTCCCCTTAAAACCTGATTGATTCTAACAAAAGATTTGGAAGGATTTTTTTTTTAGTTATCAAGGACACACGTACCTCGTCGAGCAACGCTCGAATCTCTCCCTGAATGATTTTGGACTCCTGGAGTACCTCCTCACTGATACCAGAGAATTGATCGGTGCAATCATTATCGCGGTGCACACGGAAAATATCAGGATTCACTGGGCCTTTGAGCACCCTGTGCTGACCTACGACAAACTCTAGTTTCCTCGTCCAGGGATTGATAAAGGACGACCACTCAGTTTCAAGGACCGCATAGCCACCGTTCTGCACCGCAAATCTATACGGCTTCGATCTGAATGATGATCCTTCGAGTCTGATCACCTGTATCAATATAATTTATGAAAATATCAGTGAACTGTGAATCCTGCAGGTTTGATGACGTAGTTTCGACATTCGGAAGGCGGGACTTGGTGATCGCTTGCACTTATCTAGTCACACTAACACAGACTTTTGCTCTATCAATCTCTCTCATTTGTCTGTCTGTTTGCTTAAGCGAAACTTAAATTCATTCTTGCGTGGTTTAGCGCTTGTGAAGTTGTATATATGTGCGTGTGTGTGTGTGTGTTAGTGTGGGTGTGTTTGCTTTTTGTTGGGAGCATGCTCACAGTCTCATAGATGTCTTTGATGAATGGTAGATCCTCTGGATGGTAGAAGTCAAACAGCGATCGGCCAACCATATCCTGAGGTAGATAGCCGAAGTATTGGACTACGTCGGGATCGACATGGGATAGGTAGCAAGACGCGGTGTGCCGGGTCGTGAATATCGAAGATATTATTGTTTCTTCTGGCGCTGCGGATAATGATAACAACAAGGTCGTGGTCATTCTCTCTCCATTCTCGGCGAGGCTTCCTTTGTGAGCAAAGTTTTCCTTTCTCAGGCGAAGTAATCGAAGCGGGCTAAAGCTTACCGTGAGAAGCCCTTTTGCGTGATAATGAAACACGTGGGACTTTCACAAAGTTACTCGCGATCAATGCAAAATGAAAGAAGCAACACAAAAGTCCCTTAAATGCGCTTTTCCTGCAAGATGGATTTTTTAAGGATCGAAATCCACCGAAGAAAACTGCTTGCAAGAAAGGCAGGGATAAGGGATGTTTTTGAAAGGATTGCTACTCCGAATAGTCAGTGAAATTAACATGCGTGATAGGCATGGCAATTGTGACTACGATTAGAACGACATCAAAGTTACAAGAGGGTAGTTGGAGACACCATGCCGCAGGGTGAGAAGTTAAATGAGCGAAAATAATGGTGCACTGCTAACCGTTTAGGCTTAAATGAAGCATGGGAACAGTGGTCTCCAGAACAGAACGAAAATAAGAAGCCGACCAAGATGAAGTGGTAGATTACGAAATAAAAGCTCCACGAGATGTGAAAATCCATTGACAAGGTAACGCGATAAAACACCATCAAACGAGATAATGTAGGACTTGAGTTAAGAAAGAAATTACCTTCGGCTTACTGATTTGTTGCCGTGGAAACCACCGAGTCCTACAATATCATCGAGATCACCGGACTATGGAAGCGGCTCGGCTCTATCGCAATGCATGTTTGTACCATTAAGAGAGAAATCTATATTGTTACTTTAACCAAACTCGGCCTTCGCCAATGGTACATAATGAAGCTTGACACGATCTGTCTTGGCATTACATAATAATTCCACTTCTAACAATTACTATATTACAAACGGTGTAAGAGCGAGCCTTTTCGCCAGTCGGTTCACCTCGAAGACTTTCAGCTTTACTACCTTTGTATGCGGAATGAACGGGCTGTGCCGTCACCACGAGGAACATTGCTCTCGGCTGCTGCTCAGCGGCCTGATCACGAAAGTCCCGGAAGGACAGAGTCAAGTGAAAGGGAAGATACAAGTTGGACCTTGCCTCTTTGTGCTGGCCCTTACTAGCCTGGTAGACAGCGTGCCGGGTGTGTTTGCGAAGTCCGCAGAACAAGCTTGCCCTTATGCCGTTTATTCCTGAAGCAGACATCGTTAATTGCCGATCTGAATTGATCCCGGCTTTGCTTGCGAGTAAATGTCATCTTCATTAAGAAAGATTATCTCGCAAGTGGCCGCAGCCATTAATCATGGCTGCAACCGCCGAGTGCCGGAAGGCTGATGGATTAACTAAGAGTTAATTAAGTGTTCTTCCTAGTATCCAGTACCTTTGGGTCTATCTTCCTGAGGAGATGCTATGCCAGTGGTTATTTGGTCTGCCAAAGTGCCTTTGTCCTTCGGATGGACATATTCGATGAAGGATCGACCGATCCACGCGTCCTTGTTGTATCCTAGAGCTGTGCATATCGAGGGAGTGGTGTATAGCACGAGTCCGTCATGCATTGAAATCACAGCGCAAAAACCCTCCTATGAGAGAAGATAAACATGTCAGAATCCATTCACTACTTTCATTCATGATTGGATTTATAATGGACAACGAACACTCGGATTATTCTGTCTCGTATACGTTCGCGCACAGAGTCATGCAGATTTTTTGATTTATCATAGATTGAACAGCTTTCATATTAAAAATAAACAAAGAGCTTTTTCTTCTTTCTATAGCAAGGAATGTAACAGCGACCGAAGATATCACTGGCAATAATTAGTAGAGAGAGTTCTAATAGTATTACGACTACAGCCACGTAAGCCCATCGTGCTCTGCTCCATTGGTCAGCTGTTAATATCTGGAGCTTGATTACCAGACTCGTTAAATTGTATCTCCCGCAATCAACAAGTGATTAATACAGCCTGCTTGTCCAATCGAAGGTCCTTGGGCAAGTGCTCGTCATATACAACATAACACATAATACGTGACACTTTGCTACCACGAGAAACACCATAAGTATGTGTGTGAGTATAGAAAGACACTGAATAGCCGGAATAAAAAATAAATTATAGTAGAAGGATTTGGATTAAATGATAAGAGCCTCAACTCCTAAGTTGTATTTCTACTAATTTCAACTGATTCGTTCATCTGTTCTTCTACCAGTGTTACTAGAGGAACACTACTAACGATGCCTGCTGCTTTAATAAATAGGTACTAACATTGGCTTGCGAAGTAGAATCGTCCAAAGGATTCGCACGGGGAGCAAGTCCCGGTTCCCCATCAGTGATAGTATCGCCGTTGTGCTCGCCGGGGTCCGTAGCGTCCACCAATTCTACAGTGGCTATTTCTTCTTGTATAATATCAACAAAAATTCTCCTTATTATAATGAAGTACTCTTCTTCATGTGCCCGCGTTTACAATAAGGGTTTGCTATTTATATCCAACTAGTATGGCAAAGACATTCCATAGACGCCCTTCAATGCTCTTGAGATGACTTCAAGAGGATTAATGGAGGCACTATTACGTCCTTTAGTGATAAGAGTGGAATTGAATGACGAGGAATCCGGTAACTATGAAGGACGTCTATGTCGTCAGTGTGGAAAGAGAAGTTTACCGAATGGGAGCTTCCAAGGAATGTATTCGACGTTCATGCTAGTTGGGTAACAAGCAAATAAGGGATGGGCAATTGCAATCAGTGTTTCCTTAGTTCAAAGGGACAAGGAGAATGCCTCGTGTATGAAATCTCGTGTTCTATACGTGTGTCAGTCATTTAAACGCGTCGAACTGATACTCCAAGGTAATTGTTGCTTCTCGTCTGACCCTGCAGCTTTAGTCATTAGATGACCGTGTTTTCTACTTGAGTAGTGTCCTTGATGGGAAAATCTCCTTTCATAAGTCATAGGGGTCATAATAAAGTGACCTCTTTTTTGAATTTATTAGTCAGCGACCAGGAAATGCGCTTGATAGGTCATTACCAGGGCTGAATAACTCATGAGTCGTACATTCTCAGTAATGAACAACGCGTGCTTCAAATAACGGACTACAAAATGAGCAAACCGCACTGTGCTCATTGCGCAATGCGTCTATTTTCATATTGGAATGCCTGCCTTGTTGCAGGAACACCAATGCATCTCCATAACGAACGGAATCGGCTCCAAGAACATAACTCTACCGACGAAAAGAGCCCGCATGAGGATTGGTTGTGCCAAATGGATTATTAAAAATTATGTAAATAATTACGTAAATCGGAGATGCACCCACCCGAGTTATGTAAAGCCTAGTCTATCCGAGCTGTACTGCGGTTAGACCGAGCATCAGCCCAGTGTTGTCTTTTGTTCGTCGGACTGTGTATTATCTGGTTATATAAAACCAATCCGACGAGATGTTCAACACCTGGAAAGTGTTTCTAGGTTCACCTTATATTTTACAGGCTGTCTCTGATACGCTGATGTATCGCAATATACATTTAAACCAGTAAAGACAATTTTTCTTTACCACAGACTAAAAGCTTTCTTTATCGAAGCGCATTTCACTTGTACACATACATACTTTAATCGACAGTGTAATTGTGGCATATTACGTAAAACTTTCATGAAAATAGAATCGACTATTTTTATACCACAGTGTAACAGTTTGTTCGTACTGTGTCTATGTATGAGTAAGGTCTAAGATGAGGTCTAGACCACTGAGTAAGTAAGTGGTCCGACTCAATGACACTTGTGTCTGGATAGATCGCGGTCAACTTTAACAGGCTACCAAGGGCCAGAGTCATTCGGGGTTCTCTTTTGCGTCGAGCAGAGTTAAGATTAATTTGCCAGGGACTTTGAAAGGAGAATCTGGCGGACTAAGGTAACCATGAGAGGATTTGAACGAAGATTTTGGTTGAAGGTAATAAGCGAAATCTAATTAAAAGAGAAGAGTGCACGAACCGAAATCATTTTCAGTACAAATTAGTAACTTCGATACTATTATTTTCATTTACTTTTGATTAAATAAATTAAACACAAAGACTCATGATGATTTTTTTCACTGGAATAAATTAACATTGATCCTCTTCTTCTATGAAAAAATTAACAACTCCATTGTAAAGTACAACAAACAGGATACGCGATAATGCATCGAACGTCGCGTGGACAGGGCGAAGTAGTACGAGTCAAGCAATGGTCAGACGGACGAAATACGGTCAGCCGTGTAACCGCAACTCGCAGCGTTCTCATTCACATTTTTATATAATTTTAGGAGCACACGAAGTTATTGCATGAAAAATGGTTGACATGCACTGCTTCCCATTATTTTTAAATTGTAACCAACCTGATTTCTTTTCGAGTATGGGTTTCAATGGGACGACGACATTATAAGGCACAGTGTCCTGCGGTGCACTGGCGCTTTTTAAAGCAATGTCTGCCTCTGCATTAACAGCCGATATTGTCTTTGACTTCTTCTTCTTATGTTCTTTATCCTTCCTTTTGCTGATTGGCTGCGGTATCGCTTCTTTGCTATATTTGTATAGGGTAAAATGTAGAAGCGTGAAAAGGGTCTCGTTTAAATGCTAATATTTCTAAACACGTGAGCTTAAAACACGTTTTAGATCTAGATTGTTTCACGATCATCAAGATATGTGATACCGAAAGATAACACAAGTGCAGCCAGACCTTCTTAAAATAAATCCGCTTTCTGCCGCGTCAGATAACACGAATGAGCGCGCATGTCAACGTGAGCAAGCACTTTCCTTTCCAATGCGAAATTCAAACGGCTTCGGGCGGAACCACGTGGCATTTGTACTTTCATTGTAATTGTTATGTTGGAAATGCTGTGAAGTAACAATCCGAACCATGTTACGAGATCTACGTAGGCGAGCGACAGCTTTCTCCCGGAAGGTTTGGACTAAAAAAAGTTCGATGAAATAACCTCTCGTAAAGGTACTAGGAACACGGAACTACAAGAGATTACATAAGGGTGGGAAAGGGAAAGTATGCATTTCACTAGACGGCCGAGATGGAACTTTCTCCGTAGAGGCACGACACGATTATATGATTGCATTTATCTAACTTAATCGCAATAGATACATCAGCCTTGTGTTTCTAGACTTCCTGAAGAAACGATCCGTAACGTATCATTATTTGACCGGTCACGATCTCTACCAACTGCGCTATTTACTCTGACGATTCGAAAGGGCTAAAACTTTAACATCTACTCTTGAGAGTTCCTCAATCAAGTTAAGTATTCGACCGTACGAAATCCAATTGGCCATATAATTCCCAAGCCCAACGTGACATTGCTGGTCACGGAACGTGCTAAAAATATTGCAGCCACCACTGCTTTTATCCGCAAGCGTACGTAACTTCGTCACCGGGGCACGCGGCAAGAACACAGGCCTGGAAGAAGATTGTCCAGGTATCTTTCCTCGTACAACAGGCATTGCTCGTACTCATGCGATTATCGAGTTGACAGTAGAGTGGCATTTGTGGGGTTCTCAAGTCATTGAATCGAATTATATCAAATCTGCCTTGGCATCCAATAGCATCGCGAAGATACGAAGCGCGTCACTTCTAGATTGCGTGTTTCAAATGGTATCGTAAGAATAATACAAAATTCAAAAACTCTCACATACACAAGTGTTCATTTCCGATAACAAAATTCCCATGAGTCGTACGCTATTTATAACCGTGCGTGCATATATAAAAATGAATATTCATTTAGCAGATTTTGTAACAAAGTTTCCTTGTTTCTTTGCTTGCCATCTACCGAGTGACAGGGAAAACGAAAACTGCAAAAATACGCGATGTGGAAAAGGTAGTCGTAATGCCACTCGAAATAGCAGGACGAGTGGAAAACTGATTCACTTTTGATCGTGATTGGTAGTAACTTATTACTAACTCATCCGGATTATTATGCAATATTCGATTGGTATATCTTATGCACTGTGCACCGCGTGGGCGACGCCGGTGCAGGCAGTACTGCTATGCACGTGGCGCGCCACGTGCTTCCCTGTTTACGGCGTGCAACATACTACATCCGCGCGTTCCTTGGCGTAATCTAATGCAATCGTTGCTCGTTCCTTATATACGACATTAAACATTAACTCCGTCAGGGTTGTTGATCTATTATCAACTACCGGAATTTGTTTATTATAGTATCAACCCTTAACTCAATTTTTCAAAGTAGAAGCTAGTATAATCTGCAGAAATTCAAATAATCAATTGCTTTAATTATCTGCATTGAATTGAAACTGTATCACGTTGCTGAATTAAGTAGAATTACAAAAGATGATAACCCAACAAAGAATGGAATAGATTAGCCGAAGAAACTGTAAAGGATAATACCTGAATGAGAATTGTATCGCTATCAGAATGCTGGTTATCGAGTGAAAGGAATTCTTAGGATTCGTTGTTATATCGTCAATGATAGAGAACTGGAGCGAGCAGCATTGTTTTCTCGTGACTATAGTCCGTCGATTTCACGTTGCTGAACACCGATTTTTCGCCACGAGTGGCTTGTTGATAAGCAGTCTCTCGTTATGAACGTGCTCGTCTATAAACAGGCCTGTAACTCCGCCACATCGCATCACGTTGGCATGCAATATCCATTGAATTTTGCTAATTGCAAGCTGGACTTCTGCATGCACGTATGTCGCCATAATCAGCTAGTTCTACGTACGTACCAAAATCACGTATACAAAGGTACTTCGATATCTATATGTATTTATGTATCAAAGGATAAGTATAACACGCTCATTGACAGAATTACGCAATCTTGTATAAAAATGTTAATTCATTTTATGATTACTTCGAACATATTCTTGATGATCGCGATTAATGAAGAAAATAGATTTAACGGAGATGTTACCTGGATCCAAAAGTTGAGTGACCTCTTCCACCATAGCCGCTACTTTCCGAGAGATTGCTATTTCTCGAAATGGAACTGTCACTGCTACTGAAACAGATAATACACGTACTCATTGCATAATGTAATTGCAACTTGTACTGGATTTTAACACCAGTGCTCTTCTCACGCAAAGTTCACTTGTCGTAAATTCTATATTCATAGAGTAATTAATAAGCGATTTGACCTGGACCTTCCGTTTTTACTTAGCGACATACTAGTCATGTAAGTTTTTTTTGCACAATATTCGATTAATCTTATATGGAATATAACCAAAACTATTACCCGTTTCTTTAGTCACTCTTTGTGCAATGGGGAGCAGTTTGCAATTCAAGTCCCAGCACGTTAGTCAGGTTGCAGTGCAACGTGCCTGCGATCGGAAGCACGAGATTCTAAGAACGTTCCAGGACAGTAAGCACTGGTTTCGCTTCGCTCGAGACAGCCTCCCGCAGAGGGCGAATGATCCAAGTGAAGTCATATAGTTTCAAAGGAACATTCTTCAAACGGCCTCGGCCCAATAGTCGACTAAGAGCCATTGCGGAAAAGTCACGCGACTTGCTGACACCAAATCTCTGAAACCAGTTGTGCTCGTGGTGGAAAAAAGGATCGATCACATGTTCGCCAAACGTGACCACCAGTAGCTGCCCTTACGTTCGGAATCTTTCTGGCCTTTCACTGGCCTCATTATTAAACAAGGAGGGGGCAAAGCACGGGGCTCCGCCATTTGTTGAACCTCATTCACTAGGAAAAATAATTGCATAAGAAGAACTGCTTCACGTTTGGAGCCCCGTGACTGCCACGCACAGTATAATCGGCATCCGGTAATATCGATTGATCGATTCTATTCAGGGCTCTGCTTAAAATGGTGCCAAGTAAAAACCATGATAAATTGAATTCGCTATTGTCATAGAAAAGTCTCCTTATTAAATCTCCGATTAATTAATAGCATTATAATAGTAGATATTCAAACGAAATTATTCAGCTTCTCAGCAACGTGCTATTCGCTGACGATTGATCTTCAACGTAGACTCGTTGTTGTTACGTGTTACCACACAATCTCGCGGTGGGAACCAAATTCTTTGTTCAGAGATGGCCACGTGAAGTTTTATATAGAACTGTCAACACTGTAATTATCGCCTGTGACATTTCCCTGTTATGTTCAGCAACGGATCTATTATCGTTGCTATCTGATATGGATTAAAATCATTGTCTTCTATTTTTAGCAGCAACCCGAACGAAGAACATATTTTATCATTAATATATTTCTAATAAGAAACGAATAAAAATTATAGTTCTACGTTGCGATGGATTTCGCTAACAAGTATGCTTCCTTACGGCGCAACAGGTGAACCACGTGACGCTACTTAAATGTGCAGAAAATCAGGAACTTTCATTAGTGCAATCGACGGTCACGTGTTGGCCAGGTTTTCGCCATGTGCTGTAATTGCAAGCACGCCCGCTTGAAATGTGAGCACGAAAATGCAAGTGGCGTGGAGATACTTAATTCGATGGGAAACCGGGAAACTAGTTAGCCTTAACCGGTGTGTGCTATTCCCCGACACCTTCACTCTTTCTTACTCTCACCCGCCAGCTAATACACTTTCCAGCCGGCTCTTTCTCTTTCTCTCGCCGGTGCAACTAAGAAAGCATGTCAATGCCAAGTATCCTGTCGGTTATATGTTGCCGGGAGATGCTGATTGCCTCATTCCTCGCTAATTCCATCTATGGTTACTTTTAATCGCACGTATGCACCCGCTCTTTGAATCTTCGGCTTAGCTAGCGCTTCCCTAAACGATTCTAATGCTATTATATGTAATAGGATGAGACTAATCTACCGTTAGACTCTTGCAAAGGAATTCATTAATTGGGGGAAAGCATTGTCCGAAACAATAATGATTCTCTGACAAAGATTTCGTAATGTTTTGAAAAGATTGTAATTATCGAAATAATTTGTTAAAATACAATAAGTACTACTTTCAAACGGTTTGCCTTGTAAGGAAACGTCTTGGATGATAGTAGATCATCATCGTAAATAGGGGGATTGTATTGGTAGCTTGGAGTGACATAATCGTAATATTGTACCATATAATACTTTTTCCTTGCTTCATGTATAACAATAAAGGAGTATTCACCGCTCATCGATCCACGAAAAGCTCTTATAAAGTGCCTTTAACTCAGATTGTGCGAGTGAAAAGTGATTTGGGTTGAATGAATGTCAGAAACAGCTTGGACGGACGTTGCGGTTATCGACTTTTACTTATTGTCAATGTCAATCAATCAATGCACAAAGAAGGCTTTGTACTATTTAAGCTTAATACCCTATAGACTTATTTACTCCCCATCACAAGGATAGGAATGGGCTTAGGATAAGAATGGGATTATCCCCATCATTTTCATGCGTTGTACATTGGTTTATCTAGTGGTGGAAAAATTGGCTTAACAGTAAAGCGATGGTATTATACATATGGCGCAAGAAATAGGTAAAGAAAAGATAAAAGCTTAGATTCAACGAAACAACCTGACTCACGCACACTAGAGACCTTACAATGTTATTTACAGCTAATGCGAATCCCACTGAACTCGGTCAGAGTGACTATACAGTGATATAAATTATATCGTTGAATTTAGATTAGACCGCCGATAAAATTCGATTAAAGTGTAAGTAGATACATACCTTCGCTGCGACTGGCTATTACTACAGGTGTTGGAGTATCCGGAATCCGAAATCTTAGCATTTTCGGTGGACGTTTCTTCCATCATTCCTTTCTTCGGCACTTGCCTGCTATTTCTATGATATTCCGTGGAAGTGCGCGGGCACTTTTACAAAATTGTATAAACTGAACTTTCGAGTATCATTGCAGCAGCCTGCGGCCGATGCAAACGATGACAATAAGAACTCGCGGAAGTCTCCGCTAACGGTATGGCGCGAACACACTTCAAAAAACCGGCTCCACTTTGAAATCTGTCACATTTATCGTGGCACTCTCTGTCCTGAATTTAACTACACCGAACAATTCTATTTTGCATAGGAAATGTTGCTTGAAAGTAGAAGGAAAATGTTAGATGTGCAGTTAATCGCATTCGCCGGAATGAGAGACACACTTTGTTGAACATTCGCAGATGAACTGAAAGGATGGTGGGTACGTGCGTACTTCGTGCCGGGGCGGCGCGGGTAAACTGTTCCGTATCATGCAGCACGTTTGGAAACACGTGAGTTGGGTACCCCACTCCTTGCCCGCCAACCTATATCGATGCAATAGGTGCCCCACTTTATGCATTCGAACGATGAACGTGATTAAAATAGCAACCACCCCTGCGACTTTGAACCACGCGTTGCCGAGCATATCCGTACGTACGCGTATTCCATTGCGCGAGAAATAACGTGGACACGAGTAAGCTTAATTTGGGTCTCTTGTATAACCACTTTCAAGCTTGCTAAAGTCCTTTTGTACTGTCACGCAAGTCGCATTTCATTTCGGTCTGCTTACTTTCTAGCTAGCTTATTACTATACTAAAAAGTACAAACACGCGTGAAGAAAGTTTAAGAACACTGGAGAGTTATTAAAAATAGACTTTATTATTCATTGCATTGCTTAGGCCGTTGTATATACAGTGGTAGAAATAACTATCTTATTCAGCTAAGATATCACAGTCATCAGGTACATTTTACTTCGCAAGCCCCTCGAACACTCCTGAAAATTGAAAAGGGTACATTTTAACTGATGAAATTAGAAGTTACGATTCAGACATTTTATCAATGCAGCGAAAGGTAAGCGAAAGTCAGTGTGTAATTTTATGTACTCAATGTGTATTTAATAATCATTTAAAGCAAGTCAGTTACAGTCTGCCGAATCATTGTCGCGAACGGTCACAAAGTAAAAGTCTAACGCACATACAAAAGTGTTCATCTTAAAAATGTTTATGTTGTGCGTTAGTCACCGGTATTTGACGAATCTGTGAATGTAGATGTAGATAGACAGTATTTGACCCTAACAAATGTACGTCTTCTTAAGTAACACCGGTCTACTCGTGAAAACTTCACAGTCATATTTTATTTCAAAACATGGTGTATCCAAACATCAACATAAAGTAAAGAAATACATGGAAAAAACGGATTCCGTGTATTAGAACTTAATGCTATAACGATATAGTACGAAAAATACTACTATAAAACTATAGGATACATCTTGTCTTGGAATAAAGTGCTCTTTCATTTGTTACAAAAGTGACTCAACGTCATGAAGAGACCTTCCAAAATTTACACAAGAAAGAAAACATTACGCCTTGCGGATACGATAGCACATAATAATGTAAAACTATTGAATATAAATCACGAATAAAATATTCATTTTGTAGCACAGGTTACATTGAAAAGTCTGCGCGAGTAAAATTTATACTTGTTTCACAAACAAGAATTCATAATTAAAACAATGTCATAATGCCTGCATAAAAACATCTTATGTTTGCTTAAACGAGCAATATCGTAGGTAGATGCAAGAATTCAAATGCATCGATTTATCCGTAACAGTCAAATTTTGATGCCAATGTTCAAATCTCTGCACTATTCGATATAATAATAATCATAATAGTAATAATAATAAATATTTTTGATTTTTTATCTGAGTCGTTAGGGGATAAAAAAATATTAAAAAGTCACTTTTCACACAGGCCTTTTGAAACAACAAAATAGGGATATCAGTTGAATGTGTGACAACGTGGTAAGGATAAAGTAAGGTATCGTATAGTTTCAGTAACGTTGAAATCGCGAACGTAAGCTATTAAAAGTAGGTAGTTGGAGTAGTTTCCTTGGATGCAGGCCCAACGTGGTCAAGTGAGTCTTAAAAGTCGTCTCATTTGTTGCGTGCGTCCAGCTTGTGTATACCAGTCAGTCTGTGAAGACAAATAGAAAAATTACATTTTCTCCTGTATTTCGAGTAAAGTGATCGTCAGTAAAAACGTCTGGGTGTTATTATTCAAAAGCTTCCTTTCTCCATTCTCCTCATCCTCCCTCCCGCCCCGTTTTATCGTCGTTTATCGTCTTGTTGGTATGCGTTGTGCTGGTTACTTACGAGGTTTACAAGTCGGCTTTAATTCTCATCTTCATCCATTCTTAATCGTTTTCTACGATCCTCGCCGACATTGCGCTCCTCAGCTTCTAATACTTTTAGCCGAGAACCGCAAATTTCCTGCCCATGAAGGGCCTGAAAAAATGTTAACGTGCAATCTTTGTTGTAGGCACATATAGAGAATAGACTCCCTTATCATGGTATAATTCCTATCAAACTAGACCTTAGCGGTACCTCAATAGCTTCATTTGCACTTTGTACACTGGCATACTTTGCGTAGCCGCAATTTTTCCCCGGTAGCATATACACATCAATTAGGTTTCCAAACCTACAGAAGGCATCTTTCATGGCGTATATGGGAGGTACTGGTGGTCCACATACAATAAAACACCGTTTCGCAACTTCGGCATCTATACTAGCCATTGGTTGCAGAGGTGGTAATTTTGTACTCATCGTATGGTCAAAGCCTAATGTATGAAAATTTTCAATAAATGATCCAAAAAAAAGAAATGATTCATAATAATATCTTAACATACTAGGTGCTGTGAGCCCTGCAGCTTGAATCAAAGATGTTGCTTGTGCTATTGTCTCTGCAAGATGAACTAAGTCTGTTCTTGGACTTGCAACTCCACCTGTGGTAGTGCCTCCAGATTTTACTGCATTTTTTGGAGGGGCACTGGATAAGTCTGGCTTTACAATCATCCTGTGACCAGGAGGATATTCAAAGCCATGAAATTTTTCTTTCGCATATGCTGCTGCACTAGGGTTTGAATATACCACGACTGCATGGCCCCTTGGCATCCTGTACCTTAGGTCATTCTTTAAATGGCAATAATCCATACCCGGCACAATATCAAACAATTTCCACAATTGATCTTGATTTAGTGCTGGATGCGCAATCACTTGCAAATGTGTATATCCTTCAGAATTAGGATAATTTGTGGCAATTTCTAAACTAATACTACTCTTCCCAAAGTTTGAAGAAGTATGACCACTCCCTGTTCCATCATAGTGTGAGGACGATCCATTATTAAATTTTGCGTCTATATGCTCGTGCTTTGGTCTCTTCGGTTCAGCAAATACAGCTTTGTATTTCCTGTCACATTCCTCAAATGCTTTCGCAGCACTTGATACTTTCTTAAACTTCACATAGCCAAAGCCTTTTGATTCATTTGTACTTCTCTCTTTTACTACAGTTGCATATTCAATGGCTCCAAATTTTGAAAATTCTTGTTGAAGTTCACTGTCGGTCATTGATTTCGGTAGTACACAAAACAAGCGAACCCATCGCTCTTCCTCGTTCGTTTCCCGGACTGAGCCTTGATCGCGACTACGAAAGGAAAATAACTTCATCAACAAAAAAGTAACTGCTTATCACGAAAAAAATACTTAGTTATCTTCTTACTTCGACGCAATCATCACTTTAATTGGTCTTCCTACTGAACCCAACATTTTCCCATTCATTTCTTCAAGTGCGAAGGCTGCCTCCGATGTTTTGGAGAATTTAATATACGTGACTCCTAAACAAGCAAGTTCTCCTTACTTTCTTCGGCATTTAAAATAATCACAAAAGCCGGGGGCCCGAATATTACATATTCACAAGAAACGTCGAATTTTCACGAACACACAGATTATTATAAAAAGATCTTATTAAATAAATAAATGGAATAATACATTTATCGATTAAGTACAGTAGCTTGATATTACCTTTATTTTCTCCAGTATTCCGTTCCTTGACCACCCAAATATCTTCAATCTTTCCAAACTTTTCGAACGCTCTTCTGAGATCATCTTCCTCTAAACTTTTGTGACAAATTACGAACAAACGAGAATTCGGTGGCTCGTCGTTTTTTGAACGTAAATCCGTCTGTGAATAGTAAGACTCCCGTTCTCTGTGGTCAGCCATTTTGCAAATGAACGCTGCAGACCCTGCAGACTACGTCGCCTGTCTACGGTCACTGAAGCCGGTGCTTTTCAGGAGCGGACAAGCTGGGTTCCACTTTATTGTAAATTGCATCTGCATTAACTTTTTATTCGTTTACTATAACGCAGTAACTATTGTTCATTGCGTTATTAACGAAGTAAGCAGCCTACTGCCAGCAAGAAAAGAAGCAAAATCTACTCAAACAACTTTTTATCAGACTGCATTTAAAATACATGGACCCTGATTTTGTTGGAAGGTAGTACCTAATATGCATATAGTGCCATCGGAAAATAAACAAACTCATACAAACACATTCCCACTAACGTAACGTGCTGCGTAGCGGAAGCTCTGCTCGAATAATCTTCGCTCATTTCTATTTAACATCGATGACTCAAAATGCAAAATTATTTTCGCCTATAAATCCTTTGCATATCCGGATTTCTCGTGGGTGTGCGGTTTGTTGTTGCGTGTCATTTTGCCGGCGCAACTATCAATGTCTTAAAAACTGACAATGTTGATTCTACAGTAGTATAGTAAGTTGGGAAGCTGTTATCTATGCATACTAATTTCAATGCAGTCGTACTCATGATACGCTACCGGTAATGAAAATAGTTTATCGTAACTACTTCCGCGTTGTTTCCTCGCGATCATCGCGATGCAACTTGAGCAGTCATGCTCTAATATTTTCGTACGGTAACTTTCCTACGCGAAAGAGAAACGTAGACAGTGACGTACATTCCTACATTCGGTTTTTGGGTTTTTCACCTTCTGTAATCGCCGACCGGCTTTCTATTTTCTTTGTCACTCTTGTTCTCCGTTTCTTTCACGTCGATCTGTCTCTTTTCAACATGCTGCTATTACATAACAAGCGACTGTCCTCGATCAAATTCAATGGAAATAACCAGCTACTGAAATTACTAAAGTGCTATAAAAAAATTGAATTATCTACTTAATTATGTTAACTCTCTTATGTGTGAGTCAAGGGAGTAGAACACAATGGAAATAAATATTCTAATGTTTTGCACTTATTTTTTTAAAAGAAAACTGGACATTGTCATATGTACATTCTATATATATATTTTTCTGTATACATATATCCTTTCTATATACCAAGTTTTATAAATTTTGATAAATTACAAAGTTGTACATGATCTGTACATCACAGAATTAATTTCCAAGGAGTACAATAGTACTCTTTATCTGCTTTAAGCATCATAAGTAGAAGCTGATACCTTGCCACCATGACCGGTCCAGTTTGTGTGAACGAATTTGCCTTCCTGTCCCAGTAGTTCATATGTGTGAGCACCAAAATAATCACGCTGTGCTTGAAGTAAATTTGCAGGAAGCCGAGCAGTACGGTATCCATCGTAAAATGCAAGTGCTGTTGAGAGTGCCGGAGTTGGAATGCCCAATGTCACCGCATTGGACACAACTACTCTGACACTGCCATGGCAATCCTTCATTGCTTTAGAGAAGAAATCATCCAATAATAGATTGGACAACTTTGGATTTTTGTCAAATGCAATCTTTATATTTCCCAGAAATGCACTGAAGAAATGAAATTAACATAAAACTGAATTCCTGTGTATAACAAGACTAATATTGCGCCTTATTAATGTTATTTACCTTCTTATTATACACCCTCCCCTCCACATAAGAGCAATGCCTCCATAGTTCAAGTTCCAATTATAAATCTTTGCTGCTTCTCTTAGTAACATAAATCCCTGAGCATAAGATATGATTTTTGAAGCATAGAGAGCTTTTTTCAAATGGTTCAAGAATTGCTTCTTATCCCCTTGGAATACTGCATCTGGACCTTCCAAGATACTACTGGCCTCTATTCTCTCATGCTGAAGAGCAGATAAACACCTTGCAAAAACTGATTCTCCAATTAGCGTTACAGGAACTCCATAGTCCAATGCTGCTATGGCTGTCCATTTCCCAGTTCCTTTTTGACCAGCAGTATCCCTAATTCTTTCCAATAAGTAGCCCTTCTCATCTTTGTATTTGAGGATGTCTCTTGTAATTTCAATCAAGAAAGAATCTAATTCTGTCTTGTTCCATTCATCAAAAACCTTACTCATCTCATCCGGAGTAAGTTTCAAACCATTTCTCATGATATGATATGCTTCACAAATCAGCTGCATATCACCATATTCAATGCCATTATGAACCATCTTTACAAAGTGTCCAGCACCAGTTTCTCCCACCCAGTCACAGCAAGGTTCTCCATTGGCTTTTGCACATATTGCCTAAGGGTATATTATGACAATGATTACTCTATACTTTCTAAATTACCTTCCACTTTTCAATAAATACCTGAAAGATGGGTTTGATATGCGGCCAGGCTTTTGGATTACCTCCTGGCATTAATGAAGGACCGTATCTAGCACCATCTTCTCCACCACTTACACCGCTACCCACAAAAAGAATACCTTTCTTTTCCAAATCTTTTGTTCTCCTTTCTGTGTCCTGGTATTCCGAATTGCCACCATCAATTATAATATCACCAGGGGAAAGTAATGGTACCAATTGGTCTATGAAAGCGTCCACGGCAGCTCCAGCTTTTCATCAGAAGCATTGATAATATAAAACCTTGTAAGACTATGTTCTAATCTCATAAATAAATCATATTTTCAGACTGATGGATAGCAAAGAGAAACTATGTAGGAAGAATGAATTTACCTTTCACCAGAAGCATAACTCTTCTCGGCGATTTCAGTTTTTTCACCATTTCCTCCAATGAAAAGGCACCAATAACTTTCGTACCTTTCGCTTCATTTTCCAAGAAAGACTTTACTTTCTCGGTCGTTCGGTTATACGCGCATACGACGAAACCATGATCGTTCATATTCAGTATTAAGTTTTGGCCCATAACGGCTAAGCCGATAAGAGCAATATCAGCCGTTCTGTAAATCGAAATTTGTATGGGATATGATACCAGTCCCTATACGTGACGTTACAAAATAAATAATGAAATTCCCGGTAGAATTAAGATTCGAATGATTCATCTTGGCAAATTGCGGTTTTCGTTATCGAAGCTTGACACTGTCGTTCGGTAAAGTACTTGTGGCAAGGAATGCTGACTGACTCGTCAAGGCACAAAACGTTGGAGTGCAAAGTACAATTTAAAAGAAAATCTTTGTCGCGTAGACATTTATGAAGAAAATATGCACTTACGGTTCGGTCATGTTGAGTAATTTGTGATGAGTGTGACAAGCGATAGGGTTTGACCGCTTTCGCGCAATACCAAACAGCAACAAGTGGCTGAGTCTTTCTACCGGGCAGTCCAAGTGGTCCAAGCCAGAGAATTTATTCGCACGTAGTCAGCAGACATTCCGTAGGCCAATCGCGACGCATACAAGGTCAGCATGGTGTCAGCATTACTCGAACACTACACCAATACGTGAATTTCATAACTGCTACTACTACAGATAAACTTTTATATCCATTAAACTCAGTCGTCTGCGATATCCGCCTTGATACACTGCATGGGCAACGCTCCCGGCCTATATATCTCTTTTGATAATCTAATCTATAACAGCGAGCCATACCCCAATAACGCAATGTATTCTCTATATTTTGCCTTATATATATATCTTGACGACTATATATAAAGATTGCAATAATCTCCAAATATATCCCAAATTCCAATGCACCTGGAAAAATCAGTAGATGGGATTATATTATAATTCGATGGTGTAAGTCGAGGCTCGGATAATCAAAATATGCGTTAGCAACGTTTATTCTTGAAAGAGAAATAAATCGTGATTCAGCGTAATCGGTGGGGCAGCCTTATACACTAGAACGTCTGAACCACTTTTGTAGAGAACCGTTGTTTTACGCGCGCTTGGCCGAATAGTTTTCACCACCCAATCGTTGCAAAGGGACACAAGGCTCTCGTCACATTCGGATATCGCAGAGGCACCATTGGGCCGATCCAGACCGATCGGGAGTATGGATATTTTAATTGGGAAAGCAACATGTCCCGATTTGCTTGATTAGATTAGGAAAGGTGCGCGTATGTTTCTTTCGTTTTCGTGTTTGCTCCCGTGAGTTTACGACCCTCACCGAGTGTGCTAATCGGATTGTACCAAACCAATAATGATGAGAACTTTGAAAGAACGTCTGGCAAAGAATCCGTACAAAGGCGTGATTCTAACCCACTGACAATGAGATGCCCTATTTCTCGAACTAAACACATCCTTTTTATCGGGAGAAAAAGTGCACGGTGGTACCATTAAGTAAATATTAATTCTACAGTTCCAGTGCTCAGCAGCAATATGGGACTACTGTTCGCGAAACTTTGGAGCCTTTTCGGTAACGAAGGTAAATGCGATTTGCTGTTCCTCCTCATCATTACAACATTGACTTTTTAATGCGAATCATTCGATTGAAACTTTTTTATTGATAAACAATTCTGTATTGACCTATAACAGCTTCAAAATTCAACCGATCAGAATGTATGTGAACATTTTTGTTTGACACCATGATTGCCTTTGTGTAATGAACACCCTGATGTAAGGATTACGGAGTCGTTTTAAAACATATTTCCGTTTGACTAATTTTGCGTGTTGAATTCACGCTCTTCCACAAGCATGGACATATGTTCGCATATGTCTTCTGAGCTCTTGAAACTCTTCCTAATTTTATTATTAAAAACTGTTTTTACGAACATCTTCGATTTAATTTGAAACCACAATGATTTTTAATTCGCGTCGTTGCATCGTAGGAATATTTCTTTCGCGTATTCTACAGTTAAGTACTACAGGAATTGCTATGAATGACTACTGCACATAAGAACTTTCACTTTTCCTTTTTAGAACACAAAATAGTTATGGTGGGTTTGGACAATGCTGGTAAAACCACAATATTGTACCAGTTCTTGATGAATGAAGTTGTACACACATCACCAACTATTGGATCAAATGTTGAGGAAGTAGTGTGGAAAAATATCCACTTTATAATGTGGGACTTAGGTGGACAGCAAAGTTTACGTGCCGCGTGGTCCACTTACTATACAAACACTGAGTTTATAATCATGGTAATAGATAGCACTGATAGAGAAAGACTTGGCGTAATAAGAGAAGAGTTATATTCTATGTTAAATCATGAAGAGCTCAGCAGAGCTAATGTACTAGTATACGCTAATAAACAAGACTTAAAAGGCAGCATGACCGCTGCTGAAATCTCTAGGCAACTGGATTTAACATCTATTAAGAAACACCAGTGGCATATACAAAGTTGTTGTGCCCTCACTGGAGAAGGGTAAGGCAGATATTAATTATTGTTGGGAAAGAATACTCTTTCATGTGGACATCTTATTTTAATAAATTATATATTTCAGGTTGTATCAAGGATTAGAATGGATTGTGGGACGATTGAAAAAGACATGACGTACATTATGAGGATCCAGCATGGGTATAATGAGGTATACAAAATATAAAGTGTATGTTGCGTATAATTTACTGTGCCACTTTGACAATTGTACAAAAAAAGCGGAAAGGAGCAATCATTTTCTGAAGTGGAGACATCGGTTTCATGTATGATCTTTAAGCTATAAATGTACACTTCTGTATAATTAGGGCTGCTGCTAACGACTAATCGTGTAAAAAATTATGGATGGGATGTTTCTTCTTATATCGGGTAAGAGAATTAGTATTATTGCAAGTAATGTGCATACGTTTAATGAAATGCCCGATCCCATCCACTTGTGATTGTGTAAGCAAGAAATACGAAGCAAATTCTTTCTCTTCAATTCCATTGCGAACAGTATGATTAATTTCTCGAGGTTAAAAATATACACCTCTGTAAATAGTTTTTTATACTCCTCCTTAATAGTAAGCAAATGTAAAAAGGGAAATTCAATGTAGCACTCAATTTACCACATACTTTTCATGATTCCACATCAGAAATTGAATAAGGTTCACAATTTCTTATTCTATTCTATACCTACTATGTTACAACTTATCACTGCTTGACCAAATTGTTTGGAAGACCCAAGCCCAAAACACTAATTGCTCTGTGATATGTGGGTTCACCACTGAGACAGTTGTATATTTGGAACATTGACATTGTTTGAAAGAGGAGCATTGGGCATTACAAATACATGGTTTTCAGATATAATAGAGATATTCTATCGCAATGAACGCGTTTCACGGTAATACCGTACCTGTCTATAAATTGCCGATTATCAGCTGTCTCATCGATTTTATTTAAATCACAATTATAATACTTAACTTTTGGGTAGATAGAAATACTCCAGTAGTAAATATTCACCATAACTTAAAATGCTAATAATATTAATGATTAAAGACTAATGGATAAACATGTTTAGAAGATGATTATAGAGGTTGTTAAGATCATTGTCTGAAAGGATGAATGCCGTCTAAAGCCAGAGTGAGATCTCGAACTTAAACTTTCATAAAGGTACAGAACAGTAGCTTTCTCATATTGAGAAAGAATTCTTATAAATAATTCTCCTACACTTTGTATGATCTTGCAAATCGAACGCGAACCTAGATTATCCTCGTTATCGACGCTTTCTTGATATCGAATCACACAATGTGCAGTACAAGTAACAGGTTGTTTGGTCTATTCTTATGCACGTTTAAGCTTTGTACATGGCTCAATTTAAATGCATTGATGCAGACTATACAAGAGTATTAATTTCCGATCACATTGGCCTTCGTCGGTTAACTCCTGTAAAATAAGTGAAACAATCTTGTACAAGTTTGTTAATTAATGAAAGGACTGAAGTTCATGTAAAATAAATTCATCGAATTCCGAAGGCGGAGAATAGATAGAATTACATTTTGATGCCTCTATTCAAAATATAAAATATCCTGATTCCTTTATTCACATCCTGCTTCCAATCGCACAGAAATCTTTCAAGAAATGATACTAGTTTTGTACGTCAGATTATGAGCTAAGCAGATGTTATCTATATTTTCGTTTCTAATATGCTCAAATACTTTGAATATTTATGACCAATAACACCAGCAATAGAGATATTGAATTATGGGAAAATAAAAGTCGATATTCACATTTCCAAACGTCTATTTATTTCCACGTTCGTTATAAATAAAGTATCGCACACACTCACTCATTCTCATAACAGTGGATCTACCACTGGTCATTCTTAATTTATGTAAACTGTTAATGACTCGATGTAAGATTGAGCCACGTTGTTAGTGTGTCTGGAGGATCTAAAAACAACAATTCGTACGCTGGGCACTTTAACATTACTCATTTAAGTATTAGCCTTACACGTTTTTCCTTTCCACTTTTGTATACTCTACTGATAATATTTATTGTAACTTTTGTGAGCTTCCTGAGAGTGCAGTATCTACTAATGTCCAGGATATCTGCGAATCATTCTGTTTAAATTGATTAGCATTGCGTACATTTGACACACGTACTGGCTTCTCTGTGCCATGCTCGTTCTTTGATTGACGTATGTCGGTATTGTCCTCATTGCAGCCTAATCAGAATGCAGAATTCGATATTCCTGGGCAGTGTTTGTTAAATTGAAGGGCAAGACGGTAACTACATGTTTGTATGCGTTGTGTTTCCTATGAGCTTCCAGACCTCACAAATTCATCCCACTTTTGCTGAACTCGACACAGTTTAAATTAAAGTCATACGACTATTCCATATCTAATGAATTGCAACTACGTTTCACGTGTTGTACGTATTCCGAATGGTGTTGGCAGTTATAGCTATGTAACAGGCTAATCTACACTTTCGACGTATGAGCTTGTGTAACAAGAATCATCTATAGCCGAAAAGCTGTAGGCACGAATATTTGCTGTATGATAGGGTATCAAGTTGTTTCAATCTTTCTACAGTTAAACAGTACGTTATAAGATGAGGTGATTACGCTTTTCCTAATACCAAACCACGAGCTCTCTTTCATAGAGCTCGGCAATTAGAACGACTTCGTTGAAGTCAGTATCAAAATGAATTCGTAATCAGTTCACAAGATATGCACTTTCCTGTGCACTGATAACATGATACGAAAGTAATCGATTTTTTGTTACCGAGCTCGTGATGATGGTTTGACTCGAGCTCGGGAAAGTTCAATGATTTTGATTTCAGTTATTAACAACGATGTCGTTTAAGCCTTGACAGACTTCATAAGGAGATCAGTGCTAAGAGATTTGGGCCTCTCAATCGGTAGACCGAGAGCGCGATCCCAAACTAGAGAAGCAAGGACACCCAAAGCACGTGATACTCCAAACAGGACGGTGTAGTAGTTCATCTCCTTCATTCCGTAGTATTGCAACAAAACTCCAGAGTGAGCATCTACATTCGGCCACGGGTTCTTGACTTTTCCAGTCTCCAAGAGTACGGGAGGAACTACTTTGTATACCTGGGCGACCAACTGTAACATAACATAAATCGTACCATTCAGTCAAAGTTCTGCATAAATGCAAATTAAATATTGGATATCAAACATTGAAAGCAAGTGTATTTACCTTGAACAATGAGTCATCAGGCAAGTGTTTCATAGCGAATTCTCTCTGGCACGTATATCTAGGATCAGTCTTTCTCAAAACAGCATGACCATATCCAGGTACAACCTGTCCACTCTTAAGTGTTTTCCAAATAAAGTCCTTGAGCTGATCGTCACTTGGGTTGTTTCCAATCTGCGCACGCAATTTTTCAAGCCATACTAATACTTCTTGGTTGGCAAGACCATGAAGTGGACCAGCCAAACCATTCATACCAGCGGCAAACGAGAGGTAGGGGTCGGACAAAGCCGAGCCCACCAAGTGAGTCGTGTGGGCTGATACATTTCCACCCTCGTGATCCGAATGGATAGTCAGGTACAGACGCATTAGCTCGATGAATTGTGGATTGTCGTAGCCCAACATAGTCGAGAAGTTGCACGACCAATCTTTGCTAGCATCAACGGAGCCCATGCCTTTTCCACCCTTATAAATATTTCTGTATATGGTAGCGGCAACTACTGGTAACTTGGCGATAAGATTCATTGAATCTTCGTACACGGTTTCCCAATACTTGGTCTTATGCACACCACTTGTATATGCTTTGACGAATTCACTTTCGCTATTGAGAAGAGTGATAGCAGCAGAGAATTGTGTCATAGGGTGAATATGTTTAGGGAAGTTATTCAGGGCTTTAACTACATGGTCGGGCAATGCGCTCCTGCGTGCCCATTCCTGAGAAAGTGCTTTCGCCTGGGCGTCACTTGGAACATCGCCGGTTATCAGGAGCCAGAACAAACCTTCTGGAAGTGGCTCGGCACCACCGGGTGCTTTCGGGAGAAGCTTTTGACATTCGGGAATAGATTTCCCTCTAAATCTAATACCCTCCTCGGGGTCGAGTACCGACGGTTCCCATACTATTCCTTTAATACCACGCATACCGCCGTACATCTGTAGAAACAAGATAATTGCATTTTTAATAAGTGTACATAAGTAAGGGGTTTTACGCAAGATATAGCTGTATGTGTGTGAGTCGGCACGTGGCGATAAAGCATTGACTAATTTATTAATCATGCGTATCATGATCACATAGGCACCACGCGGTGCACACCCATGGTCCTTATCGGAATTACATTATCTACGTGGCGCAAAAAATAACTTGTCATACGACGTTTTTCGTGAGTGCTCTTCCCCCACTCACCCACCCAGTCTCTCTCACTCTCTACTCTGATATCTCGGTGCTTTATCACGACGTGAATTTGCAGATAGAGTTTTAAATGATAAGCTTTTTTTAAGCCATTATATGCTGCGGTAAGTAAAATACTGAATGATTCGTACCATATCCACGGTGACCTCTCCGACCACTTTGGATCCATGACTTTTCCGGAAAGCCTTGATACGTTCTTGCTCCTGTGGGATTTTGGCAGCGAGAACCTTCTTGAGATCGGTATTCCCACTGGTAGAATACTGCCTTGTCTTTTCGAGGACATACTGGAATCATACAAGAAACACATGATATTTTACTGTCAATCAAATGTTTGATGGATCTACCGGAAATCCTCATGACTGTTCATTTGATAATTTTCCAACTTACGATTACGATTTTCTATTTCTGACCTACTTTACTTAAGATCGCAGAATATCATATACCGAATACAACAAAGCAGTTCATTTCTGAGAAAGAAATCCATCTATACCGATGGATCTAGTTAAGCCGTCATTAAGGATAAAACGCGAAGTATCAATGTCAGTGGTTTTAACGATCCCACTACACGTAACTATTCGTATTACGTAAAAAGGACAAATCATTAATGGCACTATTTTTCTTGAATGGACCGCAGGAAGCTGTAACATTCAAATTGTTCGTACTTCCTCGTACCAGTCAAACTCTTGGATCAAAGCTGATTTCTATGTTATCGAATTCAAAGCATCTACACAAGGAAACTATGATACCGAAGGACAGGTTTGGGGCATTACGTCGAACCCATCCAATCGAAATAAGACATCGCGCCTGCCTGTTATTATAGTCAATGCCAGATGCCAAGAATTTTTCCTCGTGCTTGACTAACTGACTTGGCATCGCAGCATCATACGACAACTTTGCCCTTCAACACACTTTGAGGATGTACCGGCTGTATACCGAAGAGGAAGTCTCACGTACAAAAATGTTCGCTGGCTTGATTGTGTAGCGTGTCAGTCTGTGCTTCGAAAGAAGTCGCGAAGCTTCCAGCATTATCAAGGCTCATCGGCGTGTCGGAATTGAAGATCATGAGAACTCTGATAAATGGTAGGCTTTGCCACGAGGTCAGGGGGTGCCGCATTAGAGTTCATTATCAGAGCACGGGCCTCGCGGAAACGCGCTGGCCAGCGTTGAATTAAACCAAGTATTGTCGTTGACATGAGCCAACCAACCCGATTATGCGAGGCCCCATAAGTGTACCAGGCCACCATGTGCCTCGTGTATCACTCGTTCGCCCGATGGGTTAATCCTACGTCCGCAAACATACTTTATCCCTTAAGAGCCTTTCACTAAAATTTCACCCGCCGATAATGTAAACCTAGGCACGCGTACATGATTAGCGGACACCCCAAATGACTCCTGGTTGCGTGTCTAGGAACGGTACTATATACGGTATATTCGTACGACTCGAGTGGATGTCCGATCGTGATGAAAACCAGCTCCAAAGATTGGATCGTATAACGACTTGCTAGAAACGTAGTAGCCGTTGATACTTCTGCAAATTATTTTTTAAATTTATACCCAACATCTTTCCTCTGTCACATGTTTTCTCGCTTGCCGCATGGACCCATTGTATCTCCTGTGGCGAAGGAATCTCGAGATAGGAAAGTACTTGTCGGACAAGCTTCGAGCAAACACAGATACACGGCCGTATTTTGTGGCGTGAGTAAGGAATTAGGTCGAGGTGAAATTCAAATGGAAAGGTAAGCAGGGCTCCGACCAAGAACCCGCTGATTTTGACATTGCTCCCATGCTCTTTCTGGACGGGACAAATTACTTTTGGCCCTATTTTAGAGGATCGTTTCATCGGGATATTGGTGTTGTATTTTAACAAGCATTTGTTGGTATCGATCCAAAGTGCAGCCACTGAATGCCTGTGGTGAATGGGTTGATTCGAGTGTAACGATGAAAAACGGACAAACGCAGGTCTTTCTTGTTCAATCGCGTTCAGAGCTTCAAGTAAGTGCAGTGTCAAGTAACGGGTTGCATTCAATGCCACTTTCAAGTTAAGAGTCTGGAGAATGGCTGTTACAATTAATGCTAGCCGGTTAGAAAAGAATGATCATAATGAATGGACAGATTTCCATTTGTAAAACCGAAGAGATGCAGACATAACAAGATATTGGATTCTATGTTTAATATCATGGCAGTTAATACGATTCATAATTGCAAACTGCATGTAACTGACCGTACTCTGACTTGTAGTGCTTCTTATCACATGTATACTTTGGTATCACGACCTCAATTTACCGTATTTTTTATCTACAGCTGATTTCACTTAAAATTACAATCGCAAAATGAGATGTTAACAAAGTTAGAGATGCTTGAAACAGTGTCACAAAAGTTATGTAAAAGCAGGAGCATTGGAAAGTGGCCAGACTTTAGAGTAGCGGTCATCCAAGAATAAAGGAAGTTCCACGCGCTTCATAATTTAAACAATTCTATATAAATCAGCCTCCTCCGAACGCACACGCGATACAAAAATTGTCAGCGATTATTTTACGATCTATCCTAATTCCACGTAAAGGAATCACACACCGGCAGATGCGATAAATTAAAAACTGAAAATGATAATTTTCACTGACAGGCGTATAATCGATCGACGAGAGTAAAATTACTAGAAATTGGCGGTGAACGCTTGCAGGCTTGCGTTGATATGCCAAGTGTGGCTGACAGTGAGAAACAAGAGCTTCATGAGAACGGCGTATAGCTAAACACTTAAGTGTTCACACTGGGTCAGTTTCAATGAGCCAGGCAAGGGATCAATAGGGTAATTGCATTACTGCGAGACGCGTCGGGTGGCAGACGGACTAGAAAGCAATGCAGATTACAATGCTCGGCCTATTAATAGGAAGAATTCGCCGTTTGAAATGCGGGCAGCGTTGCCCTTAACACGTAACGCGAGATGGATATCAGGTTTAACCAGTAACGATGTAACGGACGGTTAATCGTGCGGGTACAATGCGAAACGTAACTCCATCTCTTTCACTCAGCCAACGTACTGATTAGACCAATAACACTTCTCACACGCCACTTTCCATTCTTAAATCCACTTTCGAAACAAAGAGAAAAAATACGTGGAATATGTATGTTGTGATAAATAAAAATTCAAATACGGGGGAGTCCCGATTTTAGAACAGCTAATAATACCCACGACGACTACGTCTGTGAACAAAATCGAAGTGACATAATCGTCGGGGAAAAGCAGACGGAAGGGGACATCCGTCTCGCAAGTAACATTAAACGATATCGTTTTCAATGAGTCTGGCATTTTACGGAGGGTGATAATTAGCCGGGTATGGACAAAGTTCGTTGTGTGACCTCGCCAATACGGAATGCGGCTGGTCTACAAGATTAACGATACCCGAAAGGCTCAGCTGCTAGCTACGACCGACTCACTTATATTCGAGTGGCTTTTCAAGAAAACTCGGTGCATGTCCTCACCAAGCATTTGAAGATAATGTTAAAAAGAAACAATGAATATGCAGAGGCGTTAGCTGCTTGGAAGCAGCTGATAAAAACTCAGTATCGGCGGGAATAGAATCGCCAACGGAAAAAGAGGCGGTGCGTGTATTGTTTTATCGGGCGATCACAAGTGGGAGAGTAGACATGCGAGTCCACGTGTTTCCCACAAATCAAGAAATTCCCGTGAGAGGCGTGTTCCGCTTGATCGTGCACGAGAGCCGCGATACTAATCGCAGATCGAACGAAAAAGCGATTGCGTAATCCGGAAATCACGGAGAGACACGAACTCATCTGACACAGACCGAACCTCTCGAGGCCTCAAACGTACATGTTACGTCACTCGATGGGTCACGCGATGCAAAGTAAAGGTGCACGAACACTTGCGCGCCTGGAAATTTACCACTACTAATGAATCCCATTCTATAATTGCACATCGTGGGTACTCTTTACTATTGACACTGGAATCAAGCGCTGAGACAGACACTTGCCATCGCTGGCAATCTTCGGGCTTGCGCTGAAATTATGGCCCGACAAATACAATCATCAATCTTGTGCAAAGTGAGCATTTAGGGTGGACGCGTTGGCAGACTCTCCACTCGCACATACTTCGACGAGTACTTTATCTGATGACGATATCCGTAGCTCCGATCGGAACGGAAGTCAACCGGCTGATTAAGTGAGCGCAAGTCATATGACGCGGTTAAATTTTCCAATTACTTTTATGTACCTTCACTTGTAAAATGGAAGCCGGAGCAGATAGTTAACGGATCCACTTCTCAGTGGGTCCTCGAGCTGAAAATGGAATTTATTGAATTCCGTATTCGCTTGGGGGCACTCGCCTGATTAGTAGATAATCGTCCTACGTGTTCAGCGGTATATTCAGGCATTTGACGTCATTCGCTCCTCGACTTACAACTTTGCACCGTGACTCGCATACCGCCCCATCCTCCCCGAACCTCTTCATTTTCATTTTGTTCCCGTAGCTTCATCTTTAACCTAAGTGCTGTCGCAGTTCTTTCGGGAAAGTTGCCCTAACGAGGGCCGGCGTGTTCAGCACGAGTGTGCTGTGCGTCACATGGAAATGATAACCTGAAAGTTCTAGATTCTAGTTCTAGATTCGTCCGATGACAATACGAGAATCTGCCTGTTCAAACTACTTTGCTTGTCTGTCGTGCGCAAATTGAGTGTATAGGGCATACTTATTAGCAGCATAAGTATAATTTTCATATAGAAGTCGGACAATACTGTAGTGATACGCACGATATGCTGTCATTTAGCGTGTGACGTGTCACCGGATCACGTCGCAGTTACGTACAGTTACTCATGGCAAGGGCAGACTTAGAAAGTACGAGTTCTCTAGTAAAAGTTGTGAATGTGGCTGCTGTCATTCCTCCTGATAGTTGCTAAAGGATGGGATTGTATGTACATCGTGCACCGAAAGCATGAGTAAAGAAATTCCCCTGAGCAGTGGTACTTCTTTATCTGTGGACTTTGGGTACACGCGTTGGCAGTTCTACGCTGTTCCTGCACATTGGGTCAGTTATGTTACAGATTAAACTTCAAGCCGCCAGAGCGTACTGAAATTTCTGCCGATCTCTTCAATATTCCAATATATTCCGAAGTTGCTGCCGATCGAGAGACCTAAGGGCAGTAGTTCACCTTGACACGTTTCACTGAAGAGTTAACGAATCGCAGCGAAAGCACGTTAGCACGTGGCGACATTTCATTAATTAAATTATTCGCCCCAATATTTGCCTGAGATAACATTCGCTAGCGTTTGATATCAAAATCTTCGTGAGGAATGTACGGTATCGCGGATCTTTTTGATCTAAAAAATACACGGTAATTGAGAGAAGAGTTGGGCATTGTGTGACGAGTGAAATCGATTCTCGCGGAAGTCCGTAAACTCTATGTGCGATTGTGACGAAGCAGAAATTTACTCATTGTGCCGTCGCTACTATGCCAAGTAGGAACAGCTGTTGACGTAATACGTCACGCGTTTCCCTTTTTCTTTTACTGGCATAATTGTAAGTGAGGCGCACGACTGGCGCACCTCGATCATGAAGCGCCTCATGCATGGGAAAATTACCTATGACGAAAAACTTAGCGCTGCAGTTTCTGCATTCGGGCATTACTACGACTCAAAGTACTATATCCTTGTTTCCACGCTCAAAAGTAGGTTAGTATTATTTCCTGCAGCCAAGTGAGGCTCCTTTCTCCTTTGATTCTGTGTTTCGATGATTCCATTGAACTATTCCCTGCGTCCTTTACCATCTAATCGCAAACTGAATAATGCTAGCACTCTCAGTGGAATATTACTACTAGTTTGATGAATCTCCGTAATTCTCGGTCAACCGGTTTCTGCGTATCATGAACTCCCTTGCTTTAAACCAGCCTCAGATGCATTATGAGAATCAGTCAAATAATTATGCAATAAATGAGGTAAAGTGATTATCATTAATCGATCGCGCGACTGTCACGCGAACTGAATGAGCCCGAGCGTATCTATAAAAAGTGCATATCAATTGCTGCTTTATTAGTAAATTGTCACGCCATGTGCGACGCGTCATGCAACATTGCTAATGCCTTAAATCTTCTTTCTCCAAGAACGCGAAAAATTCCCCGGGGTCGAATTGAAAGCGGGGAAACGTTATCAGCGGGATTTTTTATCGACCTCTCTCAGCAGTTCACGATCATGGCAAGAGGCCTATCGTAATCGTAATCAAATCACGACGTATTCGCGGTGTGTTTGATTAATTGTTCGCAAGTCACAAGAACGAGACGTGATAATCTCAGTTATCACTGATTGCATAACTAGCTGGCGTGTGAAGGGCATTGCCAGATGTAAGACACCAGCTTATCGCAATCATCTAATTGATTTCACGCTGTACAATCGTCAAATGGCGCTAAATCGCTGCAAAAGGGTGCTCAAGTAGCATTTGATTTTTGCTATCCATAAAGCCCGGCAATCTTGCACTTCCATGCGAATCACCGCAACACAGAAGCTACTGCTAGACAACTTAAGTAATTGCTAATATAATATAACATTATGTTACTGATGCCAAATTCATCAGGTAAAGCTTATCTTTTATGAATTTATGGCAGCGTGTACACCCAAGGAAAACAAACGAAAATTATACTAGATAAAATATTGAAATATTCCTTGATTATGTAAGTAGAATAATCGCGGAAATGTCAAGTAACAATTTGTACCTGGTAGCAGGTGCACTCTTCACTTGTGTTTCGCAATGACAGTATGTCTTAGCTACAGTTTACACGCCATCAACAGACTACGTCTATCCTAGTCGAATGGAAATTCGTATCTTTCCCTGAATGGTAGCTAATCCTATTTATAGTGATCTGACATAGACACTGAAGGCAGCGTTTAAGTATATCATAGTATGCGAGGTGTAAATCAACAAGCATTCGATCAGGTATTCGACTACAATGAAACATGTTGACATCTTGAGTTAGGACAAGTAGAAGCTAATAATAAATGTCTATATTACGGCTAGAATGAAAAGACGTGGCCCTGAAATAGAAGTGTTGCGAGGTTACCGAGGACCATCAGCGAGATTAGGTAACAGGTGAGGAGGAGCATTCGAGCCAGAGGCAGAGAATTTCGGTGCAGCCAAAGAATCACGTCAAGTACGCGGACCATGCACGAATCGATCAGCTGAATGCGCGTGACCTCCGCCGATTTGGAATTAAATTAACCTGGTAATCTGACCGATAAACGTTATTAATAACGTGATGGCATATATATCGCTCAGTACGCGTCATCCTCATTGAGGTCTCTTCTACTCCTCATGTCGTCACGAACACGGAAATTAATTGTTAAACTAAATTAAACCAATTCTTTTATTATAATTATCATATGGAACTTTTGGGCTTTGATGGCTGGGGTCAGACTTAAAAACTTGTATAAATATGGAATAATACGATGAACTAGTGTCTGCGAGGAAACGTACAGGCTCGGTTAAATATCCCATTAAATCGATCTAATGGCACCATTGATGTGGTGCCGAAGGTAAGGTATCAGGCAGGTGTTTGTTAGAGGCGATTCATGACCAATGTGGATCAAGAGAGCAGAGCAGATTTTTGACCTCGAATTTCGGCTAAATTTAGCGCGCCTTACAAAATCGAATAGCGGCGCTCTCCTGAATGAACATGTGTGTCGATGCAGAGGATCTTCAAGCTCTTGGGATGCAGGCTACTCTACGTATCTGCGGATCATGCGAATCACACTAGTTGGCATTCATTCGATTTCGTCAAAAGTCCGATTGTTCTGTTAAGCTATGTGATATAATTACACTGGAAAACACTGACATTCCTAGTCACAAAGTTTGACTGACAACTCGATTTTGGGCAGACATTGCTTTTATTTTTAGAGCCGATAAACGAAGCCAACGATCTAGATTCTATGTCTCTATCGAATACACGGTCACGAAAAGTCCTGCGCATTCTATTAAGTCCCTAGGGATAACGTGACGTTGATTCGGGCACTGTACCCATTAATATGGTATTTCTAGTAGTGACCTCGTGAAGTATGATACTGTATAACATTTATTACCGTGCTAGTGAACGGTGAAGCACCCATATTACCTAGTATCTTGAAGAAAAATGCACGAACATCATGACAAGTATGCCTCCAAAAATATTATGGGCTGCCTAATGCAATTCAATGAGGAAACAAAAATGTTTGCATAACATTTCGCGCGATCGATAACAAAGGACAATTTACACATTCATACTAAAAATGAATTACATAACCATCACCAAATGGTGCTAAATTGGACCTGCTTGCATGCCTCGTGCAGGTGAACCTTAAATTCGCCAGTAAGCAAAGCGGAAGAAATGGGACAGAGGAGTCGAACAGCGCCTGTCTCCTTTCTTGGCCTAGTAAGTCCTCCTACCACCACGAATTTGTTTTCGATCGATTCTGCACAGTAGCAGTGTGGTGCATTAAGAGCAATGCTCCAAAATAATGTGCACTACTAGAGCTTCACCAAGGTGTCTCTTGCCCCACGCTCGATATGTCAGAGCACCTTGGACTACGAAACTAAGAGATGGATCGAGTACTACCTGTCTTCTGGTAGTAAGTGCACTTGACAAGGTCTCCAAAGAACTTTCGCAGGCTTACAGTTAAAGAACTTTTTATCGAAGGATTACACTACCGAATATGAGACTGTATGATAGAACTGCTAGGTAGCGGTCGATAGAACGCCTACTTCCTATCTAGGTCCGCCGCGTCTCCACTTTGGGCCGAATGAAAAGGGACCGCAGTGGGAAACCGCAAGCTTTTCGAAATGCCTAGATTTCTGCCTGGACTCTTTAAATTTCAATTCACTGCAGGAAGTAATGTTAATTTGCAAAGTAGCTGTTTGTCATTCGAATTTCGTACCGGAACAACGTACACCACACTTTGGGGGTCATTCAAATAGCATGTCGCGTCCTATTGCGGATGTAAGAAGAGCAAGTAGAATTCTCGCCTACCTGAAAGTCCCGCACGCGTCTCGGAGTAAAACGGAAAAGTGCCATTGTTCTTTGTATCCTGACTTATGGGTCCTTCTTCTTTCTCGTTACCGTCAAACCGAGTATCCGACTGACCACGCGGAGCTCTGGCGCCCAACTCAACTGACTCTCCTCCGCTAGTTCGTCACGGGTGTTACGGGCAGCACATGCGCGTGGCACCGAACGATTGTCTCTGACAAATCTTCCATGTTAGGTTTGTCGGAGTACGGAATGAAGGAGTCTGACTGTTCCCCCGTGGCTGTTCTTGTAAATATTTCATCACGATCTACCCCAATAGTTATAGTCCGGTTATATCGTGACATTAGTTTCCATGCATTTTTCAGATATAGCAGCAAAAATATTGAAATTATTGATCAGATAGTTGGCGCAGAATTAATGCGCAAGAGGTTCGCTTGTAGGGAATTTGAAGAATTGGTAGAACTCTAGTTCCCAAAGCATTGTCACCGTTTCACTGACGTGATTTCCGGTAGTAATATCAATAACAATAGATCACTTTGACTCTTTCACGTAAAGGTTTTTACAATTATCTACAAATTAAGTCATTTAATAAAAAATACAATCTTCGAGAACAAAGTCTTGTACATCTCGTCTAGTTACTATAAAACGTTTTTACATTCCAGATATGAGTTCCCAACCTCACACCAGCAGTCAGCTGCTTATGCTTTAATAGTAATCAGTAAATAATATTCGATGAACTTAATTCTGGATAAACATTGGCAAGTCTCTTGCATACCACTAATGCAGGGGACACCCTGCAACATAAGAATACTTTATTTGAAACAAACCTAGTGTTGAATACAAAATTGTAGAGGAAAACAGCCATACCTATTCAATGTAAATAAGTGAAATCCATTTGTAGTCCCCGATTTTATAATATTTTCTATGATAGATATAGATAATTCGATACCATAATTACAGACCGCTTGGTCATCATTTTTTATTGGATTTAAGTTCTCCATCATTCTTCTCGGCATTTGCAGCTTACAAATATTCGTCATTTTTTCGAGGCTTTTAAAGTCGGGGAATGGGAAAATGCCAGGAATAATTGGTACTTTGATCCCAATTTCCCTGCAGTCTTTTACAAACTCGATAAAAGTATTCGCTTCGAAAACTATCTGAGTTATGATAAAGTCTGCACCTGCGTTGACCTATAAAGCAAACAGTTCAACACCATCAATGAAATTTGTACATGCGATGAGGTTTTACTTGAAACCTACTTTTTCCTTCAGATAAAATAAATCTTCCTCTCGCGATGATGATTCAGGATGCATCTCCGGGTATCCAGCAATACTGATACAAAATCTATCTCCATGACTATCTCTGATATACCTGACCAAATCTGCCGCATACTTGAAATCACCGGATATGTCCGAGATATCGTCTGAAATTGTTTATCACCACTTAAAAATATCGTATGATAATCACTAAGGATATATGATACCCGCGCATTTAGTTGTTACCTCCGCGTAATACGCAAATATTCTTTATCCCGAGAGTGAATACTTTATTTAAAATAATATCTATGTCCTGCTGATGCAGATCCTTTGCTGTTAAATGCAGAATTGTATTTCCTGGAAATTGCCCAACTATTTCCAGTGAGACGCAATCTGCAGATGATTTCTTCTTATGCCAAGTTAAAGTATAAAAGAGTGGATGGAACTTATTCGCTTCGGCGAAGAATCTATCAAATATGATTAAAGATTATATATAGTTACACATCTTTCATATTCTAAAGGTCGTACGAACCTTTGGTAAATGTTACCGGGATTCTTCAAGGGAAAAAGTTCAAAACTGCAAAACACTTTGTTTCTATCGATTGTCTCTTTGATAAGTGATCGTAAGTCAACTGTTTGCCGCGGAGGCAGCCGGAAACAGTTATCTTCCGAATTGCTACTTGCCGCTGTAGCACAGGGTTCATCTTTAAAAGTGAGATGCCTCATTGTCGAAGTCCATCCAAATAATGCGTATTTCGGCTTATCCTTCTGTCTATATATAATGACGAGTTCTTATCGCATTGTGCAATGCGAGTTAATCGTAAGTTAGGCCGAGCCAGACATATTGGAAATAAAGACTTTATGAAAGAATGAATAAGAACAAATTAGTCATGCAGTACTTTTTTTGAAAATTTATTATTTTAAGAGTAACCATCAATATATAAAATTTACACTAGTGTTGCTAATTGCATTTATTTTATGCATGTTTGGCACGCTGTCCAACATGTTTTGGTAAATACAACTTTTTGCAGACTTCTGTAATGGGAATATCAGAAACAGGTGGAATTCCACCGGATATAGTCTGTCTTTTAGGCTGAGCATGTTTGTCAGTAATAGTTCTGATATCATCGATATCAGGAGTCATCAACAAGTTAATAGCAGGATAAATAATAAAAGCAAAAGTAGCAAGGGCTGTTAGTGCCCATATTGGAATTGCTACTGCCCAATATTTAGAGGGCCAATAGCTTAATCCTAAGTACTCATCTAGTATATCATGTGGTACTATTGCCCATACTAAATACAACAGAAATAACATATTTGATCCTATGTATAATGCGTATCCATACACTGATCTTGGCCCATAAGGAGCAGGTGTATGTTCCATTTTATTTTTTTAATACACACAGATGCAGGTTTCCAAGCATAGAATAGTATGTATGAAAATCAGCCTATCACCACTTGTTAAAAATGACTATAACTAGGCTTAGGTGGCCCATATTGTTTCATAGTGTTAATTACTAAAATTAGGCTTTCAAAAAATGACGATACTGCAACACGCACCTTTCGAGGATCCGTTCCAAGAAAAGACCTATAAAATAATGAAAAACTGAACTGAAACTTCGTACTTGTCAATGATGAACAAATTGACAGATGCTCGTAAAACACTCACACTTTAAGAAGTTTCTGGTCATGAGTCAAATTTTTCGTCACATTACTTCTCGAAGGCTCGCTATCTACCCTTAGCACGTGAAAAGCACATTCGGCTTCCCTTTCTGAAGGAAATGGTATATCAAGAGAGCTATAAACGACATTAAGGTTACCAATACCCTGTTCAATTTCTTGTTGAAATTTAACTACCAATGAAAGGATACACATTTAATTCTTGCATCATACACCGTATTTAAAATAACCCTGCGTCGACTCATTCACACCACAAACAGAATTCCAAAACCACGTGTATCGAAACAAGCAACACGAGCAAAGTGTTTGACTGCAACTGTAAACTGCCGGGCTTCCCGCTCTCAGTTCACAAAACGAATAAACATATCTAACCACAAGTAGAGCTATAGAATCATTTTTTGCATGAAATGGCAAGACAGAGTGTCGATCGAAAAATGTCGATTCCGTTGAAAAGATCCCTCGAACAGCTAATCTGTAATCGTGTTATTTTCCACACGCCTAGTGATTTTTTATAGGAATTGTACACTGCATTCGCACAGTGGTTATGTTATTCGCGGCAGTACACAAAGCAAATACAAGCATAGAGGCTCAGTATGTTCAATACGAAATTGAAACATAGTTTTCGCTAAAAGTACATAAAGATTTGTACTACCTAAGTCAACATGGGGCGCAGAAAGAGCAAGCGAAAGCCTCCCAGCAAGAAGAAAGCAATTCAACCCTTGGATACACAATTTAACTGTCCATTTTGCAATCACGAAAAGTCGTGCGAGGTTAAGATGTGAGTAGAATCGGTTTCGCGCCTATTTTCTAGCAATTGAATTATTTCTTTGTTATAGCACGTTTCACTTTCAGGGATAAATCGAGGAACACCGCCAGAATCACCTGTCGAGTATGTTTAGAAGACTTCCAGACAACAATAAATCTGCTTTCTGAACCTTTAGACGTTTATAACGACTGGATTGATGCCTGCGAAACTGCAAACTGACGAGTTTTCACAACAATATCCCAAAGACTGTGCGGTCAATTAATTTTATTTTATTTTACCGTACACAACAATCACTGGCATGAATGGGTCGAGTTGCAATATTTAAGAAGTAGCGTACTTCTCTGTACTGCTGACAAGTTTTACAGGGAATGTATGCAACCAGTGCTTTAGATCTCTTACACACAATAGCTTTACAAGTTATTGAGACAAAGAATAGTTTATTTTAGCTCCGCTCATGATGCACTGTGTATGAAGTTTACACACAAATCATAGAATGCATAATGGAACTTAAGGTCTTTATATAAGAGTGATACTTATGTAATAAGTATCTTTACCTTTATTTTTGAGAGTACGTGATTACTTTAATCTAGACATATTCGCGGATAAATATACAAATATTTCGTACTGTTTCCATGTTTTTGTTACCAATAAATCCTACTTTAACGTAAGCCAACTGGTACATATTTCATGGAATCCTAGGAAAGCTGAGCTCATCAGCTCATTCCAAAAGTATATGAGTAATTTAGCCTGTAAGGTCTTCCGCTAATCGACAATTACAATTATCCTGTTTGAAATAGGGAATTATAAGAATATGCTTTTCAATAACAGCGCGATTCTCGATATCAGCTAGTTAGAGCGAGTTCGACGTTCTAAGAAATACTGGATTCCCCGGAATGCGCGCTGGCAGTGGTATTGAGCGTGATCGTTCGAAATCGCTAATTAGAAGGATGAAAAAACGAAGAAGAAGAAAGGTAGGAAAGGTATGGGTAGGAAGAGGAAAGAGAATAGAACGTCGCGGTGCCGTTCCCTCGCGAAAACGCGGCGGATGTTTTCTGGCGCAGCCAAGATGGCGTTCCACCGAGTGGAATACACTGGCTAGAAAAAAGTGTGTGAAAAAAATGCCGCGGAAACCCGAGAACGACGCGTACGAATGCGAGTGAAGTTTCGACGGTACAACGGACCCCTGTGAGCCCGTGGTGCATCGCAGCTGAGCCGGAATAGGATGCCAAGGCGGAAAGGATGCGTGCATTAGCCCGGCCGACCAGACTTGCTCGCTGATCATCGGACATTGCGGAGAACCGCGATCGTCGAGCGGCGAACAACGACGCTATGGCGTCCATCGGACGTGTGTATGTGTGTGTCATTATTTTTAATCCGTGCTATTAACGGCTAATTAAGTGTCCGCGAGCGATCATCACCGACGTCGACCAAGGTCTGTGTGACTCGCCAGAACACCGGTTACTGGACGACGCGATATCTTAGAGCTGCTCACCTACATTCCTCCCGGCTCTCCTGAAAACAAACACCCTCGCCTACCACTGTCCACCGAGCTTCCTTGACACCTAGTTCTCTCGAATGTCGGCCCTAATTTAAGAAACCAGCAGCTCCTCGTTCTATCGCAAACTCTCCGCTCACCCTGATGTGCTTTGCCCGCGAATTCGGCATTCTCCTCTAACCCCGCTTATCACCAGAAACTGTTCACCTCTACAATTGCTTAATATCCTGGACGCTCGGGTCCCTTTAGTGTCCGCTGGTTTTCATATTCTCTAGTTCACGCTGAGCTTGTCAAGCGTTACTTTCCCACGTTTGCCCTGCTCGTTTCTACTCTCCAATATGCATGCGATTTTTTATGTAAACATTTCATCCCAGTAGGCAGCCCTAGGTATAACAAACTCTCATTAACCACCAATGTGTCTCGCTTTGGTTCCACAATATCATTTTGTTTATATGATTTCATGGTTTAGTTAATAATGCTGTCACTATTGTACATAATGTATTTATGAATGTCGAATTTATGTTGATTAAAACTGTTCATGCTCATGTCTTATGAATTTTTGATACATTCCCAAATTGTATTAATTCTTGATGGTTTTCTCAATCGGGTAGACGAAGTAAGATTTTTGTGGAACGTACCACTCTGTGTTTGAAATATACTTTGTAAATCAGATACTGTTACTATGCAATTCAGCGGTTGTGAATAACAGTCTTTTATAAGTTTTCTGTTTCATAATGTAAGTTAATAAAAGTTTATTGATATAATACATAGCTTTTGATGTATCGAGGCATATAGAAGATACAAGAAAGCTTGTTTCTTATTACAGGGATAAAGAGACATATAATTAAGAAATAAACAAAGATTATTATTCTAGTGTCAAGAGGGAAAGTGTCAAGACATTCTCTGATTTCATAACAAATTTTTCCAAGATGTATTGGGATTTGATAGACATTGCACATCATGTCTAATAGTATGGACAGCTTTTTAACACGTATTGAACATGCCACTATACAGTGTGTGACACCTAGTTCAGGCCCTAAGCCAAATGAAACTGTTATTTGAAACAAAACTGCAACCAATACAAACATGAATAGTGTAGAGCCCCAGACGGCCAATGATGAGAGTTCTGAGGAGTCCAGTGGTGAAACTTCTGACGGGGAACAAGAAAAGAAGAACGACCCAATGCAGTCTGAGGAAATAGAAGAAATACACTCTGAAGGTTCAGGGGACGATATGGATTTAGATGAAACCATTGATTCTCAAATTGGTGTGCGTGTTGAGTCAGAGAGACAACAGCACCACTCACTTCCTGAGGAAGATGATGAAGAACCTGTCAATATATTAGATACTTTGCCATTAGAAGGTTTGTGTTAGTCTACATTCATAATTCTATAGAAAATAATGATATTTCCTTGGCTTATTTTCTTCATGTCTTTAATCTTGTTCTTATTTTTAAAGGAGCACCTATAGAAGGGCAAGAAGTGACGGAGGCAGACCTATTAGGTAAACCGATCTTGAAAGATACCGATGATGAAGAAAGCATCGAAAATGACAGTGATAAACCGGAGAATCATTCTCCAGGGGAGGATGGCTCTGATAGTAGTAAAAGACATGCTGATTCGGAACATTCCGATACAGCCAAAAAGAAGCAGAAAAAAGAAGATGGCTCGGAAGGACCATTATCGGAATGTGAAACGAAAGCGGAAAAGAAGTTGGCAAATATGAGGAGAAATATTAGAGAAGTCATGGATGAAACTCAGTTGGACGAAGCAACTTTATCAGCACAGCGACAAGAAATGGAGCGACTTCGTCGAGTGCAAGAGCAGCAGAGAATAATTCGCGAAGTACAACGTCAGATTGCAATAAATAGACAGAATAGTAAAGCCCAAACGCGAGTAATTAGTCTTTTACAAGGAAAACAAACACAAGCTGGCACGACGATTTCACAGTCGCCTTCGGCGAGTTCCGCTTCATCTTCGACACAAGTTCGTTTACCTAGTACGGTATTATTAAAAGTAAATTCTGGATCTGGTCCGGGATGTCAGAGCCCTTCAAATGTACAAGTAACACAAACGCAAAGGAGGCCCATAGAGGGTATGCGTTGGCAAAAGGGACGTGGTGGATATCAAGGAGCGCAAACTTCAATCTCGCGAGTTCCAAATCGATCGACTGGGCCAAACATGTTACAACAGAGAATTCGAATGATGACACCTTCTGTGAGTATATCTCCTGTAGTTCCGAAAAAGGAGCCAATGGACAGAGCAGAATATTATTCGGATTCGGAAGTATCTGATATAGAAGCGGAAGAAGCATTACGTGAGAAACAAATGCATGCAATAAGAAAAGTATCAACTGGTCCCAGATCGCAGAAACAAGCGAAAGGAAAAGATGTAGTTACTATATCCAGCTCGAGTGAGAGTTCTGATGATGATTGCATAGTTTTAAGTGATCCAAGTGGAGAAGAGGAAACAGACAACGAAGATGATCCATCCAATTCTGGTATGCACACCAATGACCGATATAACATTCCAGACGAACACGGGAGAGTATTAGTTAACGTGGGTCATCCTGATACGGAACCAGATGTATTTTTAGCACCTCAAGTAGCTCGTATCATTAAACCTCATCAAATTGGTGGAATTCGATTCTTGTATGATAACATTGTAGAAAGTATCGACAGGTACAAAAGCAGCTCTGGCTTTGGTTGTATTCTCGCTCATAGCATGGGTTTAGGGAAAACACTTCAAGTTGCTAGTTTCTGCGATATTTTTTTTCGAAGTACCACAGCAAAGACTGTGCTTTGCATTATGCCTATAAACACCTTGCAAAATTGGCTTGCGGAATTTAATATGTGGCTACCATATGAGGATCCAAATGCTCCAGAAAGAAATCATAAAACTGCTATTATCAAAGTCGAGCCTGGGATTGAACCTAAGCAAGAAATTAAAGAAGAGTGTGGAACGCAAAGTGATATTTCTAACATGTCCAACATGTCTAACATGTCGAGGCCGATCAGCACAGAATCTGCCCACCGATTTTCACAAGAAAATCCTCCACAACATATGAATGTTATACCGGAAAATCCATACGGGCATCAGGGATATGAACACCACAGTATGATGCCTAATTATATACCAGAGAATATGATGAATAAAAATATGGCTGATTCACATCAGTTACACATGCATCAAAATTATGTGGGCGATATGTCACAAACTTCTTTATATAATGCAAATCCAAATCATATGCCGAATTTTGATCCAATGAAAACTGACGTAAATTGTCATGCTGTGCCACCTCGGCCAAATGTACCAGAGTCAAAATTCAGTATGGAAAATCAGAATCCGGGAAATATGTACCCAGGAATTGAAAATCGACAGCACTCTTCTATGTATCCAAGCATGGAAAATCAAAGCCCGAGTATGGACAATCGAAACCCCGGTCTATATCCAAGTACGGATCTCCATCATCCGCCGCCACCACCAATGTATCCAAATTATGATAATAGTAGCAATCCATATCCCAATTATCCTTTAAACCCGCAAGTCCAAAGTTTGAATCAAGATCCAAAGAAAATTGCAGGCCCCCTGCCACAAAATCCAGAAGCCAGTATTAAGAAAGAAGTGACAGAGACAATTAAGAAAGAAGAAGGTACTTGTACCACAAAAGAAGAAGTAGTAACTGAAGAGAAGAAAGATATTGAGAAAGTTAAAACTCCGTATTGTGTAGACGCACCTATTGGCATGGATCTACGACCACGACACTTTCGTTTGCATATTCTGAATGACTCCCATAAAACCATGACAGCTAGAGCAAGAGTTATTCATGAGTGGCAATCAGGTGGTGGTGTACTATTAATTGGTTACGAACTATACAGACAATTGTCTCTAAAGAAACCGAACAAGGCAAAACGGAAACGTGGCCAGCCATTTAAGGACACAGTGGATGTTGAGGAAGAAGATAAAAATAAGGGTTTATTAGATGAAATGCACGGCGCTTTGGTTAATCCGGGACCTGATTTAGTTATCTGTGACGAAGGCCATCGTATTAAAAACTCTCATGCTAGTATCAGTTTGGCTCTGAAACAAATGCGTACCAAACGCAGAATTGTTTTAACCGGCTATCCGTTGCAGAATAATTTACTGGAGTATTGGTGTATGGTCGACTTTGTGCGGCCAAATTATTTGGGTAGTAAAAGTGAATTTTGTAATATGTTTGAGAGGCCGATCCAAAATGGACAATGTATTGACTCGACACCCCAAGACATAAGATTGATGCGGTACCGCGCTCATGTCCTACACGCCCTTTTAGAAGGTTTTGTACAAAGAAGATCTCATTCCGTACTTCAAATCTCGCTCCCGCGAAAAGAGGAATATATTCTGCTTGTAAGGATGACGCCCCATCAACGAAAACTGTACGATACATTCATGAACCAAGTCGTTAAAACAAGGGCTGTACCAAATCCCTTAAAAGCTTTTGCGGTGTGTTGCAAAATTTGGAACCACCCCGATCTTTTATACCATTTTCTTCGTAAGCGTCAAGCAAATGAAGAGGATGATTTAGATCTTGAAGAAACAATTAGTGAAAAAACAACACCGGGTGGGAAACGTTCAAAAGCACGTCAGCCAAAAAGTGAAACTAAGAAAGGAAAGAAAGCAGCCGCCACCGTGAAAAATAAACCTGCTGCTAGCGTACAACCCAATGCTACTTCATCAACATCGTCTAATACTGACAATGTTGAACTAGAAAATTCTCAAAATCCACCAAAACAAACGAGTTACCCTAATTACTCAATGGCAGTATCTAATTCTACCTATACGAATTCTGTGGCGCAAGGGAACTATTCGCAGAATTATCAAAATTTCAGACCAAATGAACAAAATACGTACTACCGAAATGAAAATAATCATGGTGAATATAATGAGTTTTACAACAACCAAAATCAACCACGATACGGGAATCAGCCGTCTTTCCCTACATATACGCAAACGTCAGGATTCAATCAGGCTCAGAACTATTCCAATCAATCACAGAATTATATGTCAGCCAATGAGCAACAAGGCAGTCAACCACACAGATATCCACCTGGACCGCCGAACTCTGATTTTCGTCCAGAACAAAATCAAACTAACAATTACGAGTCTTCTGTGATGTATCCACGTCAAAACTATCCTTATCAAGATCAAGGTCGAAATTATTCGTCGAATATCAGTCAAGGACCCAACAATTACCCACAAGTGTCAAATCAGTCTTCTTACCAATCTCAGGTGCCCAACCAAGCAATACCGGATTATACATCTTACGGGCCTTCATCGCAAACTCAGAATTATAATCCAGCAACTAGTCAAGCAAATTCAATGTATACCAGAAATGAGAATCCAACATTGCAAAATTCCACAATGGGGTATAATGCTAATCAGCAAGGCCAAAATTCTACTCCTCAGCCACAGTCTTCTGGATATCATTCTGCTCAACAAAGTCAAAATCCTCCATCTGCTCAAAATAGAGGTTTCTCGCCGAACCAAGCAAATCCGAATGTAGGAATGCAGAATTCCTCCCATGTATATAATAATCCACAATCACAAAACATGCCGCTGTCGAATCAACCACATTCGTATCCTGCGCAAGTGAATTCAAATCCTTCAAGTCAGCCACCTCTTGGATTTAGCCAACAACCATCTAATTCCATGCCGCAAAATCAAAATCACAGTTATATGGGAAATACTCCTCAAGGTCAGACATCCATCTCACAAAACCAGATAAGGGGGTATCCCACAACATCCCAAAATCAGATGACACCACCACAGAATACTACTACTTATCCACCTGGCCAATCTGCAGCAGCTGGTTCAACACCAAATCAAACTCATGGTTATAATCAAGAACAGCAAGGACAGTCCAGCAATACCCAAAGTTCAATACATGGATACCCCCACCTTATGCCTCCACCAACTTCACAGGCTCAACCTACTACATATCCGTCTACTCAGCAAAGCCAGACTGTTCCACCTTCTACTCCTAGTCATGGATATGGCAATAATCACTCTGGTGTGTCACCAATGCCACAAGGACAGACCCACAGATACGGAATTACTCCACAAGGACCAGTACCACCTGCACCAAGTCAACCACTTGCATATACTCCAAATCAGCAGTCATCTGTCCCATCCATGAGCCAGAATGATCAATTATATTCAAGACCTGACAATCAAACACAACAAACTCAAAATTACACACAGGCACCAAATGCCCCGCATGAGTTTCAAGTGGATCGAACAGGTGGAAATTCAACTTCAAATCCACCAAATAATTATTCAAACAATCAGAGTCAAAACCAAACTTCGATGTTAGGCAACTATCCGCCAGAGACGACACATTCAAATCAAGCTGGCCAGATTAAGGGGTCTGAAGATCCGTATTGGCAGAGAAATTATTCACAGCAGTTCCGTACAGACCAATGCAGCGATTCGTATTACAGGGATGTAACTCCAAATGTAAATACGAATACGAATCCAAATGTCAATCAGAACATGAACTCGAACGTGAATCAAAATGTGAATCAGGGTGTTAACCCGAACGTGAATCCAAACGTGAACCCTAGTATGAACTCCAGTGCGAGTCAGAATGTGAACACTAATGTGAGCCATAGTGTAAATGCAAACGTCAATGCTACTGTGAATACTAATGTGAATCCTAGTGTGAACCGCTACCAAAATAACTATTATCCACCGCAAAGCTACGGAAATCAATCGTATGACTATGCTGGGAACAACAATTCTGATATGAATTCCCGAACGGAAGAATCGAAACCGATTCAAGCAAATGTTCATATGCCAAATGCACCTCCGCCTGATAAAAACTCTAAAGACATGACATCGAGTGTTGGTGTACAAAGTCAACCCATGCATCAAAATCATTTGCCAAGTAACACAAACTTTCCATCTGAGCCCAACTGTCAAACTTCAGCATCTAGATCTGGACAGAGCCTGCCCACGTCTCATAGTCCCCGTTTGAATCAAAGCGATTTAGCGAGGGAAGATGAAAGGGAAAAAGAAGATTCCATCGAAAAGGAGAAGGAGGAAAAGTCCGACGATGAGATACTTACGAAAGACGAAGAAAAAGATAGCAAAAGTTCTCCAAGTGGGAAAGAAGATCCTGGTATTCCGTATGATTGGGTACATAGCATAAGTTCATATTGTGGTATCCAATGTTGAGTTTGCGTATCTTAATCTCAGTATTTCATTTTAGGCCACCGAATTAATGAAGGGGTATGTCCCAGGATTAATAGATGCATCAGCAAAGATGACACTTTTCTTCTGTATTTTAGAAGAAGCAATTCGATTGGGCGATCGCGTGTTGGCGTTTTCGCAATCGTTATTTACGTTGAATCTCATTGAAGATTTTTTAGCACGTAACAATTTAAAATACGAGGATGGTCAAACTGAATCTTGGATAAAGAATGTAAATTACTATAGATTGGATGGAAGTACTAGTGCATTAGAAAGAGAAAAGCTGATTAATGAATTTAACAATAACTCAAAAATTCATCTTTTTCTGGTTTCGACGCGTGCCGGTTCTTTAGGCATTAATCTTGTCGGTGCAAATCGGGCTATTGTCTTCGACGCCTCTTGGAATCCTTGCCATGACACTCAAGCAGTCTGCAGAGTTTATAGATATGGCCAACAAAAGCCTTGTTTTGTTTATCGCTTAGTTACAGACAATTGTTTAGAAAGGAAAATATACGATAGGCAGATTAGTAAACAAGGTATGGCCGATCGCGTTGTTGACCAGTGCAATCCCGATGCTCATCTATCATTAAAAGAAGCGACAACACTATCGTGGGATTGGGAAGAAGATAGCCAAGTACAGGATTTCTCTCAAAGCAAAGATAGCTATTCTGATGAAATAATGCATAGGGTATTGGAACGGCATTCCTGCTTGCTTACGAAGCAGCCATTCCACCATGAAAGTCTTCTCGTCGATCGAAAAGACAAAAAGCTCAGCCAAGCTGAGAAACGTTTAGCCCGTCGCGGTTATGAGCTTGAAAAAATGGCCGCAAATTGTTCGAGGCCTAGTTATAATTATGTTCCTGGAAACACCGCGACACGGGGTAAAGTTTATACTATTATGAAATATGTCTTAAATAAAAAGCGAAAATGTGCCTTATGTATTTCTTTATTATAGCAGGCGGTTTACAAATTCGGGCAATTCGAGGCAGTGATAGTGGTGCTACACCAAAACCTGTAGCATCCGTTAGACCTATGCAGCAACGTGGTGCCGAAGGATTAGGATCACGTAATGCTACTGGAAGTCGATGGATTCCTGCCGAAGTCTGGCAAAGACAAGGCATGAGTGCTCAGGAAATGACCTTACCCTTGGACGTTGTGATTCCTACTAATTCACCAGATAAAGGAAGTATTGTTTTGAAGGCCGGCCAACGTGTTATGGTACTAAAGAGTCCAAAAGGTATATATATGCAGCTTGAATCGGGTAAAATTATTGCAATACGAACGGCCCTAAAATTGAATCAACAAAAACGGGAGGAAGAACCAAAGAAAGGTGCGTCCCATTTCTATGAAATATTTGACTATATTCTGTTGCATTGTTTCTAGAATAGACTTATCATTTTTCATATATCTAGGTGTATCATCGGTGATGCAAAGGACTACGAAACCTGATGTTAGTTTTCCATTAAGAAATAATTCGGCTATTTCTATTATACCCAAATCTTCATCAAGTAACCAAATTACTAATCGTCCACCCAATAAACCCGGAACTGGTAGCAATTACAGACCATTTGCAGATAAAGAACCTTCTAAACGACCCAAACCTGTTGCAACTGCAACAGCTAAGCCGTATCTGAGCCAAGTTAACTTAACAAACCAAGTTTCACTGCAGAGGTTATCAAAAGTTAAGCAAGAAACAATGGACAATTCAGCAATTGGTGATAACTCTAACTCATCAGATAGTCAAGTAAGAACTGAGCAGAGGGTCGAGGAAGTCAGATTAGAGGATGTTGTCGCGGAAGTGAGTTCTAACGCCGATTATAGTCCATCAAATGCTAATCGCACTCCCAATACGCATACAGACACTTCATTACAAAAGACTTCTGAAGAAGGCACACAGGTGTATGCATCCGATACAGTAGCAGCCGCACAAAGTGTTCAAACACAACACGATCAAACGGATGCAGAATTATCAACGAAGATGGATAACCAGCATTCGTCTGCTGTTGAAAAAGAAGTCGTTAAAACACCCGATTCGGGACCTTACGGACATGCTTTCCAGCCACAGCAAGAAAAGCGAGATGTGTCTACTGACGAGATTATAATAGAAGATCCACCGCAAGGATCTTCTCAAATAGCGTCTCAGATACAGCAGCCAGGTCCTCCTCCAACGCTGCCTACATTATTAACTCCACACCCAGCCCCTTCGAGCATACAAGTACAACCAACCGCTTCATCCGTACGAACACAGGATGTGCAGAAGAATATGACAGATTCAAGTAATGTGAGTTCATCAACAGCGTCGGTGGCCACTGGAACCAACACCATGAGTTCTCCAAAAAGCATCGAATCCAACATCCGTGAGACTACAATGCAAGGAGAGCCGCCGAATGTACCGCAAGGATACCCATACGCTCAGTATCCACGATACTATGATTACACTGATCCACGGTCACGTTCGCTATCAAATCCGTACGGTACATACTTCCCCAGCGTACCAGCGCACGCGACTAATCCTAGGGTGGCTGTTGAACAAACAAAACCACAGACGGATTTGGCGAAACCTGTGGAAGATAGAACAATGATGAACGTTCCAACTGCATATTCTCAAGTACCAAACACTACTGCCAAAACTATAGCGAGTACGCCTGACTGTAAGACCGTGGAAACTACGGCGACTACTACAACGGCTAGTACTCCAGCAAGGGAGGATGCACATATTCCCACTGCATTTACTCATCCGACGAGTAGCCGTTATCCTGGACCGTATCCACCAGGACCATATGATCCATACTCACAGCATTACCCTCCGGCACCAGCTTCTTCGGCAGCTTATCCACCAGGAGGTAAGTAATTTATAAGATCATGCTATAATAATGTATAAACGTGATGTTAATTCATCTTTTACGTTTCAGGGGCGCCAGCATATCCAGCGTATGGCGGCCCAACGTACAACACTGAATACGCTCGTATGTATAGCGCATTTCATGGTCCTCCCCCGCCGGCAGATCCTTATATTCATAGGGGTTACGCGCCGCCTTCTACACACCCTCCGAATTATTATCCTCCATTCCCACATCCACCACCGCCATATCCCAACTATTCATTTCTGTCACCATACCCCAACCCCAGTATGCCTAGTGAGCCACAACCACCCGCTCAATAGGAAACCTTTAAAAATAAATAATTAGAGTAATAATTTCTTGAAATGTCGCATACTGCGAAAATTCGAAGGCTGTCGCGGTTCAGAAGCTTAATAGACTGAATCTGTAAAACGCATCTATGTAAATATTTAGTCGCGAATATTCTGCTAAGGTAACAACTCGTGGAAGGCATTGTTAAAACTGCCGTGATGTGTGTCGAGGGAAGTGAGTTATTCACTGCATTCTCTGAAATGTGCAATTTGTTGAGATGTTCAAAATATTTAGCCCCGACTATCATGCCGCTCTACGATGCGTTTGAATAGTTAATTTGTAACGCGCGTACAATTCACTCCCCGATTCGATCATTCGCAATATCATACTACCGTGGGATTAGTTGTTTTTTTGGTACATTTTTTTGGTAATTGCCAATGAACAATAGCGACGCTTTCGAATTTCCCTGTTTAGTCCGCCAGTGTCAATCACAGTTAGGGTGATTAACGAAGTTCCGTTTCCTTTCGGTTCACGTTTATGACATTGAGAATACTAAATGGGGAGTAAGTTGCATCGCTCGACTAACTGACAAGAGAAGGACCGCTGTACACTATAGCTTATTTCCATGCATAAGCGCTACACTGGACATTTTTATATACTCCGTATAGTATGAAGGGGGAAAATCACTCCATTTCACAAGAATCTTTCGGCAGAGTTCACAATAAGTATAAAATTTGCATAGTTGGAATAAAAAAAGGAACATTTTTGCTATGAAATCGATTGATATTTCCTCCTGATGAAACTAGAGTGACATATTTATCGCTCTTCTGTTATCAGTTTCACTATCACTCTAACCATTAGCCCAGGAACAATAAAAATAGTCTTCATTCACACGGTATGCTCTAAGCCTGCGCGTCGACTCCGACTTTTTACGTACCATATTCATACAGTATTCACATGGAACATATAGCAGCCAGTAAGCAGTTTACAGCATCCTTAGCAAGTTGTATATGACTTCACATTATTATTAAACGTTACAGTTTCAGAATGCAGATAATCTTACAGTAGGATGTAGGATCGTTGTTAACTAGAATGTCTTAAAATTATTGACAGTCACGAGACATAGCTGAAAAGGAAGAACCAGGGAGAACCATGATTTTCGAGGGCGACTACGCAAACTGGGAACTGTGATATTTTGTCATATTCTCGTGGAAAAATTTGCTTGTATATTTTTAGTTAAGATCGGAGTCTGACTTCGATTTGTGGGTGAAAGTAACAAAAACGAAGATGTACATCGATGTTAATGCTATGCTGGATCGGACTTATGCATTTATGTTAGTATAATTTAATTGGGAGTACAAGCGCGAGACTTCAATCAAACTTCCAAGTGTGGATGTATGTACAGCCGCATGTGTGTTTATCATGGTGCTCCCTTTAATTATCATAGGCGAATTGTAATAGTAAACACTCATGCTAAACATACAATTGGTATGTGTTTCTCATCGAATTTGTCGCGTGTTTTGGAAATGGCATAGGAGCATGTTATCTTATGTACTCATGCACGTCGTAATCGCACGTTCTTTAGCTTCTAAGTGTACAGGTATTATAGAACGCGAGTGAGTACATTGATGCATCCTCCACGAACGCGCGACAGAATTTTCTGTAAACGCGTACGGAACATATTGACGAAGATGAAGGAATTATTTTGTCTCTGTTATAGCTTATTGCCATTTACATACTTGTAAATACCCATTATTTACATTTCATACTTTATTTATTACTATACATTATCCATTATTATTGCTTTTTGATGTCAGAGTATTGCTCTTATGTAAAATAAATTGTTTACAAGGATAAAAAATGTTTTCGACTGTAACGTTGTTGCATCGGCGACCGGAATAGTTCATGTAAGAAAGTACGAGCGAATGTCAGATGGGTAGCAGGAAGTGAGAAAAGTGCATATATGAGAGAATGAGAGTGATCACCTCTATTATATATTCTTGTTTGTACAACATTTACCTTTACGTCCGACCAACAAATCTCAACATAAAGTTAACACATGGTGCATGTAAATTCATAGCTTTAAGATACTATTATATGTCAAAACCGATAGAACTTGTAAGTAAAGGTCAATCTATCTCATAGCAAAATCTGAAGATTCCCCTGACCTTCCACGCACGATCGAACCAATATTCGATTGCACATTTTTGTGCAAACTGTGCAATTCAATATGTGTCATAAGCAAGCTGGATTTATCAAGAAGTTATGATTAATCAATAAATCCACAAGAGAAATCGTCTACTCTTGCATTATGGTTTATCTTCTTGAAAGTCGCCCTCTCTTGTATCGTAATTTTTCTGTACATACATGGCGTTCTGTACTGACCGAGGAGAATAAAGCTATGGATAGTTTTTTTTAAATAGGCCGGCAACCATTGAAAATTGCAAATTGCATCACCTAAACAATAGCTTTCGCTATATTGCACTACAGTGCTGTGCTGTAGCCTCTGGAAACGTGTTCGTCACATGTATAGTACAATATCGCACTGCGCGTGTGTGCGTGTCCGCTTAACCTGCAGCCATTTACGAATGCGGCTCTTTTCCTATAGTTTGCAAATTTTTTACAGAAGCTCGCTACATTTCACATGTAGGCGTTCTTTCTTCAACAACAGCTGCTTTCGGACATTCGCAACCCCTGCTAGATCGACCGACTTCAGTTGGTGGGGAACAAACAAGAAGCATCGCAAAGTGAAGATACAAATTGTTTCGGATATGACGGATCCCGATATTGAAGAAGTATTGTCTCCGCTTCGTGCAAGTGTGAAGGCACAGGTACTTCCCATATGGTCCTTTAAAACCCCTGTCAAACTCAATCATGAACTTCGAATACCAAATTAGCCTATTTCGCAATGCGTACACGTGTTCAACTTATGTTTAAAATGTACAATATACATCCCTGTAGAAATTATGTACTAACTTGCACACAATATTTTCTGTTCATATTTTTCAAAGGGAGACCATGTCCGTAAACTTAAAAATGATGGTGCCCCGGAACTGGATGTCAAGAAAGCTGTGGCAGAGCTTAAGCTACGCAAAAAGATTCTTGAGGACAAGGAGTTGGCTCTTTGTAAAACAGAAACCTTTGACCGAGCTAGGATGGAAGATGCCTTAAAAAGACGATTCTTCATTGACCAGTCCTTCGCAATCTATGGTGGAATTGCTGGTCAATTTGATTTTGGCCCTATGGGTTGTGCCATGAAGGCAAATTTGCTGAATTTATGGAGGAACTTCTTCGTATTAGAAGAGCAGATGCTAGAAGTAGACTGCTCTATCTTGACACCTGAACCTGTATTAAAGGCATCAGGTCATGTGGAGAGATTTGCAGATCTTATGGTAAAAGATATTAAAACTGGAGAATGTTTTAGATTGGATCATTTAATTAAAGCACATTTAACAAAGATCATGAGTGAGAAGAAAACAGATGCAGAAAAGCGTGCCAGATGCAAAGATATTATTATTAAGCTGGATGGCATGAGCAAGGATGAAATGGCTGATATCCTTAAAGAATTCAATATGAAATCTCCTGTATCTGGAAATGATTTATCCGAGCCTATTGAATTTAATTTGATGTTCGCAACACAAATCGGTCCATCTGGCCTGGTAAAAGGCTTTTTGAGGCCTGAAACTGCACAAGGCATTTTTGTAAACTTTAAAAGACTGCTTGCATTCAACCAGGGTAAACTTCCATTTGCAGCATCTCAAATTGGAAATGCATTTAGAAACGAAATTTCCCCAAGGTCTGGTCTTATAAGAGTAAGAGAATTTACGATGGCCGAGATTGAGCATTTCTGTGATCCCCTCGATAAGAACCATCCGAAATTCGAGAATGTCAAAGACATAAGTTTATTGTTATACTCTGCATGCGATCAGATGGATGGAAAGAGTGCGCGACACATGCCTGTGGGTGAGGCAGTCAGTTCCAAGTTAATAGCAAATGAGACACTTGGATACTTTATGGCAAGAATTTACCAGTTCTTGATAAGGGTTGGCGTCGACCCAAAAAAGCTGCGTTTCCGTCAGCACATGGGAAATGAAATGGCGCATTATGCGTGCGATTGTTGGGATGCAGAATGTTTAACTTCCTATGGATGGGTTGAATGTGTCGGCTGTGCCGATCGATCAGCCTATGATCTTGGTCAACACACTAAAGCCACTGGAGTAAAGTTAGTAGCAGAAAGGGTTTTACCAAGCCCCAAAACTGTTGATGTTTGTGAAATCGTAACAAACAAAGCGTTAATGGGAAAAACATTTAAGAAAGATAGCAAGGTGATTTTGGAAGCCCTTGCGGCATTGAGTGATAGCGATGCCGAAGCAGTAGAGAAGGATCTAGATGAAAAGGGAGAGTACGAGTTGAAGCTTTCTGAAGATAATATAGTCAAAATTACGAAAGAGATGGCAGAAACAAAACGGTACCAGAAGACAGTACATGTTGAAGAAATGATTCCTTCTGTTATCGAACCGTCTTTCGGAATTGGTAGAATTATGTACGCCATCTTCGAGCACAATTTCAAAATAAGGGAAGAAGACGAAAAGAGATCTTATTTCAGTCTTCCTCCAGTAATTGCACCGATGAAATGCTCGGTATTACCATTGGGATCCAATGATGAGTTCGCCCCATTTGTAAAACGCGTTTGTAAGCATTTAACTTTATTCTAAGATTCCAAAGAATATTTTCTTCTTTATCTTTATTAATTAATGTTTTATTATTTTGCAGCGGAGGACTTAACGAAAGTAGATGTCTCGCATAAAGTCGATGATTCAAGTGGAAGTGTTGGTCGACGATATGCAAGAACCGATGAAATAGCAATACCGTTCGGTATTACCATTGATTTTGATACTTTCAAGGAACCTTATAGTGCCACGCTTAGGGAGCGGGACAGTATGTCACAAGTTCGAATAAACGTACGTACATTAGGCTTAATACCGAACTTATTGCTTTGACTTTCATATAAATATCATTTTCGCAAATTGACTTACTTCTTAATTTTAGCTCGATGATTTGCCAGGCGTTGTGAGAGATCTATCTAACGGAAAAATGACATGGGCGGATGTGCAAGCAAAATATCCGAAGTTCGAATCAACCGAATCTTAGATGCAATTTAAATAGGCTTCACGAATAACTTATTTATATAATAAATGCGACGTTCATAGCCTTATGTATTACCGTCTCAATGATCTGATACTCTTCATCATGTACTACTGTCAACAGCTCATAAATGACGAACCGGCATTTCTTAACAGCATTTACTAGAGTTTTTCACTTTGGCAAGTTACAATAAAAGTTTATTTCTGGCAAATTACCTTCGTATCTGCTTGTTTGATCCTGTCCTTTTCATGTGCATTCTTCAGGGAAAAAGATTTCAGTCATCAACGTAACTAACGAGGAATTTCGCCATCAGCTTACTAAAATCTTCCCTGAAGGACTGTAGCATACGATGAATGGATTTCACCAATTTCTCGTTATCAATATCAGCATGAATAACTTTCTGAAGCTGTATATTAACACTGTATACGTCTGAAAAGTAATACAACAATTTTCATATCGAAGATGCATTATTTATAACAAATGTATGAAGTAATTACTGCATTGTCCTGTTTGAATCTGACAACACATTGCGCAGAGAGGTTCCAATCTGCGCACTTCACCCGCAAACTCGAAGACCCTAAGGGCTGGCAAGCGTAGGAACAGTTTTTCGAGATGAGAATCCATATCATCCCTCTGATGCCAAAAATGCAAGTGCAAGTACACTAATTAAATAAAGGCAATTCAGCTCGTCAACAAACTTATTGGTATGTTTATATATTACACTCAAACAAAGAATTACCTAATGTATCGGCGTACCAAGCATACAAAATCTTCATCGTACAATCCGTAAAGTATCGCTGCCGGGATTTTTCGCTAGTGGGTGTGGATAGTGCGAAAGTATGGACCGGTGTAGTTTTTGCGAAAAATCTTTTGTGGCGATCGTATTCCGGCACATTGACTGTAATTCATAAAAACATTGATGGTTTTGCATTAAGCCAGTAATACTAATACTAATAAAGAATCGGTTCTAATACCAATTGAATATTGTACTTTCAACTCGGGTGACCAATGTTTCATTGTACTCCAAGTGGTAGCTGGCAAGGATGTACAATATTCAGAACATTTAAAGTGTTTCCCATCAATATCGTCCTCCGTGCATAATAATTGAAGCCATTCCCATTTTGCGCCCAATGCCCTGTAGTAATTAGCGTTATTTACTTGACATCTATTATAAACATATGTATCTGTATTAAGAGGACTACGAAGAAAGTCTCGCTTACTTGGACAAATTGACCAACAAATCTCCTGTGGGAGTTGCTATGTAAGCGTAATTCACGGACAAGGTAGTAAGGGACTCGAAGCAAGCGATCGCGCGCAACAAGTCGCACTTCTTCCATTCGTAAGTCTCGTAACACCCGGACTCACAGTCGGTGTCTGGCTCGAGCATCTGAGAGGCTTTCGTTCTGGCGAATGCCCGCCAGCAATATAGGTATTTCATTGTTTTACGAGAGCCATGCAGTGCCAATAGGAGGCGCACGCCCTCGTCCCCGCTTAACGACAGGCCTTCCAGGCAAACGGATTCCAGAGTACTTTGCATTCTGCGATACGTATCGTGTGCATAATTTATGATTTTTATGCGTTCTACCAGAACGTCGCCACAATCTCATAGCTTACTGGAGTAGTCGTTCTAGCTTGTTCACTATATTCCTTCGATCAACTTGGTCAAACGTATCCAAACGAAGGAGTTCCTTCGAGAGGCATACACAAGTCTTGTCTTGACCACTTCGTATCATTCTTTCAAAATGTTGGCACGAATGAGAAACTGATATGCATATTTCAAGTGCGCTATATCTTATTCTGAAAGTAGTTGGACTCCTACTGAGTCTTAGAGGGATTCTTACTTCAGCAATGACCGCTGGAGTGCGTGATTCAGCCCTTTCTGATACAAGGGCAAGTGTTTCGCTGCTGCGGTGTACAAGTGCCAGTAAAAACAGGCCTGAATATGAAGAATTTTTTAGCCGCCAATTGAGGCACATCCTTTGTGAAAGAGTGAGGCAAATTTTCACCAGGCTTTCTTGCCTCTCTTTTTTAATATACGCACCTCTCTCGAGGTCGAATGAAGCTTTGGCTCTATTCGAGGGAACGCCACGCGTTCGCAATGCAACTTCATTTCCCAATGGTCCAGACTTTTCCCCATTCGATGCATGCTGTTCGAAATAGTATTTCATATTGCATCGCAACTTTTCGATTGATAAATAACAAATGTAAAAGAAGGCCTGTATGTACCATATTTGCAACGATGGAAAATCTTTCAACACGTCTTCGTTATTCGATCCACATGTTTCTTTTACTGAATCTTGTGTACCACAAAAAGTTACAAAGTTCTGACACATAATACTACTTAGGGCCATTATGCTGACAATTTAAAACGCGTCTACGAAACGAAAATAGTAGCCAAACACGCTACATCTATTTTACATGAAATGAACCTTTTGAAGTTTACCACAACATACCAGTAGCGATTTATTTATTGCTTCGTATACCCCGTGGCGAAATTGTATCGCCGTCGCACCATTAGTATCAATTTCGAAGATTGAGTGCTGCTACTTTCTTCGACACTTGTATTTTTAGCACCGTGACGGCAAAGTGCTGTCTCCCTGCTACTGTCCCCCCTTCGACACTTGTAGACATCGAAGTATCCCAAGCCATAATACACCCTGTCAGAGTCATTCAGATAATCCTCCACGAACCTTTCTCCACTACCTTTCCTTTTTCCCCGTTCCTCGCGTGCGTCCAACCCGTTGATGCACTAGTGCATCCTGTCGCCCATTGAAATATAACACTCTTTCAGTACGCAGCCGAGCCAAAAATAATTCGTGCTAGGAAAGACTAGGAAACGTCATCTATTTCTGTCCACTACTACTAACGTCTCTACCTTACGGGATGCGAGCCATTCAACAGTACAAGCCACTGGATCGCAGCCGTGAAACCGCACATACATATGTATACACTTAACACGTGTCCGCCGGCTAAAGACTCGGACGCAGGAATCGTTTTGCGAAGCGAAAAGTCACTGGACGGGTGTGCCAGATTGCCGAATAAGAGCTGCTGCTCCCTTTGCGATTCAGGGTGCAGCTACCTGCGTAGGTGAGCAGGGGGCACCCCGGATATCAGGCGTGTTTCAGGGGCAGGCCGTAAAAAAGTAAATTAACTCGACTTTTCGTACGACGGTGACTCGATCCGGGGATGAGAGAGGGATTCTGTGCCTTTGTTTAAACACACCCATGTCCCGCCCACGCGCTTGTCTAATTAGACTTTTCTCCTTTCTTACGAGCTGTCAGGGGGTGGCGGGCCGAAAGGGGGGCAGCGAGAGAATGAAAAAAGACATCATGTTCACTGCCGAGACTTTTAATCGTACAACTATACGGGGAGGGCGTGCTGGATGTCATTAAAAGGCCTCTTTCTAGGGCCAGCTTTATAATAAAGTGTACCAACTGCTAACGGAGCACCATGAAGACTTACTCGGCCGTACTCGGTGGGATAACGATCGAGTAAATTGTATCGCGAGCGTTTTACCGTTTCATTTGCATAAATATCTCGCCGCGGTAACGTCCGGCCTCGCCGCGAACACAAGGTGGCTTTCCTTATAATTTACTCGAGGACCATTTAGTTACTCTCCTGCGTATTCTCCTTTTCTCTCGCACACTCCTCCGCCTGGCTCTCTTCATTTCGAGTTCATATTGCGTCATCACGTGGTGCACTCGCGCACTGGACTTTGTGTAGGATTTTACGACTGGGAGAATCGTATCTTGGTGTTTCCAGTGGACGGTACTAGCACCGGTTTCCCACTAGGGAGAAACGGGCTCGATCGCACCAGCGCTTATTAAGTGCGAGTGCTTATGGAAGCTTAGCGAATGCATTGCCGATAAAGCGACCAATGTAATTGATAGTGAGTTACATATCGAATCATTTCCCCCTGGAGTTTACGGTAGGCAAATTTAAGCGGCGATAGTGCGCTGAGCGAGCTAAAGTGCGCCACGATTAAATGAAGTTCTCCCGCAATCCATAAACGCCTGGCGGAGTTACTATAGTGCGTGGAGGAGGAGGGAGAACTCCGGTATCCACAGTGTCGAGGTTGTGCGTGTACCCAAATGAGCCGAACACATTCCTGAAATTTTATTGCACCCTCGAAAATCTTGTCGGTGTCGTGCAACAACTTCTCGATCGCCTTCCCAACTTGCGTTTCGACGCTCGCACGATCTGCTCTTCCCTTTCCGATGGAATTCGACAGCGAGCCGCGAATTTATGGCTCCTAATTAATGTTATTCATTAGGACCGCTTGTGGAGGACGGTAGCAGGATTCCGGTGGAATAGCACCTAAAACTGTCGATTAGCCCTTCTATCGAACTGTTCTTCAATGGACCACACAGATTCCAGGCGATATCTGTGTGTATACACACGTTTTATTAGGATTCTCTATATACCTTACCTTATCTATCTTGTCCAACGAAACAGATTGTTCTGACCTGTGATTACAGCTATACATCATTAGAGGCCATTCGCTAATAAATGATCGGTGCAACTCATTTCTGCCAGGCTACATTTTCGAGTCTGCATTCCTACCGTCGGTCCTCGTAATTTACTGAAAAGTCTGTTCGATGAAGCGGCCTGATTAGACGGCCTGATTTATCCTCTCGATGCATGCATATACATGTGCCGCATATACACATAATACCCATCCAGCATCGAGGGAATCGCGCGCGGGCAATCTCGTTAAAATTTATTCATGATTCGGCACCGCGTGCAGGATCGTTCGGGGCCCGGGCCCCGACAGGCCGTCCAAATATTCTTTGAGAAGCTCCATTTTCCACGCAACACGATAGGCTCTTAATACCCCCATTGATGTCTGATTTATAGATCGCGCCCGACGCCGACTTTGTTCCGTTCTTCGGCTAATCTGCCGGCTCCTCCGTGAAACTGATTTATAAGACGAGCGGTTGATCCTGTGAATTCGGGTTCCATGCTGTACCCGAAGAGAATAAGGGGGAAAGAGAGGAGGGGCGAGGGTGGATGGGAGAAGAGAGTTGAAAAGTCCGCGAGCAAGAGTCTTTTATCCAAGGCGAGGAGATTGTTCTTTCACGTAGGGCCCCGTGTACCCCAGGAGTGATGCGCTGGCACCTTGTCAGACTTGTAGGCGTTTCGCCTGCCTCTCTTCATACCGTCAACGTGTACAATGGGGCCCGCAACACAGCCGTGGTGCCGCACACACTCACACCAACCCAGTGAAAAGAGGAAGAGCATGCTCGCCCACCTCCGAAACTAATAAGTATTGTCCATCAGGCGCATTGTTTCGATGCCCACGTTCGCCGGGCTAACACGTTCCGAACAAGTTACAGTTTAAAGTACTAGGGCCGTTAGTTAGAAGGGCAGGCGTCCCGCTCGTTAGGGTTTGTACCCAAAGAATCCCAGGCTGCACCGGATGCGTTTTACCAGTTGGTTGGTTGATGGTATCCTAGATTTTATCAAAGAGAATTCGTCTAGTCCCTTCGACACGAGTCCTTTTGCTGATGCGTGTCTTCCTGAACTCGAAATCGTAATTAATTTTCGAGCCCGGGAGGCGACGGGCTCTTGCTCTTTCTTCGGCTTGCTCGGCCGCGCATACATTACGCTCATTGGCCCTTTTAATTCTGTAATTTATAAGGAGCCGTAAATCAGCTTGGCTCTCTCTCGCAATTTGCGACTGGCCCGCGGCCACTTACTTAGTTATTAGTTAATATTTCAGGCAAATAAGCTCGCGCAAACCATTCCCACGTGTTGCTGGTAATCCTTTCCGAAGGACCTCTTTTTCTTTTCGATCGCCAAGGATGTTGGAGCGCCAGGGTAATTCATTGAAAGGAATATTCCTTCTAGGTTTATACTAGAAGTTATTCGGCGTTACTCACGTCAAGCTGCTCTGCCTCTTCCACGATTGGCCGTCTCCGAGACCGTTGTGTATTTACATAACACTCGTAAGCGCCACGTTAAGACCCCCGTTTAGCTTTAACTACCACTTCGGGAAATCATATTAACCAAATACCGCAGTCGTTATAGGGGAATCCCGATGCGCCGGAGATAAATTACGCAGGCACCCCTTGAGACCTGCGGCGAACGTCTGGTAGGAATGGTAGGAGACCAGGGCGCCGTATTCATTGTCCGAAATGGACCCACCGCGCTTCGAAATTCTTTATGATTCCTATTCAATCCTTTTATCGCTCCTTGTCTCTTGGCTATTTCATTCCACCGTGCTCCTCCCTTTGGGGAACCAAGCATACCCAGCTGCATCTCCGAATCGATTCCCGGTTGTCGCCGCAGTAACTCTAGCCGAGCATCCTTAGCACTTAATTATCCTGGCGAAGGACCCTTTCATTTGTATTAAAATCCGACATTGTCTGGTGTCTACGAATTAGCTTGTAGGTTGATCCGCAAAATTGGTATCGTATTTCATAGGGGAGTTAGGAGAAGCCCATTATTTTCGGGGCGTTGGTGAAAAAATCCAACGCAGGTTGCTCGAGGAAGAGTGTGCGACAGAGTTTTCATGATAAATTTGGTGAACCTACGAAGTTATCCTACATAAATCCCGAGCAGTAATCGTAGTTAGTTTGTACTTGGCGAGGACGAAGGATAGAATTCGGGAGCTGCAAATTGAGGCGAAGGCATTTCGCCCTTCTCTTTTACCTTTAAGCTCTCACTCACACATACACGAAATAAATTGGCCTTTATATTAGCAAGCGAGCTGTGGTATAAATCGCAGTGCTCATTGTATCGGTGCTCTTTCGTGGGTGGACGACTTTTGCACGTGGGCAAAATCCGCTTTCCTCCGTTTCGTGCTGCCGGCGAGTCGAAAGCGGCGCGGGTGGACGAAAGACTTGCAATCGCCAGGTTTTGCAGGGACTACTGCCATCGAAAGAAGCCCTTGATGAAACACAACCGTACCGACACGTGTTCCTATCGGCGATCAAGTGAATGCATTCTGTGTCCAAGCGCAAACTATAGCGGATCAACGCTTACCCCTTACGATCTCCATCATTCCCGCTTTTACTGCCCAATAGTCCTACGCACCATGGCAAACCGGAGCACCATGTGGGCTGGTGAAACTGGAACAGACGACTAAAATAGGAACAGGTGCCACCCTTTTCACACTGCCATTCTATTTATATCCAATCATTTCGACCTGTATTGCAGAATTTTATTAATCCACTCTTTCATCATGGATTCTCTCTCAATTCTATTTTTTAAATTTCTGCTTTCGAGGTCGTTAATAATTCAGGATTTTTTCGCACACACTTTAAACCATATGTATCGTTGAAAATAATGATTGTACAAAGTTCGTGATCATAGACTTAAAATAGGAGAGTGAAGTTCAATGCATTTGAAAGCAGGGGGAGCAAGGTGGTCACGGCAGGGTGAAGTTATGCGTGGAAAATTGCGATTTAAAAGCCGATGGTGGGAACGCAGACGCCGGTTGACAGTGGATTCGCACAAATCGCCCGGGCAAGAGTATGAGGGCCGCACACGGCGACACTCGTTCCGGATATATGCGACTTGAGTGCAGTAGGCGGTTTCTGGCGCGTCCACGCGCGGCCGCAATCCAGCGACACGGCCTGCACGATGTCGATTTATGTCGACGGATAAATCCCGTCGAGAGCCAAGCCGATATACGTATTGCGATTAGTGAAATCCTGATATTGATTCTTGGTGGAATTCGGCGTGTGAGGCGAGTATCGATATCTTAATACCAGGATTCATACGAGTGGTTTTGCGTGCGTCACCATTCTAAAGTCGACGGGTTGTTCGAGTGGCGAGCGCTTAGAGACGCTTAGAAAGTCCAAGCGCCAGTGAGAATCGGCAATACGTCTATTATGACATTTATCGTCCCGCCGCTTGATACAACGGGCTTACGTTAACGAATCGACAAGATTTACGAAACATATGTGGCTTGGCCAAGCTGACCATATTTCTTCCTTCACGCCGTCCTACGTGCTGCTCGGTGTGCGCCTGTATCCTTGTAGAGGAGTAACTCTTGTACACTCGCTTCTTGATAAATCGGGCGGCGTGTAAGGCGATAAATCTTTGTATGCCGCATTAGTGCCGCTACCCCGTATTTGTCTCCGTTGCCATTTGCGATATTAATAAGTAATAATATATTGGTCGACAGGAAAAAAGAGTGCTTGGCCAGCCGGAGGACCTTGCCGATCGTTGACTCTCACCTGAGAAAGACAGAAAGAGAGAGTGGAACCTTGGCCTCCGAGTGATAATGGTGTGAATGGGTTGGTGAGTGTCTGGAAAGAGGTCCGGTGTCGAGTGGGGGCGCACTCGCGACAAAGTAATTACGCATTTCCTCGTCACCGGCGATCCTGTTGTGACTGTTTCTTCAGCGGGCAAGATGTGAGCGATGACAAGGAGTCGCGCTCCCAGTGGGAGGTCCCAACAATGGCCATCCGCCTCCGACTCCAGCTTCGCCGCTACCTGGAGAAGCACGGCTCGTGGCGAGTATAGCGACGGGCATTGATCACTCTTGAGATTTGTTCAAGATCTCTTTAAACAGCCGCCCTGAGACCACCGATGTTCAAACAGAACCCTCCACGCACTGGCCACTTCCTCTCACGGGTGTTCCGATAGCTTCTTAATAAGAATCATCTTTTCCCACCCTTTGTATGTTCCTGTAGAACTCGAACCAGTATGGATTTCATATATAAGTTAACAAATACTTTTCTTTTATTGGGAATTTTAGGATATTTTTTATTATTTTCGGTGATATTGTAATTTTTGTAAGTGGTGATTCATTGTTCAGATCGAGATGGGTTTCAAGCTTCTCGTCACCCTTAAACGAAGTCGGACTAAACTGCTAGCAGCCCGCTCGGAGTACAACACTGAACTTTCTCTCTCTTTCTTGCCATTGGAAGTTGGGAAGAAAGAGAGAGAGAGAGCAGCTTGGTGATCGTAGGTGGTCCTGTGCGTCGGATGCAACGATTTTAAATTAAAATCAAAGTCAAGCGTTCTTATGGCCATCGTTCTCGAGCACACTGCCACCCGCGTAACAATGTTAATGGCTCCACTGCCGAAATTGCGATCCACGTCCTCATAAGTCGCCAGAGATTGTCCGGCTTTCGCGCGAAATTAACTCTGAAGTCCTCTCGCGTTGAACGAAGCCAACTACCAAAAGCGGTGAAGACCTTTTTCAAAACTGACCGTTTAAAGGTCATCCACCCCAAGTGTGAACTATTAACGAACATTTTTTCCAGCGGTTTGGAGTGTTTTATAATTGACAATGAAATGTTTTTCGAGATCTGGTTGGATAGCTTTGTATTTTCCGGCAGGTTTTTCCCGGCAAAACGAGCAGCGACACGAAATGTAAAGGGAAAGCAGTCTGTAACTGACAATGGGTGCACCCCATCATAAATCACGAGCACTGCGAACGAGGTTTGCGAATTGTTTCGGGCAGAAACAACGGAGAGTCGCCGGTGGGATGGTCGATTTTTGCTCATTGTTCGTCGCGCATTCGCATGCCGGCCAGTTTACGAGAGGGCGTGCGTTCGTTCTCACCGGGGCGGCGGATAATTGGCTCCGTGTTTTTTCGGCGTGCCGCGATGTTTATACGCGCGGTCCGCTCGTATCACTATTTCATAATTAGCAAGAAAGTTATTGTGCTTATGGGCCAGTCGCGCGTCCGCTGCGAAAGTAGCAGCGTGAAAAACGAGCGGTGCCGCCTCGTTATTATTTCATTAACGTCTGGCCGCTATCTTTCAAGCGGTCACGCATTGCGCAATTGCACCCCAGTTATGAATTGCTCCGGATGCCGCAGCCTTTCTTGCCATCAACGACCCGCTTTTCGACGGGCACAATCATGAAACGCAACCTCTGTAAGCGAGGTTCGATCGGTGAATGACGCCCTTGCTGATTATAGCACGTAATCACTACTTTCCTGTTAACGTCCTCTCAGGCGGCGTTCCAACTTTTCACACGATCATTCGGTAAAAGATGATCGTGCGTGGCGGTGTGGTGAGTTGGAAGTCTTCATAAGGATCATTTTGTTCATAAGTACCTGCGTCTCGTTCGGTCGTCCTCGCCCAACCCATGTACCCTCTTACCCCTTTATTTTATAAGCCGTAAACACCTCCGATACGAGGAGCGGATCTTTGTTTTATGGGGCTCGCTGGGTACCACTGGCCACGGTCCTCTCGTGTATCATGCCGACCGAACGACCTCCTAATTGCCGATTAATTTAATAAGCTTAATTAATCTTCGACTCGAGTTTTGACGCCAGGTAACCGCGCGGTGAAAGGAGCCCCTGAATGTACCTTGGCATTTATGCTCCATGTTTTCAAAGTTCTATTAAGTTCATAAAGATAAATTATTGGGATAAATATTACATTCTCAATTATCAACTTGTCAGTATTATCAATTATAGTTAGTTCCTATCTCGAAGGATCGAGTGGGTTAGTTCGGCAGCGGGTTTTTGCCAGTCAATGAACTATCTTCGGCGGTGGTCTAGTGATTTTATTCTGATGAATTTCAAAAAGCAGCCGGCGGCCATGGCGCATTAGTCACGCTGTAATTGGTGAAGGGAGGCTTTCGTGCGTTCGCCTCGACCTTTGCGGAATCTCCTTACCAGGGGGGAGATCGTTAGGGTCAATGGAACGGGCGGCGTTCCAAAGTGCGCCGTTCAGCGAAATTAAACTATCCTAGTCGGATTTCAGAGTGACCAGATTTCGTGGCTGATAGTTACGTGTCCTGGGAAGTTGGCCGAGTTACGTGAAACCAAATCCCCCTCTGTCTACCGGGCTTGCGATAACAATGTCGGCTCGACTCTTTCTGCCTTAAAAAGGGAATTTGTGAGGAGATCGCTTTATATTGTGAAACCGAGCCGAGATCATTGGCGGTTCCGTACAGTTCTGACTCCCCCACCCTTGACTCGTAAAAAAATACCCCGATAAAGATCGAAGTCCCGCTTGGAGTAGGTCCTGCACCACGCACACGTCGAATGTTCGCCAGAATCGGAGTGGTCTCTGGTTGCAGCTGCGACAGGACTCGCATAAATTCTCTCTCTCTTAATGCGATACTCTCAACGTGAACATCATAACACTACGAATACAATTTCACCGCGAGCCTAGATGGAGATGTAATTCATTCCTTCAATCCTAATCTTAATCTTCCACGGCTGGACTGTGGGAAATGAACAAGTCCGCGAACGAATCATCCTCGTGATAAATCAACGATTTACAAACTTTCTAATAATTTGTTTAATAATTTGTTGATAATAATTTGTCGAGCGAATCAGTTAGTGTAAAACAGAAATTTTTGAACTTGGTAAAAGGAAAGGCATAAGTTTTAAAACTAAAAGGTTCAATATGACATTTATTTCACCGCGTTAAGCTGCTAATGTTACAGTAAATTCACAGCAATCGACTTCTATCTACCACGGATTATGTCGGCTGTTCCACCCGTATGTTTACAGGCTGTCCACCATGTGCGATGCAAAACAAAGGGAGGGAACGAGCGTTAGCCGTGCGTTCGTCAGCAATGCGTACATACCTCGCACGCGTGTTTTACGCGCGCCGGCGGAGTTAATTCCGCCTGGTGGAAACTGATGCGAGCAATAAAAATGTTGAAGTGGCGCCGCGCTCTTCCCGATCGTCGATTTTGCGGGTCCCGCTTCTTCCCACACGTTTCCACGCTTTTGAGGCTGCACGCGGTGGTCTTGCTTGCCAGTGTTTTTTCCACGCTCCTTGCTCTCTCTCTCTCCCTCTCTCTCTCCCGGTCTCCTTCCCTCTCTTTCGTGAGCGGCACTCTCGTTGGGGCCTTGGTTTCTCTTGCACCCGGGGGCCTTACCTTATCCGTGGTTCTTTAATTCGCAGGCGTGGGCGCGAATGGACGCGAGGCACACGAGGCTCCGTCCTTTTTCGCAGCTCGCTAAATCCACTACAGAGATATCTGCCTCTTCTTTCTCTTCCCCACTGTCTTTCTCCTTCTCCCGTACGTTGACTGGGCCTGAAAGCCGAAAGCACACGCGCTTTTAAACGCTATAATCGCACGGTCCCCACCAAGCTAATGCATTCGATTGCTGATTTATGCACTAGCCGCCGCGAATATATTGGGACTCACTCGGTGTATGAAATTAATTTCGTACATGCCCCGCTGGCCTCGCGCTCGTGTAACTATCAATAATGAAACGCGCGCGCGCTTGCATCGGCCTTTCCTCTCTTGCATTCGTCCCACTTCTTTCTCACCCTTTCTTTTAGTCCCACTTTCCCTTTGATTTTGTCCCTTGGATAATGTTAATGGGTTTGACAAGATAGCGAGCTTTTGAAAGGTAGGAAGTTTTGGATGATGGATGCAAAGATGCTTGGGTTTGATGCATCTCGGGTTCCTTAGAACCGATACACATATCGCCTTATTAATATCAGCCGCCGTGTGCTGGCATCAGAATTCAAGATCCCTCTCGGCGTTTCTCGCCTCTCTCACCCTCTCTTTTTCCTGCACGCCCCGGAATCTCATCCCGAAGTGTATAATCTTGCACGCGAAGTTTGGGGACACGCCGCAGCCCGGCAATCTGCATATGCTTATGCGCGCGTTCGTATGTATGCGCCGGGAGATGAAAGGCGCCCTGGGAAAAAAAGCGGCCAGGAGATGCGAGTTCGTCCTTCGGGCACGATAATACGACTTGTCGCCGATTAGTCAGAGAAACGTACTTCTTCACTTTAGATCGGAATTCATGCTAACTTGCTTTTATCAGCGTCCTAACAGCCACTCTCCGCATTTGACGATCAACACTATCATCTGTCTTTACTCTCGCAATGCTTTCACAGTTTGCTTGATCTTCCATTCCCTCGGTTAAGCAGCATCGAAACTTTCTCTCACGAGTATCGAGTATCGATTGCTTGAATTTCGAAAAGAGGTTGTTCGTAATACTAAGTCCCAAATAAGCAACACCCTTGGTATATTCCACCAGGGTCGGCTGCAATTAAATCCTCGGGTTTTCAGGTACGCTATTCCTCGCGTTATTACTGGGACCACCCCCGCAGGGGCGAGCGGTGCCCCGGGGGCCCGGATACTTGGTTGGTGCCCAAGTGCGAGGAGTAAAATGTTTTTCTGATGAGTTCACGATGCGCGCGACCCGTTCGGATCGCGTTTGGAGGACTGTACCTCCACCTTCCATATATGTAATGACCGGGCCCCGTGAGGCCCCGAAGAAGAGACGTGGTTCTTTGAAGGAGGGTGCAGGAGCGAGAAGGAGGATCTATGAAGGAGGAAAGCGACGAAGGGAGTCTCGGCGGTCGAACGAAGAGGGAAAGAGCGTTGGGCCCCGGGAGTGTGGGCCCCACCTAGACGCGTGGGACCGACACCCACGAGCCTTGCATCAACGTACCGACTCTCATCGAGCTCGCGCGAGCACTCGCACACGCGGTACTTACCTATAGAGTCTGGCTTTTACGACGGTGAGACAGCCTGTCGTAGTAATAAGAGGGGCCCTAGCCACGCGCGCTGGGCCCACCGACCGCTCAACTCCTCCAGCGAGAATCCTCCATCGCAATCCCACCAAGATGTTACTCTTGCGTCTCAGATCTCGCCGATAAGAAGAACGATCTCTTCAGATCCGATCGCTCTTCGTCTTAAGTCCCATTCTTCCCACTCCTAGCTTTTCTAGTTTTGTGCCCAAGTAAAGAAGAAGCGCGGGAGGCTTTGATTTATAGGGTAATTGAGAACAGGAACGTCTTTCTCGGATCTCTGAGATTTCACCGATTGGTATACCAATGTATTATTAGTGACGTAGCGACTGATCACCGATGAAAGTGGAGCACAGTGAATGGTGTGGATACTGATCGAAGTGAGATTGAAAATACGATTGTCTTGTCCCGATCATGTAGTGTGTAGTCGGATTTTGCGGAGGCGACTACGGAAAGGTGTTCTAGCTGGCGGAATGTCAGTGAGGGATATTGGTTTCTATGTCTCGAAGCATTGAACGCGCTCAGGTTATACTCGAAACGCGCGCGCTCGCACTGCACTAGTTATTATTCAAGACTGAAAGCCGATATTCTCGGCTTTACACGTGTTACCTGTTAGCAGTATGGGCCTCCCGATAGGCAAGACAGATCGTTTCGCAGGAATCAGATGCGAATTTACAGGAAACGAGTAGGAGTACATTGGCAGTGGCGTACATGGCATTAGGAGGGAACCGCCTTCACTACGAAATAATGCCTTGTCTATTAGAGGCCCAATGAATAATTACACTAGGAAAATGGGGTGTTAATTTCAGATTTGAATGGGTGGTTAAGATTGATGAGAACCATGTGGCGCGTTATGTCGGACGCGCACTGGCCTCTACGTGCATAACGGCATCCTGATCGAGACGTCATTGTCCCGAAGGCAATTTTATACCCATTACGTATTAATACAAACACATTGTCTCTTCGACAAAGCGCAATTAGGTTTTTTGATGGCCTCCGAGATAAATGCATTGGATTAATCACGAACACCCGGGTGAACGCATGGTTGCATTCATGAGGTCTTCCAAGTCAGCATGTACCAGTCGTTTGGTGAGCTAGTAAACGCGATCGCCCGATTGATCTTAATCCCATTTGCTCGTGTTTCTTTCTTATCGATTCCAAGCTATCTCTACTCTGTCAAGGTGTGTCTTGCTCGGCATTTAAACAGCTAAATTTCACCGCAGGCCGCTTTAAGTGCGGTTGCGATCGGCGGAGAATCTCTCGACGAATAGAAAGTCTGATGTGATTCACTCCGATGAGAAAACAAAGTCGAGGAAGATCAAGGAGCCAACCAGGACGGTAAATCATAATTAAAGATCGAGGAAGTGTCTCGGTCTAGGGGGCCTGCTAGTTCCCGGGGCCACTCGAAAAAGCAGCCGATCAGCCATCGTACACCCCCGCAATCATGTATACGCCTAGCTCGCCTATCTCCGAGGAACTCCGGCTCATAAATTCCCCGTCGGTTTACACGTCGATTATCTAATTTGTAGTAACAGGATGCCATAAAGCAGAGCCAGAACTAGAAACGAGTCTCCGCGAACATTTCATCAAGATCGAGATTCAAATAAAAGAGTCAAAGTCCGCAAGAGCAAGTTCGAGAATCCAGCTGTCTACATTTACATCTTTCGGACTGGCATAGTCGAATGCTTCGAGCAACTCTGCTCAGGAGTATATTCAGAGATGCAACTGGTGTTGGCCAAGGTCGTTCTTACAAACCCTAATGCCAAAAAGGGGTAGGGCGTTTCTGCTCTCGAGGCGAACCACCGGAGCGCGAGAGGACTGATTCACGCCTGTAGATTTCACCTTCAGATTGGACTCATGCATTTCGTTTCAAAGCCGAAGAAGCATCTCAATACCGCATTAATAAATCTGCCTAATACAAGGGGCGCGGCTGTTGGGGGGCTTCGCATAGCTAAGGGTACGTTCACACTCCCTTTTTATCGCCGCTCCTTGAATGAATCTCATCCCAGCTGTTTCCAGTGGGTTCCTCTCGTTTCTTATAATCTATCCTTCGTTTCTTCTACCTTATCGCGTCTCCGCAGGCTTCCTCTCTTCAAGGTAGAGAGCTGCCGCTTTCGCTCGCTTGGATGAGATCTCGCATCGTGACTCTCGAAGATGCAGCAGCAGCAGCAGCAGCTCTTGTGGTTGCATCGCACCAGCTCGAATTTCTCGTTCTCCATTGTGTACATCTTCGTATGGGCCTCCTCTTCACCCCCCCCTTTTTTACCCTGCTGGCGGCTTTGTCTTTGTCCAGGCAGGATCTCCTCGGCTTCGAATGGAGGATTCTATAAAGACTAGATTGTAAGCGAGACGGCTCGCTTGTATCAAGTTGTTCGTCGAGGCGTGGGCGCACCCCCTTGTTCTCTCGCTTTGGCCCTAGGACAGTGTTTCCCAAAGTGCGCCCTGTATCCTCTGCTATCTTGATTCTTGGGATACCAAGCTTTTCAGGGTTTTACAACAACCAATGTCCTTAAAACATTCCCTATCTCTAAGTTTTTTTTCTTCGGTGCCTTTATGTCCTAGGTGTGTCGACGGATCGACGTCGAAATCTCCGGTTGGAAGGGCGTTCAGGATTTCAGTCTGACGGCAGAACCTTTCAAAATGAATAGGGATTCGGGGAGCAGTATGTAGAATTAGCTGAGAGCCTTCGCTCGTATATTCCTGTGAGCTGTGTTGGTAGAAACAACGGGGTCGGCTTCCAGGTACAAAGATGCGACCTTAATCGTAAGAAACCGCGGCGCATTCGCTGAAATACACGTTTCTGAGTTAGCCGAGATAAAGGTAGGAGAACGTTCCCGGGACACTCGTTTATCCTGAAATATTTCGGCCTGGACATCGTTCCTGCCTTACCTTGCGCCCCGATCTTTCTTGCTTTCACCCTATTGGACAAGAAGTCCCAGGACTTGTAAAAGAAATCTTGGCAACAACTGTAATTTGTTTTTTCGCGTGCAAGGAACATGGTAGTAAGTAGTGTCGCTCGTAATTGATCATTGGGGATTTGCTACTCTCTTTTACTGCTTTTCGAGACATACTTTCCATGGTATCGCTCAAGGCCATCGAACTCTCTCTTTCTCTCTCTTTCCCGGCTACCTAATTTCTTCTCAGTTTTGTTTCACGCACCTCAAGATTTATCGGTGATTCTGCGCGAAAGTTGAAGAGGATCGCTCGAAGCTCAACGACTACTATCGCCGGAATAAGGCCCGGAGGCTTTTGGCTTTCCTAAAAATCAATTTAGCAGTCTTGCTGCCGGGCAGCGCGCGATCATTAGTTGCCAAATTCCTCGGAGAACGATCTTGAAGTCGTCCTCTCTCTGCTCGCGGAATCGTTCGAGAGCCTGTTAGCAGGAATAGCAGCCGGTATAATCTGGCCGCTCAAAGATGGGTAGGTTTCGTGGATGATGGGCAATAAATATCGCGCCCACTCTTCTTATTAGTGAGCTCGATTCGACCGTACATATCGAGTCTTCTCTCGTTGCCTGCTTTGCTCTCTTCGTGCCGGTGCGATTTTAAGGCCCAATCGGCGTCGCATCGACTCATCGCATTTTCGAGAGCAGCAGCCCCTCTTACACTTGGTAAAGAGGCGAACGAATTATGCGTCCACGTGTTCAGGATCTTTTGCGGCCGCCCGTCCAATCGATTGCTGGACAGGAGTGATCGATATCGATCCTGGAGTCATCAGGTAGCCAGACAGAACGCGCCGCTTATTTCGGAGCGTGTAAGGATGGGAGCGCGACGAATGGAAAGTCGAGAATGGCGATCCTTTGGCGCGGCGGGGCCTCCGAGATAAGGATGATCCTGGAAGGAGGAGGAGGAGGGGGAGCGGCTTGCAAGTATGGACTCGTGACGAATATCGAGCGAGTCTCGAGCCGCAAGAGAAAGACGACTGGAGGAGCTCCAATGGATGAGGGAGGAAGAGGGGCCGAGGAGAGCAAGGAGGTGAATAAATAAAGAGAGGCGCGGCGTCGTTCGCAATATGATTAATGTGGCCGATCGACTGGCGAGAGAGAAACAGGACCAGTTGGTCCAGAACGAAAGCCGCCTTTGGTACGCTTCTTCATGGTGGCTTCGGGCCGAGAAGCCAATGCAGAAATCGATTGATCGGGCGCCACTCGGTTTCTCGGTTCCCCGCTCCGGGTAGGACACCACACCAACATCCTTCCTTCCCTTCCTACGTGTGATCCGGCTCACCGACCGTGAAACCGTAACAGCGATCAGTTTAGTTCGAACGTAAATACGATCCTCTACTCCTTTTTGCGTTCTCCTCGTTCGATCGGGCCCATAATAAACCCGGCGCCTTACCTTTCCGTCATGCGTCTAGACTTTCTCCCATATCAATTTCGGGAAGTATGTGTAATGTCGCGTTTACATGACTCTTTCACTGATAATGTTCCCCCGGTAATTCCCACTCGACGCTTTCACCGGGAATGTTGGCTCCGCCGGGTGAGTTCAAGAGTCCCATATTTCCCAGCTGTGTGCGCGCTCGCTAGTCTCAGGGTCCGGCTCGTTTGTTCGGATCATTAGAGGTTCGCGTGCGGCAATTTGCCACGCCCCGTCTTGAGAATTCGCACCTTGGAGAGTCGTGAGATGAACCGAGAAAGAGAAGGCCTGGTGCGTACAGGCTTTGTTTATCGGGGGCGCACACGTGAGACTCTCTATTGAGAGTATGGGTCCGAAATAATTCACCTTGGGCACTTTGTGCTCCCATTCAATTTTAATTGCTCTCCCTCCGAGAGGGCATCACTCGTCCCTGCGATTGGAGCTTGAAAAATCGCGTGTCAGCTTGAAATAATATCTGAATTATCGCATGTCGAGCGATTCGATATAAATGTTCGCGGCACCGGCATAATAAATCAGCTTCGATTGACTTAGCTCTGGCTGATTGAATTGCTACTCTCTGCGTAGGTCCTCCCTTTATCCTCTCGGGAATGGACGTCAATCTGCGATAACGAGTTACCTGCTGCATAAAAATAGGGCGTGCTGTCTCTCTCTCTCTCTCTCTCTTTTTCTTTCTCGTTGAGGAAGAGGACTGGCACGTCATTGGTTAGAGGGAAAATGCTCGATACACAATGTCGAGGCTTAATTAATTCGTAAAGTTTATCGCGTTGGGAGACACATCGACGATAAGGCGCGTGTTCCCAATATTCTTTTATCGCCGGTAAGATTGAATATTAATTTGAGTTCGTATTGACGAAGACTCGCTTCGCGGAAATTGTAAACCGGATTGAGGCCGGCGCTCTCGATCGAGTTACATTGGCTGCTGCCCCGTTGAGGATTCGATGATGCGCGACGAGGAGGTAGGAGAGAGACTCTCCGATAAATTTGCCAGCCCTTAGCCCTCGGGAAATGTGTGTATACCGTTCGATTGAACTTGACTTCCTAGGGTCTTCTGACTCCGACTCTTCGATATTCGTTATCAAAGAGCTACTACTTCAGTTTCAATGGGAGCGACTGCCATCCGAGATACATTCATGCCGAGTCTCGAATCGAGGCTTGGGATGAAGAGAGCAGCGTCGTACCGCTCGAATACCAATAAGGGAATATTTATCGAGAATAAATTTGAAGAGATCCAAAAATTCGTGGTCTTTTCTCTCGCACGGAGGACAGATCCTCTCTTCTGGCCGGGCCAGTATGCTATGTCCAACGAGGAATACTCAAATATTTGCTCGCGAAAGCGGAATATCTTCACATATGCATATATGTGTGTGCGTGTGTGTGTGTCTGTATGTATATCCCAAGTAAACCAAGCGAGGCATCGTCGAAGCCGATAAGCAGCATCCCGTCGAGAGCAGGAGGCCGGTGCCTCGTAGCCCGTAATCTCGAGCTTGTGTGTCAACACGGTAAGCCAATTTTTTGAAGCGGAAAGCCCGACCAGATGGAAATGTAATATGGCGCGTACGGTGAACGAGGACACGCGATTCACGAATCATGCTAACTTCAACTAAAATAGTAGTAGTTCCCCAAGGTGGACACTGGTTCCGCATACTTGTAACCGCGCTGTTTCTCGTCATTCCCGATGTTTGTATTTCTCATCTACCAGTTTTGCCACCCACACTCTCAGCCACTCATGGAATTCTTCCCTCTTTTTCCAAGCGAGCCGCTGCTGACTAACGCGCACCAACGTGGAATAAAATCTCTGATTTACACATCTGACCAGGCTATGCTTCTCTCTCATTCTCATTCTCACTCGAGCTATTTCACTCGCTCCAATGATTCAACGCAGAGGTGCCGGGAAAGAGTGATCGGCAATCGAGCACACCATTCACATGGTTTGACAAAAAAAATCGTCTCATTAAGAAGGATCATCGCCAGAAACGAGAAACACTCGCGATGAATGGCGAGCAGGAGTGGCCGGAGGCCAAGAATTACGAGTCTCCGGATCGGCGTACTTAATTGCCAAGCCCGGATAAATTCCGGGACAGTGGAGAACTCGAGGAAGCGTGGCCGAAGCGAACACCTGTGGCGAATTCCCTATAAACTTGTGACATCCCAGGAAACACGATCGCGCTACCTATGTTGTTCCTCTCGCGACTTCAAACGTCCTTGCCCTTCTCCGGGCGGTCTTTACTACCGCCTCTTCGATGACTCCTACTATTTCAGAAGCCCATGAAGCAATCCCAGTGAGCGCACCAAATGTCTCTCCAGTCTGAGCATCTTGGAAGGTGGCAAACCTTGTAATCCGATACCTCCCATTGAAGCCTCAGTTTTATTGTCTTGGCCGGGTGAGCCAGTGCGAGTCAGCGGGGTTCATCTATTACAGAGACATCCGTGTCGTTTCGTCCACTTTATTTCAACTGGGCTGCGATTAGTGCCGGTCTAATATTAGGATCCTGATCTATATTCCGGTCAGACACTTGTTGATGAGCGGCGCGTGTAAGCGATGCCGAGGAGAAGCTCCGGCAGTGGCTTTGCTCTTGGTAAGGGCACGAGCGGGCTTCAAGATGAGTTAGCAGGAAGGCGAGCCGGGTGCGTGTATATCAAGCGGACTCTCTGCGCGGACGTGCGGAAGAGCGTGAATATTCAAGGGCTGTTGTCTCGGTAGGATCATGTATGTAGATGCGCGGCATGCTGCATGAACCAGCACCAGCAGCAGCATCACCGTCTCCATCGCGTTGCGGCTGCACATAGGAGTCACGCGTTCTCTGTGCCGTACAGGCGGGTGTATGCACCGAGCAGAGAGACGACAGAAGAAGAGGAGGAAACCCGTTCGGTCGCGTGGCTCGCCCACGCATTGCATGTGTGTGTACGTAGAGCGACATACAAGATGGGTATAAAGGCGTGCGTGTAGAATGCTTGGTCGTCATCGTTGATGACGCGGGACTTGGAAGCTGCTCGATCTTAAGGACGAAATAGCGACGGACGTGCCGATGTCTCCGCTCGTCCACCCTCCTCTCTCTCCGCGTCTTATCTGCCTCGGTCGATGAAGCTTATTATCGGCTGGCTGCTGCGAAGAGCTGTCTAGTGGGCTGACACTCCGCCAGAAGCAGGCACCGATAATACAGTAGGCGGTATTCCGATCCTTCGTGCACTCCTTGATATCGCCCATTGCCCCTCGACTCCTCCTCACTTCAACATCACCCACCTCATCGTCCTCATCCTCTGTTCATTCCCGTCGAGATACACTCTAACGATTTTAAAAGCCATCGTAGTCCTTTCTTAAAATGTTCCTCAATTACCTTCAATGTCTCAGACTTCTCTTGGATAGCTATGTTCATTGTTCTCACTCATACTTTCGTTATGAAGTTCAGAGAAGAGTCGGAACATTGGAATGAGAGATGCGACGGCAAACGATACTTATACCGGCACGAACACTCGTCGTCCCATGTGGAATAGAGAGAAACAATGATCGTGAACGCAGGTAATAAAAGCGAGAGCAATATGCTCGTCCCCTTGGAACACTCCGACCCGATCACCTTCTCTGCTGCTGATATACGCCCCAGCATACATACGCTTTACTACCGTGGTAGCAATATTATAGCTTATAAATTCCTGCGCGCTAGGTACTGTACTCCCCGGGATATAAATGGCCCACTTAAGAGGGTTGTCGTTCGCACGTAATGACGCCCTCAAAGCTTACCTACCGGGACTCAGCCGGGGACGTGTCACTCGAGGGTCCTACCACGATTTTCCCACAGCATATCTAGGTTCACTCGACCAATGAAGTGCATCGTGCATTCATAGACCAAGGGCCTACTTTGAGATTAAAATGAACCCTCGAATCTAAAAAAAAAACCCTTTCGAATTTCGAAGCTTCGCTCTAGAAGATTTAAGAAGCATCAAGTAGAATAGACTGATCATAGTCAGACCCGGTGTATCAAGGGGTTTCTCATAGAATGATTATCGTGAGTGTGACACGAACGGCAGCAGTGCGAGGGTGCACGTGCAAGACGAAAAAGGGAAGAAAGGAAGCGAGGGAATGGATGCGGCCCGTTATATCGGCCGGCATCGTAAAAGAGGCGCAGGAATTACGACGTACGCAACGCAAGGCTCGCGGCGCGAGCTCTCTCGCATCCGCCCGTTTGGACCACTGGGAAATTTCTTTCCAGAGACTCTCCCTCCCGCTGCCCCCCGCTCTTCTTCTCTTTCCGAGGTGGAACCTTCTTATTTTCTCCTCCACCCACGAGCGATTTACGAGCGGAGTGAAAGACACGCGCCTGCCCGCTGCCAGTATTATACCATGGCGCTCTGCCGCAGGCATCCTCATGACATTACTCCTTGATCGACTCTCTCACCCTGATGAGCCTCCGCTCGCTTGGATACTAATTCACCAGACAACCTTGTGAGAGCTCGATTACCAGTGCGGTATGATAATTTCTTCCGTACGGAATAGTCATTAGGAAACGGCGCGGGAGATCAGCTTGCTTTTAGGATATCTTTGCATTCAATTTAAACACCAAGGTCTCCAGCGATATGTTTCTTGCACCGCCCTTCATTCCAAGAGTTTGAATAGGAAAGGCGGGGTGAAGTGTTTGCAGGGCCAGCGATCCAGAAATTATTCCCGAGCGCGATCGTATCTGCCGCTCTTGGGAAATTTACGGGGCACTGGCTCGAGCTTGAATGTCTTCATCCCGAGCGTCCGATATCACGGCACCAAGCGATACTCGATCTTCACGATGGGATGTGCAGCATGCTTCCACGGCGTTGGAGTCTCGCAGGCTTGCTGTCTCGCGTGGATAATGATTCCAGAAATTGCGGAGATATCGTGAATGCAAAAATGCTAATGCGCCTTCCAAATAAGACGCACAGTGGTACTCGCTAGAGCGGTGGAATTGTCGTCTCCCAGCATCTTTAAGGCTTTCGAATGACTTCACTGGTAAAGGATTGAAAAACCACTTCCAATGGTCACTTGGCTGCTGGCAGTTTCGTGCGGTGGATCTGTGCCTCCCTTAAACCGCTTCTTCTCCGGCATAAAATTCTCCGAATCGCAGGAAACCACCGCGGAGTCACACGCTTGCGCCCTCCGCCGGTACTTTAATGTTTATGTCCTTGTATTGTGAGAGAAATTAAGGGCGCCGGGATTCCTACCGGATACTTCTGCGGGCCTACCCAGCGATTGCAATAAATTCGGGGCGTCTGGGGGCAACTTTCTCCGCAGGGGTACGCGTGGGTGGTTGTCGAATATTGCTTCGATACTGGTTCCAAACGAGCAGGAAGCATCGGAGGAGTGCGGGGGCCTCGATTTACATTCCTCCTTGCAATGGCGACTTAAGGACTAGTCACATCAGCTTCGCCACAACAAAGTACTGTTCTATAACCGGGAATATTGCACCCTGGTGATCATGACTTTAGCACACCTTGGCTGACACCTTAACAATTCTGTCGGAACATAGCCAACACATCCGATATCATGGCAAACGGTTCAAGTTCAGAATCTCAATCAATACTTTTTTTCTACAGGGATTGTAATTTCAGATACTGCTGTGAATTGAGATGAGTCAGGGAGGTCTCGTTAATCGATGATTAAATCCTCTCTCAGAACTTCAAGGCACATTGTACATGTCAGAGTGGATGTTGCTTTTTATAAATCTTCGTCGAGGCCTTTCAAGCCTGAGCCTCGAGGAGGATGATCGATTCCGCAGGAGGATGAAGAAGGCCAGAGTGAAACGAGAGTAAGAGAGAAAGAAAGAAAGAGGGGGCGGGCGAGTCTGAACCACGAATCAGATAATTTCGCGGTCCAATTATGCTATCGAAGTGAAGAAGCAGGCCGATGTGGAAAGAGCGAGTAAGTAAGATACAGATAAATGAGGTGGTGGAAGCCCAGGAGACGTTTCATCGGCAGTGGCGAAAAATCGTCTCGAAATAGCAGGCAGATAGCCGTGCGAAGTAATAGAGCCGTGTACTCAACGGTGACATTATCTGATGGGAATTTGCATCCCCTCTCCCGCTCTCGCGCGTATCCTACGCTATAAATATCTAAAGTACACATTCCCGCCGATCGAATGACTGGACTCGACTCGACTGGACTCGATTCTGGACTCTACTCGAGCGGGCTTGTGACTCGGATCAAGGCGTACGCCTTGACTGAATCCCGAACAGAGGCCTGCATATGCACATACTCTACTGGCGAACGCCATCGTTTCGAGTGGGCCGCTCTCCGCGAAACGATTCAGCATTGTACTCGTTTTTCCACGTGCCGGCTCGCGCAAACGACAAATTATGTACTCGTATTTGCATATTTGATACGTGGCTACAACCTCCTGGAAGAAACAGCCTGGTACTGACTTACGTTACGATGCCTCTGGCTCTCCCTCCTTCTCTCTCTCACTCTCTCATCTTCTTTCTCAGATATCCATTGCTTTTGCTCCTCCTTCTCTCTTTCTCTACTTATGCTACATTCACATTACCCGTCAATTATACACCCCGGATATCTAATTATTTACTCCTTTTAATTATCAATTAAAATCAGGACCAATTTTCCTTGGTACTACGCCTACGTAACTGATATCATACACCGCAGTAGAATCAGCCGCTTATGGTCAGACCGGCGTCTAAGTAGACCGTTCGGATAATACTGAAGTTTCCCTAATACCTAATGCTAATATGTTATCCGAACGGCGTGCAGTAAATTAGAAAGTACCGCTGGATATCACGGAACAGGAGTAAGCGTGAATGGACATGGTATGAATCTACCCTTACCATATTTCTCGGGGCGCGCTCATACAACTTTCCAAGCATCGAGCTCGTTACTTCAGTGCACAGTGCTAAAAAGGAGCCCGGAGCCAATTGAAACTTGTCCCACCACTGGTAACTCATGCGCACACTATTAGCCGCAGTATACACTGGTGTCGTAGGAATCGACAAATTTGACGAAATTATTGAATCCACACGATCAGGCTCGAGGGAAGAAGGACTTATATAATACGGTGTGCTTCGGCTGGAATTACGTGTGCACGACTGCCATTACTCTTGCTGGTCAAGTTAGTTCGTCGCGCATTAATTGGCTGGCGCAGGTACTCTCTGGCTGGTTTGAGTGGGGCTCGTTCGGATCCCGCTCCCATCTTTCCATAGTGCGGCAGCCTGCCACTGGAATTAACACCTCGCCGTCGTGCCTCGTCACCGAGCGCACTACATTACATCGCATAATTACGTTGTCGACTTATAACTCGGCACCTCCTTAATCCTGCCAGTGCATTCCCTGCGCTGGCAGACTCTTCGATGCGTCCTGTTGGATTAGAACGTCGATATCGAACGGTGCTCGTAACTCAGGAGCGACTAACTCTCTCTCTCTCTTTCTCGTTCTCTTTCGTGGCCACTTGGATATCTTAAGCCGATCGGCGTCGTTTTATATGGGTTTCGCCAATGCTCTCAGAGCTTTAATGCTCACTCGATTTGCTACCGGTATCAGCGCTCGCTATGTCCGACAGGAATCGATGCCGAACGACAATTTGTCTCGCTCGCATTTACATATGCATGCGGGTCGCGTGGCCGCCACGTGGACCTAGATCATATTTCGGTGAAACTAGTAGTATCGCCGCACCACTCCTAACTGAGAAAGACAACGTGTGATTGCCGTGAAACCAGTTGTGTGCTTAGCCATAACGCATTCGACACGTGGGACGTTCGAGTGAGATACGCGCGATTCCCGTTGGCATTGTTGCTCTTCGTCTCCCATTCTCTTCCTCTCGCTTCATCTCGGCCAGGCCGCTGTTAGAGCGTGTCTCGTAAAAAGGACAGATCATGGTAGGCGCATTTGCATAATTCACACGTGGGTACAGGATGCGCGCAATCGGCCGGCGTACGTACAACAACCCGCCGTACGCAGCCAGGCTTCTTCTCCTCGTTTTGTCCATTGGTTTCCCTCGATGCCGTTTAACAGCACTTCCACCTCGTCTAGTATTTAGCGAGGGGATTCTCGCGAACTTGAAGTGTACACATGACACTCGGGCAAATGAAACTATAAGTAGCCACTAGGAACTCTTTAACTATAAGTACATCTCGTTGAACTGGACTAAGAATGTCGTCGACGGTAGTAGAGGTTGGGGGATTTCGCCGATGGTGCGAAGAAGCTCGTATCGTCAATAACATGTAATATGCTGTAGGCGAGCCGTAATGTTTCGAGATGCGAGAGCAAACTCCGTTCTCAGGGCTACACCTGCACCCTAAATAATCGATGCCAGCTTCGTCGAGGGGATCGGCTTCCTCCTTGTCCGTCGCTCCTGTCGTTGGATTAGACTCGCTTATCTCTCGTTATCCGTATTAGTCTCTGCGATCGTCCCAGTGATCGGTATTATTAATATCGGCACGGCTCACGCGTAATATTCGTACTCGTTAACGTGGGATTAGTGTGGTACGCGTGTGCTCTTCATGCACATATACTCTGCACACATGTATATAACATACAGATGGTAGGTTTGCGTTGATGGCGCGGGCGAACGCGCCCAGATAAATTCAATCTCGAGAATCCATTAAGTGCGACGACGCACTGCTCGGGTCCGCGTTACCCTAGCGCGCGTGGGTGCTCGGTAATGGGAAGTGCACATAGAAACCGTCCTGCCCATATTTGTCTACCATTCGTCTTTTTCAGCCCTGGTCTCTTCTCTTCTACTTGAACGTTCGCCTCCAACTCCCCGAGCACTTTCTGTCAGGTACATGCTATGGGTGCACTGTCCATCCACACTCTCCTGTCAGATCTCCACTCTCGCTCCGCCACATTCCTAGGTGTCCTTTGGGAATCAGTGGTATTAGTCCTTGGCTTCTATATGTTCTAGTCGGACTGGACTCAGCTGTTCCTTCCAACGTGACGAATGGACAGCGGTGATCCTTTGGGCGATACACATATTAAATCGAGCGAGTTTGCTTTATCCCTCTAACAGGAGTGTTCGCTTCGAATCGATTTCACTGCTGGACCATATACTCTAAGCTTCATCTTACTACTTCGATATGGTTTATAGATTGATTCTGTTTATTAAAAGTTCTCAGAATCAGTAGCATCCTTGAAATCAGTAAAGTGAAACTTTGGGGATGATTCGACTTTCAGTTTGAATACTTTTTCAATTGGCGGGAGTCACGTAATAGGATTACTCTTTATTCTTAAAGATAGCGTTTTAATCAAGGTCGAATATACATTAAAGTATGTTAAATAAGTACAGTAGACGCTAATACGAAATACAATTCGAAATCCAATAAACTCGGTACGTGAACGCTCGCAATTCGGTGGCATGTTCGACGGTGTGTTCACGCTCCGGGGGTAGTAAATTTCAGGTTAAGCCAAAGTCTCTCGGGGGGTGAGTCGCCCGAGTGATTTACGTGAGTACGCCGAGGAGGCGCATCGCACGCTGGTTTCGCACCGTCAATTTCGGCGATTTCAAATCTCGCCCATCCCGTTGTAGTACGTGCCTGAAGGTATAAGTTTCTTCGCGACGGAGATTAGTCGAGCACACTTATAAATCTCAGGAGACGCGAAGCTGCCCAGTGTGTAAACTATGTATGCCAAGGATCGTCCTGGCTTTTTATCCGGCGGCGCAGGCGTGCAAGCCGGCTCGTAAAGGTATTTTTGTAATTGGCCGCCCCGACGAGGACAGTGCCGCGCGTGTTTCCATTATAAGTGGAAGGTGCCCGGGCAATTTAACGTGTCCCCCCGTAATGGTGTCCAGGCAATTCTCCGTCGAGACGGGGGAGGCTTCTGCAGAAGTAATAAAGGGGAGGACGAGAGACGAGCGAAGGAGAAGCAGTTGGTACATACTGGCAGCCGAGTGCAGCACGCGACGCCCTCGCAACACACAATGGGATTTTAGGGTGCGTGGGTTGCCACTCGCGCGTTTACCTTGCGCTAAGGAACAGCGCGAAATCCCTTGTTTACAGGCGAGCCGGCGTGGGATCGAGGCGTGTCTCCACGCATCCTCTGAACTTGCTTTTGTCTCCGATGATTACTTTCCACCGCCCAGGGGACTTGTCTTCGGTAGGATCCTCTCATGATGCAGAAGAAAGAGAGAGAGAGAGATTCGTTGCTACTAATGGGACAATAGTTCCCATACGGGCCCTCCTTTAACACCCCATAAGCTTGGCGTAACAAGCCTCAAATCCCCGACGTCCAAGAACAATATTGCCCATTAAAACTCACCACCATGCGTCTTTCTTAATGGATTCGCCTAAGCGGGATCAACATAATTTCCTAGCACGGCTAAACCGGAAACGTCATAATGTTATGAATGCCTAACTGCTCACAAGGCCGCTGCGAACCAAGTTCACTGGCAATGTAAACATTGTCGTGCTAATCCGATGGATTCCTTGAGGAAAAGACTTCTGTTATGTTTGGACAGGGCCGAGGCCCAATGCTCTTTGATGTGTCTATTTTCACGGGTTTCGTGGGACGGCAAGTTCTTCTCGACTTTCTTTTGACCGCTCGGAGCGGAGCTCCGGGGGGCGATCCTTTAATACGTGACCGAGAAGCCATTATATTAATCTGGCAACAAGTACGTGGGTGGAAAGGGTGGATGATCAATGATCAAACTCCTGGAAATCCTGCGTGCTGGTACAATGAACAGGAATAGGAATGGACTTATTAAAGTCGTGTCAATGACCTGCAAACAATAATGCTGACAATGCGTGCCGCAGGGGTGCGAAGGCGACTAAAATGCAAGGTGGCCGGTAGCTCTTTTGAATAGTTTACAACGTGCGTACTCGGTTTTACAACAGGGTGTTCAACTTGGAACCCCTGGTGGATGGAATTCGGTTCCGAGGTCGTACGAAATTTGTTTGCCAAGTCGATGGTTATACGAGCAACGCGCGGTCATGACATTTTTACGTCCTCTGCTACGATGGACAGTGGATGGCAGCACGTACGCCTGGTTACGTTCGCTCGTCAATTCACCCTAATTTACGATGATCCTCGCGCACGCCGATTGATTTTGTTTTGCGATCGCAAGGCCGGCTTCTTCCACTTGGTCACTGTTGAGAAGTAGGCGCACACTTTGGTTCGTGCCAGCAGCACTCAAGGAGAGACGAATCAATTTCTTATGAATAGGCTGCTCTGTGTCAGAGACAAGTGCATAATCAGCGTGCAGTCGAAATTGAAGGGGAGACAGCGGGTCATCGAGGATCGTCGGACGAGGACACGCCTGGATTCGTCATCGTCTGGTTGCCGGAGGTGCGGCGAACTATTTGAGTTCGGTGAAACAGTCCTGTCAGATTCGTTGTCGATCAGTTTAGGGTGTGACAAAGACTAAGCCGTGTTTCCCTGAGATCGGGCAGCCCCACGTTGTTCAAGAGTAGACTTCTTTCATATTTATTCAATAGTACAGGTTCGACCATATACTAGTATCGATTCCATTGTCGAACGATGATCAGTTTGGGGTGGAAGGACCCTTAAATGGTCTTCCCCGTAAAAGGTAGTCCAAGGCTTCTTTCATATTTATTCAATAGCTCCACTAAAACTGTGTCTCTTCACTATAAGATCTCTGTATATCCAGAGGACCGAGGAATGCCGTGGCGTAAATGCTCCGTGCACGCTTATGGCAATATCGAATGCAAGTAACGTCGACCCTCTTCCTTGGTCGATCGCAACAGTCTCGTAACTTCTCGACTTCCCACCGTGCGTTCCGGGAGAGAAGAGTCTCTAGCATCTGCCAGATATATGCGAGATTCTCGCGGTGAGAAATATCAATGACACGGCTGCTGCGAACTTGATCCACATAATCGCATGGAGGGAGGAGCTGTTTCGGCCGATCGGATCGTGACAGGTTAGCCGAGAGGTATTTATTAAAGAAGCGATGTCGATTGGCCGCAAGGCAGCCAGGAGGATAGGCGGACGACAGTGGCAAGGAAACGATCGCGGCGCACCTGAAAACCGGTCGCATTCTGCTAATTGGCTAAACAGTGTAACTACCCCGACTTATGGGCCGATTTACATCGGCCATAAGAAATTTGTTGCCCCGCCGCTCGCCGGGGCGGCCCCGTAACGGCTGCTATTACTTTAATAGAATATTGCGCCGCCAAGAGGAATCGGGGCCAGGGGATGCGCCGATTGCGCCGTACACTCGGCTTCCCTGCGCCCTCCGATACCCTCAATCATTAAGCGAGCGCATTTCCGATCGGCTAACGATCCGGCATCGGTACCTTTGAGCACTGCTATCCACCAGTGTGTCTTCCTCTCGATTGCCGATAGTTTAATTATCCACCTTGCCATCCCCGCTGACATTTTCATTCGGCAATCATATTTCGAGACTCGTGCGCATCTACATTTGCATATGACGATCATTTGTACCGACTGAATAGTTCAAGTCTATCTTAGGCAGAGCTATAGAAAGATAGTCCAATCGCAGTGGCAGCGATTTAGCGTCGGATGTAGGATGCGCCTCCTTCGTGGTATTAACTTCTTATCTCCGGCAAATAGGCTTCCATCGCGTGACGATAAAGTCGAGTCCGCTGACTCGCAGACGTCGCGAGCGATTACATCGGAATCGGCCAACTCCTTGGATGGGATGCTGCATCGCGGAGGCGGATGTCGGTCCTCCTTTAGGGACGCATTAATTGCTCGCGAAAACGCCTCCGCGCTTGCGCGCACCCGCCATCTGGCTTCGCTTGCAGTTCATTAAGGGTCCTTCTCGGGTAACACAGCCTCCGGACTGATGTCTTGGAAATAAATCCACTGGCAAAAGCTACTGGACGAGCGCTTCTGTTCCACGGAGAACATACATCTTTCGTTATCCAACTACACCCGGAGTGGTACAATTTTTCTAAATAGTTGTGTAGCAGAAGTAAACCGATGTGTCTGCCGGCGGCTTTGGAGTGAGAACGATTAAACAGTATCGGTGCATTAAATGCCGACCGCCCAAATGGAGCAAGGAAGGGAGAGGGCGAGAAAAAAGTAGAGATAGAGATCGAGAGATGCCGCGTGGCACGGCGTGAAGCAACATTTCCTTAGCCGGTCGGCCGGTCATCTCGCTGTACGTGGTCGCCGCTCTTGCTTTATCAGTTCTCGATCACAATAAATTAATAAACACTTTTTTATCCTGGTCGGCGCACAGGGATGCAGGGTAGATGGTCCGACCGCGATATTAGCAGGTTTATTAATTTATTTTTTCTTTATTAGTCCTCGGGAGTCGCGCCCACCGGTAATCAGGGATCTGTAATTAGTCGAACATGCTGTCTGTCCATCGCGATTTATGCCGTGCCCCCGGCGATATAACTATCCCCCTCCCACCCTCCCCCTCCTTCACTCTCTTTCTACCGTTGGTTCTTCGCTCGTGCTGCTTGCACAGTCACTCCTTTTCCCTCCTCGTCGAGCGACTCCTTTTACTCTCCTCTTGGACCCGATGCCTGACAACGACGTTTGCTCAGTCCTCTTTTCTCCCTCGTCATCTTCGGATCTTCCTTCGTGGAAGGACGAATTCCTCGTGTTCCCCTCATGCTGGATATCGGCATAACGCATCCTCGAAGCGCGTAATTGTCGGGTTCCGACCAGGAAGCGCAAGGATCCCCACACGCGTACACATACGCGTCGAGGAGCACTGTGCGTTTCTTGATCGATCACTTCGCCTTTTCTACCTTGAACTTTGTTACCACGAATGTATCGCCGGCTAATGCGTAGCCGGACTGCCGCATAATATCCGGTAAATTATATACTATTTATTCCCTGGGTGTATAATTATTCCGGATAAGTAAGTAATCATACGTTACACGTGGCTTGCGCGATCATCGAAATCCCATGTCGGGGATGTTCCGACGCTCGTATGCCTCGTTGTCCTTTAATGGGGTAGCGGCGAGCCTGTAATTTTGATTAGATATCCTTGAAGAAGTGGAGGAAGTCACTTTTCGCATTAAAGCGAGTATGGTGTATTTCATCTAACAAGTACATCCTTAAACAAGCCTGGCGTGTACCGAGACTTGTAAGACTCTATTATGCCGTTTGACTAATGTGCACCGAAGGAAGTAACATCCCATTGGCGATAATAGCGGGCGCACAATTGTCTGCGCATATTTTTCGCGGTGCAACTTTAATAGCATCTTGTCCAACGGTTCGCACTGCTATTTACCGTTCGCAATGCGGCATGCAAGCCTTATCGCCAGAATGACTTATCGCTCTTGAGAGCGCTCTTTTTTGCAAGGCCTGTAACAGCCGAAATTAAGTCCCGAGTTCTCCGTCTCGCGCACATATTTCACTTGGCCGGACTCGCAAGGACTTCCATCTTCCGAGTCAGTGGGAGATTACTACGGCCTCTCTTCAAAGATAATCCACTTCAGTCTGGTGAAGAACAATCCGGCAAATCGCTCGATTCCTTCGAACTTGAATGCCAAGGCAGCACGGCGCTTCGGCGGCCGTTAACTTTCCTGTGCTTTCGGCGACTCAGCGCGCTTTACTTTCCCAGACACGTCGTCAGCCCGGTGAGTTTCCTAATTGCTTTAGGACCTGTTCTTCACTGGCTTGCGCCGTGAAATTGTCCGATTCAGTGGCGACCTCTTCTCTCTTTCTCTCTTTTCCTTCGACGTTCCTTCACTTACGAGGAGCGGCACTCTTGTATGTACCGGGAAACGGGAAGCCGCCGCGATAAGCTTCCATACATGCAATATTTCTACTTAGCCACTAACTGATAACGTAATGTGGGAAACGCACTTGCCAATTTTTTTTGAGCAGCTTGCAACCACCGAGTCCAAAGAGAATACGATCGGCGGCAGATGCACTCATTCGGCTCCGATAAGATTACTGTCTTCACGATAAAACTGATATATTTGCGTGAGGCCCCACACCGTGTAAAAGCAGAGGAAGTCCATCAAGAGCTTCCGTCTTATAGCAGTCATAAGTCAAAGGGAAGATTTTGCCGCGTCTAATTAAACCCTCGCTTCAAAGGGCTCAAGAGAGTCTTTCAAGAAATATATGCATAAGAGTGTAACCGTAAGCTTTCAGGGTATTATCAGAATGTCCTGATTTAAATCAAGATACGCATACTATGGGCGCCTTACGAGCTATTAAACAGGAAGCTATTCTTTCGCAGAGACTTAATCCTTCTTAGAGCGGCCATAAGTCGCTCATAAATCTCGTCATGCTTTACCGCGCGCTAGCTTTGCCTGCGACTCCTTAAATGGCAAAGCCCGGGGAAAGTACGATTTGATGAATAATTTATGCATTATCTTCAGCTTTATTGCCTTATCTGTATATCGGGAAAGGGTTGCTCGTGCGATTCGTTTGACCGTCTATATCTAATAAGACATTGAATTTTACTGGAAATTGTGTACATATATTATCGGCGTTTGCGATTGTCCATGCTCGAGGCCGACGAAGAAGAAAAGGGAAGGGAAAGGGAGAGTGCGGCGGATCACGGTAAGAAGGAGGCATCGCAAATCCGCAGGGTTTATCGATGCCGTTAACCGGACAGTTAGTCGCGCATGGTGGATGGAGCGATCAGCAATTTTCACTGACGTCTATGGCCGACCGCGGGCGATTATCCTGACGAGGGCTTCGCTCGTAACCGTCGGACTAAATCCATTCGGAGCAAGCACGGATATTATTACCAGGACGCAATGCGCATTCTTCTCGATTACTTCGTTTACATCAGGAGCGATCTGGACCGAGCTCCTCCTGTAGGTGCATCAGCCACTGCGATACTCGATGGAATCGCGTGTCTCGGCTCCTATTTCAATCCCTGCGAGCAACAGATACCTTCTGCTGGCTCAGCGTGGAGTCTCGCCTAACTAAGAACCTCTTGGATCATAAGTTCGTAATGTCGGATCGCTTTAACGAACAGGTTCGATCAGAGAAAAAGCTTGCAAGACGATCGGGCGATCTAGATCGGTTGCGTCAGTCAGGATTTTCGAACGGATTCCATACCGTTGCGAGGCGAATCTGGAATGGCGAGAGGAAAGAGAGTAAGTTTCAAGCATGGTCAGAGTTGTGCGAAGAGTGCACGAGCGTAGTCGGCATGAAATACGATGAGAGAGTGCCTCGGGTGCGAGACTTATGCTAAGTACACGCACACACTTCACCCTGAAAGAGGGGATACACATATGCGTGTGTTTTCCCCGTTGGTGGACGTGGCACGGTCACCGGGCGTTCCGTCTTCGTCCTGTTACAGCATCCTCCCTGGACCGCTGCTCTGTAACAGCAGCGGCATGCGTTTCCCGCTGCTCCCGTCTTCTACCTGTGCTCTCTTGAGCTCTCTTTATATGGATATGCGCCGCACTGAGTTACGCCGTACTCTTCCGTATTCAAGCGACGTTCCAACCAACTCATTCTGCCAGCTTGAGTCTTTAAACACGGCAGTCCTCATAATTTCTATATCTGTCTATCTCTCAATCGATCGATCCTAATGTGTCGGCCGGCAGAAAGGGATGTCGAGAAAGACGTCTTAATGACTGGAGCATTTTTTCTTCGGCTTCGAATCAATTGATTCTCTTGATTTACGGCAGTGTTCGGATCGTACAATAGCTGAATGCTCGACAAATATATAGGGAGTTAAGGATACCGAGGAGATATTACGGCGTACGTGCACGCGAGCGTTGCAGGCGAGATCGAGTGTAAGAGCGAGGAGCGCGCTCGCTCTCTTCAAGGGTGGTGTTCGGGTCCAGCAAAAGCTATGTAGAACCCAGGGGCGACGGTCATCATAACTCATCTCCATCGTCCCGTCATCAAGTCGGTCCCTTAGTCCTCGCACACGTACTCCGCCCGTAAGATACGACCATATGTATTCGGTGCATTTCATTTTACATTCTTCGCCCGTACAGAAGAATTCATGTGTTCCTCTTAAAATTCGCATTAATCAAGTTCGTTGGAAGCATAGTGAAGAATTTGGGATACAATCCTTTATTAGGATCTGGTTTGCGCAGCATCGTTCTAGGTAGTACGTGGCTCATTATGGAACGCTGGTATAATTAATCCGACACGTACTTAATTCGCGTGAGGGGAGGCCGATGACGTTCTTGAACTCGTGGCGAATGGGGAGTTAAGGATGCTGTGCTCCAGGAGAGATCTTGTTTTCTTTTTCTCGCTGGGATGTTGGCGGCGGCGGTGGCGAGACAGGGCCAGCTTCGCAGCGAGGTCGCTCGAAACAAAGTGGGACATTAGTGTTCCTTACGTGTATTGTTAACGAGCCACGCAAATCGATCCATTCGTTAGCTGGCGGATCAGTCGACGCGGTAGCTTGTCTCCTCTTTCCATCGCCATATTTTACTCCCCTCGTACGACGATTTGTCTACCCTACTCCGACACACATACTCCTTTGCATCTACTCAGACTACCTGCATGTGAATATGCATTTCTATACCTTCCCTGTGATCGATTGGAATTCCTCCATACAGCATCCCGGATTAGTTCCACTGATTGGACAGATCATTTTATACTTTGAATTTTCACTGCCTATTTTCTCTCATCTTCTATGTAATATTATTAATATTTTTATCAATACATCATCACTAAATAATCACAGTTCTAATCGCCCTGTGTTTACAATACAATTCGTCGGGAATCAGTGGAGACAGACGGCTGTAAACAGGAACGGCGTAACGAGGAGCGTGACACACACTGCTCGAGAATCGTTCCATTAGCAGTTCGCAGAGTGTTACGGGTGTCGAGAGTGACAATTCCAAGTGAACGTACGAGACAATTCCAGGCGTAGCATTGATACCACACCCTGGCGCACAGCCGGAATATGATCCAGGCTTGTGCTCTAAGGACGACGGTGCAAGGACATGTGAGCCAAGTGATTCCGAGGGATATGTCGAGAAGCGTGGGCACCGCACTCTGATTCGCACAGCTTCTCTCTGATATCGTTTACCAAGTGGACTTTAATACCGGCAGTCGCAGCATCACAACGCCTCTTTCTGTTGAGGAAGATCGCGTGCCAGGATCATTTACGAGAACGAGATCTCTCGTTTAATCGGTGGCTCATACTGCACGCGCTATTCATTAATGACCTTATAGCGAATGTTGGCATCATCCTCCAGGAAACAAGCGAGGAGATTCGCATTCTTACTCACGTGGGCGAAAATCTGCAGCGATACGGATCTCCTTGTTATTGGCAGTATTTCATTGTTACATTGTGGTAACCGTACCATTCTCGAGCGCTGTCAGAATATTGAGGGCTATTTCTCACGGCAACTATCACTGTCGTACTATTTTGACGCTGGTTTAACGAATGATCGTCGCAACGCTAAGCTTCCCGTAGCGTCTTATTTATAAGAAAATGCTCGCGTGCATCGTCGCTATTTCTTGCGAGGGATAAAATGCTCGTCGGTAAAATCGCGTGGGCAAGGCGCGCCGTTTTTCACATCGGACCTACATCGAGATCTAGCCGCCAGTCGAAGGATCAGTTTAACGGGCATTTGGAACTCGAGAGCAAAGCCGACTGAGATTAGAATCTTATTCTATCGACACTCAAGTCTTGTCTCCAAGTGAGCCATGGAATATTTTAAGAGCGGTTAAACAACCGTGCGAATTATGATATATTGCTGAGTGAAGATAGAACAGCTTGGATATTACGTTTCATAGTTGACAAGTTGTTATAATAAATAAGAGAAGATCTCATCTGTTTGAATACTCTTTAAAGAGGATTCCAAAGTTTACGGAGGCATACGCCGGAGATTTTACTGATAGCGATCATTTTCGAAAGGGCTGAAGTTTTCCTTTTACGAAATCAGAGAAAACCGTAAATACCATATACGTCCCTTACCAATTTAGAATCATCCGAGATTCAAGAGAGACGAGGTTTGGTGCTTACTACCCTTTTTACTATTTCCCATGGGTGACCTAAACCAGGCGACGAGAAACAGCACCATAAAAAATCGATCGTGAGAGTATCGACGTATCCGAACAGTTTCTTCAGCGTTGATTCCATAAAAACGAGTGGATAAACGCTCAGGGGACTCGTGATTCGGGCGATCTTGTCCTCGTTACTTCGAAATCGTAAATGTTTTACAATCAAGTCAGGTTTCCCCGGCTTGGTTACCGGAAGGCTGGCTCGTCAGCCCATTTTCCGCAAAGTTCCAACAGTTGCAGAGAGTCCGACGAGAAGTCCGAAGGCCTCGTTGGTAGGCAGGTACGCGTGCGTGTAAGTGTGCCAATAGCACCCACGTGTAGAAGCTCACGCGTGGATGGTGCGTGCCTCTTGGTGAGATCTCTCTCCTTCTGGCTCGCCCGGAAGTTTCTCCCTCTTCTTGGGTACTCCCTCCCTCGTTAGATAGAGCTCACACGTACGGTTGGCTTTGAGAGCCGAAGGAGCAGTGTGTGCCGAGGTTGCCACGCACACACTTGCCCGAGAACGGCATCGATCTCTCTCAGCCCCGCTTCTCTCGCTCTCTCCCGCCCACTGCATCTTGGAGCCGCGGCTCTAAGGCGACTTACGCCTACACGTTGTAGTTGCAGCATCCACACTTAGCCCTCCTCAGTCCAGCGCGTGCCTCCACGCGACCAACCACCACCTCAATCACTGCTCTCTCACTCTGGCGCAGGATCCTCGGGAACCGGCCGCCGACCAGCTTGAATATCGAGCGCCAACTTCCCGCTGATCCACCGCTTTTCCCCTCCTGACAAATCCACCCTCTGTCGATATCCCTTATTGATTCGATCGCGCACAAATCACTCGTGTCATTTTCAATATCTTTGATCGATTGACAAGGGTGCCGGTAGTGCATAAGGATTTTTTCTCGTGTGTGACAGTTCAGTGAAGTTCGACGTGAGTAACAATTCAGTGCGGGATATAGTGTCGCCAGTGGGCAATTAGTCGAAAAATTATACTTCGGATGCAAAGAAGCCCACCAATCACCGTGGAAACACGGGCCGAGTGAAAGTTGCGCGTGCACTCGTTCACGCACTTTTCCCGGGTTTTTGCATGTGTCAGTAATAAGCGGTGTCTTGGTGGATTTTTAATAATATTATCGGTGTCGAAACGAGAGAATGTCAATGGTGAATTAAATGACTGATGAGAAGTGTTAACTTAACGCTTGAATAACGTTTGCGCTGTCAACAACCACCCTGTCGATCGAAGCGAGTGGAGCGAATCATCGTTCAAGAGGAGCCTGAAACGTCAAGAGGAATTCACCGGGAGTTGACGGAGCGACAGTTTATCGATCGCTTGATCAAATCGGTTGCAAAGTGCAAAGAGTTTCGCACTTGCTGGGCGCGCGTGTTCGGCGACGGGAAAGCAAGCGAGCGAGCGTGGATTGGAAATCGGCGAGAAGCGTGGGTCGACACACGGCGCCAACCTGTTGCTCAAGATCACACGCCTCGCGAGATCGGACTCGTTTCCATTTAGAGGACTCAGCTCCACTGGACCGATATCTATCCGGCGCGCTTGCTCTCCGTCTTCCTTGCTCTGTGTCACTTGGAAGATGATACCCGGATCGACAGTCGAGCGGTAATCAAACCGAGCCAAGAATCCTTGGTCGATCGATGCTCGGTGATCGGAACATAGAGTACCGTGCGCATCCATCATCTCCCCCTTACTATCTTTGATCCTGATTACGATATAACGAGAGAGATCTCTGACGCGCGAAAAGACAACCCCTTATCAGCTGCACTCACCAGGTTGCACTGAACAAAATTGTTGATCGGACATCGATCATTAAGCCTGCACTCCGGTGGTATCGATCGCCGATCATACGCTCGGTTTACTAAATCCTGCGGAAAGCCTGGTAATTGAAGCGACGTTCTTGAAATCATGTCTAAACAGGACTAATAATACAAGACGCAAGATGAACCACCACGCGAGAATCTACCTTTTGCTGTTTTACATCAGCTGCCTAGCACTGGCAATCGCAACTTTATCTACGAGGGAATTCCTTGAGTGCAGGACAAACCTAACATCGGCTATCAGAAATGACACGGCTTTCATGGGCATGGTACGAAGATCCGACTACATTTTCACCGGGAAGATTAAGGAACTACGGAATGGAATGCTACACGTGCGAGTGAAGCGAGCGATCAAGGGTATGCTGAATTCTACGTTGGATTTGGCTTTGAATGACACGTGCAGCCGATACATTCGACGTAGTTACACTGGTATCTTCATGGGCCGGAGGGATTCTCTGTCGGCTGATCATCGACATCCAGGCCGAGTGGTGATGCACTTCGGCCCGGTGCCACTTACATTGGCAAATCTCGACAGGCTGAACGCCGCAGTCAGAGGTGAGTGTGTCGTATCTGTTTCTCAGGGGACTGCTGTTGCCTGAGACAAGTCAAGTTAATTGGATAAGTCCGCGTTACAACGCGTCCCTCGCTCTAACGTATGAGCCTGTCTATTCGCTTTTGATGGCCGGCACTTAAGCGAAACTCTTCCGACGACTTCGCGGAAAGTTCTCTCAGCTTACTCCGCGAACTAACTCTACCTCCGGCCGGTGGGCCTCCGGCTGAAATTGGAATCGGCCTGACGTTTACTCTTGTCCTTTATCTCGTACGAGATTGTTGCACGAGCCTGTTGACGCGCGCAACACAGAGTTCCAACACGTAGGTGTGCTCTCTCTGTTCGCCTTGGGTGGGTTTCGACCAAGGATTCCTGACTATCCTGCATCTCAAATAGCGGCGCTTTAGTTATATTTACACTTTTTCATGATTCACCACTGGCAAATGGTATTCTTCTGAATCGGATAGAAAGGACCGCTTTCAACTATGTCAACGTTGTCATAGCAGTGGAAATTGCGCGTCACCGGGAAGACACGCTCAGCTGGTGGCGCAGCAATGCCACATAAATATTCATACCCGTCGTTCCCGTTAATGATTTACCGCCAGTTTTGAAAGTGCCTGAACTTTTTGTTTCCTGGCATGGTGGAGCCGCCGCTAATCCTAGTTTCGAGTATCGAATCGCGCTGAGACAAAGCGTTCGGTCGGTTACGTATAGCGGCAGAGAGAATTGATGTCGGAATTATAAGATGAGACTTGGAGATATTGGTAGGCTCCAAGTAACGGCGGGAATGATTTATTTAATAAGAAGGGGTTAACTGCGCGTCCCAGCGTTCGGACACCGTAGGGATTTTTTCTTTTTTGAGGATCGGCTTACGGCGATCGGGCACGCTCTCGGATGCCACGTTGTCAACGACCAAGGTGTTCCGAGCGGCATTGACGGATAAAAGTGTCGGTGCTTCCCGCGGGCCTCAAATGGCCGTGGTAATCGTTCAATCTCAATAACTCACAATGCCGCCTACCGACAAGGATATCATTCGCTGCGTACCTTGTCTCCTCCCCGTCTCTTTCACCCGTGACTTTTCCCCGAGCTCGCACCATTTGCAAGTCGATCATTCGCGAGCGTGTCATCGTTTGCCTTTTTTCGCGCCGAAAGCAGTCGTGTATAATTAGGCGTTTTCCTCCGGTCCGTCCATAGCCCGGGGCGAAATTCAAATGAGCTTCGAGCGAAGCACTGGTCCACGGCTTTACTGGCAAACGTCAGTCGACCGATATACGGAAGCAATCGCTCTCATCTCATTAATGAAAGGGTTAAAGCCTAAGAGAGAACGAGCAATCACCAACGAGTGGAATGCAGATCGCCAGGTAAAACTGATTAACGCTTGCGTGTTAATTCAAGTCTTTCCACAAGGCTACTTTTTCCTTAGCAACGATAGTTTTCCTGGTGCTTTCGGCGCCGTCGCCCTGGCGCCCCGTTAATCATTCTGTCATCATATTTCAAGCCTGGTCGAGCTAATCGGTCTGACATTTTTCGCGACACTCTCACTCGAATCTATTCCTTCCTAGGATTCTGACTACGTTGAATAGAGAACGCTACTGTCCTATACTGATCTGGGTAGGATCGTTATCCGGTAGCAGGGACGTTACTCTCCTGCCTATCACACCGATTTCCCATTACGCTATCTCGCACCAACTCTCGGAAGACGTATCCGCGCGATAAGCCTGCGTCTCTCGGATTAGATGCCGGCGGACTTCTCGGACTACGAGATCTCCATCAGAAAGACTCGTTTGCCGTGCTTATAAGGCGAGCGCCGTGAGTAATTCACCGAGGAAGGTTTCCGCGCGCTCGTTAAGGGAGGATCTGACGGTGGCCTATGGGAAAAGGTAGTTAGGGCTGGCGGGATCGATCGGAGGAAAACAGCAGGCACTGCTACCTGCGACACCTGGTCACCCTGGCGCGTCGGCAGCAAAGCTAGCAGTTCGCCCACGTGTGTGCATATGCTCGTTCCATGGGAGCACGTAAGTATGTATGGCCGCGCGTCACTTGACGCAGGCTTTGAGTGCGACAGGCCACGGCATTTCTGCGTGGACTCGCTAGTCCTGAAAGTCGATTTTGCTCTGTAAAGAGAGAAGGAGAGAGACCAAGATGTAAAGAGTGAGAGAGGAAGAGTGCTGGCCACAAGATCAGCATAATACGGGGCGACCCACGCGCTTTGCCAAGAGCCGTGCCAACGACGACACGCCCAGGCCACATAACGCTCTCGCCTATGCCAGAGTCCAGGTGTGCTCGATTTCGAAGATTTTTCCCAGCCACCCCTTTGTACGCGAGCCTCTCTTTTGTACTCAGCTTCGTCTTCCTCTTCTTCGTCGCCTTGTTTCTTCCGTGATACCGACGCACTTTCCACCTTTCTTCTTCATCTCGTTTCTCTCTCCCTTACGCTTCTCTCAGCGAGCATCAGTCTCTCGCAAATGCGAGCGCGCCCTGTGACACCTTCTCTCTTCGTGCGCGTCGTCCCCGAGGACTGAAGCGACACGCTGATTAATCGCGATTCTCCGACAACAGGCTCAACTCCGTCGAGATAATTCACCGGGCGGCACGGCAGACAGCACTAGGAACTGGTCGGCCGCAGCCGGTCACGCTGATGAAATATTCCGCGCACAGCTGAGCGTGTAAGACATTATGTCCTTTCGACTTTTCTTCACTTTTTGCTCTCGCCTGCCAACGCGACATGCACGGAACAGCTTAGCCGCGTGATTCCTGTATGATCTATGATTGGGCCCCGATTGAAATGGGCCAGTCTCGCTGCGGGGATTATCACGTAGGCATGAACCGCGCAGGCAGTCGGTGGGGTGCGATGAATTTTTCATTGCATTGTAACCCGGCGATCGTAAGGCAGCGTCTCAATGATGAATCGTGGATCATACTATTGTTGCAGCTCGCTTCTATCGCCGCTCATAGGTGTAACGATTTCAAAACAGTAATTATCCGCTCGCCCACGCTTCTCCGACGTGCTTAGAGTGCCTCCGAGATGACTCTGTTGATCAGTATCAGGCTGCTGGCAATGCTCGAGGCTGAAAGATGCATCGGACAACGGCTTCCGTGGGTAGGTCGGCTTTCAATCGACGGATTAAAAACCCAGCGGGAAATTGGAGTAGCGCGAATCATTCTTTTAATTATAATACTTTATTGTACTGTGTGTTGAGAGATTTAGGAATGCTTTCACATAACTGTTGGCGCCAATCGGGGGTGTGTGCGTCGTCGCACCTTTTCCTTGAATTATCTGAATTATTAGTCGATAAATTTAATGTAGATTGAGCGTCGATGCTCGGAATCTGCCGTTAGATTGGTCCAGCGTTCGAAGCTTGGTAACCAACCACTTCTTTCGACAGGAGATCTTGACTTGCGCGAGAATACCTTACGTTGAGATCTCTCGGTGCACGTACGCTGTATCGGTAATTGCGATTTATAACGGTAGCCGTTAATGGCTCCGGTCATTTGTCGCGCGACTAATCGCACTCTATCCTCGCGCCGCTCACCATCACGAACTCGTGCGAGCGGATGCTTCACGCCCGCTGGGGAATATCGGAGTGGCCGATTCCTGTGCGCACAGGACGCTCTGTAATCGGACGATCTCGTAACTTTCACCGCGCAACTCCCTGAACTGACTTGACTAATCACCCTGGCAAATATTGTGGCACTGTCTTACACGATTATCATTGTTGATCACATTTGTCAGGGAAGATAAAATTAAACTCTGTAAATCGGCCATTCTGTCATCTCTCTTTGCTACCTGTGACAATGCAATTATAGACTTGAATTATCATCCACAGTTTCTCTCGACTATTTTAATGCTTGCTTCTCCGAGTTCCGTTGGCGGAGGTTGATTCCAAGGGATTAGTCGCTCGCTTGTAACTCGGCACAGTCTACCAGAGACTCTCCCTCCGTTTTGTTGCTCGTAGTACTCCGCCAGCAGGCTGATTGCACAGGCCTGCGAGAGCATGTGTGTACCCGGAGTCAAGTATTATGCACGCTTTGTAAGTCGAGCCGTTGAAAAATGAGGCGCGCACTCATTCCGGGATAACTCAATGTATGCCAGGTGCAGTGTGAGAATGGTAGGTCTTGTCATTTGGAACAATATTTTCGCAGCATAGTTTTGTGCACGTTTGTCAAGGGGGGTTGCAGGTAGCAAAAGGCAGTTACCTTTCTTCAGGCAATTTCCTACTGGAAATTCACTTAGCTCTGTATTTTCTGCAAGGTGTCCTCCCTTTCTTTCAAGTCAGCGGGTCACTCTGCACTTACTATGCCCGCCACCTTCTCGCGCCTCGTAATTATTCTATCCGAGGTAGCTTTTCATTCCGCGGACTGTTCTTTTCTCCGGCTCACGCGCCGGCTCGATTATTTTCTCAGCCGTTCTTGGTCTGGCCGACGATTCTCCTTTTCCGTCCTCGCCCTCGTCGTGTCCCGCTCTCTCGTCGTCGTTGACGACGCCAGGAATAAAAAGAAGCCTGCACCAGGGAACGTGCTCTCCCGGAAGCCGAAGTCCCCGCTTTTCTCTCATCTAGCCGGGCAATAAAAGCTTTTAACGCTGGAAGCACAATTCCGAAGCCACACCGTCGAGAATAAAAGGGATCGAGCGGTGAAAACTCGTGCAATAACATCGACCCTCGGAATAGAGGGTTGCTGTCCAATCGATTTTAAGCTCTTGTAAAGCACGCGGCGTACTCGAACCTTCTAACATCGTGTGTTCATGAAAATTAATATAAATCGTGCACTTCTCATATGATCTATTCACCCTTAGGGCAAAGGGCCAGATCCCTTCCAATTTGTTCAGTCTCAAGTAGAATACGCGTCAGCTCATATATTCTATACGCCGGAGGCAAGGATAACAATCCACCCGTCCGACATCAGCCCTAATTAAAAGGTTTCATTCGACACCACAGCTATTTCGGGACATTCTCACGTGTCCCTTCCAACCGCCCTTTTCTAACCAGACCACTGATGGCCTACCAGAAAAAAGCTCTTAAAAATTGACTCCATTTATCGAACACAGCTGTAACGTGATAAGACTTTACCCCAAGTGTCATAAAATCCACGTAAGTTCGATAATTCGAGATAGAAACTCACTCGAAGTTCAAAGATGTGCTAGGAAACTTTAATGATAATGATAAGGATTGCTACGTTTTCCAATTTGAACCTAATAGGTGTGTAAATTTTCGTTGAAGAGAAACGATTAGACAAATTAATACCCGATGATCCTGTATGTGCATTGCAGGAGACCTATTAATTTAGAGCGCGTGTCAGAATATTTACGGGGTTGCAGAAGCTCGTCTCGTCAGTCGACTCATCTTTTCCGGACCTCCTCGTCAATTAGTCTCTCAACAGAGCGGGCCGCCCATTCTCCTGTGTTCCTCCCCTTAGTTCTACCTTGGCCTCGTGCTTCACTTCTTGGCCGGACCGACATACCTTCTTTTATTTCGGGAGATGTTTTATCTTGGTCCAGCACTCTCGCTTGCTCACCATGACGAGGAGGACCTCTCTCGTTTTTCCACTCATCGGCGTGAAACTACCGATTCTTTTCGATCAGTGATTATGTCCGTTTCGGGCTAACGATCTCACCGCTTCGTCTTGCAGCAGGTCAAGGAGCTGTAATACTACCAGCCACTCCCTACGGCAGGACTAAATCCTGCTGCCGGCTTCGCCAGTCCTCATAAAGACGTTATTGCTGTTATTACTACTATTGCCGTCGTTATCGGCGTTATTGTCTCGCCTCTCGAAGCATCGTTCCCTCGTGCCGCACGAACCTTCCCTTTGTCAGATGGTCATCTCGAGAAAGGTCGACCAGTACCATGGCTAGTATTGTTACTCCTTTCTTAAACGCGATTACAGATAGCCACAATAAACCCTCTCCCAGATAAATGCGATACAATTGGCGGGATGAAACAGTTCCTCAAAGTACTAGCTTAACAATAGGTGTTCCGGAACCTTTACCACTGGTTCATGACCAACGTTTTTTCAGAGCTGGCAAAAGTGCAGGGTGGAAATTTATGAGGCCACGAGTCAGATATGTACTACGTGAATTCCTCTTGGCTGGCGTGCACTCGATCAATATACCAAGCGAGAAGGTTTAGACTTGGATGCCAGGGCAATTAGACAGATCAGAATCTCGTTTTCGCAGGAACGTACGATCGTTAGGCGGAGGCCGTCCCTGACGCCTAAGGGTGGCGGCGAGGCCTGTTTTAACGACGATTTTGATGAATTTAGTCGGATTTAATTAGGAGCCACGTATTTTCGGGGCCTGTTACTTAGGTGCCTTGGCTCCACTTCATTCCACGCGCGTCGGAGGACCTCAAGAATCGAGTTTTGCATGCCTCGAGGACAGAGCCATAAAATACCGAGCGTAACAGCTTTCAATTACAGGTCCCCGTGCGCGCGCGCGTATGAGCGGCACGGTGGATGAGAGTCGGGAACCTTTCGATCCTAAGGGCGGCCAACGAAAAAACAGCCAACGCTTTGCCAATGAAAAAAGGAGAAAGGTCGATTCGCGAATTCCATCGGACGCCCTTTAAATTGCTCCTCACACGCGCGTAAACCGCATCCTCCAGCTACGATACGTGACTAGCAGCGTTGAATGACGATTCCCAGCGATAATCCAGCTACCTCCGTTGAAATCGAAGCCCACCATTATCACGTATCATCGTAGCCAGCGGCGCTCCCGGCAATCGCTTACCAATCTCTAAATTATCCGGCAGTCGTCAAGATTCTACTGTAAAGGTACGGCAGGGTGGTCAGGATTTCGGAGAACTTCGACTCCTTTCAAGTGGCCTTTCTATCTCTATTTGGCGAGCAATTTCACATTTTTCTAGACTTAAATGAAGATAGTGGGTCGTTTTGCGGGCTCGCTGTTGATTGGCGTGAGGAAGGTCGAAGATGGGTAGAAAAGGTTGGAGTGGGGAGAGGGGGAAAGCGAAGAGGTGAGTGACGGACGGGTCGCATGGTAATTGGCGATTCATCAAGTCGCGACAAGCCGCGGGGTCCTGCTCACCGTGTTAACCGTTCCGAGGACACGAGGCGAGCGACGTGCCTTGGCTGAGAGTCCTCTCACGGGGAAGGAGCACTTTGCCGACGAAAAGGTTTGATGGCGATAAAAACCGAGAAAAAGGTGGAACCACCACCCTGTCGGCCCACCCTTCTACCCTCGCTCACTCTTTCGGTGCGAGAAGCTTCTCTCTTCTTTCCGTCTTCCCTTCGAAGCCCGTCCACCCCGGTGTGACTCGTCGTTTCTTTTGCAACATCGTAATTATTTCGTAATTACACATTCATTATTCCGGTCGGGCTCACTTTCTCTCTCTCTTTCTCTCTGGTTGGATGGTGCGCGCGCTGCCAGGAATTAATGAGGAATAACTAATGCGCGAAGGGCGTGTGTCGAAGGTTTCGGGCGGCGCGATCAGGGATGTTGCCCCATGAGAATAAATTAAGATCTCCCAGGGCGCGTTTGTTTCCCTCGAAGTTCTTGTTGTTCGCCTCTTTTATTTAGTCCCAGTGAAACATCTCTGGGCGGAGTGCGTGTATATCTTATGATTATTATTCTACAAATTGTATAACAGGGTCATAAGTCATTGGGAAGGTCCAAGCCGATCGATCATCAACGTCGGGAAGTTCTACTCCTCGTTCACGACCCTCTCGCGTCCTTCCTTCCTCGTGTTTACCTTCGACACGTGTCCTTCTTTTTCCTCACCGGAAAAGTAAATAGTGGGTGGAATGTCTCTGCCGCGCGTACCAAGCCCATCGACCGAGCTCGCTCTTGAGTGGGTGGAATGCTGTGGATGCATCTCGTTCTACCTTACCCTTCCACTCAGCCTCTCTCTTTTCGGTCTCTGCTACGGCTGGTAGAACCAGTTTTTGTTTTCTCGAGAAAATTAAAATTCCTCCCGCCGGAATATAAAGGCGGCAGTTTTCATCTGGCACAATCAAGATGTGACGTTTCAGCGTCCACCCGCTCAGCTCGGCTTGTAAAGGAAGGTGACCGGACACCGAAAGGCAAATCTCACTGGGACTTGAAAGGACCATTTCATTCCGGCAGAATGTAACCTTCTATATGTATACATATACATATACAATAGATGTATATGTATACATATACATATACAATAGACAGTGGCGTAGTCGTCATTCGAGGAATGTCGCGTTTTCCATCCGGACGATCCCTTTGCTTTTCCAAAAAAAATCTCTTCAGCCCTTTCTCGACGAGGAGGTTGTATCCATCCTAATATTCTCTGAAGGCGACATCGATCTCTCGGCATTCCAAGCTGCTTACAAATCCCACAAACTTTATAATCGTGCGGACAAACTCTCGCTGCGCTTTGGGACGACGGTAACACCGGTGATCAACGTTCAGAGTAGTAAAGAAGAGAGTAGGTCCACCAAACACAAGAATACGGGATTCCACTTACGCCACTGACAAATCATGGCCATATAAGGCGATAGAGACGCGGCACACGTTACAGATTCAAATTAAAAGCGTGTTTCCTAAAGGTAACCCGATCCGGTGTCCATTTCGAGTGCGGGATGCTGCGGGGGTCCATGAGTGGATCTCTCGAATGAGATATAAAACGTAGAGCTAATCGGATTCACAACTCGGCGGGATCGGTGCGTGCATTTCTGAGGGACGATTAAGTGCCGGCACGATAAGGGCGCATCAATGATCGGCTTTAGCTGTATCGTTAGATAAGGTAATAGTCAGCCCTTTTACCAGGGCTAAACGGTTCACCTGTCGAAGGGGAAGCCAGTCTGATAGCAGGCAGAACTTATGGCTGGCTAGTGAAGCATATCGTCCCTAACTATGCCCCGCTTGCTCCAATCTTATTAGACTCTACTAATGAAATTTAAGCCTAAGCCATTCATTCATGCACTGGTGTGCTTGGAAAGTTGTGGACTAGGATGGGAACCGGCTGGGGCATCTTGCGGTAAAGAAAGCACGCGCGGGCAAGCGTGCAGGAGTCCCGGCGCGTAATTTATGAAGTATAAATCCCGGTAGAAAGCAACCCTCAACAAATTTGACCACACCCGAGCACGCCCTCTCTTCTCTAGCGGGGACTCTGGTCCCTTTCATGTTTTCCCTCGTCCTCTCGAGCCAACGTGAATCCCTTTGATCGTCCTGCAATTCCCGTATCCTCACCAGCATAATAACGGACCACCTTCCTTTTCGCAGGATTCGCCGCAGCCTTTACTTCCCGGCTCCTTTGTTTTCGCCCCCTCCATCCTTTAGCTTTGCATGTCTGACTACGACTTGCCTTCTTCCTCGTCTCCGTGTTGATTCCTGCCAGCCGGCTTTCTGTGCCGCGGCAGGGTCATTAAAATCGTGCAGCGAACTCGGAGTCAGCGTGGCCCGAGAGAAGAGAACTGAGAGATCAACAGGGGACTGTTCGAGGTGTAGAGATGTGTAGCGCATAACTGAGCCATTTGTCTGCCGAATCGATTTTCGGCTCCCAGGGCCTTCGCTCTTCTCTTCCCGTAGCTATAGTCGAACGCCGCAGCCCTTTTCGTCCACTAATTGCCTCCTGTCTTACATTCCGTTCCCTCTCATTTTTAAGTCGTCGTCCTTCAGAATGCCTTCATCCGACTTTACTGGCTTCCCTCGACACCCACACTCGCATACATGCACGAGCACTCTCTCCAGATAAGTTTTAAGATACGTAGAACATTGCCTTCGGTCGTAGTCCATCGGTGTCGTAGACACACGCCGCGGCTTGCTCTGCTGGATTAATAACCGGTGTTCACGGATTCATAATTATTTTTTGCGGTCAGCCGGCATAGAGCTTGGGTGGCGGCGGCGCTTCACCCGTGCTGGAGCGCGGTCATTAATTATTATAGCCGACAGAAAAAGGGAGGCGCGGCAGTCGGCTGTGGGTGGAGAGAGAGAAAGGGAGAAGAGAAACAAGCAGCCCGGAAAGGAGGTCCCAAGATGAATAGGAGAGAGAGACAAGCGTGGAGGAGTTACGGACGGGCGTAAAAATGCGCGGGGACAGATTCTCGATTGGGCCCATTCCTGGTACTCCTTTCTCTACCTCCCTCTCAGCGAATCTTACAGAAAAGACCCGAAACAAAAAAGGAGTTCACAGTCTTCTATTCGGCAATAATTAAAGGGCTTCGTGGTGTATCGGCGATGAAGAAATTTATTCGTTCGTACTATCCTTTGGGCCTCACCTTTGACAGAGGCCGGACGGGGGCCAGTATTTTGATAGGTGAAATTATACGGTTCCACGCGTGGCCGTAATCAAATTCAATTCGTCTCTATCTTCCTGTATCTAATAGCCGGGGGTCGTGTTGGCTACGTACCCCTCTTTCAAAGTTGGGCCTTACCAGACCCTGCGTTTCGATGCGAAGGGACCCCAAGCACCACTCGTCGCAACACGTGTGGGCGACTGGTTCTCGGGATACCGGAATGTCACGGGTTATTACACGAATTCACCGTAAATTTTGTATTAGCTTTTTCGGGCCCCGACAACGCCCGCTCGCGCGTCCCGGGGACGTTATAATCGGCGACAGAGCTCGATATCCCCGGTGGTCCATCTGCCGATGTCGATAAAAATCGGACAGGTTTATCGACGCGTGTCGTGAGAAAGTTTCGAAAGTCCTCGTTGCTGTTCGGACTTTATCGCGTGAACGTTTCGTTTCCGAATACTTAAATGCCACAATAAGTCAACTTGGTTTTTGAGAGAGAAAAGAGTTTTCATCATCCCTCTCTTTCCCTTTTAGAGCGAATTCAAAGCTTCCAAACCATCTGAATTCGAAGCTTTCCGTAATAGCTTGAGATACGAAACGATACGTTTGTATCCCATGCGAATGTTTGAATGCGTTCACAACACATCCAATCGGAGACAGCGATAATTTGTAGTGTCATCGGTAGCCTGTCCGCTTACCGTGGCAGATAGAACTAGCGCGATAGTATTACTGTCAATCGAACTGACGGACGAGCCGAAGTACATGCACAGGGGGTGAAGTGGCTCGTTCTCTCTCCCTCGTCACGAGTTTAGTAAGGCTTACGATGCGGAGTGTTGGCAGTGGTGGCGAGAAGTGGAACGCGCGTTATCTCGATTCCTCGACAAACTGACGGATCGACAGGTGAATATATACAGATTACAAATAGTCCGGTACGAAATTATCGATGGATCTGACATCCACGGTGGCCGGCGGTATCGTACAGAGCGATCGACAACGGACCCTCCTCCCTTTCATGAAGAGATCAGAGCGAAACCAGTTGCCCCCAAGTGAATCACGGCCGAGGCTGCATTTCTCTCGGAGATCCTTTTTACCCCTTTTTCCTCCCGTCCGCGCCCTTCCTCTCCCGCTGCCGAAGGCCTTTCTCTCGAGATACGTGTTTACCAATACGTCCGTGCGATTTATTTCGCCCCGCTCCGCTCGCCCGGCATCCCGAAGGGCATCGATCAGCAGGGATAATATTTTGAAGTGTCGGTGGCCCTCTCATCTTCGGCGACTCGCCACTTCGAGCCGCTCGAATACCAAGAGAATTGGCCCGGACTTCCATTGCAGGATATTAGCAGCTCACGAATGAGCTGCTTTGAAAAATGTATTCCTCCGCTTGGAAATTTATAGTTCCGACTGTAGGCTGAACGCGCGTTATGATTTATTTCGGTGGTAAAAGGAACCTGCTGGAGAAACGGGATCGCTCTTAACGTTATCTTACTTGCGGCAAAGTCCTAGAACTAGATGACGACCGCGCCTGCATCCCTCGGCTTCCAAATAGATAAGACGTAGCCGAAGTGGCAGCTGGTTTTGGTTGTGGTTCACATGCAAGGTGATCTTTGAATAATTATCGGGCGGCAATGCCAGAAGCGCTGAGGGAAAGAAAAAAAGATGGCCTAATAAAATGCGACAGGGACATTCCAGCCGAGTGAGCCGAGAGTCATTTCTTCGTGGAACGTCCTTCTTAGCGGGAGCATCGGGCGTATAATGACGCGCGGCTTTCGACGAGTCATTTCTTCGGGAATGTAGCGCGCGCGCGTGAAACACGAGGTGGAGCAGTTGGCCTACAGGTGGAACGGGACAATCTGCCCCATATGCAAATGCAATTTTCTGTCGGAGGGCCACAGCCTCACCCTCTGCCAAGAAGCCGCACTCGGTGCCGAGAGTGCGCGAGCGAGCGCGCGCGCGCCCGTTACGATTGGCAATATTTCGGGTGTAAGAAATGGAAGGCAATCTATATGTAAGTAAGTTGGTGGCCGAAGACACGGCAAGCGAGAGAGCCCGGCCCGTTTTCCCCACTCGTCTGGAAAGGAAAGGAAAGGCGGGAGCGAGAGAGGCTGCGATCGCCAGATAACATCTTATGAAGGGATCGGTAGCCGCAGAAGCATGGACATAGATCATGCTAATGGCACTTCGCTTGGCACCAACGTATTCTCTATGCGCTCGTCGATTGCTATCGATAGATCGTTTCTCCCCACAACTTATACGTCCTAGAATCGTCCGAGACCCTGACACTTCGCACGTCTCGTATTTTACGCCTGGTATAAATACTGCCACCTATTTATATGTCTATTCTCCACGTGCCAATCTAATACACATGCAATCCACACCAAGCGATGCATGAAGTCATAGTATTCCCTGTTGCAAATGTGTATATTAGAAATACGTATTTCCCAGAAGATTTCTTATAAGGAAGCCGATTGGATCGAGCATGAAAATGGTCGGTCATCGTTGAGATTCGATTATGACATTACCGGTCATTTGTTACGACTGTCATTAAGTCGGGACCTCCGACCTGAGCGAGGCGTTGAAGGGCCGGGATCGATCAAGTTGGACGTGCCTGGAACTCGAGCCACTCGGGATGCTATCTCGAAGTGTCAGAGTCGGGGCGAATGAGAGAGAACGAGCGTGAGAGGTGGAGTAAAGGAGGGTACTAAACAGGTACTCGAAGGAGAGACGTGCGGTTGGTGAGCGGCGTATCTCGAGGGGGGCCGTAACAAATCTCGAAACAAACAGAGTCGCCGGGGAGATTCGCCATTTAAAATCACAGCGTGAACGACCCGATGACCCGCGTCTGGCTTTAATTTGGAAATATGTCGGCCGATTAGGGCTCGCCAAGGGGGGTGGCTGGGCGCCATTCAACGCCAAGCCGCCTTCCAACCCTCCCCGTGGAAACTTCGGCCAATACCAAACTGTAATTTATGCGCCTCGGGATTTCGGCCTTTAAACGCGTACTTAATAATAGACTAAACGGCTTGTTAACCTTAATTAGCCGTAAATCAGCAGCGAAGCATATCTCTCTCTCCCTCTATCGTGCTTGTACACATTGGGCGCAACCCCTGCTGCAGATTAACGGCCCGCGGAATCGCCATCAATAATACATCGTAAGCCCGCGAAACAATGCTCTTGGGGATATACAGGCTTGATTTATGTCTGGACCACCAGTAACCCTGGATTTCTTGATGCCGAGCCTCCGTCGAGCTCCCGGCATCCCTCCACACCTGACAGACACCTCGTCATCCATGGATTCTCCGCAGCTATTGATCGGAAAGCTTTTCCTTCCCTCCAATTTTATTATCCCCTTTTAACTTCGTGGAATTCAATGTATTTGCTTGTTTTGGCAGTAAAGTCCTTTTATTCTTGGCCCGATTACGCCGGAATCTGCAGGACGCGGGAGGTTGGATTTCAACGAGGCTGCTCGACCAGAAAGTGCAACACAATTATAGGTCGACGACCGTATTATTCATGTCGTGTCTCCCAGCGACGAACCTGTAGTTAACTTATCTCATCTACATATCCTCTCCTCCCTCGGATCTCGTTCGAAAACCCATGCCGCTCACCGAGAAGAAAAAAGAGCTTATACACCAGTCGTTTCCTTCCTTTTCTATCACACTTGTAGTTAGTCAGTGGGTATCAACGGTGCTTCGAGGCATTCGCTTGGTCTGCCAGTTGGTGTATTCTTATTCGCTCTAGTTTCTACTTCGTTAAGAATAGAAATCGGACTAACTATTTTCAAAGCATCGGTTACCGTCTGTACGTGTAAAAGCGTGGTAATAAATACAGGTGCGCCCTCGATGGGAGGTAAATATGAAAAGGTCAGTGGTCTTATCCTCGGGTGCAAGTTAAATTGCCGGTTACGATAAATCACCGAGCCATTTCTCTCAAGCTCTGGCATCGCCAACAGTTCCCAGTTACGTTATCAATCCTGTGCATTTAACGCTCAAACGGCACCGATCACCAACTACAAGCATCCGCAGTAATGTTAAGTACACTCCAAGTGCTTTGGTGCCGATAACCCGCACTAGGAACCGTGTGACTCAGTGCACGTTAGCCCACACTTGTCTACCGCAGCCGAAAACAGTATTACTCACTCAAGATACGAGCTTTCCCCCCCGGAGCCTTTAATGGGCACACTTAATCTGTGTAATTTCACCAGGTTGACTCGAATTAATTCGTGTTTCATAGCACGATTGGCACGGTTGCCCAGCGGTGAGTCGTTCCGAATACGAGTGCGTACTTGGCTGTACTCGGTTGACCGATAAGTGCAGCTTCACGTCGAGACTCTCAGACGTATCTCGAGTTAATGCGGAGTCATGGCATGGTCAGTAAAGGGCCTTCTTCTCTTGCTAGCACCCCACGATGATTATAAACGGGCGCCGGAGGTCGCAGCGCGTGAAAAAGCACGCGCGTTGGCGCCGGCTTCACTATTACAAGTTAAACGAGCGTTGTATATGCATGCTCGCACTCGAGGAGTGTTGCTCCTGCTGTTAGAGGCTTTTTAGTCAGGCGGCAACCTTGATTAGGCAGGTATCGCCTCGCAGAATGTTATTACACGCTTCCACGTACGTCGAAAGGCCTGATTGCTTGCTATTAAACACGCCTTTCGCTAGCAAGCCGCGTGCAAATTACACGAAACGCGGAATATTAAACTTTCGCCTCGCACCGCCTTCGAATCAGCCCTTGATTCCTTCGGCGATCGGCATAATCGGCACGCAACTTCCTTCCGTTGCCTATGAGTAGGCGTGAAGCAAGTGGAAAAGGGCATCTTGGGTACGCCAAGTGGCTACGTACTTGAGCAAATGCCTTGCTCAGTTTCTTACCAAGTCCCGCTGAAAGCTACATTTAACAAAGGCCGAATTATACACTTCGGAACTACGTATTAGTAACTACATGCTCGAACCAGTGATATTACATTGGATGTTCGTGCGGCTCGTAGAAATAGTATTATTGTTCAATAATAGCTTGTAGACAGAATCGGCGAGTTGTTCCATCAAAATGGAACATCGACAAATAGAGGATCGCGCGATCGCGAGAGCAGTCGTAATAAAATCTAATTTTATTGTCGGGTATTTATTAGTGATTAGCGTTAAAGATCGCGTAATGGCCTATCACTTAGCGAGCGGTGCGCTCAGTTAATGCGCGCGTTTATGCAGAAAATCCTGGCTACTGCACAGGATATAAGTCGATGAATCTTATTAAGGCCGACGGACGGAGGCTGGTGCGATCGATGCAGGGAGCACGGCTGCTCCTCTCACAAGCACGCAAATACATACGGATGGTGTTGTCGAGATGTCTGATTGTCCGCCTGTTAATGCCGGTAATTAGGCCGAGCGAGCGCGGCACCCGTTGAAAAAGTCCGGTAACACGGGCGTTTGCTAATTATCGGCGCTGCCGCTCTTCATACACCAGTCCTTCCCCGGCATCCCGTTTCGACCACCACTTTTGCCAGCATCTTCCGCTTACTAGTGATTGGCCGGCGGAGATCAGCCGCGTTCTCTACAAACTGCAATTCTATACTGACATCGTACGCGCAAAGGATCGTAAAGGAATGCAATCGCTCGGAGGATTAGAGCATTTCGACATTGAGCAGCTCGTTAGTCCATGTCATACCGCGCGACTAACAATTAGCACATCAAGCTATATACAAAGCGGCTATCGATCGGCCTCGTTTGACGAGTGTCTACTAGTTTGTCGGCTCTCGATTGATTAATTATTACTCACTTATCTGGTTGCTTCACTCTCGTTTCCCCGACTCCCAAGTCTTGTCTCTGTCTCTTTCAGCTGTTATGCTAAATGAACATTGGATACCTCTGCATTCCTCTACAGTCATCGGCTTGTACTTCGCCCGCTACTATGTCTCTCAATCCCGTGACGGCGATGGCTTTCGAAACGGACATTCCCGGGCCACGTAAATTCGGCCGTGTACCGGCGTACCCACGCACGGTTAATTACACGCGCGACAAAAAAAGAAAAAGAAAAAAGAAACCCGAGCGAAGCCTGTCTTCGAGTGGTCCGGCGTGGACGAAGCGCCGCATAAAGATATCCAGCGGCACCGGGCATTTCTTAATTCGTCGGGTCTCCGAGCAGTTAAAGCGAGCCGGTCCCGAAGCCTCCGAAAATCGCCCTTAAAAATTCTCCCTGACGATTATCGGTCCCTTATCGCGCGCGATCTCGACGTATTCCGCCAGCGCGGCTCGTCGACGATATAATCGGCAGGATAAGGCGAGACACCCGCCAAGGAAATCGACCATTTCGTAATTACCAAAGGCATTCCTGGACCGAGCGATCCGCATATTCCGCTTCTTTATCTACTCCGCTTGCGGAAAGCGCGCTGGATTCCTTGACAGGTTGCACTTGCAGCTTGGTAATCGCAATGCCATACATACATATATGCCACGAGACTCTGTTGGCTCCTCTTGAATGGATAGTACATTCTACGTTCCTCGAGGGACTACTGTGTTCGCGCGGCGTTATTATGTGTTCTATTAAATGTAGCGTGTAATATCGTGGATTCAAGCTGGCATGCTCCCGCTGCCGGGACACGAATGCCTCCTATGTAAATGAGGGGCTGCAATTAACCGAGCGACACGGTAAAAGGAGACGCTGCTCCAAGACGAACTGAGTAGTAACTATGTATATAAACCCTTCCTCTCTCTCTCTCTCTCTCTCTCTCTCGCTTGTAGAACGTTGTGCCAAGAGCGTATTATGTATATGATTCTTCTGGGAGTGCTCCTGCACTCGGAGTACCTCTCTCAGCTTCTACATCTTTGGTGGTACATACATACTCCATCGTACACGACTGCCGAAGCCAGCCATTGACGACTTGTCGTAGAAGAGCATCGAGCATAATAGTACAGATCATTGAAGCACCCAGCTATATTCCCCGGTACTTGGTCCGCAAATGCATCTCGAGTGCATCGGAGCAGGAGAAATCGACGCATATATAATTAAGCTCGTGTGTCTCTGTGTATCTCTCTTTGTGCTCGCTTAAAGGGCTGCCGTATCTCAGTGAAATAATTAAAACCGCGGCATGGTGGGGGGGATGGGTGGGGATAACTCGATATGTAAATGTATGATAATACCGGGCGCCCAGGCATAAGCAATAATTAGTGATAATTTATTATTATTTTTCCCTCGTTAAGCCGTCGCCGCGGTGAATTCTTTCTACTCTTTAACATTGGGCAAGCGCGCACTCTTTCTCTCGCTTTTTGCCAACTTGCGATAAATCGCTCGCGTTTTCGTTAATTGCGAGTCACACGATCTCCATTTCTGTTACATCTGCCTTGGTCTTCTTTCGAATAATTCTCTTCCGTGTCTTGGAAGGTATCGATTGATAGAGAGAAAAGAGAAGAGCCGGGAATACCGTCAGTTTGCGATATGGTGCGAGGTTTCCTTTGGTTACAATGCCACCCTTGAAACACTTACGGTGGTGCCAGCGGATAATTGCAGTAGCAGCCTCTGAATACATTACTCTCCTCGGGACAGCGCATACATACATGCATAGGTGGTTCGAGCAGAGGTGCAAGTGCATTACCTGTCGACATCGGCAACATCGTTCTTCGGCTAGGCGAGATGCATTCAATCGCATCGCATTACTGTATCTTACTCTCTCCGTAGCTGTTCTCTGCCGGCGCACATATGTACATACATGGCACGCGAGCGGCTGGGTTAAAGGACTGTATTATTATCAGGCAGGTAATTGCAAACACTGGCAAGAGCGCAACGACTTACAAGGATGGAAGCCGGGTGTCCGATGGTCGCATATAATTAAGATCCGTCTTGTCAGCGGCGCGCGCCGCTTGCCTACCTGCACAGCATATCCAGCGAGTAGTCGCGCGCTCCTTTCACGTTCCACGCGTGCTTTCGTTCCTACTCGGGGACGCCGTGTGTCCGAGGTGCACACCAAACTAAGCGACGTGCCCGCGCGCGTTGCATTGCCCGGCCACGTTGCTTAATCGCTTCGGCCGAGTCCGGATTCCTTGAGTTCCTCGTGAGGCTTACTTGCGCGCGCGTGCGAGCGAGCGAGCGAGCTAGTGAAGTGGCAGGCGCGTGTGAACGCATGGCTCGCCTATTAATTTCCACGCTTGTCTAGACGCATTTTTCTATTCCATTCTTACCTGGCCCGGCCAGGACCAGGAGCGCGCGCGCGCGCGCCCCCTGCCATCAATTAGTTCGTTCTATTCACGTTGTCTGACGTGTACTCTCTTTTCCTTGAGCTCCGTTATCGCCGCCAGTGCGTCATGTTCATTGAACGGTAAAAGCGGGTGGAAAAATCGTAACGCGCCATGCTTCTCTTTCTATATCTGGTTGGCCGCTCTCCGTGCACTGAGCCTAGAAAGTTCATGAAACCTTATTTATTGCAGAGTGCCGGTGCTGAATGGCCAATGAGCAAGTGCTCCTGCTTCCAGACAATCTCGCACTGGTCTGATTCGCGTCTGTTTACAAACTCGGCCGCGCCAGATCGATCGGCTAATCGCGTTAGTTGGTAGATTTACGGGAGAGGCGTGTGCAGAATAAGAGAATAAGAACTTTTCGGTGATACTTTCCAATCTTTAATTAATCTAATCGATTCAAGTAGCGGTATGGTATGTTCGAGAGTGTCTACAGTCGACAAGCTTTCCTCCTCTGGATCGCCTCTGGCTGCTGCTGTCTCGGCAGATACTCAAACTCAGTGGCGACTACCGCGCTTTACCAGGAGGCTCACTTAACTCCCGGGTCGCAGCTTCCATTTGTATCTGATCTGTTACAGATACTGCGGGTCCTGCTTACACGCGCCTGAGACACTTAACTCACCGGGTCTGCTATCTCTTGGCGCAGGGTGCATCCTCCGCAATTATGTTGGCGCCCTAGTAAATCGTGACTGCTGTCCAACCACCTCGCAACTGAGCTCTGCTTATACGAGGTGTCTTCTCTAGTCTCGAATGAACTTCCTCTAACATATCAACGCACTTCTCTCAACGCAGAAATGTCTCTCCTGTCTCCTACGAATCCTTCAATCTTGTCAATTCAACACTTAATACGATAATTCTACATTCCTGAGATTCCTGTTTTTCATAAAGGATTGGCGAGTGTCGATGCTACAGAAAATCGGAACACCCTGTACCAGACATGCCGATAACTTAATCGATAAGTGAATCGTGTCGAGGCGAGGCCACGAGCTATCTCCTGGTTCTCGATTGGGATTAATTGCCGAGGGAGCTTATCAAACCGATAAAGGATACGCGAGCAATAAATTATTTCGAGGAGTTCGAAGCCGGTTTAACTGTGGAACGAAGGTAAGAAGAGTAAAAAAAAAGAAAGGGGTAGTGCAGAAGGTTGGAAGCGTGAGTTGGGCGGATTGACGTGGCTCCTCTCGAGTAGACTATCGTTTCGTGCGCGAGCGAGTGCCTGTTTACTCAGTTAGTCGGGTAGGCGAGTGCATGGTTAAACACTCGAGAGGCAGTAATGGCGTGGCATTAATGCAGAGGCCTCCTATACTCTGCCAGATGTCCGAGGGACAGAACGAGCCACGTCGGACGCGCCTGACAATGCCGCGCGCCTCCTTTACACGCGGCGCTCGAGAGCAGCACGGACAGAGAGAGGAATTCCACTTCCATAAATTTCTTCGTGCGCTGGCGCGCGAACCTCGTGTCGCCCTCGGGGACAATCCTCGTACGGACATTCGCACAGTGGGCACTCTCTCCGCTGACAATATTCGCCGTCCTCTTCTCCACGTTTAGCAGGAGAGCGCACGATTTTGATGGCTCAATGGAAGCGGCCGGCTAGCGACGCTTCTCAATGGCAGCCACTGTCGGACCATACGCGCTCTTATGTTAATGGAAATCGGCCGAGTACTCGTGAGATTAATACCAGAGAGTATGAGAGGATTGATCGAGTTGGAATAATCGGAATTCATTTGAAGTCTCTGAGTCATCTTTGACATCGCTCGAAAGAGCCTCTCATTGTCGTTCTACCCTGTAACCATTTGCATTTATGAATCCTGGTATCATTGAATGTGTTGTTGGAAGTAGCTAGTAGGCCGAAAACAGCAATTCCAGCGGGCGAGCGAGCAACCTTTCTGCCATCGTGAATTTCGTTTGGAGGCAACTGTTTTCGTCGAGAATGAGAGCAATGCGGACGGCGGCGCGGTATACGAAGGAGTGAATGGAGGTAGCCGTCACATGGAAAGACATCGAGTGTGGGAAGAAACGGGCCGACGGGTTGCCGCGATTCGCAAGAACAGAAACATAATATCAACGTAGCCGAGCAATGAAACAGGTTTCCGCGTGCGTGATATAAAAGTATATCCAGCCGAGTTGGTGTCGGGGCCCGTTGGTGCGCACTGGGGCCTCGGTGGTGACTAATGGCGAGTGAGTCCAGGGCCCCGCTTTTATCCTTTTACGGCGAAAAGCCGGAGTAAAAAATCGTGTATCCACCGGGGATTAAAGGTCCTTACGCGGCCTAATAGCCCTTAATTGAAAGGGGCCCTGGCGCGGCGGCGGGAGGTTTTTACTCGACATCTTTATGCGGCCGAACGTGACATCCCCGATGCCACCCTCCGCCTCTTCCACCCTCCCATCCTTCCCACCGACCTTTTCTCCCTTTTTCATCCTAATTTCGTTGGAGCGATATGCAAAGTCGGCAAGATTAAAATATGCCTTGGAACTAATATGCAGATCGATCGAGTCGCTGCCAGGCAGCCGTAATGATCCGCGACTAATGTTCGCTGCTCGCCGACATACACGCATGAATGAAATACGTGTGTGGCTGGCTGCATTTGGGATCTCAAGCACGTCCACCTTGGCGGGCTATTTTCTTACCTAATTGTTCGTTGACGTTAATCTGGCAAGTGGTAAATCCAACTCGGCCGAGTGCGCCTGGCATCGGACCAACTGCAACGCAGGAGGAAGTGTGCGCTTGCTTCTGGCGGGACAACGCCAGAAGCGCGCCGCCTGAATCTACGAGTAGGTAAATCTTCCTGTCACCGTACATTAAGGGCCCACCAGCTTCCAGTGATTTATGAATCCGTTATTATCGGCCGAACTCACCTCGCCTCCGCGTCTCTGTCGTGTGATCCGTGAAAGTGCGATCTTCCGTCGGCATATCATGTCTCTCATTTCGTAAGCTTGCGCCTTCATTCTTCTCTCTCGCTCTTCGTCGTCACTCACTGCACACACTATTTCAGTGTTCGAAGAGGGAAGCGTTATTACGAAAACGGGTATTCTTAGCGTGAGTCACTGGGGACATTAGTATTATTCACTCGTCTGACCTGTGCGTGCGAGCGAGAAGGAGAGAAAGCTTAAGACATTTGCACACCAAGGTGGAGGATGTGTCTGTAGTTATCGGCGAGTGCTAAAGGATTTACCTCAGTGAAACCCACTTGCAAACGGAGTGAGCAATAACCAGAGGTGGGAGAAAGGCGATTCTCGCATGCAAGAACTTTGAGAATCGCGTGGTTCCGGCATTTCCTGTACGATCCTGCTATCCTCTTCTCTCTTGGGAATATTACATTCACCTAATGGCTTCATTAAGCCGGGAATTTCTGGAAGCGCGTTCGCGCGAATCTAGGTCGTGTTGGAATCCAGACTGGTCCTTGGCTCTTCTTGCCAGGGTTTTCGTTCGAAGTGTTTCTTAATAATCTCGAGTGTCAAAGTGGCCGACTTCCGTCCGACGTGAATGGGAGACATTCGGACATTTTGTCCCTGGGTAGAAGCAGCGAGTGTTCATTAGGCGGTTCGAGGCTGAAAGGCTGCGTTGAGATAAAGGGTCGATTCTTCAGGAGGGTCACGATTCCTTCGATCACTCGATTTCTCCCGTGTGTCTCTTCTGTCGCTAGTGACTTTGCGCGGCTTTTACGACCTGTTAATTTCCGAAATGCTTTAAACACCGCGCGCCGTTTTGCTCCTTGTATTAACATATTAAATGGGAAAGCACTCAGCGGGTTCTTGTTAATGCCCATCGGGGCTTAGCGACAGTGTCGCTTGAGAGAGCGGCATGTGCGTGATCCATCGAAGCAGCATTCGCGACATAGATTCTTTGCTAAGAGAATAAGAAGAACCTTGTTATGACACGCTATCTTCGACGTCTAGTGGACCATTCGACAAGGGAGCAATTTACTTGGCAGATATGCCAAGTGGTCTATTAAGCGTGCGTCCGGTGAGAAACGGGAAAGTACTCTGTGCTCTGGGTATCTTTAGATCTGTGGCAGAACTAGCATTTACGCAGGTGCGTCCGGCGAAGGATTGCTACGATGCAGTGGTTCCCGTTCGGCATGGAGGTGGAGTGCCGACAAAAGCGGTGATATCGGCAGCCAGCGGTACTATTATTGCCTCCATTAGGCGTTAATGTATGCAAAATATCCTTATTATGATGCGGAGCCTGTATACGAGTGGCGGACAGCAGTGTGATCTTCAAGCTTCTCCATTCTTGCGATAGGAATCTCATTGGTGGTGTGGTCGTCGAGGCATTGATATCGTCGCCACGTCAACTACGATCGAGTTAAGCCTCGTCTCTCCTAATTATTTCGTATGAGCGGCCAGCGGAGCGCGCCTCTCTTATCTGTAAGGTCCTCGTCGCCACGGCAATTTAGCTGGTAGCAGCGGCTCGTTTCTCCGACTGAAATCCCCGCGAAGGGAAGCGCGGGGAGGAGGACGGTGAAACGAGGCGGCTCCAATCGGCCGAGTGTATTTCATACTGGCTTTATAAGCTCGCGGTCTCCTTTAAGCGGGATTATCCGTACCCAGCGAGCTTTTAATTAAGCGGTGACACTTTCCGCTAACACGCTGTCGTAATAATTTGTCCTTATCCCCCGATGCCGAGCCGCTCTCTTTGCGGGTGGTGGTGGTGGAGAGTGCGAGCCGATCCGCTGGCCAATTGCCGTTCTTATGAATGCGAGCATACGGATCGAATCGGGCGAAAATGCTAATAGGCCGGAGGATCACCGGCTCGCCTTTCTAGCTAAGTCCGACTTAAACCATTCTCACTTAGCCTATCCAGATATTCAATTTCCATCCTGTGGCCGCTGTTTGGAATGCACTGTTATGTAAAGTATGCTGGTAAAGTTAGTCGAAAACAGCCGAAAATCGAGAGAGACCACAGGGAGTAAGGTGCGTATAAAGTATCACCAAGTCACCGGGTTTGAATGGCCTCTAATTTGAGCAGTCCCACGCACAACTCCTCCAACCTTCGAACACGCTCCAGCACATATTCGGCTCATACTCGAAGAGGAGGGTCCACTGGTGTATGCGGCTGGCGGTGTATCGCCAGGAAAAATTACGAGCGTCGTCGGCGGTTTTAGGGTGTGTGTGTGGATATTCGTTCAGCGACGGGCTTCCTCGCTTCCGAGAGGAGCGCGTCGCATCGGTTTCGAAGCGCGGAAGCGGACACCGGGATATTTGTAGCCGCGGTGGTGTCCACCCACGTGGGACCCCATAGAAACAAATGTCTTCCTTGCTCCAGCCGATTTAATGCGCTGGCCAGACCGTCGCGACAGGTTTCGCCCCTTTGTCCCATTCACTCATTGTTTCATTCGGCGGAGAACGATGCAACTCTGACGAGATGTCTCAAAAGACGTTGGAGTCTTGTAAGAAATAACGAGGACCCACCGCGGAACAACTTCGGGTAAACGAGGCCAATGTAAGCCAATCCGTCACTTGTCAGAGGGTCTAAAGAGAGATTTAGAAAGGCGAGTGGATCTTTCCAGTGGATCCTGGGAAAATATACTGTAGGTTCAAGTTGCTCGCTTAATATGCCAAAGGATCCGGAGAGTCGCACTTCATCATAGATTGCGGACACACGCATCATCGGCGCGTGTCCCGGAGCGTCTCGTAACTCGCTATATATGGGGCTGCATAAAATCATGCTGGTAATAATCGCACGAACCTTCGGACTGGCGGAACCTTATTGGCATAGTGCATGTACCTTCCTTGTCCATACAGGGCGCAAAGGAGTATGTCAGGCGAAGGAGAGGAGTGCGAGAAGGAGAGTGTAATAAGTATTGGCCAGGGCAGCTGGTTGTATAAGGGCGCAGCCCCTCGGCTTTATCGCACCCTGGCTATCGTCCATCCTGGCTGATTTACTCTTGCGCCGAGCTAAGAAGAGCAATGGAATTCACCGGGCGAAATCAGCGTCACGAGGCCGCCAGCCCTGCCGGGGATGAAAAGGGAGAAGAATGAGTACGGCAGGAGTTGGTATGTGGTCCGTGGATGCTGGCGGCAGTGGCCACGCTCGACTCTCCCAAGAAAAGAAGCAAAAGATCATGGACCACAAGAGAGGGAGAGGGAATCGGGGAGAGGACGGGGAACTATCTACCGACTATACAACTCTCGCCCTCGCAAATCACGGCGGTGTATGCATTGAAACGCGAAATGGTGCAGACCGCCCAGCTACCATAACTCCGATTAGTTAAGACGCGCGTTCGCCGATGTAATGCACGCACGTTCCGCTGGCCAACATGTGTTACACCCTATGTCGTCACGTATTTACGAGGCCGAGGGTTTCACTCGCTCTCGCACACTGACTCGACACCGCGCGTACATCAGTACTTTACCATTAATTATTCTCTGTTGCGAATCGAACTGCACAGCCGATACTCACCCCACCAGATTGCTGATTAGACATTCGAGTCTAATGAGAATCTGTTCGCGAGACCTAGTTAAGTTATTGGCTCGATGCCTAGTCTTAAGTAAAACGGTAGACTTTGATGTATTGCATTATGTATGTGTATTTGGTAACAATGCATTTAAGTGTTGGCTCGAGGAAGCTACGAGACAATTTTTAAGGTCTCCCGTGCGGCCCTCTCATCTTCCACGGCTCTTACGCCTCCTGCCGCTGCCGCCGCTTTTAATGTCCCGTAATTGCTTTCCGTTTGTGGCCTGCGGCGAGATGTTTCATACTGCGCTAAACGCAGCCGCCAGTGGTCCATCGGTTAAGAGGTATCAGGGGGCTGGGTCTCTTAAGTAACTCTCCGGTTGGATTTAATACGTTGCTAACAATTAAGTTTTGAAACCTTGCACCTTCGCTTCATTGGTTACAGATCGTTTTTGTCGCAAGGACTTTCATGAGATTAGAGTTGTTTTTCATAAATCTATGTAAAAAGGTACCGTAATAAATCACACGGGTACCATAAGTTCCAGCTGACATTGGAATGCATTTACACGCGTGTTTATCGCCCGGCACTTGTCCTGTTCGGCGATACAGTTCGGCAAACATAATCGTAAAGCATGTTCCCGGCAATATCGATAAGTTGAGCGGCTGGCCGCGTATGGGGGCCCGAATTTTCGCAATCTCCACCGTAAATTCCACAGGTATGGCACGCGCTGTCATCCGCCTCTTGTACCGTGTGTCCCGCCTTATCGAATATTTGGGGAATCCCTCTTATCTGCTTGTTATCCGGGATTCACGGGACACCGGGGCACATAGATAAAAACTCGAGAACAGGATAAAGGACACGGAGTGGATCTTCGAAGTTGGTGCGAGAAAGGAATTCCCGGAGCCTTGGATTATCGAAATGTGGGCTGTGGTAATATACTCGCGAGTGCAACATAGTTCGTTTATAAGGACGCGTTGTCGAATTGTCTCGGACCCGATAAAAAGTTGATATGTGTGTCGTTCGGCCGCGAGCGGAGTTCCTGATAAAACTCGACTCGGAACGCACTCGTCGATGTGTGACCCTCTCCGCACCTTCCTTCTCACTTTTTCCGTCTCTACGGTGTTGTACCGCGACTTTAAATTGGTTTTACAAATTTATCGCCACCAGGCCAGCACTTTCGTCGCGCCTTCCGCGCGCCCGTTAAGCTCTCGATTTCCTAGAAAAACGTAATTTCCTCCGCGCTCGCGCGAACGCACGTCGTTGGCTATTGAGATAGGGAAACCGAGATTTACGATGCGATCGCTGCCCGATACCTTTGTAACTGTAGCCGGGCTTTGCGCCATGGCGTTCGTTGCTTTTAATGGGTGGTCGGGTTTAGCTTACAGAGCGCAATTTAACTCGACGAGACCACCAAGCATTTCTCATTTTCTTATTTAGAGGGCTGGACGCGAGTGTAAACCGGCGCCATGTCGATGATGTACCGCGAGGGCACTTTTTGCGTAATGTCATAATATTATGGGCTTTTAAAGGGCGAGCGGAAAAAAGTGGTGTACAAGGCTTGATGGCCCTTGAGATTGATAAAGTCATTGCTGCGACTGGTTCCACGTCAGATTGATGTCGATCTGGCGTAACATGCGGTTCACGTTGGTCCGAGCGGACGGTGTACGACCTCGAGCCAAATTCGGCGACAGCCGATTTGCCGGTGAAGAAAAAAAGAGGCGGACGATGAGAGAAGGTGCCTCGCACGAACCGAAGGGTACCTGGACTTGGACGACGGTCTGGCTATAGTACGTACGCACACGTATACCGAAAGCTCGAGCCGATCGCGTCGGCGGAGCGTCGGAGGACCGCTTAAAAATGCAGAGGCACATAAATATCGTCCACGCCTAAATCTCGAAGGCCCTCGGGGACGCGTCCGAGCGAAGACTCCTACCAGGTACCGCGCTGGTACCGCCTCTGCTACCGTGCTAAAACATCGCCATTATCGATGCGTCGCGACACATATCGCGATAGCCGGCCGCGGTAGTAATCGAATGACGGTAGATTAAACGCGAGTAACACTCTCGTCTGACCGTTCTCACCCGCTTGTTTTCGTTCCGCTCGACGAGAGAGAGAGAAAGCTGAGAAAAAAGAGTGGAAAAAAGGAAACGTCGGGTGCCGTGGAACGCGGAGACTCTCCACGCCCGGTGCTGGGAATGGAAAAAAGGATAACGTCTGAGGGAATCCGACATAAATATTGTCCACGCCCAAGCTGCGAATTCGCAGCCTTGGCGAGGGACGAGTGCACTCCTTCCACCGGGGCTTCGACGTTCCTCTCTTTCCGCTGGGCTCTCTCTGGCCACTGCCACCGACCACTTGGCCTCGTCCTCGTCCTCCTCGTCGTATCACCTGCATCCTCTGTCCACTGCCTCATGCCACCTCTACCATCACCGTCGATATCTCTACCGCCACCATCGCCGCTTCGCTCACCGCATTCGCCATTGCATGGGAATTAAACCTCCTTCCTAGCCGCCTTCAACTAGCAAGGGAATGGCTTTGCACATCTTCTCTCATGCAAATTAATCCCTGGCAGTCAATGGGACTGTTAAAGGAATTTCATCGGGATCGGAAGGCCGATCTTTCATCGAAGGCTTTTTTAATCTCGTGATGGGACTCTGCTCGAGCACTCGGCGAACATGAATAGCGCAGAAGTCCGACCAAGCAAATATTTGGACACGCTCGGCACGGGCACACTGGTCAGTCTGTTTGACGGTAGCGGGCTCGCAGGAAGGAAGGGTTGCTGAGAAAATAGAGAGAGAGACCTCGATGTCGAGGTGATATTCGCAACCACTAAGAAAGGAGCGAACGAATGAGCGAAAGAGAGAAACAGAATAGCATGCGCGCGCGCCCGCGCGCGGTACGCTTTTGCTGGCATGGTCCCATTGAAAGGCAAAGGTAAATTTACAGCTCGGGTGGGAAGGGTGAAAATTTACTACCTCTCGTCCAGGAGCTCGATGGAGTATCGGAGCGCGCGAGGCGCGGTAAAACTCTGCCGAAAATCGAATAATGACGGCTGCGTCGCGGCAGGAAACGACAGTGCTTCCTTTAACCGAACAAATAACCCTTTGCCGAAGTGGGCGCAGCCCTCTCGTGAAAGCCCGAGGGGGTGGTTTATTCAAATTTTTACTGCCCTATAAATAAAAGCGAGTCGGTGTATTGTGCGATCGTTACTGCTTTGCCGGCGCCGCGATTCTCGCCGATAGCAACCAACCTATCTCCCTCGTACTTCGATCTCCGATCACCAATGGATTCCAGGAGCCCTACAGTACTCGGGGTCGCCGCCGTCTCGTATATTTCACTCGTGGCAGCACCCACACTTGGCTATCCCGGCTCAGTGAACAGTGCACTATCCTGGTGGGACTTTCACTCGGGAAGATTAGGGGAGTGGGTATCTGGCGCTGGCTTTCGTAAGGTGGACATTAGTACGCGCTGAAAGAATCCGGTAAGAACTTGGAATCGGTCGAGTCACATTGCAAGAAGCGGGGGAGAGAGACGCGCTGCTACAAGGCAGCCCGGCCTCATCAGGTAGATTAGGATCGGGCGTATACTGATACACTAGGACGGAGCATCGATTACCTAATTGGGTAAAAGGTGAGCGGGCCCGCGACTACCCGGAGATCACGCGATGTCCCGGCCAGATCTTAACGATCGGTAGAGAGAGGGAGTCGCTAACGAGATAGGCCAGTTCTAGGTAGTGCGACCGTTAACGACGGGCCCCCACAGTCCGAAATATTTTATATCCGAGATAGCTCGCTTGCCGGATCCACCATTAATTTCCAAGGCACCGTCGTTTCGCGCCTAATAAATGTTCCCTTCGAGAAGAGCGCAGTCCAAATCGTCAACAAGCGCGCATCGCACACTCGATTCGATAATTTACTATTTTCGGCGCCGTAAATAAGAGTATCGGGCTTTGCGAGTTTATTGAGCCAGTGGGATTCTACTCGCTCGCCCTCCAACTCTTTTCCACCTTCGGTTCTCCATGGTGAATTGGAATTACTCTAAAATAAAGCAGACTAAAAGCCGAGAACCCACGATCCCCAGCTACTTCTTCTCCCAGGCGCATTGCCATTCTCTTTTTGCGCCGTTACTTTTTCTACGTTGGAATAAAGAATGGCCTGCCACTTCTGTCCGCTCGCGGCGGACACACTTCGGCCCGATAGCATCTTTCTTCGTTCGCGAGCTTGACGATTAGGGTGGCAATAAAAGGAGAGAGGAGGGGGGGGGGGGAAAGGCAGATGTGGATTCGCTGTGCTTCCACTCAGGGAATTTACAGTTCGATCGATCGTAAAATATAATCCGTGAGAGACGCGGCAGACCGATAAGTTTGGGACCATGTTTTCGCCACTCGAGATGTCGGCGAGATATTTAATCGGCGATGTTCGAAGGCTGAGAAACCAATGCTGTTCGACACCTGCAACGCTTCTTTAGTTTGCAGTTTTAGTCTCGCGAAATCTTTTAACTTTTAAAGCGATACGTTTATCTTGAATTTCTCATTTTTAGAAGCTGGATTGTGCAAATATATGTTTAAGGGTAGTGGATGAGGGTGGTTTGAGAGTGATTATCGGTCGAGGCTTGTTTTTCAAGTCAAGTTTTTCTTGATCAGTTATCCAAAGATATCGGGAAATAAGTAATCCTTCTGGTATAAGATACCATGCTCGCACTCTCTCCTGGACCAAGTTGCCACTCAATGATATCCGCGGTCCCCAATGCAGCTTTCTACCGGCGGTAATGCAGCAGGCTCGCTTGCCATCTGCTGTCAGTATCGCAGTTTTTGCATTTATTTAAACTAATATCGTGTCCTCTGATATTTGTTAAATATTTGAAATGACAGATAATATATTTTAATCCAGACATATGTCGCGTGAAATTCATCTAGTATAAAATGAGAGTGGCGGGACAGCTGCCGTATTATTCGGAGGAGTAGATTAGTTCTCCGGTATTGCAGAACGTTGTACGCTCGTAATTTAATTAGTTTATATCGAAAGCTTTAATTAAATAGCAGTGTGCAATTAATGGATGGGCTTCCTATCTTAAAACTTTCGATATTGCATTCTTTCTGCTTAAAACAGTATCTACACTTGCGCTTAAAGTTCTATCAAGAAGTGAAGTAAATATTCCTATCAATTTCCAATCACTATCATTTATTTCAAAATTGTATTAAAGCCATAAAAATGTTCAAAGGTATATCAGGAAACAGGATTTCCGCAACATGCCAGAGTGACTTGGCTCTCGTTACAATTCAGAGTCGTCCGGATGGTTGCTCGGGTTTAATCGAAAGTTGCTCGGCGTCGATCCATCAAGCTTTCACAGTGCAGACGTGCCATTTTGCGGGCTCGCTCGCTCGCTCGCTGGCGCGCGCGCAGGTTGCGGGAGCGGTGTTCTTTAAGGGGACAGCGCAAGCTGTCCACAGAACTAAAGACGAGTAAAATTCGCGTATCTCTCGTGAAGAAAGGGGAAAGAAGAAGAAGAAGGTAGTGGAAAGGATGCGACGACATCGCGTGCGGGATCATCGATCACGTCATGCTGACGTGAACCCCTTCACCTCTCGCCCGAGCGTTCTCTCGCTCATTGTCAGACAATTCCTCAGCACTCCTGTCGGCCTCAGCTTCGGTTCGGCCCTGCTCTGACACACCGCTGAAACGGATGACTCGACCGTGACACCCCCGCCGCGGATTCCTGTGCTCCTGGTTAAAACAAAATTCCTCTCCACTCTCATTCGCCGTGGCCTCGATTCCCACGGCAGCAGCACCGCGCACGAATCAGTAACGGCACGCTGACAGATTGAGAGCTCACAAGACGCGTTCTCTCTTTATGCGCGTCAGCCCTGAAACGATCTACCCTTACTCGTTCTACATCGAACTCGACTGGACCATTTCAACTGACTCCGCAACACTTTTCGTTGCACTGGACAACTTCGGTATAAATATACAGGCGCGTTCGTTGCCGCCGGCTTTTTGTCTTACTAGCTCGATATACGCCGCGCGCCGTCTACGGTCAATAAGCTTTTACTCCTCGTATGGGCCTGACTCTCGCCGTGTCACGAACGCTCTGCTTTCTTCGCCACACTCCCACTGCCTCGAGCTTCGTCCTTTTTCTTCCGCTCGCATCGGCCCTCGCATCGCCGCCCTATCGCTCCTCCACGCCTTCTTCCTACGGCTGAGGAACGCTCGAAAGACGGAGAGTCGCGTGATGGCATCCCCCTAGCTCGGTAAATAAATTACCCCGACCTTATCAGGAGTAATAGGAGCGCGCACGACACAGATTGGTCGGCGCCGGGCACGCGAATTAAAAGTTACTACCAACACAGCACGGCCAACGCTACTACGAGAAACTGGCCTCGCATGGTCCACGTAAATGCATACTTCTTCCCCGCGTATTCCCTTTATGAATGTACTCGCGTCACTCGTATCTTCTTTAAGATACCGAACCAATTTTCCTTTGAATTGGAGAGCCATTCGTATTTCGAGCCAGCTCTAAATTCACATTGGGGTTAATCCTGATATTTCAGGATGCTGTGGTGAAGTTAAAATTGGTTGAGATATGTGCATTAAATTACTGGGGTTTCGGTAATTCTGTAATATCCGGCATAGTTTTGACGAGGAATTCCTGTACGATCGATTTTAGTTTGTGTAACTTTAATAACAGTGATGCTTTTTGAGTTTATTTCTTACTACGTCCATCACCATATTGAATACCAACATACTGGCTGTCATTCTGAAATCTATTTGGCGAGAAGGAAATCGGCATGGTCGTCCTTTCGACCCGTCGCTTCCGATTTCCTTTAGGTGCATTTCACCATTCAGAGTGATACAACAACTTCATTGGCACGTATCTTACGTAGGATAGCTATTCGATCGGATTCACGTAGCACACGCGCGCGTGCCTGCGAAACTTCCTTTACTTTCCCTATCTCATTCTTCGTATCTCTTCCTTTCTCGAACTTTCGGCATCCTTTCGAACTCTCTTTCTCCCACTTCAGTCATTTTTCCAGCCGCTCGCCGTGAAGATCCGGCAAGTTCTCGCCAGCCAAATTTTTTGCTGGGCGGCTTGTTCGCTCGAAAAGCTTTTGCGTTTACTGCGCTTCTCTTTCTCACTCGATGCAGATCGGAAATGAAAAGTACCATGGTCTGTGTGAGTGAGCGTCAGTATCCACCAGCCGTTTACTCCCGACTGATTGGTACGAGTTTATTGCCTCTACTTCGGCTTTATCGGTCTTCCTCGTCTAGTGCGATCAAATCATGACTTATGTCTCCCAAAAAAGTAACTAGCCTCGACTTTAATTATTTCTTAGTGAATTCGTAGATTTCAAAATGTTACATTCTATATTCTTCAATCTGGTATATTGCGATAAAGGAACTCGTGCCTGCGAGAAGTATTAAAGTAGAATGAGTACGGGGTCATGGCAGACGTAATCTCCAGGGGCTACAGAGCGATAGGTCAAAGGGTTGGTATAAGAAATGGACCAGTGGAAAGAATAGCCGAGATTGCTCTCGATATGATGGGTTACGGAGAAACGAGAATAAATGAGCTGACGGTGGAGGAAGGTGGGTTGCGAATGGATTATGGAAATGATGTTAAGAATGTTTTCGACTGCTTCGTTCTCCCTTGGCATTATTGGATGCCAGCCGGGCTATGGGGGAGCAGTTCCCAGACAAATGCGCTACCTGATAGTGGAATACAGCTAACACGAAGCCCCCCTTTTCTGTTACAGGTGAGTCGGTGAAACAATCGTATTTGTCATCCGCGAATTTTTCCAGGACTAATGGAAACTCTTGCGGTAAGACCACTCCTTGATTTACGAGGGTGGAATATGAATGTTCAGGTGGAGGAGGTTTGGCGGTGGTGGCGTTGCCGGGCTGAGTTATTAGCTGAAAAATATGTTTTCGTGGAAACTTCGGATTAAATTGACAAAGGGCCCAAGTTTTCAGCGTTACGAATCGCGCTCTCGCTCTCTTGTTCGCTCTTTCCCTCTAGTTCTTTTTCCAAAGCCGTGATTTATAGATGCGCATTAAAGGATTTTAGGAGACGTTTTGACACACCGATACGAACTTCCATCTTTCACGATCGATGGAATCCAGTACTGTTTTAATACATAACTGTAGTACCCTTCGTGTTATCGATGCTTCGAGCTCTCTATTAGTCTCAATATTCGCCTATTGTCAGAGAGTTCGCTATTACACTGAAATCATTGAACTTAGTTCAACTGTCTATGTAAATGGTATAGTAGCATAGGAAGTGCGCTGTCGACGTCGAGAAGCCGTCGACAGGAAATCCGGCATAGAATGAGCATTGGTGCGCAGTCGATCGCAGGGTAACTGATCCTCTTGAATGCTCCTGCGTGGCGCAGTTCTATTTATCGCTTTAATTCGGAAACTGCCGCGGGCTAAGCCGGGTATTTGCGTCTGAACCGGTCGGAAGGGTCTCCCAGCAAGAAGCACCGATCGAGGGGAGACGAGAGTGAACGCGCAAGGTTACTCACTCACTGAACTTCTTACCCGCGTAATTGATCTTTGACGTCTAATTGCTATTAACCTCGGGCGCTATTATAATAGGATTAGATTGAATTGTAACTTCCTGGCTGTGTGTTGCGCGAGCCTCGCTAATGAAATTTACGCATCAAGTACTCGACGGTAGACCGCGGAACTTAAGTAATTAGACTTTTTTGCATGAAAATTTTCTAGCCCCGCCGCGAGCTTGCGGCTCGACTTTCAAGTGGCTTTTGAGATAATGCCCGGTTTCCACACAATCGAGTATTCGCGGCGAGCGGCTTTAGCAAACTCTTCCTCTCCTTCATTCCTTCCCTTATATACATACATATACCGTTTACCCTCGGGTATAGCTGACTACACCAGGATATTCCAGTGCGAAACTGGCGATTTTAAATTTAGAACACGCGTGTTACTCCTGAAAAAGTGACAATGAGAAATGAACGGTGTCTCTATCTCCGTCCGAGCGAGTTCTCCAATGCTCGGAGGCAACGTCGAGGGCGTCAGAGGGGGCGGAGTAAGGAGTGTCCTGGGGACTCGGTAGAAACTTTTGGTAGGATGCTGGGGTACTAACCCCGCTGTCGGACTAATACCAGGGAAGGGTCTCGTCTAGTTTAACTCGAGCCAACTTAGCCTTAGATTAGACCAACGGACCATGTACTCCTTCACTCACAGTGTCTTCACTGACACGCTGCTCGACATAACCGTACCTTTCCGGTTGCTGCACTCTCGCTACGAATCCCGTGCGTTGCACTACCATCACAGGGCTCGAGGAAAAATTTCACGAGGGCAAAAATTTCGCCCTGTTACCCTTAACAGGTGTCTGTCCGTCGGGCTTGTGAGTCCTGGTTGGCAGGCATTCTTTTTTGCACGACGGCTTGAAAGTCATAGCACGCCGGAAATGTGGGTATGCTTGAGCGAATGGTGCGGCGGCTCACTGTTGTCTGTCATTTTACTGGTGCCTGACGTAAATAGGGGCTTATTGAGCGAGCATCACTGTTGGAAGCCGGGGTGCTTGGGATACTAGGGCGATGCATTTCATTATCGGGAAGTGGGTGTGCTGGGTCAAAGCGGCCCTGTTGCCATTCAAGGCCTGTGGCATAGCTGGTGATATCGACATTAATTTCTATTCGTACACGATGCTGTATTTGTCGACTTTGTAGTCCGACTAAGCCTTGAGGGGCTACATAACGCCCCTTTGTCCAGGCTAGCGAGCGAGCGAGCGAGCGCGCGCGCACGCCACCGTGGATCTGTAGTGGATCGTGCTTTGTGTACTTAAGGAATCGACGCCAAATATAATTACCGGTCTCACCCGTTTGCTCCTGGCAAACACAGCCCTAGTTAATACGGTCAAACACGTCCCGGCACACCCTCTGATCCCCTGTCTCTGTCTCGAGTGTACTGCGTGACGACCATCATCAGCTCGTACCCTTCGCGTTGCGACCCTACCGATTTCTGCGGCTTCCTATTTAATAAGTTCTCCCTTCTCCCTCAATTTATTATCTACCATTAGTTCTTTATCCACGTTTTGTTTGTAGCGTTAGAAGAACTTTAATTAATCAATCTATCAACATCAAATGGATCTATTCAAACGTTTACCTGTGAGATTCTAGAATATAAAAGCTCGTTCGATTTTTACAACGGTTTCAACTTTACAAGCAGTCGACAGGGTAGTAAAAGTATGCGTAACATCTGGCTTTAAAGGCGAGTACAATATTTGCAGGGGACTGGCGAACTCTCCTTCCTGGCGGTGGTCGCATAATTAGCTCCTGGGAGGACAGTGCGAGGGAAAGTCGCATAACTTTATAACGGAATTAAGCCGTAGCAGAGTGCAGACTATCTTTGCGCATATTCACTCACGCGTTCACACAGTTGCTCGCCGTAAAATCACTCGGGTATATTGCAGTGCGCAGGTGAACGCGCTCTGAGAGAGAGAGAAAGAGAAAGACAGAGAGAGAGAGAGAGAAGGAGAGTCGTGCTTCCGCCCGGATACGCTTATTAAATTCCTCGAAGTTTCTTCTCATTTGACACAGTGGCACCCTCGTGTCTTTACGGCCCTGCGGAGCCGTGACACTCTGGCTTTCCTGCGATTCACATTCTCTCCGTTCCTCCTCTCTCTGTACAAGGAGACTGCTTGTAGACTGTTCCTCTCTTCGGCCGCAGAGCTTGCGCGGTACCCTCTTGCTCGCTTGGCTTGGACCAACGAGACGATGCTGCTCTGTGTGCGCTTCCTTCCAGCACGTGCTCAACTTAAGCGCAATTTAATATGGTTTAAGTTCGGCGCGAGGACTCACGGTAAGGAAACAAGTTGCAGCGCCTAATCAAGCCTCGCTTTAGCCGTGAGAACCGCCGCCGTCGTTCCCAGGAGATGTTGCGAACTACTTGTCCAACTAATAATCGCCGAGGATTTCCAAACTAAAACTCGTCGCTCTCCTCGGGAGAAGTGAGGTCGAGAGAGGGAGAGAGAGAGAGAGAGAGAGAAGACGAGCACAGACTATCTGCAGACGCCTTGGGCATGTTCCGCGATAACTGGTGACCCCGGAGAATCCCCTTTCCGGCGAGTTCCCCGAGACATCTGGCAGAGATCTGCTCCATTCACCGAATTTTCGGGGGCTTTTCACCGTTGAACTTCGCCGCAGACTCCCTTCCTCGTGTACGTGCTTCCTCCTCGGCCTAGCTCGTCTGCGTTGCTCGCCTGCACACGAGAACTCTCGACGAATATCGCGCGGGCAAGCTTCAATTGCATTAAATGTCAGTAATTAACGTTTGTTTGACTTTTCGATCGCGTCGCTCTCGGACGTTACACCGCTCGAAAATTCAATCTCCCGAGGACACAGTGGCGTCGCTGGCTTTTCTCTCCTCTCGGCTAGTATCGTACGCGGCACTCTCATTCATCGATGATGCGCACTCCATAAATCTAACTCGATTAAAGTGGTAACCCGATATTGCGATTCAGACGTTAACGAAGTTATCCGGCTGCATTCTCTGTAATCAAGCGCTCGCGAGAGCGCCTGCTGGTCCTGCTGGAGCGGTTTTTGATTAGAGCGTCCGGAGAGGCGCACTCTCGAGCTTTTCTAGATAGCTCGTACTGAACCGAGCCAGCTTTTCGGCGACACTGTCGCCCTTCCAGCCGAGAATTAAGCTTATTCAGTATTATTAAACTCCTCTAGCCTTAAAATATTCACCGCGCGGATTTACGAACTACGGGAAAATCATTGGAGAGTGTCAAGCACACATACTCAGAGAATGTAACTTAATAGTAGGGGAGTGTTTTTTCCGAAGGTGTCAGCTCCGTTCTCGTTCATCAATGTCTCGACAAGTGGAGGGTGGAAGAATTAGATGAGGAAACCCGACAAGTGCCAAGCTAAAAGCATGCACGGACCCTCCTTCCTTGGTAGAAGTGGATTTTCATAGGGACGTATGACTTCCGGCAAATTTAAACGCACTTCATAGCTCCTTTCCCAATAAGGTATCGATTCCAGTAGTGGTGTCTGCTCGGAGCGATGTAATCGCGTTATTCCGGAAGCCATGTCGTCCTGGGGTGCATCTCGATCTTCCTTATTTATCCGTCGATGCAGTTGGGGGTGGGCGCGTCTGAAAGGGCTGCCGGATGGGTGGCAGAATATCCTTAGCATAAGACGTCGAGGGGCTTGGTTGCTCGTCGTGTCTAGGTGAAATACAGCGTGAGAGAGCGAGGGCTGAAGGGCGTGACGGCAGCCCTAAGGCAGCGATGGAATTTGATAGCGAGGCCGAGGACCCAGAAAATAAAGTGGAAAAATTCCATCTGGTCAGACGTATCGGAGCGTCGCTCTTCTCTTCGACGGGAAAGAGGAGGTAGAGAGCGATCTAGCTAGCGGCGAGCGGAAGAAAGGTATGCGGGGACAATTGAGCCACGGCACTCAATACACAGTATCCTCGATTCGCGCCAGAAGGAGATCCCGAATATGAGAGAAGGAGATTCACGAGGATGCTACCGGCGGGCCGATGTTCTCAAGAAATTTATTGCGCTTTCGATGTATGGCCGAGCGTAAAGAATTTATGTACGCGACACGAGATGTCTCTTATTCTTGTATCCGGTGCTCGTAAGACTCTTTATCTTTGTGTATACTATGTGTATGGATAAAATTAACGTCTCACATTTTTATCGCAATATGTCCTCTTTCTCGCCTGACCATTGGTCGTACGGAAAAAGGAGACTCTTGTGAAGCGAACATGGGTATATTAATTTTGTTCCGTGACGTTATTCGTTGGATGGACGGGGAAGGTAGATTAGTATGGCCTATCAAGATGCATGTACTCCGGTGAGCGTACGATAGGTACGAGACCTTTTCCACGTCGGTCCGGATGCCTGGCGAATTTGGACAAATTTCGAGGGTCCTGCTAGACAACCCTCCTGAAATACTCGAGACGTTTTTCTTCCGCTGATCCCATCTTGGTTTCTCGGCCTCTTCGTCGCCTCACACTCTCCATCTCTACCTGTCTGAGTTTCTCCATGTTACAAGTGGCTGACTTCTGTGAGTGTAAAAAGCGCTAAACGCCGAGAGACAGACATACAGCTCTCATCCAGACAGCCTGGTAGAGCGAGAGACTTATCCTCCTCTTCTCAGCACCACTTACGTCGGTCCGTTTGTATGTAGTTGGAGGCCCGCGGCCTTGGTGAAATTAAAAATATTTACTTCCGCGAATGAAACACGGTGCTAAGAACGCGCTCTCATAAGGCCAGACATATCTCGCCGTGCCGCCAGGAACAGGACGAGTAAAAAGTTCTTGCCGGCCGCGTGCCACCAACCAGGAGAGAACAGCGGCGCGCGGAGTAAGTAAAACTGCCGTGGCCGGTTTTCGGACGGTTGTACAGAAGCACGCGCCGTCTGGCCGAGCAAAAGGAAGGCCACTCGCAATAGAGGTAAAATGAGGAAAGACAAGCTTGGCATACCAGACGCCGACCCCACTGAGAATTAATTCGAGATATTGCGTCTGACTGTACACTTTGAGAACGACATCGGTCTCGTCGGTCCAGTTACGCTAAGTGTACCTTAAATGATATAAAAATCTTCCCTGAATCTCTCACTATTCCTGCCAATTCAAGTAAATCCCTACGAGTGGTACGTGGGAATTCCTTAGCTGGGTGGCGTAAGGCGGAACATGTTTCCTATGTTAGTAGAATTCACAGTACGATGTGTGGCACAGAACGACAATGGTCTACACGGCTAAGTAATGGAGTGGTACACGTTGCGTAAGTAGATTACATTGCAATGCAATTGAATGGGTACTCTAAATGGTCGAAGCTCGTAATTAAGAAGGTGATCGATCGATTATCCGTTGGTACTGGTGAGCGGCGGCATCCTTTCTGCTGTTAGGTTGCTCTGGTATTGCTTTCCTCCTTGACCGATGTACCCGTGACGACCTGTAGAGAATCGGAACACGCTTACCCTCTCACTACCCGAGGGATTTTAGTTCCTCCCACATCCCCCCCTTGCAACCCCCACCTTCTCTGGTTTGCTAGCAAACCCACCACCCTCCCCGTAAGTCCGTTATCAGCGAACCCCAGCCTCCGGTGAGGCCAGCGCTCAGCTAACTGCCGATTATTGCTGGCGGCATAACCTTCGATTAAAATCAACCCTCGTTCTATTTAATACTCCCTCTCTCTGTCTCTCTCTCTTGGTATCCTCCTCTTCCCCATGCAATCAATGATTGCACGCGTGGGAGTTCGCCTCTTCCGCTTCAGGGCCGAGTACCGCTTTGTCTCATACCACACTGACCTTTACTACTTAGAACCGATCGCTTCTCGGCCGGATATTACATTGACCCCGACTACTTGGTCCGATATGTCGTCGAGCACGACTACTCCGCCAGATAGGACGCGAACCTCTACTACTACGCCAGCTGTACCGCTGATCTCAACTACTTGGACGACATTGATGTTGACCTCGACTACTTGGAACTGTATCCCACTGATCGTAGGCGATTCATATTTGATAATCGATCATTTATAGTTAAAAGGATATACTGAAAGATGATAGCTTTAGTTTGTACGTTCGCAGAATCTCTCAGTAGGCTTTCCAGTGATCTGTATGCATATATATGAATACTGTTTAACTGGACGTGCTGTTTGTATACGATTCGGCCACGTTTAGGCGGATTAGTTGGCATGCAGAACGCGCGCGCGCTGTATACACGTAGCCGTTTGCGCGGTCATTATCAGAACTTGTGGCCCACTCGGAGTAAGTGTTACTTAACTCGTAACAGCAATTTTAGCTGAAGTAGTCTGGCGACATATCGCTCATGCCCGCCGCCATGTTCCAACTTCCAACCCGGCGAGATTAACAGCCAGCGAGCCGTCTGTCGCGGCTTTATACAGAGCGAGCCGAAACGCGTGCTGAAATATTGAGGCGCTAAGCCCGACGTTTAGCATTTTTCAGGGAAGATTATGCCTCAAGGTGGATTCCGGATTCCACGGACGGGCGCGCTCGCGCGCGCTCTTCTCGAGGATTTCAGAGGAAGGTGATAAATATTAAAATAACAATTTGAATTCCACTTTCGTTCGAGCTCCTTGCCGGGGTCTACCGTGTGGCACGCTCTACTTGGATAAAGCTAGCAGGGAATGGGAACGAGGTTCTTCTTTGATTTGTAGAGTAATCAGTTAGTCCATCAATTTAAACGTATCGCACGGGGTCATTTGTATTTTGTTTGACTGTGTTTGGTAGCTCGCGGTTCACGGTACTTAACTTAGTGGCCCGTTTGGGAATATTGCATCAAAGCTTAGGATTCGCCAATGCCTACACGATTCCGAGCTAGTAAGCATAATGCAAGATGCAGAGGACGGCCTATAACTTTGACATGGATCGAGCAATAATTGATAAGGTGCCAACTCTTCGCAGTACCGTTGGTACGACTATACATAAGGAATAGTAACCAAGTGGGGGGGTCGATGCACCCGTGAAACTGCAGTTCCACTATTCAGAATCGATCGGTTGAATAGCTCCACATTCGACATCACATTCTTACCCTATGGCCCTGTTAGAAAGTCCATACCTTGCATTCTTGTATTCTCCTCGACCCACCGCGATTGCTCTGACTTCCTCTTACTAGCAGATTGTAGTGAGAGTAAGTCCCCTTATTGAAAAAGATAAGTTCTCTCGAGATAATGTTATATCGGAATTCCCATTATTGGTAGTACGTTTGTCGCCGGATGCTCTCTTACTCCAGTCTTCAATGTTTACTCGGCATCGTCGCCACTTTCATCGTCCTCGGCAAATACTCGGCTGCAGGAATTTTTCAGATGACACGCCCGAGGTGTACTGGGCAATACGACTTTCCCTAGCAGTGATTCTCTCCAGACGGCCTTCCAACGAGATCGGGATTCCCGCGCGGTGCTGTAGCTGCCGGAGTGCGCTTTGAAGGGAGTGGTAATCCCAGATTCAGAGAGGAGATTGCCGGGAAAAAGAGGGGAGGAAGGCCGGGGCATTAGTGAGGCGGGCGGTACAAAGTTGACAATTATTTTTGTGTGTCTCGCGCGCTTGGAACCGGGGCGACGGGATCGTCGCTATAAAATACGGCTGCTCGGCCTCGTGAATGTCGGCGGAAATACGGGATGAGAAGCTTTCGCCGGTAGCTAAGGGGTGGGTTTTGTATGTTGGGCGAAGAGAGAGAGAGAGGGAGAGGGAGAGAGAGAGAGGGAGGGCGCGCGCGCCGTTGCGCTTGCGACAAAGGCTAATTGCGAGGCGCGGGCGAACCGCGCATCACAAACGCGAACAAGCCCATATTACGTCAGAACACACAGCCACCCTCTTCCCCCCTCAGTTCCCCTGTACTCTTTATCAGCCTCTCTTACAACAGACTGTCGCCCTCGTCCTCCTGCCGGCTGAATTTCCATTCGCTCCGAGGCTTCAATCGTCCCGCGATTCAAAATTGCAATTTCACCGAGTTCTCGTTCTCCAAGTTATTAAGATTTTATCGATGCATCTGATATTATTCTACTTGTAATACGGCAAGCTTCGGTTATTCGGACTATTCAATGGCTTGGTGGTGTGTCGATGTGGGGGTGAACTTTGACCCGGTGTAACGCCAGGCATAGGTCGAATGACAGTCGGGAGTAGATATTGCTGGGGTGACGTGCCTCAGTCGTGCGTACATCGTTCAGGTGGTCCTCGAGGTCGCAGCGACGCCTCGAACTATGCATACCCGACAGAGAAACCGTTCACCATGGTCTACCATGTGGCCCCATGGTCCAGCTAGCTTCGTGAGTTTAGCTTGGTATGGTACACGCGCAAAGCATCTCTGTACAGTGACGTGCGAGCGGGCAAACCTCCCTAGCCGTAGACCACATCGCATACAATTCCTCCATGCCGCAAGCTCCCTTTCATCCTGATGTTGGGTTTGAACCTTCGAGCAACCCTAACCCATACAAGCTTTCTTTCTCTACTTTTCTCTACCCAGCAATCTTCTTTTCTCTTCGTTCCACTCTCATTCTCTCTCTCCCCCTCTCTCTCTTTCCTCTGTAAACGTGTCCATGCAATACACTCGAGCGAGCCTCTAGCCTGGAGTGGAGTACGCCTCTCTCACCCGGTCCAGCTCCAATGGTGTATATTGCCCGGCGGCCTCCGGACGCACAAAGGCGCTAATTGACAATATCACGAAAATGAAGCGAAGCGGGCTTCAACGACGTTACCGTTAGAAAATTCGTTAACGCGACAAAATTACCGGTTATAGTTGGAGCTAGCTAGGGCGCACGCGCTCTGCTCGCCCGCTGCTTTGGTTACAGATGACACCCACGGTGGATTAATGAACTTAGAGGAATTTCGTAAAAATTTATAGAGGCCCTCGGTAAAGCTGAACATTATTGGTTTAGAGCAGAATTGACATCACTCCGCCTAATGTATCACGCTTGGAATAAAAGTCAACGTGAAACGCGTGCATTGTCGAGCTGTATCGGCACCGGCAACAGTTGCTAGAGCAAAGCCAAGCTCCCTTGAGCTTTCGAGTCGGCCGACAATTATGGATCGGCCAACGTAATTGAATGGATAATTGAAACGATCCTTATCAAGGCTTGGAGTCTTATGGTGCACGGTCACGGCAAACGCGAGCTCGTTCGGCTGTAATTCCACCTCCACCGCTTGTGCCTCCTCTCTCCAAGTGGCAAGTGCCTCTTCCACCTCGGTAAACCAACTAGTAATTAATCGTTTAAATATTGATTTCGACTAAGATCCGCGACGTGGATGGTCCTCGAGGAATCGCTTTCTCGGTGGTCTTGGAAAACTTCATTATCGGAGTACACCCACCGTCTTCGCCGTCGAGAGTCTTCGGCGAGCAGCGATACCTACACTACCTGCTAGCGTATCGAAGGACGAAGCAGATCAGAATCGCGCCTTACTCAGGGAGGATTAGAACGAGTAATAGTAATCTTACTCTCCTCCCCTTCTCCCCCTTCCCACCACCCTCTCACGGGGCATTAATCCGCGGGAATATTGAGTGTACGTTACATCGAAATATCCACCTAAGCCCGGGCACAAAAGGCGTCCCGCCAAGGGCGAAATTGAATTCCTTTTGGAACCGTTATCCCGGCGTGTCCGCTGTGCCACGGCCATCTTGAAATTCCACGATATTCCATAGTATCGCAATATCCCCGAGCAGACGGTGACCCGGACCGGGCGAATGGAGGCGAGGGCTCGCGAATGATGGCTTTTATGCTCGCAGAAATGCAAGGAGAGCACACTCCACAAATTGTGACGCCCTGCATGTCGTCCTCCTCGTCGCTGTCCCCGTCCTAGTCGTCCGGCTGGTGGCACATCTTCATAAGCGCACATGTGCTATCTCGCGTCGACGATGTCCTCCTTGTGCGGATCGCCTGTTATTTATACCAAGCCGTGCATCAAGCGAAAATATCTCGTGCCCCGCGGCCGCCACCAGCCGGATGAACGAAGTGAGGCCGCGCGCCGGCACGCTCAACGGCAAGTTTCCTTCATGGAAATTAGATTATCCGACTCGTAATAGATAGCCTCGCCGAGCAAGTATCTTAATCCCCCCGGCTAATTGGAATCTACTTTCCCCCACGCCCCTCCCCATGCCCCCGCCCCCCCCCCCTTCCCCGCCACCCCTTCTCCTAAGTAATTCGAGTTCAAAATGCAGAGCGTATTTTCCTCGAACTATTTCGAATAGCGCGCTGCCGAATCAATAAAGCTTTAAACTCACCAGTCAGACCGGTGTTATAATAAGATAGGGGATGCATCAGCCTCTCCCCTCTCTACCGTTCAGTCGCTCGAGATCCTGCGTTGGGTGGCGGGTGTGCCGGGGGCGGCCAAGTTATGCAGAAGTTGCGAAATTACAAATTATAGGGAATTTCAGTTGGCCGTATTTGCATTCATTGCCGGTATCCCCCCGAGTGATTATTATTGCTTCGCCATTTATTGGAATTGGCCGACTTTACCCTCGGGGCAATACGCTCTTCCGTGGCTGTCCGTGCCAGTAAAACTTCGATGAGCGTAAGGTGCCGGACGGCCGAGCTTACTTGGCATGCAGACCGGGGATAGTCGCGGTCGGAATTCCGTATGGATTAAGTAACCCTGTGCGCGAAGCTAGACGCTTCCACATAGAAGCCACACATACATACATACAGGTACAAGATACACTTGGCTAGTTGGAAGCGCGTACGCAAGCATTAAAATTGTCTCCTTTTCCTTGCGGCCATTGGGTTACGACCAGTGAAATTCAAGATTCTTCTATCCTCTGAATTTTCCTTCAAGGGAATGCGTGCTAGAGGAATCCTCGTTGGGAAATTGGCCGAGGAACTTAAGTTCCAACAGGTCTCGAATATCCAAGACAATAGTAGCAAAGCTTAGCTCGAGGCTGAGCTGCTTGCTGGGCCGAAATTTCGCATTTCTCCCTGTGGTTGTTCGCCCGGCAAGTTTTTAGCCGGCGAGCCCAAAGCTTCGGGGAAGAAGGAAGCGCGAACAAGACGAGACTGCAACTGGGGTGACAACGCAATTTCGCGGTGAAAACAGGACAGAAATGTATAAAGAGATTCCCCTTCCTAGTACTTGCTCGCGCACCTCTGTTCTTCTCTTAGGGCAACGCTTAAAAATTTGCACTTTTATGCTTCGCCAAGTAAAACTACTTGCGTAAGCTCGATCGACAAACCAAAGAACACGCGTCGAGTCACAGAGATCCTGGCTTATGTTTAGCGAACTGTTGGCAAACAGTGTTCTTTTATAATGAACATTCCTGGCTTCTTTCCGTAACGGTTATACATATTACATTTTCTAGTCGTCGAGTAAATAGCATTTTTATGGTTCTTTCATTCCGAACCCCGTTTCTCCGGGATCCAATCATTTCGAGATACATCATTGGTGGAAAAATGTGGTTAAACGGGCTCTCTGTTGAGGTGGTTATCGAATCCTGAATTTCCTTACCTCGTTGCGGTATACGAAGTAACCCGAATCTTCTGGAATGATGGCTAGATATGCGGTGCTTTTGACCGCAACCCTTTTAGACGCGCATCGCGACTTCAACCCACGCATATTTCGTCTATGCTGACTCATGCATTTTCCTATTTATTCGTGAAACCGCTTCCCTGGGAACGACGATGAGGGGCATCTTGGGTTCGAGCTGGAGTGACATTTGACTTTCGGAAGTTTGGTGCGCCGGTGGTAGGGCGACCTCTCTCTCTGAGAAGATCCTGATAGCGGATGACAAGCAAGCTCACCCGGGCGAAGGTAGTTTTGTTTGAACACCAAGCTGCCTTTCATCACAAGAGTTTAGGCAATAGGAAGCGGTTAGAATTGATATTTCAATTATTGGAAATCCAAATATCCCCTCCATCTATTTCTTTAGATTTATGGACGCAATCTTCTTTTAATATTTAATATTATAATAATAAAGCGATCATAATTATCGATGATACGGATTCGAAAAGGGGTGAAGTTGACTCCGCAGGAACGCCAACGGAGGCTTCGGCATCTTTTCTATTGAGATGCTGATGAAATCTGACGACGCTCGAACTTTCCGATCAGATATGATGTGACCGTCCTCGCCTCCATTAACTATCGGTTATTGTGCTGCCGTGGACTGTAATTCATCGTCGTTCTTCCCTGATTTCAAGTTGCTGGGAAAACCTGCTGACTCTCGCTACTCGCATCTTCTTCTTCTCCCTCTGGCCTAGTGTTTGTTTGCTCCTCCGTGTGCGGTTATCGGCACTAAGCGGTCTTATTTTGGAACGTGCTTATCGCGAAAGGCGCTGCCAGCAGGAGCCACGAATTCACTATAATTAGAGCGAGCGTCATAATGGTAGAAGCGGCCTTTCTATTTGGCTTTTTCATCGTTATGTATTCCAGCAGCCACGGCTGTAGTTTGCGCAGTGGAAAATTATGAACTTTCCACTGACCTTCTGCTTCGTTCATTATCGGCATAGGTAACGAGCAAAATGGTCTTCACGCTACAACCATTACTGCTTCTCCTTCTCTCAACCGAACTCATTCCTCGATAATGATCGTACAAGTCCACAGAATCTATTTCGATGTCAGGTGTGTATCGTAACACTTTCGATATTGACACCGGGAATAGTTGTCGCTTCCACAAAGACGTCTCCCTGACAATTGGGGGTTGTTGGAATAAGGTATAAGTGGGAGCATTTCTTAAACCCGGTGGATCGATTTTCAGGTGCTTTGTCGTTAAAGATCTCCAGGGAGGCTTTCGCCTTTAGGAGTTTCTCAATGAGGCGCCGCACAACGCATTCACTACCATCCGAGAAACAGAGGCTTGAGAGAGTGTGCAGGGGGGGGAGCGCGATCGGCGTTTCGGCAGGCGCTTCTGGCCATTAATTAACATCGCGAGTGGCTGATTAACATATTATCGCAGTAAGACAGGCCATGCTGCAGGCCGGAAAGCCGGCTGGTTCGTAAGCAGAGCTCGACGCGATGGTAGGGTGGCAAGGCAAGAGGATGGGTGGAAGATAGTGGAGAGAGAGTGGGTGTCGGTGAGATTGCGTGGTTCGACGTTGTACATAGAAAGGACGAAGTAGGGGGTTGAATGCCGAGATTCAGCCTTTCAGAAAGGAACAACAATGCCGCGGGGCTTGCGGGCCCGAGCCGGCTGGGTGGCTGAGCGAGACCTCCTGTAGAATCCCTCCAGGCACGTTCGACTATTAACCCCGCTGAGATTCGGAAACGCTCGCCGCTCCAAGAACCACCGTCTCTCTGTCCATTTTCTATCTCTCTCTCTCTACCTGGTCCGCCCCTAGTCAGGTTCTCCCTTTCTTTCTCCACTTCTCAACCCCTTCCTTTCTCATTCAGGATGTCTGAACGAGACGAAGACGACGCCGTGCACTCGGTGTCTTCGTAACAAGAGTGAAGTCGAGGCTCGACCTCGACCAGACGACGTCTCGCTTTTGGACCTATTTCCTTCCCCCTTCCAAAGAGGCCGTAGCAGTTGGCATGATTAAAAGAGAATTGTCACCGGATACTAACGGCCTATTATTGACAGCTGTATATTTCAACCAGTTCATTTGCAAAGGGATTATGCGATCGTCACAGACACTGTGTGTTCCCTGTCTATTTATTCGGAGGTCTTTTACTCCTCGCGATCGGGAAGCCGCCCCTTTCCTCGTGTCTAGTTATCGAAGCCCGTATAGGAATCCCTGTTCATGTAAATTAAATTGCTATCGATCAGAACTCTCGTCGGAAAGTTGACGCTGACAGTTGAGGGTGGCTCCGGAGCTGAATCTCGTATGGGCATGGCGAGCACCCCTCTCGTGATCGAGTTTCAGTTTGCGTTCATTGGTTTTTTTATGAAGGTGAAGCGCAAAAACGCTATTAGCGAGGTGAGACGCGGGGGTTATTGATACGGTTCGTGAATATAGAGTGAGCGGAATATTAAAAATACGTGAATCCAATACCGAGAAAAAATGTTATTAAAAATACGTGAATGCAATCTCGGGTAGAATGACAGGAATTTTATTTGTCAGTCGATATCCGACTATCGCCGATGCATTGCCCTGCCAAAAGCTGCCTAATTCAGTCCGGTGCGTTTTGCACTCCAATTACGTGAGAAGTGGGCGAATTTCTCGGCGTTCATGAGTGGTCGAGAGAATATGAGAGCCTCGGCCGTCATTACATGACGGGTGTCGTTGACACGGGGAGATTCGCACACTCGATTCGCGCAATTCTGCAATCGTTGAAGCCCGCGACGATGCGGATAGTGAATAATTGGACTGCCAGATAAATAAATTATTTAATGGAACTCTAGCGTGCAGCCGAACCGGAAGATCGCACGAACTTGATTCCTGCGGTAGTTTATTAACGATCGTGTGTGTCTCCATCCGGTATATCATTGCATATTCATCTCTCAGTTGACGCGGAGGCTCGCGAAGGCCATGATAAAATCAGTGCGAACCAAAGAAAATCCTTTTCAGTGGCTGCTGGCGCGCGATACTCCAAGCCGGGTTTCTCTTAGCAAATAGCAATTACCGCGGCGATTACCGGCGATCAGTCTCTAATCGCTTCAGCCTTAATTTGTCCGACAACGCGAGCACACTTTTGCACCGGCGCGCGGCGCACTGGTGGAACGAGCACCCTTTCAACAACGGGGTCGATGGGTCAAAAGGGAGTTGATGGAACGAGCAGTTAAGCAAAAACCTCTTCGAACCAGACAGTAGTAGACTCAGAGTAGAGAGAGCACGCCCCGTCGGTTTGCTTTTCTACCGAGCTTCCCTTCGACCGAGCTGGATCCAAGAATATTTCCATAGGAGAACGCCTTGTGGACTCCACGGCCACTACCGTCGATACCTATATTTCATACTTAGCGCATTATGATCCCACTAAGCGTGTATATATACTCAGTCTTCCCTTGCAAGTTCCTCGTGCCTAGATATCGATCGTACTCTACCCCTTGCAACCTTGCAACCGTCCCTATCTAGTAAGGCGTTCTCATTTGCTTTCACAGATGGATTTCAATCCTATGCACCATAAAGTCAACAAATTACTATATCACTTCTCTGATATATCAAAACTATTGAATATCATTTATATCTCAACGACATCCCTTATTTTTCTACATCCTACACTCGATACGACAACTTTACTCCAAGTTGCATTCAACCTATGACACTCGTCACACGTTCCCTCTAATATGAGTTGCGCGGCACACGAGTGGATTATTCCGATCGCATTAGGATATTCCGATACCGTTAATAACTTGAGTCCCGACGTGGATATGAAGCAGTCGGTAGAGTTCCTGCATCGATTGGTTGAAGTGCGCGCTTGGTGCCGAGCACGTCGATACTTCGGAAGTGCGCATTATTTCCAGAGCCAGAGGAGAGAGCGAGTTCCGCCTTTCTCTCATGCTCGTCTCTCCCTCCTCCTTTCCCCCCCCCCCCTTTGAGTAATTAATCCTTCCCGCGTTTCAAGCCCGATACCATGCAAACTCGATTGGTCGGCGAGTCCGTTGTAATGGGTATTGCCGGAGAGAGCGGTAGCTCTCGGCTTTCCACTCAGTTTTCCCAGCGCGCAGTCCAGTGGACCCGAGTCGTATTTCCCACCCCCCTTGGCCCACCAACCCTTCCCTTCAACGCTTCTCACTCTTCGCGCGTGTATACACGGAGTTCGCCTAAGTTTGAATTTACCGTACGCTTACCGAGATGACGGCGCACCTGGTGGCAGCTTGAATGAGGGAGACGTATGATCGAGAATGCGATGGGGATGTATACTCGAAGGGAGGACATGGTAGCGAGAGAAAGGGATAAATTTGAAGAGGGAGCGAGGGAGAGAGAGAGACGGTATGTCGGGCTGCCACAGAGGTTGCTGTATGTAGGCTAGTCGGTAAGGGCAAACCCCGAACAATTTGCCGTAATAATCCGATAACTGATAATATTGGCAATTTGGCCGTGGCTAAACGGATCCCGCGGCGATGCGCCGCTTGCGTTATCTGGATTATTGCTATTGTTCATAGTCCTCCGGTCTCTCGCACGTGCCAATTGCGCCGGGGCTAACTGTCACTCATCGACACCTTTCTGTTTTGCTCACCTGCGCCCCCCACCCACCTCCACCTCCGCGCCCCTCTTAAACTCTTGGCCACGCGAGCCGCATTCGAATGAAGCTCGAGAGAATGTGGAACTCGATCGTTTTCCCGCTCGTTTGCCCGACAGCGTACTACGCTGCCTATCACTCGCTCGGATTAATCACTGTCGGAGTGCGCACTTGGAAGTGCTGCCGAGAGGAAGCAATTCGAGCGAGGAAGGATCCACATTATGCAGGCCCGAAACAAGCGCATGGCCTCGAGAAGCTGTAATACGAGCAACGAGCCGAATATAGACGCACCGACGCCCGCTGGAATCCCGAATCTCGAGAGAGAGAGAGAGATAGGTGTGTGCGCCGCTAGGAGAAACGTGCCTGCCGAAGTTCGCGGCAAGTGGTTTGCGGGAGGTGATTGATTTCCCACATCGAATCGCCGCCGCCTTCGACCTTCCGGCACCACCGCGGTGAACGCGAGGGAAATCCACCCTGAAGCGAACTCCCGAGTAAAGACAGGCAGAACGAAACCGATCTCGCACGAATTACACAGAGAAAATCAGTGACTCGAAGAAGAACAACGCATTGATTGATTTTCTTCACTTGACACTAATTAATTGTACTCATGCAACTCGTATATCATTAACTACTATTCACTCTGGGTTTCCATTAAATCGTATAGAAATCTGAAAGTCAGTGATACTTGAGACTAGCATTAACTCGGTTGGAGGTCGACGTTCTCGCGGCGGATTATCGAAGTACTGACTTCCGATTGGTAGGTTCGGTGGCGTCTTGGAATTCTGAGAAGGTAGACGGGAAGAAGGAGTGTAGAGTATCGGCACATGAATTTTCCAGCGTCCAGGAGAATCGGGGAGCGGCGCGGTGTATCGCGATAGCAGCGAGTGTGTCAGGTGGAAAAGTATAAGAGAGCAGGAAGGCCCTCATCGGCTGGCACACCGGCACCTGGCGCAGGCGCCGCGTCCTCCACCCTCCTAAGCGCGGCGCGGTGCCCTCTCACCCCCGAGGCGCCCCTTGCTCTCTCTTCATGGGGGTAGCGGCGACAGAGAAGGCAGGTTCGCGCGACGAGGACGAGTCGAGGCGAGTTGAGCCGAGTTTCGGGTTTGGGGTCGGCCGACAGTCGAACCGTGCTTCAGTCGGCCGGCGAACTCGCGTGCCGAGCCTTCGTTCCGGGCTCCTTTCTCATCTCGCGTTCTTGTCATCGTCATCATCATCATCGTGCCTCGTTATCATATCCAAGGGTGAGCCTCGCCTTGCCTAGCTTCACCTCGCTTCGGCCCTCCAACTCCCTACTGGCTTGTTTACCCTTGCAAGGAAGACTGCCGGTGTGTGACTGTCGTTCGCCGGCGTGCATCGTGCATCAACACGCAACCCGCACTGTGCATACCTAATTATTCGAGTAGGGAGCCGAGCAAGATCTGGAGGATGCTTATCGCGCGGCTCCTGCGGATGCGAGGTACAAGAGTCGAGCGGCAGTGGCGTCAGGGCTAATTGGAGAAGGGGCGTGTGTGTGGATGACTGGAGTCAGTGGCCGAGACGGCGTGCAGACGAGCGCGCGCGACATGAGACGCCGGCGTTCCTCCGGCTCCAGCAGCGGGAACTTTGTGCTGCGAGACTAAACTCGGATGAGACTTACCCCAGTGATTGAGTGAATGGAGTGGAAGCCGGCTGTGTGGATGATGTGTGGTGCGTAGCGCCGGTGAGAGTAGCCCTCGAAATCGTTACGGACTCACCTTGGTTGGTGGTGCGCGGAACTCTAGGATCGCCGGGGAACTTGGTCGCCGCTGACACTTCGTCGAGATCGAGTAAGTTTCGCTCATTAATAATCAAGGGGAGAGCAAGTGGCAGCGTGTCCAGCTGCTAGGGGCCGTCGAACTTTTTTACGCCCTGAGAGATCGTTCGAGCAACGATCCATTAAAGTCCATTAGGATTGTGATCATCGACTAGCGGTTGCGACTTTGCCAGCAACTTGCAAGCGTTTTTTTTCTTCCACATCACCCTGCCTCACGAAACATATCTCTGACATATCCGCCAAGCTAATATCGTTTTTTACAAGCGGCCAGACATATCAGTGGCGTGGACAAAAAAATCGAAGCGGAGCCTGCGGAGTTTCACCAGGCAGGTGGGCTCGAGTGGTCGATAGTGAGCGTGCGATAGGTATCGGTCCGGCAGGCCTGCATCGTTTCGTCGTCAAGAAAAATTGCACTCGATCCCGATCGCTCCTTCAAGGCAACTCCCGTGCTATCGAAAGCTTCCGAGTCCGAAGGCTTGCGTGACGCGAAGAAAGAAAAGGAGAAAAAGAGAGCACTCGCACTTTCGTGACGGATATTTCAGTTTGCTGGAAAAACGGGGCTGCCCCTTTCCTCGAGTTACGCTACTCGCAGACTAGCTTTTTAATGAAAGGACTGATAGAGTGTGTCTCGTGTTCCACCGCACGGCTTTTTCATGTTCGAGGGGCGAAAGTTAGAAACAGGCATGAGAGAGAAGATTATGGAAGAGGGTGGACGGGGGTTAATTAAAGTCAATTGGAATCCAGCTACGAAAGCAGTATCTAGGTAAATATTTGCTGTAGACACACCACCTTAAACTCGCACTTTCTGCAGTCACGTTTTTATACAGACTTTAATGTCTGGCTTTTCACGGAGAGATTCCTTGGGGACACCAAGGGATTCTGTAAACGGAACTTGCAGAGTGCGTTGCGATCAAATTTCCAGATGAGGATTCATCTTTCGGTAGAAGCTAGAAAGGGGATACTACGCTGGACGGAGTATCGTAAAAAATACCCTCCCAAGAGTTTTACGCGCCGGGCTACTTCGGTAAAGGGGTAGTAAAGGGGATAAGACTAAGACACACCGGTGTCGAAGACCCCTCCCCCCACTTTCCTGGCAGCCGTTCTTCTCTCTCGTCTACAAAATTTTCAGCCGTACACTTTTACAGCTGGCGCGAGCGTTTCGCTTTTCGCGAAATTGGATTTTCGACCTGCAGACTTCCACGGCACTTCCGTTTCATTGCGCGCCACTGGCGCTCCAGTATCGCTGAGATCCCGAGCGGCTATCTTGGACTATGAATGCCGATCCTGTTGATTTGCATTTGGCGCAGCCTTGATCCACATTCCTAGATTAGAGTTTCCAAAGTAGTCCGGCTTATTGGTGTCCAGAGAAAATAGGATTTTGCGTGTGTGCTCGTCGACTGTGCTCTAGATACGATAGTCTCTCTGCCTTACGTCTTACTTGTCTCGCTGAATTAGAATCACAGGAAGTCACGTGAGCGGAAGCTCCTTGCAGGAGTAACTGATCCCTTGGGCATCGTAATTCCTATTCTTAAGTTTACGTTCACCACAGGTATTACGTCCCGTCAGCCTTGTTTCCTGTGCTCACCCGTCAAGCTCGGCTAGAACACTGGGACTTTCACGAGACACCGCTTGGCTCAACCATGTAAATGGATTTATGCCCATCCTTTGTTTTTCCACTCCAATTAATTACGTGATCGTCCGCGATTTGATGCATCCACTTCTGGTTGGTGCACGTAAATACAGCCAACGATTCGACGTGTCGTTAAAACGATCTAACGAGATATTTTATGGTCACCCGATTGACTGACGAGGGAAACATGCGGCTGCCCGGTCACGTGATGTGCAACAGACGTGATCGGGATTTTATGATCACCGTTGATAACTAACAAACTTTTTTCTCCTGCTCTTTGCTAGCGTGAAAAGTGGAGAGTGGTTTCTACTCGATCATGCGAATCGAGACCAATATCGGTGACTGCTGAAATTTATTCCGTCGAGATTTGGGCGTATAAAGAGTTCATAATTTAACGAGCGGGCGACCAAGTAGCTGGCCGATCGATGATGTTCTCTCGAGTTCCTCGTGAGCTCGTCTCCCTTTTCCGTGCGAGATTCGTCGCTCACTTAGACTCTTAATCGAACTCGGTTGTTGCATTTGACATCGAAGCGGTGAAGGAGAGACAGCGGTAGCGTCGAACGGAATGGACTTTCGCGAGAGAATATCTGCGTTCGGCGTGTTGTGTTTTCAAGAGCGAATTACTAGCGACGCCTCAATCGAATTGTGTTTGTAGCTATTGCGATCAATAGTACTCGCGTGTGTCGAATTTTCCACTGGCAGCCAACTTCGCGATCTCTCTAATCTCCCATCCTACACCCAGCAGCCCACTACTACCGCTCTCTTAATCGTTTGGAGAAGTTTATCCACTAGTATCGAGATCGCTGGTTAAGTCGGCGCGCGGCCTTGTGGGAGGAAATCGATCGACTGTAACGATAGTACAGAAGATAAAGTCCTGATTGGACGACGTCGAAGAAAGCAGATGCTAGTGAAAGGGAGAGAAAGGGAGAACAATAATGAGCCGCATCTGCGTTTACCGGTCGCATCGCATTATTCCGATTATACCAGTCTTTGTCTAGTCTTTGATATCTTCACGATGCCAGCAGCGACAGCTATGTCGTCGAGAGTTCATCGCTTTCGTCCTTGCAGTATTCGCCACGAATCAACGGGACTCCGCTAATTTCCTAATTGAACGACAATACGACGATGCAAGCTGCCTCCTCCTGCTGCCGCTGCCGCTGCTGCTGCTGCTGCTGCTGGTGGTGGCTGCCTTTGCTAGTAATCGAGTCTGCAATTTCCTCTAATGGCGCCCGCTCGCTTCGTCGTTCTCTCGTACGAGGAGCTGGCCCCATTAAATTATTGAATTCTGCTTGAGCGCCAGAGACTTCATGTCAATGAAATTAATTCCGGAGGAGAGTACTACCAACGTTCTTGGACGTCCGACGGAATTTGTCGCGGCGCTTTGCTGCTGGGTAACACGTCTGTTATTCCGATCGCTTTCTCCTCACATACATGGTATGTATGAGTGCGAAGCACTCAATGAAAATAGAGAGCGGGAAGCGCAGCGCCTCTTGACCGATTCACCCTATAGTGTTTCTCTGGCAAAGGAGGAGCTTTCGCCAGCGAGAGCTTATTATTTCTCGTTAACGAGAAAATTAGCCGTGCCTGCTGCGTTATCGTCCTCGTCCATTTGTGCCGGTACCCGCGGGACACTGGAATAAGCGATGCTTCAATTATGCACGCGTTCCTAGACAACGCTGGAGAGTCCAGAGTTCCAGTAGGGTGGACAAAGAGGAGAGGAGAGGAGAGGAGAGAGCGGCAAGCGGAATGGATCCACTTGGAGCGAGGCAGGCCCACTAGTAATATCAACGAGTTGCAAGGCTCCCAGAGTTTCTTTGTCCGATAGATAATTAATTACGTCGTCGCATTTGCTCGACCGCAAAAGTTTCGTCCGTGACCTCTCTCTGTCTACTACGGCCTCTGCCTCTGTCTCTCTTTCTCTTTCTAATAGCGCCGAGACGGTGCTGCTCTTTCACCTTATACTTGGCAATCAACTAGATCGATGTCTTTCCCAAAGTAAAGGTACGTAGTTGCGGAGGGAAGGGGAGGAGACGGTGCGGCTACAGACGACTGGCATCAGTAATTTTTCCGACGTCAAAGTAAACTGTGCGCCACGGCGATCCTTTGCCGACGGCTTTCAGAAGCGTCTGACAGTCGCTAGTGCGATGCAAATTTCACCGGGGAATCACTTGATAAATCGTAGCTATTTCCTTTAGCGAATACCGCATACCGATGTTTACAGCGCCGGCAGCGGTCATTAAATCGTGATAAAAGTTATTGCTGTTTACGGGACATACATCATCAGTAATCTTTGATCGGTCGGCAGCTTTCAATTAATCGTTGGCTCGGTGATGCAGTGCGGTTTAAACTTTCAGTGGAGCACCACTTCTGGCAGCGGCGCCCTGATTATTATTTGCACAGTGGGCAAATTAAAAATGGCAGTGGTACAGAAGAGTAAAAATGAACTGGTTTCATGGGCTAGTTATATCTGGATGCATTAGTAAATAATTAACTAATCAATTTCTCCGTCCGCGAATTTATCCAATTTCACAACAGTACATCCCACCGGAAAGAATCGTTGCTGCGGAAAGGTATTATTAATATCTTACATTATCGCTGTCAGTTCCATTTGTATTTCCATTTTATTTCGGATATACCCAATTAGTTCCTTCAAAGGCGCCTTCTGACTGTTCCACGTTTTCAGAAGTTCTGCTTCAACATAGAATAGTTTAATCCTCGATGCTCGCGTACGTGCATCCCTGCTGAAGCATCCCGATGAGATAAAAAGTTCTCATCAACGAGCGTCCGTAATAAAATCCCTGTTCACTTTATTGTATCTTTGTTCAGCGCATGGCTGTCGGGCCTTTTATTCCGGCGCAGCAGGCGCAACGGTGTCCGTAGATGATTGTCGGGCACAATAACAAAAGATTTAATCTGCTCGGGAAGTCATTCTTCGCAACGGAACACGCGGCAAGCACAATGGTCAGTTAAAGTCCCGCGGGGATTTTCTGCTGTGCATTTCATTTCCCCTTAGTAGGGGGGCAGGAGGGTTTCGGGGAGGTGGCGAGGAGTTTGAGGAGGGTTGCGATACTGGCGCCAGGGAGGTGTGGAACTCCGGAAAATTCTCAAGCCTGGCATAAAGCGTCTCTCTTTAGGACTGTGATTAAATTTCACTACGGAATCACTGGGGTGCGAGCTCGAGAAAATATTATCCCTCGGCTATGTATGCAGCGCGTGATCCGAAGAGTGGCTATATTCCTGTTTGCGGAAGCTGAAATCGAGTGGGGAAAGAGAGGAAAGAAAGTGTCGTGATAAGGTAGAGATACAGTGGTTCGACTCAGGTTGGCAAGGGAAGAGAACCGGGTGGCAATTAGGAGTAGAACTCCAGAACAGTTGGTTGGGCGGTCCCGAACGAAAGAGAGAAAGGGAAGCTGGAGTGAAACATTCCGACTTCGAGGATGAGAGTCTCGCCACCCCATCCGTACATAATTATAAGTTGTTTAATTTCGAAGGACGTACTTATTCTGTGAGTCTGTTACTGAAGAGTGTCCTTTGCTGAGCATACTTTTATCCTACACTTCCACCATCCAGGTAATACCAAAGGATTCAGAAGATTATTTCTACCTTTAATTTCACTCGGCAGAAGTGCTATCGATAATTATTCGACACACGAATTTTCTAATTAGAGTCCTCTCTCAGCGTATAAGGGTGGTTCACCCATTTCTACTTAAATATTTGTCGGAGTAATCCCGCGCCGTTTCGTTTACGGGGCTAAAGTTTCTGGCAGGTTGTCCTGCCGGAACTAGTGGGGGGGCCAAGAAAGAGAAACAGCGGTAGGTAGTTATCTAACGGTACTTGTTAGCAACGGCTCGTAAGTTCGGACCCTTATTCAACAGCGTAATTGGACTAGGCGAATCTACCGGGCGAGGCGGGTAGTAGTAGTTTGCTTCGCGATTTAAGGAGAGGATGGCACAAGGTTGACATTGCACTTGGAGCAAAAAATCTCTTTCATTCAATCCTCCGGTTTCCCGCTCGCTCTTAATTGCCAGCGATAAAGCGAGCCGTTCATCGGGACGGTGGTGGGCCGAAAATTTTGCTCCGCTCACCGTTTCCATGCTAAAGAGGATTAACGGGGGTGCGGGGTGCATTGTCGCGATGTATTAAATAGCTTGGCGTTTCAACGGGCTCGCACCGGTGTTCTGTCAATCAGAGCCCGATTTGTCCCGGTGTTTTGAGAGGAGCGTGCCTGGCTCGAATGAATATTGTCATCTCCATTAATCATGGGTTATCCGGCGAATTTGATTTCGTTTCAACGTGCTGTTCTCGCCATTCTTCGGATGACAGCGAACATTTACGCTTGGTGAGCCGGTGTCTCTGAATTTGTAGGATATCTATCTGATCGAAATCCACAACTTTATCCCACGCAAAAGCACCCGAAAGCTCTGCCCGAGTGAAAAGAAAGCGAGGGGGAAAGAATGCTCGTCGAGCTTTTTCTACGGTCTATCCATCGCGAGAGTTTCCTTTTTTCCCCACAAATATCAGGAAGCCGTTTTCTCACCATTAGTGGTTAAACAGAAGTGCGCCGAAGTTTGGTAGGAAATCTCTCGTTAAAAGTTTATTACTCATTACTTCTCGCGGCGGGTGGAGTTAGTTTTTGCGCCGACCGTCGACTAGAATTGCCAATAATGATTTGTTGGGACCGGCGACACCGCCTTTGGGGAGACCTCTCTAAAATGCCGTGATTATGTCCTCGTTAAAAGTTTCCCTCGAGGCGGTTCATTCCCACTTGCACCATGGAACGCCACTCCAAGCAAGATATAGATGCTCATCATAAAGATAGCCGTATTACTTTTACGGTTTTGTTACTCCACTTCCCCTTGGATTCAGAATCCCACTAGAATCACCTCATTCGTCTTGCGGTCTCGTAAAGAGCTCGGCTAAAAAGAGCGCAACGAAACTGATGCACTGCGGATGTATTAAGATGGCGAAGCCCACGGCATTAAGGATTCAATTAAGGGTCAGGTAATACCAACCAACAGTGTCTTTTTGGTGTTTGTGAGAGTCAGACACCACTTATACACGAATCTTCTCCGCAAAGAAGCGGAGCATTCGTCGCAGAAAAACGTCGGCAACAAAAGGGGTCATCTGAAAGCTCGACAAAGTTTCATTTAAAAAGCTAATTAACTTATCCAATTACTGTCCGCCGCATTCTGGCATGCTAGTGGTTACGGAAAAAAGGGTGGAAAGTTCGGTCACCGTTGCATCCGACTACCGTTGGAATGTCCTGAGACATCTGTATTCTGCTTTTCGACAAAGACCGATTAGTTCGTGTGTATGTGTGTAAGAGAAGGAGAAAGCTAGATGGTAAGATGTATTGGTGAAGTACAAGATGAAGCAGGTAGAGCCTAGAAATGGTTTAAAAGAAGGAGCCGGGTATTACGGGAAGAAAGAGTGGAGGAATCAATTTAGTCGCGACTGGCCGATCTTTTATGAGAAAGCGGGTTGGATTACTCTTCGTAAGAAATACAAATTGTCTCGGATAAAACCCTGCATTCCTACTGATCCCCATAACTGATGACTACTCTCACGAATTTAGTTGCGCTATAATCTATGTATAGCAGAGGCTATGCGTGCCGGTGCACGCGAGTCCGATTCCACTTGCTCGCAAAGTAATCCGCTCAGTGATGCGAGAGGCCAGAATTCGGACGATCGGAGGTTCGCGATAGAGAGATATGCGACAACGAACTTCCATGCCAGTGGTAGGCATAACGAGACGAAAATATTCGGACGCTCGTTGAATCCGGGCGCGTTCGGGGATTAAGCCCGGGACCCCACGTTCTTCGAGCGTCGAAATAGAATTTGATCGATTCTAACTAATCCTGTTATTGAATGCGCCGATACACACGCTATCGCGGTACTCGCTGTGCCTGCCTGGCGTCCTATCGTTGGGCAGGTGAATTTTTTTTCTAATACTAGAATGCAACACGCCCGCATACACACACGCTGGACAAATAATGCCGCGCTGCGCGCCGGCCAGCTCGCACGTAAACCAGCGCGCCGATGGGATTTGCGGGCTATGTATCCGCACGTGAGAAAATATCGTGTTTGCGATACCTGATCAAACAGACGAGTACATATTTACCGTATAGTCCAGCAATCCGGTGCACCCCTTCTTTCTAGGACCGGCGAGCGCATGCCACTGACATGTAAATGCCTGCCGTGCGCTCGGAACGTGTCCCGAATGACAGGCGAGTTACTGCACTGCATCCAGAAGAATCCAACCCTTCCTTGTGTTTCGGTAATAGTAGCTGAAACATTGAAAAACATAATAGAACCGAACACCTTTGATATTTATGCCAATCCATACGGACGGCTTTGATGGCGATAAGTAGTATAGGTGGATTCGCGCCAGCCTGCCATTAACCTTTCGATGTGAGGAATTTGGCATTGTGACCTGACATTCCGGCACATCGTAGTCTCCGATATTTTGCGAGCTAGTTTACGGTGGAGAGTGTGCCTGAGCGGAAGCGTATTCCCGTTTTAAAGATCGATATACATTGCAGAGATGCCCTTATCCCCCCTGGGCAAGGTATCGAAAAATGCGAGGAAAGCCTCTCTTCCTTTCCATAATGCACTATTTTCCGGCTATCATATGGAATGTTCAACTCGACGCTGCACGCCTCTTGGCCATGGCTTCCAGTAACTCTCTTATTCTCTATGTTTCATCTCTCTACTGCTACCGCTAACCAGCTTATCTCGCGTTACCTTCGCTCTCGGCTCGCTCCTTTTCGGGTTTTCGCTCTCGGAGCGCTAGGTGGCCTGGTACGTTTCGTGCAAATTAAGACGGGCAAAGGACGTCTTTGACGCATTAAGCAGCCTCAGCAGTACCGGGCGTACTGGCGGGAGAACGAGAAAGATAGATAGAGGGAGAGAGAGAGAGAGTGGCGTCCAAAGTAACCCGTTTCCTTTGATCGTTTTAATTTAAGTTTCGCTGCCCTCGAAAAATTCCTTTCGCCGAGCGTATGTAGCAACTAGCGCATCGCCGCGGGCGCTAATGCAGGATCGCCTCAAATTACCAAAAGATCGCAGCATAATTCACCGGTGTCACCGCAAAGTACCTCTCTACAGCCTACGATCTCTTTATGAAGCGCATGGACCAATACATTTGCATGAATTATCTGAACCGCTCGCGAAATAGGTCCACCTAACTTCCTCTTTCTACTCCTTCTTTTCCTTCTCCTTGGCTATTCTCTCTCTTACTATTGACGTACTCGAGCAAGCGTTAAAGCGCCGTTAATGAACTGGCCGCACTTTCTAACTTCCATACTTAGCCGCCAAGTCTTGTAATTATAGTATGTTCCTGGAGTAATTCGGTGTGCCCCGTACTCTCCGGCACAGCGGGTCCAACGATCTTTAAGGAGAGAACGTAGAATTTAACTTGCCGCTAATACGAGCATTCTAGTACAAGCTCGACTCTCTGGCGAGTGCTCGGAAGGGGTCTTGCCACTTTGCTGTATTCCAGCTGGACTCGGTTCATAGGTAATTGGCAAGTTGAAAATAGTCTGCTTGTAAAGGGTATTGTCGGGAAAGAGAGCGTCGGTCAGTCGGGAGAGGCTGTTACGTGGCGTCAAACGACAGGAGCCAAGGAGAAGAGAGCTCCTGCCGTCTCTCGTCTCCTGCTGGAACCAATCTTACTTCCTCTCGGAAAGTAGGGGTTGGTGCTGCTTGAAGGAAAGCTCGGGGACGACAGGTTGCAAGGAGTAGCGGGAAAGAGAGAAGAAAGAGATTACCTCGCGTAAAATCGAGCTGGACGACTTCTCGTCGTTTCACGAAACGCACTCTTCTCCTCTCTTATACCCTCTTCTCTATCTCTCCTTCTCCGAGGGAGTTCTCGTCGGCTCGAGAACTTCCTTCCTCTTCTTTTCATCGCCGATAATTCCTCTCGGTGTAAGCCAGTGTTCCTGACGGACAAAGGAACCAGCCCTGTTGCGGATTTTCACCCGTGGCAGCTAGGCTGACGGGGCTAACACGACGGCCAACCACAGATACTACAACCTGCCGACCGAAAGCTCTCTCTCTTCATACTTTAGAGGAAGAGAGAGAGAGAGAGAGAGAGAGAGAGAGAGAGAGAGAGAGAGAAGAGGAGAGGAAAACGGGGCAGAAGGGAGGGCGGGTTCGGCTTTGCGCGACAACTTGGCCGAGTTTGATAGCGCGCTCGCGCTTAATTGGAAATTGTTATCAAGGAGAAAGAGGGTGAGCGAGAGAGAGAGACGAAGTGCGCAAGAGGCTCGTTGGAAGGAGAAGGAGAGAGACTCGGCTGCGCCCCTCGATTATTCCGGCGTTAATAAGACTCAGGCGGCAGAGAGCCAGCAGACTCTTCGTTAGCCTTATCTCATAGCACACCGTACGCTCGCGAGCGCGCGCGCGCGCCCCACTATTTCAAGTTCTGCAACTATTCATAAGCGCTGGCTTAAATAGTTTCCGCATCCGGGGCTGCGTGCAGACCTACCTTCTCTTCCTCTCCTTCCTGAGGCCAGCAGACCTGCTAGATTCTGCCTGGCTAGTATTTTTCCTCTCAAGAGAGTGTTCGAGGTTGGCTAGGCGTCCCTTGTTCTCTGGTAGTTCTCGAGTGAAAAAGCAAGGACAAACTTTGAGAGGACCAGCAAGGGAACTCGCAGTCTGATAGTAAACGAAATTAAAGGACCCGCGAGGGGGTGGTAAATCAATTTCATAGTAGCGCGTAGATTCCACCTGAAGTATTTCTACGTCACTGACTGTGAGAATGCTTGGTAGAAGGTAATGGCGAGAGACAAACCCGAGACCTGCGTCGGGACGTCTATCTAGCGTCCCTAAACCTACGTCAGACAGTCAGACACACGGCGTCTAACTACAGATCGTCGACGACGAATTCTTTGCAGGTGCACCTTTTCACCTAAATCTCATAGACACTTAAGTGTTCGTACGTAGATACGCGCAAGTACGAAATGGTGAGGTAGAACGTACTAGTTCCTGGCTGAAGGGAACGAAGTCAATCTCCGTACACGGCACACAGTCGCCACCCTTAAAAATGTTCGCCCGGCCGGAACTGATTGCAACGGAATAATGGCGGAAACTCGGTAACTGTGCACAGCATCGTCGCCCGATCTGCCAGTTGTCATGACGAATTGAACATGCCTTCCCCATTCAGCCGCATCATCTCTAAAGAATTCGGTTATTCCAGTGATGCTAGGAATAGCGCACGTGAAATGTATTATACCGTAGGAAATGCAGCTATTAGAAATCCGATCTCCAATTTGAAGCGCATGGACAATTCGCGCTTGTCGTCTAGAATGTCCTCTGTGAAAATAGAAAATCCCAATTCATCCCCTGTGGACCACGTGTCTGATATGGTTTGTTGATTAAGCACTTAGGTAATGCGAGCACCGAGCATTCTTCTATGATCTCGTTCGCTCGCTACGGTCGTTCTTGTGGTTAGTTGACTTCAAGCGTAAGAGAAAAGATCGTAAAATCTTTGAAACTCATTTCATCCGAGAAAGCACCATCCTTCCGTGGCTGCTGCGCTGTTGGTTCTTACGATTTATCGTGTGGCATCGAGTATCTCGCTTGGATAGTACCAACTAAGAAAGTGGTCTTGGCTAATTGTATGAGCTGTTTCATGCGAACTCAGCAGCCTCCGTTCGTATTTCCCTCAAGCTAACTAGTTACCTTAGCGTGTTCCGCACACCATACTCCCTTCCATGTGCCCCCGGCTCGTCAGCTAGTGGCGTGCACATTTCACAAGGATACAAGTGTCCCACCCTTAATTCAACCCTGTTGGCCCGAGGCTCGAAGGAATATTTTCGTACTTCGAGAAGGTATAGAACTCTTAAGAATACAGATCGATATTCCGCTTTGAAAGCGCCGTCAATAGTATCACCCGTTCGTCGTTCCTTGGCGTACTTCATTGGATTACTCGTAGACTCCATAGCCCCAGGCTGCCATTATACGAGAGCCTTTATTAAGTCGTCGAGTTCGAAGAACATACACTAGCTGTCCGTCACACAGACAGCCAGTCAACGTTGATCGTCATCGTGGATTATCATAAGTAAGTAATGACCGCGGCTAGAGTGCTTGTTATATACGTGTTTTACGCCGAAGTACAAGCATCGTAAAAGCTCAAGCATTCAATCACACCTTTCCGGATTTTTTATATTTTCACTTAACGAGATACCAACTGAAATGAGACGTATGCCGGGCACGGATCGTTCGGTTGAATCATTTGATTGAGTTATGTTCGGTGGTGAGTCAGTGTTGCGGGAATGGTTCGTGCATCGGATGGATCTGCGAGCCTTCTCTGGCTGAGACTCGCCTCTTTCTATTCAGGCTTCCCTGGCTGTGGCTGGCGCCCATTACAGGAAAGCCTTTATTAAGTCTTCAACCTGGATAGGACGCGTGCCCGTCCATCATCGCGGAATTGAGTTCCCCTGCTTCGTCCTTCGGCCAACACATCGACGGCTTTCGGGCTTGATATAATTAGAAATCAGCCCTGGCGCCATGCAAAACTCTTTCGGCCTCGTCTTATGGCTGTTCTCTATCGCGAGCATGTTCCCTTTCAACTTTTTAGATTGATGTCAGCCGCATATAAAAAATGGGTGACAGTGAAATCTTGAGGAGATACGTGTCGTGTTCCGGCTTATTTCGAACTAAAATATGTGGCCGTATTTTTTTTTATAGATGAAATAAAGTTTTTGAGCAAATATCACGAATCTTTGTCGAAGGGTGAACTTAATGATCATCACACAGTTATTGTTTTCTGCCTATCTTTCAATTATAGTCTGACATACAAAAGTACACGTAGAGGCATGCGGCAACGAGACATCTGACGAAGGAGAGTCCTGTTTCTCGAATCGAATAATGTAGGAAGTGTGCAGCTGAGATTGAATTTCTTGGAAAACAAATCACCGCTCCATTCTCAGGCACTTCTACGGGCCGCGCTCGAGTTACCCGCTTGAGCCCGATGAGCACACACATTCTTTATAAGCGTACTCTCCGTACCGAGATATTACTCTATCACAGCTGCCGCTTGTAATTACTTTATGGTATTCTCAATTCTTCCTGCATTTCGAACTGAATATTAAACGACTGCATGTTTCAAGCTGGATTTGTGGCATGTGGCCGTACACGTCAGTTTCCTCTTGAATTTAGTAGATTTTCACTCCAACATACAACATTTTGACGTTGACCCGTCAGATATCTCGATGTAGTACCGCGAAAAATCCTTTATCGCTGTTCTGTATGCATAACAGCACGGTTGGATTTCAAAACAAGTGGATAGAAGTCGGGTGTGTTAGCCTTGTTGGTCCGTCTAGTCGGCGAGTAGAAAGGGTTGGCTAAGTGAATGGGCAGGTGTGCCTTTTCTTGGCGAAGAAGAGAAGTTTCGCGCGTGTTCGGGCAACCAGCCGAAAGTGGCCAGTCACAAAGGGAGAGGCCATGTGTACGTAGGGCAGGTGGGAAAGAGAAGGAGTATGAAATGAAGGAAAAGTAGAGTAGCAGCGAGTCGCCAGGAATACATTTCTCGCTTGTCTATTGGCCCTCAAGAAGGAGAACGTCTCAAGGAGGGGCGACGTTTTTCTAATCTCGAGAGAGGCACGAAAAGAGAGGATGACGCCGCTGCCGCCGCCGTTGGTGAGAGGGATACTCTTTTCAGGTACAGACAGATATCACGAAGGCAGGGTGGAAAGAAGACGTGAAAAAGTTCCGTTAGAGTTACTTGCTTCGCCTTCTTTCTGTAGTTCTTTGTCTTATATCTGTGGGAACGGATCTTGGGAACCAACAGGCTGTGAATATTTTATTCAGAAGTGTTTTATGACTAGTAACTGTATACAAGTTGCCTTTATCATTTATTTCGCTCTCATTTTTCGCCCCGAGTTGACACGCAATTCCTCAAGAATCGTGAGATGCCTCATTACATGAGAAAAGTTCTTGGGATCCCTCGATACTTGCCAAGGGGAATTCATTCGGAAAAAGTGGTGTTTCGCCTTACGCAAGACGATCTCCTGAGGCGCAACTTTCTCGATGGATCCTTGGGTAATTCCACTCGAAACTTTGCATAACTGGGGAGTTCCGCATTCCTTGATCCTTGCCGAGATTTTATTGTCGGACTTCGTTCTCGGGACGGTTCCATCGTGCTTTGCGTTATCTTTGCTCGCCACATTCGACTCTCGTCGATTCCAGCCAATTTTCTCCTCTCGAACAAAACAGGGGAGAGTGGAACTTCGTGTTGAGTAGTCCACTCTTCCCCTTGAACTCGGCGAGCACGAAGCACGAGAAAAAAGGTCCCGCTCGCGTCGGGGGCAGCTTCGATCGGCAAAAAGCTCCAAGCTACTTGGGTTATGTAAAGTAATTTTTTATTTATTATTTAGCCTTCACCGCGCTTTCCCTAGGAGGCCCGATAGCTAGCACGCGAGCCGGAATTTCTTGGCTATAGAGATACCGGGAGAGTTAGCCTCACGCGCACGCTCGACATAATGAAGCGAGCAGCACGAGCTTTACGATCCAACTGGAGAATACGAAGCCTTACAAGACTGACGCCTTTGTAAACAAGAATTTCCTGCTTCCCCTCCTTTTCTTTTCTTTTCTCTTCTTTTCTTCTTTTCTCCTGCTTAGACTTTCCTCCCTCGTGACTTCTCTTTTCACGAAATCATGGTAAACTTACGACGCGCCAGTGGATATAGATCGGGACCGGCGAGTACACGCTCAGCGATGTCTGCGCCAAGATCCGCAAGGGACAAATAGAGAACGAACGAGCGAGCCCTTTTTTCATTCGCCGTCGTTTCAAAAAAATAAACAATGCGGCAGGTTTGCGAGCGACTTCAATAAGTAAATAGCTCCTTGACAAGGCGGCTCTCTCCGTCCATGAGGAGCGAGGCTTTCTGCCTCAGCAGTTTCATGATCTTTACGAGCTCGTCATATTGCCGGCACTGAGTGAGTCAGGTTGAAAGAGAGGGAAACAGAGCACCGGAAAGAAAGAGTGAGGCCGCCCGAGAGGACTTTCAGCGCGCATCGCAATCTGTTATTCCTATGAATTCTGGTTGCTTACGTCGGGTGATGGGGAAATTTTCCTCCATTCATTCAATACAGAGCGCCGCTAATGGGGCGTTCCAAGCGAAACGACGATAGCCATTGATCACCGGATGTAGGTCGTCATCGAGCTGGTAGACTCGGGCGCCGCGATCGCACGTCGATCGAGAAATTATTAAAGTTCCCGCGTGGATTCGAGCCTGTCGGATATATATATTCTTCCGAGCCGTTCGGGCTGTGTATTAACAAGGAAGTTAAGTAGATCGGGCCGGATATTGAACGAGGCATTATAGCTGGAGCGTTTCGATTAAAACGTTCGTATTTGTATTGGGTAGTGGATAATTCTCTACTTAGTGTCGGCGGACATGGTTTTGTAGCGATGGTAAAAGATCGATCGCGAGCGCGGGCGCGCGACGTATACAGGATAAGAGGGCGCGCGATGGCCTAGGCTTTTTCCTCATTTTCCTGTTTTTACACTCGAGCTAAGCCATCCCTCTCTCTTCCCCGTCCCAACCCACCCCCTCTCGCACCATTTTCATACGAACTTTGATCCACCCTGTGCATCGGCTGACTCTCTTTTCCCGAGAACGCGGCTGCTCGCTTCATTCCTGTCTCTGGAAGCCGCCGCTGGTTCGACAACGTGCCACCACCCGGAGAGAACTGTGACCTATCTCACGGAAATCGATACTCGCCCGGAGGATATCGAACTCTAATATCCTCTTCTGCGGCCAGCAGTCACATCACCCCTGCCGGCGCGCCAGCCGAACCGATACCGAAACAGTTCATCCTACCGTTAGTTTTGGATATACTAGTTGACGTAAGCCCGCCAGTCGGCCTGGCAGCACCGAGCTTCTGACGCACCCGGCAAATAATCGCCCTCGACTTTTGTTCTCTTCTGACAGTGGATCAAAAATATTGTAGCGCCGCTTTCCTACGTCCCGTTTCATCGTTCGGTTACTGTTTTACCGCTGGATTCGGCATTTCTTGTTGAAACGAGCAGCGTTGGTACTATCGAATGATTGATTCAATAGGAATCGATCACGGTTATCGGAAATTGACAGAAGTTCTGCGGTGCTTCTGGGCTAATTGTTAATGCAAAGATCCTCTTTCGAATCTCTCTGTAACGGTGATATCTTTGCCTCGACTGAATCTTCGAGCAGGATGATCTCGCGCTCGAATCAGCCGTGCCAGGGTAAGCGGAATAATTTAGCCGCTCGTTATCGAGGAAGTTCGATCCATTAACTCTGGTGACGGGATTCTTTTTCGTTTTCACGAAGGTGAGAACGCAGAGTCGATAGTCATGTTGGACTTCGTTAAGGCCATCGGTGGCCCTGAGAATCCGATGGAACATCCCCTTCTTGGTGGCTTTCACCTTCTTACATCGATACTGGAGGAAGTTTGACCTCGTTATCACACATCCGTCATTTGGAAATGCCTGATATTCCTTGTAGACTTGGTAAGGATTATGCATGGCGATTTCTCCTCTCTTACGATCGTACTACCCTTCGAAAGAGGGGATTGTGGTAGCCTCGAAGTTACAGACGACATAAACGTAAAAGCGGCGTATGCCATAGTGCGACGGTGCACAGACTGGAGCTTGGAGAGCTTTATATTATGGCTGGATTCCCCGACCGCTATTTGATTCTCGTAACGACAGACTCCGTCCAAGTATGCAATATCTATCGAACGACATCATACAGTTTTTTGTTTTATATCTTTTATGTCTGTCACACACGATTATGATTCTCCTTAATCAAATACATAGTCGAAGAGAAAATTGAGTAAATGAAGACAGAATCTACTAGATATAAAAAAGATAAGGAATGTAAGGTGAATAGAGATGATTGTAGGATAGTAAAGTGTAGTAGGATGTCCCATGTAGAAAAGGAGCGAAGGAAACACGGTCGTAGTTGGCTGGGACTGGGTGGAAGGTGGACGAGCGAGAAAAAGGGATGAAAGTGGCAGGAGTTTCGAGGGTGTAGAGGAGGCTGGCATCCAAATGGAGATGTCTTGTATGCAGAGTCGGGCCGTCAGAATGATCGCAGCCCGAAAGCCGTGCCCGGCTCGACCGGGCTAAAAGACAAAAGTTGCTAAAAGGGAAATCTATCGGAACTCTTTCTCTCTCTCTCTCTCTCTCAGACGGTATCCACACGAAAGTACCATCCTTTCCTCTGTTTCTCGCATTGACTGCTGGCTTCCTCGCTTCCAGTCTTATCCGACGAGCAAAAAGACCTTCGTGATCCTTACACCGTCTACTTTTGATGTACGCCAGTCGATCGACCTCGTTCGTGAGGCGCGCTTTCTCTTTCCATATACTTTTCATCCTGGAACGATAGGACTCGCACTCGGCCCACACTCCTCTGCTCTGTTTCCCTCGATCTTCATCTTTGCATTCGCGCTCCGATCTACCAGGGCATCGCTTGGATGACGACAAACTGCCGGTGGATGCAGTCGCGCCGCCTCCAGAAATGTCCTCCCACGAGAAAAGTTTCCAGGCGCTCGCCATTCCAGTGAATGTGTTCGCCTTTCCGAGCTATAAGCTGAGACTCGCGTCACATCGTCGCTTGTCGACCTTCGATTCCTCTCCTTCTGACATCCCGTTATTTCCACGGGAAACTGCTCTTCCCGGTTCACCTGTATCGTCGACGTACGTGGAGGAAACATCGCCACTCCTCGAAACACGTAGTCGAGACTCAGAAATTTTGTTTGGTACTACCTTTCCTTCGAAACGAGTTGGTCCACTTTTCCGGAATAGCAAATCGCCAGTATTTCCATCGGCGAGTTATTTAGTCTCTCGGGAAAAATGTGCTCTGACCTCATTTGGTGAAATAGAAACAATAATACCGAAGCTATTCGAGTAAAGGAGGTGCATTTACGTAATGTTTAGTCTCTCGGTTTATAAATGATCAGACGATCTATAAAGGAAAGAGAGTGAGAGGGTTCGTTCTTGTCTCACTAGTCAGAGGATGGATTTCTACAAACGATCGTGTGACATTCCCTTCAAATAAAACATCCCCTCGCTGATTTTTATCGAGTGGCGCTGTTCCTCAGGGAGGACAGCGAGAAACCGGGCCAGGAAATCAAGGTACACCGACCTGGAAAGAGCCGTGAATCATATCAGCTTTTTCCAAGACGCTTCGAAACATTATCCGAAGCCATCCGGGACGGAAGGTCTTCATTTATTCAAAAATATTCCCTATCTGGTAATAGCTGGAGCGCGAGATTTCCCGAGGTTTGTTCGGCCTCGGTGCACTTAGTGCACTGAGCATCCGTCGATATTTAAAAATTCACAGGGAGAAATTGAGATATGCGTGTAGGTCTATCTAGCCTTTGATTTTACTAGCGAGCTCTCGTACATCGCACGTCATTAAGCGACAGGACAAAATGATCGATGCCCTGGTGCGAGCTGTCCTCTCAAAAATTCACATATGTCCCTAGCGAAATATACAGAATCTCTTTCTGCTTTCTATAATCGGATCATTCTCTCATTCTTCTTTCACAAGAATCTATGTATTTCGCAATCCCTGGTGAAGTGTAAGTCCCAAGCGGATCGTTTTATTTCATATCTCGAAAGGTAAAGTTCGCATAAGAAAAAAGTGGTAGATGTCAGGTTAAAGAAATATTTAACGATTATTAATAAACGCTTGTTAGGTAGCTTTCAGCGAGTTGTGGGCGACGAGAGGTTTAGAGTCACTTTAAGTACGTGCCTGCCTTCCTACGAAGCTTGACATCACCCTTTGCCTCTTGTCTTCGCGACGAGAAGCAACGCTGTTTATCTGTGAATCTCACCCCCATCCGAGCAGAGTGAGGAAGGTAGATATGTAAGTTCGAGCCAGAGGGAAAGGCTTAGAGTTACGTCCAGGATGTCTCGTTAACTTGGATTTACAGAGGAATTGTCTTATCCTAGGATACCAGGCATCATCACCTTCGTCTCCCAGTAGACCTTACTCTTCTGCCAAAAATAATCTTGTCAGTCCGATATATAAGTAATGTAAATTCGCAATTAGTCAAAGCAGACGCGCATTTAATAGCGCGGCTACGTTGTAATCGAGGGTCTGGTGGGTGCACGGTGTCAGCAAAAGTACGGAATTCAATCTCGGCCCGAGCGGGAAGAAGCAGGGCTTACTTTCCGGCTGATTTATTGTCATGTCTCCCTCCCTTTGAGAAGGGAGCCTCCCTCGGAAGTGCCAAGAAAGGCACTCTGAAACTTTAACAATGACTATCTCTTCCTTTCGAGTAGCACACGCTGCCACATAAAAAGTAATAATTCGTATAAAGCTCTGCTCTCGCGGCGCCTAGATTTATTATGTGTAAGCTCGACTTACGTGTCGCCTTTGCTACGAAGACTATATACTATGTATATTGCGAAAGGAATAGGATATTGGGGATAATGTATTCGCTTATCTAGCACGCAAATACATCAGGTGCAATCTTTTTCCTCGGGACATTGAGGCCGGCATGTAGTTACACAGGGGATTCCCGGTTGCCTCATTAAAATCACTGTGCAAGCGGGAGCGCTCGCCGTATCAGAAGGACGCCCGGTAGCTGACGTGCGCCAGCAATTCAACCGTGCGACTCTCGTTGTCAGCACATCCCTTGCACCCGGCCGTTTTTCCACCCTCCCCCTGCTGCCATAAATGCAGCCCAGCATTCCATTTCTTTTTTCGAGTGACCTTGCTGGAGTAATGAAGTCTGTCATTCTCAGGGAAACACGTGTTAACCATGTACGACTTTTATTTCCCTGTACGATATGTAGTATGCCTGGCAATTCCAATAACTGTTTCAAACACTCGAGCGAAGAATTCAACCTAGCAATTTGTTTGGAAGATTGAAGGAAAGAGAAACGAGTTGGCGTTCGTGTCGTGTCTCTTGAGAGGGTAGTTACTCCTGATTACCGAAGAGCGACGGTGACAATGGCTCGCCGTGAGAAGGATTTGTCGACTTGTGCAATGAGAGTGAAGCGAGCAGGAGGTGGCCACGATGGCAGCTAGCTGGAAACGATAGGATGGCTAGATAAGATCGAGAGAATTTATTCGCTTATCGGTGAGGATTGAACGGTGCCGAGGTCACGGTCGACGTTTCGCTCGGTGCTGGAAAGACGTGGATTAAGAGGCGGCCCGTGGAAATCGAAAATCGTCGAAGCCACCGTCGGTGGTCTGCCAGCCATCCGGCTACACTTTCGCTATTGATTTATCGGCCCGCTTACGATGCTGGACTGTTGCCCAGGTGATTTGACGGCACTCGGTATGTCCTGCCCACCTCTTGCTAGCTTCGCGTACTACACGACTTGGCAACTCCCGCTCTGTTTGGGGGCCGTTTGATGGGAAAAAATGTCAGAATTATCGATTCCTTTGGTCGGCCAGGTAAAAAGCGATAGTTCACGCATAGCCATTCACTTGTCGACCAACTGCTGGCTTGTACAGAGCACCGCCTGCCCCATTGCGGTGCTGGTCCATGTGTTACTTGTAATTCACCCAGCATAAATGTAAAATGCACTTTGTGTTACGATCCTGCGGTTTTGGCAGCCGGGGAGGGCGCGCGCGCGCCGACCGGCCCGGGCACCGCTTTAATGCGGCGAATTAATATTGACGATAATATTCTCCTAGGGAGAGAGCGTCATCAGGTAGCAACTATTTCGGCGTAACGAATATTTAGTCGGCGCGAAATTGCACTCGCCGGTGCTAATTATAGTTTCAAGCTCTGCCGGGTAGTTCATGTTTCACCCCTTCCAACCGTGCCACGCTTCCAGGACTTATTAGTAATCAAAATATTGATTGGACCGTCGCAAGACCACTGTTACAACAACGTTATGCAAGTAGCCAGAGGCTTTGGAAAATGTTAGCGCCGGGGAAACTCAATCACGCGGAGTTCTCAGGGAAAATTAAATTCTTGCCTTGCTCTTCGCTCACTGGCAGACCGACTTCTCGGAGATCCTAGTAGTCAAGGGTGGCTGAGCGCAAGAACGGAGGGTGGCAGGCTCGAGTGGCGTTGTACGAAACTTTTATTATCGTCATCGTTTCGCGACGGCAATATCGTTTCGCGCGGTATCCGTCGCGAAATCCAGGGCACGTGCGGGAAAAATGTGATCGCCGACTCGGCACAAAGGGCTCTGCTATGCAATTATAATCCTGGCTCGAGTGCTGCCTGACATTGGTACGCACACGCAGCTACGCCTCCTCGATTACAGAGTGGCTCTAGCCGCAATGTTCGCTGACATGGTATTTCCTTATTCCACGTTTTTCCGTATTCTTTTTACTCATACTTTCTCATAACATAACACTTGCACCGCAATGTTATTGCTACAACGTGCGTCACGTCAGACAAGATCTCTAAGTTCTTTTCTGGTGCAATCAAAGGGATCCTCGCCGTTAATGAAATAACAGTATAAAGTACACAGTTACACGGATCACTTGCGACACGCTCGACTCTGCCATAGTAGACTTTGTTTACACAGCGCGTGTTTGCACCGACGGAATATGCATCGGCGCATAATAACTCAGCTCGAAAGATACTTTATCGGGAAGCGCCGTAACACGCAGCATCCAGAGTTCAGGGGAGCGTGGAAAGAAACGCGCAGGAGAGTATAGCAGCGGTGCGGCGTGGTGGAGCCAGCGTGTAGGAAAGTGCCAGCAGGAATCGTGCCAAGATTTGGTGATCCAGTCGTGGGTTAGGTTGCCGCGTATGCCATGGCTTTGTTTATTCGAATCCGGCAAAAGGGTGGGCTAAGAACAATCCGCGGTTACCGTGTTTGCCTTCGAGGAGGAGTGCTGCGGTTGCTTGCTTCCCGTTGCGAGGAGAGTGCGAGAGATCACGTGAGATTCAAGGGGTTCAAGCGTCGCGCCTCTTCGGCCCGCAGGAAAGTAGCATCCGTCTCTCGCTACCGGTGGAAACCCCTAGCAAATCCTACCAGGGATGTTAACACTCCGGGTTGTTTGGCTTGACGAACGAGCACTCGCACTTTCTCTGTCTCCTTCGCATCGAGCCTCTCTCCGCACTTTATCACCGCGGCGAGCTATCCTCGTATTCCTTCTTCGGAGAGTGTGCACTCCGTCTTGCTTCACTCGGCACACGTGGAGTTATCGGTGCACTCGGAGCGCGACCTCCTCGATCCCTTTGACGCGCACTGCTCTGCCTGCTGTAAAGATAATGTTTCAGGCGGAGCTACCGCGGTCTCATTACTTCGCGACTGACACTACCCTAGGATCCTCCTTCTCCCCTTCTCTCACAGTACAGCAAGGGATTTGCGATTCACATGTGTTTGTTGGAAAGCTCGTAGTTTCTATAAGGGGAGAACGACATAGCTAGGCAAGGAAGCAAGCAAGCAGGTCGGCGTGCAGCCGGTAAAGTGAAGGCCTCGTGTTCGCTTCGAGCGTTGCAAGGAATCGGAGCGTAAAATCGAATGGATTCAATTTCTGCCTTGATTCGTCGACTTCATTACCAACGTGCACGCGTGTCTCTGATACGCGAATCCTTCTACGGACTGACGGTGAATTTGCCGGCCATTTTAAGCGCGTCCCGAGGGGCTTTCACTCGGGAAGACTGTATGCTCAATCGGCAGGCTTTAGCTCGAGAAGAGCTCGGTTCTGTTCGTCTGGACGGGTTCGATGAAGGAGTCACGCTTCGAATTGAGAGGCTGAGGACGAACGATTCCAGGGGTAAGAAGAAGGATCGTCGAGGGTAGGATTGTGTGAAGGGAAAGCTTTCCAAGTCACTGGTAGGCAGGGGAGACTTTTCGAGTGCGACGAAATTGGATAAGAGCAACTGACGGCAGGCTGCTACGCTCGAAAATCGAAGTGGGCTGGGGTGACGGGAGAAAAGGAGGAAAAGGGTCTTAATGAAGTACGACGTTCATCTACCGGATCACTGAATTTGTCAGTGAAGTACTTGTTCCTTGATTTGTATTCATATCTGTCAGCAATTGGGAATCAATATTTATTCGTAGAACCTCGGCAGAGTAGAGTTGGGTGGAATCGTGTCCGGAACAGAGTAGCTAATGCTACCGCGTTAGTTTCGGGATTGGAAGCCCGATGAAGCCCGGAAAATCCGGGAGGCTCTGCAATAGGATTAATTCGGTGACCCTGGCTGTCCGTAACAACATTGTACATACCGAGCAAATTGTCATTCACAGAGCGCTGTTTTGATGGTTTCAAACAACAGTGAGAATTACGTCGGGCCGCATCGGGGTGAGAAATTGAGCGATTGGGATGTTTTTGCCACAGGTTGCTGAGCACCGACCGCGTACGCCCCGTTCTCGCATGCAACAGTAGCCAGATTGCTCTAAATAGTTCTGGTTTAGATGCGCCACGGTATATCTGGGAAGTGTGCGCCGCTCGCATGACCATTTAGCATTTCAGTTCTGATACATTTCAGCTTACATATATATCGGAGTCCGTCGAGAGGGGCAAACTTTCCGATAGATTCAATTTCGTAGCCGGCCTCTGTGAGAGTGCAGCCCTACATATATGCAAATGGAAATGTAGTCCGGTGCTGCGATCGAATGCGTGACTCTTGCGTAACGAACGGCCCCCAATGGCCGGAACCGAAAGCAATTGAAAATAAAATTTAGTCCGAATGACACTTGCGAACCCATTCGATCTGCGCTTGATCGTACCAGCTTTACGGCCTCGCTCATTCCAGACTACCTTACATCTCTCCATTTCAATTAGCGAGTCCAGTTAATAGTTTTTTGATTGTTCTATTTTATTGGCTGACCACTCCCGCGGTACCTGACACACACGCCCCACATTTCCTGTATCCTCTTCCATCTGGCAAACTGATAGGATCTACATTTCGTATCTCCCGCGGCATCATACACTTTGTGTGTGTCGACCAGAGATTGAGGATCTAATGCCAGCTTCTATTATTAAGGTAGAAACCAAAGGCAAGCGTAGAGAATGGTTACCATTGTTATCAGTATCGTGTGACAGAGTAGTGTCAGTTCGATAACTCCTCCATTCCTAACTCCTGATTGCATTTCTCTTGGACCGTTTGGCACTTTACAATATTCAAGGATAACCTTGCAGTATTTGCAGGTCTTTGGAAATGACGTGAATTTTGTGATAAATGTTTTATCTCATTGACCTTTTCTCTTACAGTATTGAGTCATCATTGAAATTGTCCGGAATTCTCTTCACCTCTTTTTGTACCAGATATTCTTCGAAGCTACTCAGATATTTATTACAGTACCATTAAGCGATTTCAAGAAAGTCTTTGTATTTCGTCCAATTAAGAGTAATAGGAGAATATGAGTAGCATGGAAGAACAAGCGAATGACACTGTTTTCTGGATGCATTTCCCAAAGCGCAATGTCATTTCCTTAAGAATAGGTAAGACAAGAGGACAAAGACAAAACGGTCGGTTCGCGAGGCCCACGTTTCATCTCGGTGACATCTCCCCCTTCATCTTCCGTCGCGAGTAGGAGAGCAGTGGTCCAGAGTAGCGTGTTGCACGGGTTAAACATAACTCCTGTCAACTATATCTCGTGCAAAACAAACAGAAGTTACTTCCCGAGCTGGTCGCATGCGACGGAAACGGCGGATACACCCTGCACTCTTCTTCCCCTTCGTATTTCGGTTGGTTCTCAACCCCTCCCAGGCCATCGCCACGTCGGGATTAACTTCCTTTGGCTGACTAAATTAAATTATCAAGTTTTCAGCCGCCCGGCACTCGCCTATGCACTAGAACCACCGAACTTGGCCGAGCTTTAATTCGATTAATTATTTAAATCGTACGGCTGGCCAATCCTACGATCCTATAGGGTACCGTTGCGTGCTAGGCAAAATGGGGAGTCTCGCAATTTTCTTCCCCGATTTCGCGCGAATTCGTTTACTTTCTTCTTGCAAACAGACCTCCAGGGGATTAAAGAGTGTTCACGAACGAATACAGAATTAACTCTATCCATTCCTTGACTTTTCAACTTATTTTCAAATGGTGAGATTGGAAGAAAGAATGTATTCAATATGAAGAAATTCTCTTTAATCGAAATAATGAATGAGCAATCAATGCAGATCGTTGAGTTGCCAATCGATGCTTATTCAGAAGATAATGTGCCAGAGTAAAGCGGCCAAGTCCGAAAGTTAAATAATGGGCTTTGGCTCGGCCCTGGCTGAGTATAACGGAAGGGCACATTCATCCTTGTAAACGTAGGACTTTCGGCACGATCCATCACATTGATGAATCGTTCACACCAAATGGATTTACAGCGGATAAGAGTCAGTCTTACTAGGCAGGAGTCTCAAAAGCAGGACCCAGTCTTCGCGTGATTAACGTATCGGTAGGTTGCTACCCTTGGCTCCTAGCTGATAATGATGCCTGCTTCAAAGCAATGCCTATTCTTGGAGCCTCAACTTCTCTAATATGTAGTATAGATATATGTATATTCCTTGGAGAGTTTGAGGTATTCGAAGATCGAACTAATTAAGCATAGCTGAGAGTGTCTGTGTCGCGCGGTACGTGATGCGCTTCCATTAAGAGATGTCTATACTTTCGATTGAGGCCGACGCATTGACTGGCAGGGTGTCAGGGTTCCAGAGGGAGAAGCCGTTTTCTCGGCTAGTGGAAGGAGGTTCGACGGGGTTGGCAGTGCTGATGAAACTGCTGAGCAACTCGACTTCATTGCCGAGAAGCGAAGCGGTGGTAGCTGCCGAGCGCAGAGCTGCGGAGAGTCTCGCTCTTGATAATGTGCGACAAAGCCAGGACTCGTCCGAGAGAGTTTGGAAGGTTGTGCTTGGGATGTGTCCGCCGTTGACTCGTGCAGAGCTAGGAAGAGCGCTTGGTTGGCTGGTAGGGCACCCACGAGACACGTATTACAGTGACGTGTCAATTGTTCCAGAAGACCGGAAACTTATCGTTCTTGGCGTAAGCCTGCTGGTCGGGACGTGCCGAGTTCCGGGCGCGGCTAGTTTCAAGGACGACGCTCCTACTGTTGCTACGAAAGTTCCCCAATAACCCTGGCCGTCTTCAGCCGCTCACACCTCTCTTTCATGTCGGCTCTTCAGTTCTCCGCCACTTTTGCGGTTTTCCTCGTTTCGCTCTTCGTGCTACTTTGGGAAAGGCGATTTTCTTGAGATTGATCGGCCCAGTCTCCCCAGCTGTCATATGATCTTGCCATCCATTATTATTATCGCTACCACTATTTCCCAGCCTGGGATTTCACCCTCTCGGTTTCAAAGTATGGCACAAGGCTTGCGCGATCGACGTGCTTGGTAGAAGTATAAAATTCCACGAGAGAGAAACCTACGGCTGTTTTCGTGAGCCTGTTTCTCAGTAAAAAGCACTAGAATGGATACATGGATTCTATTTTCGTCATGCGTTCATCGGAAGCGGCTAGACTGCGCGTGTTAGTCGAGAGACGAGAGAACGAACGTTTGTCGCCCTTGCGGATCTAGCTCGTATATTTCCGTGTTGACACAGATGCGAAAGCGAGATAAAAGTTTGGAAAGAGTACATCGAAGCCGGCTAGAAAAAAAAAAATCCGTTTGGCTAGTTAACATTGCTTGGATCATCTCTTTGATATTAATCAACCCCTAATGAAAATCATCAGGTGTTTCGTTGCGCATATGTAAATTTACCTGCCAGATTTTTTCGTCGCCGTTAATTCGCTGGGATATTCTCAGTTGGTACTTGACGCAGCGGAGTGTCGTCGAGGCCCGCGACCGTTAATTAAGTAATTTCAATTAAAATTCTTGGTTCACGGTGCCCTATACGACGACGCAAATGATTCCGGACGTTCCTAGTAACTTGGACGAGCACTCGTCACCGAAAACAAGTTCCAGCCGCTCTAGATGCCGGCGGCTGTACCAATTTGTATGCAAAACTAGCGCGTAAGGATCTGCATCCAGGCAGACTCCGTCAGTTCTTCCGAGGCTTTGCTGTGCCTGACAGCACGATTCCCTGTGGATACGAGCGACGAAATACCTATTTATTTCTCACCTATGAAAATAGCATATGAACCAACCATACCAACCACCTTACAACCAACGAACGACAATTTATCTCTCTTTACCACATACATTGACTAATCATTCGACAAGCTTGTAAAAATAAGGAAAACTCTCGTAGAAATCGAACATTGCTATTTGCTACATTCACCGGGAATTTCCAGTATGTCGAGAGCCTTGCCACTAGTCCAAGAAATACATCATTAATTCTACTCTTCTCGGAAAAGCCGAGTGAGGTTTTCAATTTGTTCTGCCGGCCGCTCGTCCAGCCTGGTGCTGGCGGAGTCTACATCTATGACACTGATAAAAGGAGCGCTGAAAACGTCGGTGTTTCGCGGGGCTAATTGCGCCGGTGTGTTTGTTCGAGGATAGGCAGTCTGCAGGGGAAAAGGGGCCATTCTCTCTCTCTCTGTCTCTCATGTGAAGGGAGATGACAGTAGGACATGGTGAATTGATGTGGGGCGGCGTGCGGGTGTAGTGTCGTGTCGCGTCGTGTCGGGGCGTCAAGCCAGCCGTGGAGAACAAAGCAGATGTGTACGAATCGTGTCAAGCGACGGCCGGATCGTCGGCCTGGATATGTCCTTGCCGCGGCACGGCTCGGTGGTTTACGAGGCCCGGCATCCGACCTCCTGACAAAATGGAATTCGAGCATTAGAAGAGATCGGCACCGCACGCCAGCAAAACCAACGCGACCGAAAGCCCCGGGCTGCCGTTACTGCGGCAATGCTCTCACGCAAAATTCGGCACAGCTTTCTCCATCCTTTCGTTATATTCTCGATCGGATATGCGACAGAGAGCGTGTGTCACACGGCCACTCTAAACGAGGATGCAACGTATCGCAGGACCATTGGAAATCGGCGAGCCACTCGAACCTTCGCATACTCCCAATCGAACAAATGAAATCTTTTTTGCCCGCACTCTCGCCGCTTTTCATCGCTCCGTACTGATGCCGAGTAATTGCTATCGAACAGTTGGAAACTTAAGGAACGCGTTTCGTCGTTGTGACAAACCGGATGTGTGTGTGTGTGTGTGCAGTTTAATAAAGCTGCTAGCTTGCATGCGTTGTTAGAGGAAAACGAAAAAGTTTAATAGTAACAGTGTGTCTATTTGCAGTGCTATGGAAATATACGTGATTGAATCGATCTTTATATTTGCTATTTCATACGGCTGTTATGATTTCCTGGCTACCTCGGCGTATATGGACCGTGTGCCTTTTTTGCCTGATCACCTGCTGCGTCTATATGAAATAAAAACTGACTTTCATTGGGTTCTTTCAATTACCGGATGAATCAGCAAGTGGTAGTTAATTATTGCAATTGCGGTTAGCTGGTGATCATCGTTAGAAAGTCAATCTGCACAGACAAAGTTTAAGCCGGATTAGCTGGTGACATTAGTCCTGGCGTTAGTAGCGTAAGCAGGTAGAGGAATTGACCGAATGTTAGTGGAGAGCGAGAGCGATGCTGTCGACTCATGATATCGGGAATAACAAGCCGTCGGTCGTTTGACACACCAGCGGAGATCGCACACGAGATAGCGGATAAACTGCTAATTATAATTATGTCGCTGCCAGAGCGCATAATGATGACTGATTTGCACGAGAGGCAAGCGCGCTCGACGGCGGCGTTCCCTATAATGTCCGCCGTGCGTAACATGGAAATGCGAGGCCGCCGATAAATTATAATAAACCAGGTAGGACGAGTTCGATCCAGCTAGCCTGGTGAAAACAAGGCTGCAATGCGGGTTAGGAAAATTTCGTTGCTTATGAACATGACATCATTAAAGGTTCGACCGACAGGGCATTAGCCTGGAAATCCTACTTCACCACGGGCTTTTCCGCCCCGCTCTCTAGCCGGATCGATTACTTGGCCGTGGGTGTCGACGACTTTCCTCCCTCTTCCCTTTGCATCGCACGCTTTTTTCTCCCCCACCGTAGCGGCGTACTCTTGGCGCGACGAGGGTTAAATCACTTGTGATCCAAGCGCATCTCGTAATCCCTATTGTTTTGGAAATTACGCCTTCCTTCTAATCGTATTACCGGATTGCGATCCTATTACCTTGCTCGCCACACTGCCATTCTATCGGGGGGCCTTTTTCACTACGACCAGTTACAGCCGTGGACCACTTGTTTCTCTAATATCGCGAGCATATATTTCCCATGGCTTTCAATCTGACAACTGCTATGTGCGCATTCGGACGGCACCGAATATCTCTGCCATAGAAGGCATCCCGCACGTTTACTCGTTACCGCGTTAGTTTGCCTAATAGTCATACCACTGTTATACGATATCTCTGTTGCGAGTATTATCACGTGCGACAGTGTGTACGAATATGTAACATTTCGTGCGGTCGGTCAGCTGTGTAAATTAAGATTTCAGCCGTAATAGGAGCATTTCTTTCCGCAAGCTCGGTTATTCGTGCCACATAGGCTAAGGTGTTTATTGGATCGGAGCGAGTATGTATGTGGGTGTGGTTGAAATCGAGGATGACGACGTCCCTTGAGCATGTATGGCAGGTAGCAGTGTGTACGTTGGGTCAACGAATGCAGAGGCGGGCGAACTTGGTGGTAACGATTTAAAGGAATGGCGGTCGGCGTCGCGTCGTTTGCGGCTGTAAGTGGAAAGGGTCTTGATGAGGTCAGCCAAGGGTCGGTAGCTCCGATTCCTAAGCTGGCGCGTTAATATCGAACACACATATCTCGTTATGTTTCCCCACCGAGCAATTCTAGTCGCAGAGCGGCCCTCGATTATCATGATAACACAACGCTCAATTATACTCTATTGTTTGATATGAAAATTACACGGAGAGCAGCCGGTCCCTTTAGTAACTCAGCAAACAAGTTCCTAGCGTGAGCGGTACTCGACTTGGAGCCGCTCGATTACAGGCTCGCTTTACCGTGAGTGTACGATCTAAATATTTTGCAAACAGAATATGCGAGTTAGTCTACCGAGTAACACGCGATCCTCGCCCGCAAAATACGAAACTGGCGAATCGGTAGGATTTTTGTGAAGTGCGGTTGGCAGATGAGGTCGGTGTTTACGTGATGCACCCGGTGAAAAATGAAACATATCAGATTTCGTTCGGGCCGGTTAACAGGCTCTCTGGTTCGTAGTTATCCGTAATTGCGCAGTGCTTCGTGCGAGGGTGGCACGAGAAATGCGGCGCGGCGGCAACGGCGGCCTGGTGCGCACCAGCTCGGAATAATTATCTGTTGCGAGTTGCAAAGGAGAAGGTAGTCGCGCGCGCGCCGCGTAAAGCTCGAGATTACGGGGAATCGGATCGTTTGCGCGGCGCTCTGCTGAAAGTGTCTCGAGCACGGTTTGCCACAACCAAGGGGATAGAAAAAGGCCCGGTGTGTGTGTCTCTCGCTGTTTATCGGGCAATTTATCGTCACGAGCCAAGGCGGCGGTGGGCGCTATCGCGGATTGGATTAAAACAGTGATTAGCACGAGAATCGGGCGTGTTAGGGGTGCGTGTTCTTGCCGGCGCCCCACAACCCCACCCCACTAGCTCTCCTCGGCGTTATCAGTTGCGAGGGCCGAGACGATAGCGATCGGACATTTAGTAGTCTCGATAGTGACGCTAATCCGGAGTTACGAAGGAAGGAAGCAGCGGTTGTCAACCGTTATCCCACGAGGAACAGCGGTTTCGTCCGGTGAACTCGGCCACGCAATCAGAAGAGCATGTAAATTCTAGATTACCACCAGCTGCCTGCCTCGCTCCACCTCGTCAGTATGGCCACCGTCCTTTCCAGATCGATACACCGTGATAGCGCAATGAAAACCTGACCGCACACCCTCTTTTACAAAATCGAGCCCTCCACCCGTTCGAAACGAGCCTCGTGTCACGGCCCGCCAGCTCTGCTCTAATTAAATCAAGCCCCGCTGCCGACTGCAGCGGCGGGCTTGGAACTTGTGTAAAACCTGTTACACTGATCACTCGAAGATAGCAGTAATTGTGCGAGAGATACATGACAAGCCTGCTTTACGACGGACAATGCTTATCAGGCTTGCTTTTCGGCTCGAGTTCCGGCGGCTTAATCTTATTAGAAGCTGAACTGTCAGCAGTGAGGCATGTCTGAGAAGAACGCAAAGGATTGGTCAGATTTAATACTCCTCTAATGCTACAATGGTGATTCCCATTTCATTGATCAGTTCTCGATGATTTAGATGCAGCCAGCATGCGAATGTTAGCCAGGGCAGCTGTTGGGCGCGGTAAAAGTAGCCTGTTCGAGTGTAACATTGGTAATCCGTAGTGGCGCATTAACAATTGCCGTACATCAATCGGGGTACCAATTTGCCACTATCGGTAATAGCACCGGCCGATATCAATCGGACATTGTGTACTTTATGTAGTCGCGTTTAGCCCCTGGTACAACATTAAAGGATTGGGTTTCGGGACGGCACCGGCCGTAATCGTCTTCTGCAATCAATACGCGGCACGAGCACGCCAGGAGCATTCGCAATATCGTCAAATTACATTAGGCCCGTGCTACTGGAAACTTTCCAGAGATCGTGCTTTCGAGCATTGACTGCGAATCCCTCCCTCTTGTTCGACAAGTGTTCATAACGTGGTAGCTTTAAAAATGTTCATTGAAAGCTCTCGAAAAATTTCATGAACGTTTTTTTTTGTGAGAGTAGGTGTGAGTAAAAGAAGAAATAGTAGATAGAGAGAGAGAGAGAGAGAGAGGTGACGGCGAGTTAGAGTTTCGAGGTGGCAGATGGAAGTTTCGAAAGATAGGAAACGCGGACGAGGCTTGATTTAAGCGAGACGGAGGGTGAGAAGGGACATGGTTTCTGGCGTTAATAGGGGCAAGCATTAGGTTATCTCTGGAGAGGGCTAACGCCGCTGGAGGCCGCAGAGGTGAAGCGAAGTTGGTAACGGTGGTGGAGATTCCTCGTGAAGGGGATAGACGACACTGAACTGACTCCAGCGGCCGTGATTCGGTTGGACACGCGTATCTCTTTGATATATTGCTCTCACAGATGCGTTTTTTCATCTACCACCCTCTGGACTCGTTTCATGACGCTCGTTCGTTCAGTTTTGAATTCACCGTTTAGTCTGCCTTCCCTCTTCCGGTTACATTTTTTTTTTTTATTCTTTTTCACTAATGCACTCCATTGTACTTTTACGTTTGTTTCGCTTTCACGCCCCAGCGTTTCAATATGCGCGAGAATTCAATTTACGCACGAATTGGAAGCTGACATTTCCACACGTCCGTAAGCATGTGTATCTTGCTTCGTGACAGTCGAGCGGAGTACTTGGACTGTGTCAATGTTATTTTTTGCTAGCGGTGTTGTTATTTTTACTGGCAGTTGCTACTACTGGAGGAAAGGTCGAGCACTTTCGGGGCCGCACTAAAAACGGAACGTCAGAAGTACAGTCATTAACTGTGCTGTTGGAACTGTCTGCTGTTGGGTGCGGAACGTTTCCCGGAGATAAGTACCAAAAATGTCGATCGTTTCAATCCTCGGTTTATCCTCTCCTCGGTTAGCTTCACAACGCCGGAGGAGACGCGGCTTCCAATTAGTAGTTCGGTAAAAGTGTGTCAAAGCTGGAACACGCATACTACCTCGTGAAAGATGGCCACGGAAAAACATTCATCAGAGTTTTTAGTGAGTTTACAGAGTGACGCCGAGCGTTTCTTCCTTTCACCATTCACGCGGAAAATTTTGTAAACGCCCGTCGATGGAGCGACAAAATGATGTGAGCCTCTGGACCACAAAATTATCGATAAAAGCATCCGTGCAGCGTAAGCTTTTTCAGTGCAAATGTTTCCCTCGCCAAATTTCTCGGACCAACCGAGAAACCTGGGAACAGTAACAATTCCCAGGCCATTGAGATTTATTCTCCGTGATACTCCCACATGCATTCCGGACTTCAGATTTCAATGTCTCAGAATGGCATTCTCCCATTTGAAAAAGCGGTCGACCTGAGTTTGAACGTTAATGTTAGTGAATAAACGTTTCAGTACCTAGTACGGCAGGGTAGAATGCAACACTGTCCGAAACAAATTGTTGTTTGTGCTTGGCGATTAACAGGGCCGGTGTCAAGTGTGCGATTGTTTTGCTCGCTCATGAATTACGGGTGGCGTTGCGGCAAGCGAGCCAGCGAGCCCAGCCAGGCCTTTGTTCGGTGGGCGGCACACTAGCGAAAAATCTTTTCCAAGCGGCGCGCCACGCCTGCCGAAATTTCCAGACCAGCGGCGAAAAGCAGTGGCTTTTTAAAGCTGCCCGTCAGCCCGGGGAAATGGCACATTGCGCTTAAAATCGAAGGCTTCGGCTGGCCGAGCTATGCATCGGCCAAGAATGACTGGCATTCCCACCGATTTTCACAGGCCTCTGAATTTCGACTTGACGAGGTCATCGGGATCGATCTGCCACAGTTTAGCCTGACGTACACGTATGTTTCGGTCGTTCGGCGAACAATGCCACTACCGGAAGTGTTCGCCAATGCGAAAATCCTAACGGTTGTGGCTCCCCAGCGAATCGTCGCCAAGCGAAAATTGAATCGGTGGATTATCATGAGAGGTGAGCGCGCTCGGAGGTAGAAGAGGCTCTCACGAGATCGGGTATTACGTCCGGTTAATTCGTGGAGCGCGGCTATTTCCATGTTATTCCAGGTGGTTTTGGCCTCGGAGAGAGGGGCGGAGGGAAAGGGAGGCTGAGCAGAAGCGGACTGTCGGCTTAGTCATGAATGCCAGCCGATTGCGGAGCGTATCCACCGCCGGCGGAAGGTCGTGCTCCAGATTACACGCTGCAAACCGATTTTCATTTTTTTACCCGGACGAGTGACGCCGCTGGAATCCGGGGACGAACTTTCCTACGCGCGCGCAACAGGCGATTGGAGCTTATTCGATTTGTATATCGACGTCCCGCCGCTATCCTTTAATCCTCTGGCTGCATTTAAACTCCTATATATTTGGAGAGAAGCTGCGCCAACCTCGCAGCATCTTCTGTCTGTTCAACGAGCGAGCCCTGTTCGCGTGTCGAACCATTGCAATCCACACTCCACTAATTTGCCAGTATTTTCACCTAACAATTGCTATTTTACTCGATCTGCATTTCCAAATTATCATTCAATCGTACTCTCTATCGCTGTGGAATTAATCGAAAAACACTGCTATTTATCCAGTGCGCGTGTATATTATGGTCTTTAGCGTGCCAGTGGAAATAGTCGTGAGTGGTTGGACATTCCGGGGCAAAAGGGGAGTGAATGTGTTGGAATGAGATAGTCGGACGAAGAACGGGCGGTAAATGAATTTTTAGGGGATGCTATAAGCCTGCATGACGACAGTAATTCAAGAGAATCGAAAGGCATACTTATCGCGTCGGGGTTCGCCATGGCGGTTCGAACCAAACCTTTCCAATGCTCTTTTGCGGTCATGCTGCTTCCACTAGAGAGAAGCTTCCGCTCAATGACTTGTGAAAAGTTGGCCTCCAGTAAACGAGTTTATAGATTGTAAAAGATCTTACGACGTGATTCTTCCGCTGAAATGTCCTCCCTGGACCAGCGACCCGCCGTCACTGGTTATCTTTACGCGAATCTGAAATCGCGGCCACTCCGCTTCATTGCCATCCGAAACCTACTAAACTTCGCACGCTATTGTTTCCCTTAATCTGCCGATTTCAGGTCTTTGTTATTGTTGATCGTGCGCAGTGGGCTCAGCTTTTCTATACCATGACCGAGTGTTCACGAAAAAATCTCTCTCGCTCTGAAAATCCGAACGCTCGGCCTCCAAGTGGCCGGCTTCAAAAACATTGGAAAATCATTCACTCACCCGATTCTACATTCCCTTTTTCTATCCTCCCCGCGGGCATGAAAATTGTGGCCTTCAATTCGCAATATTTTCGTTCCCCGTGACCTTTAAAACTATGACATATGATATTGTTGAGTGAACCACTCGCATACTAGTACTACCAGGATCCCCGAGAGGATCCATCGAGAATGTGGATTATCCTCCGCTGAGAGTGGAGGATCGCCTTAAAAGAATTACGATGCCGATCCTTTCTCGCAAGAGGGAGCGAGAGTGCCACCAGGCGGAAGAGATAAGAGCGTCTCCCGCCAGCTATTCCCGCTTTACGAACCGAACTGCAACATTTAATCAGAGAGTCCTTTTTACTGCGGGCTCTCCTGGCAATTATGCCAGTCACTAAACCTCTTTTAACGACTAAAACGCGATCTGCGTGTCTCTCTCGTAGCCGTTCGAAAGGCATGGAACATTCGAGTAGCACGCGCGATACTTACAACCTCTGCAAGTATATTACCGAAGACAAATGAGGGTGAGGAAGGACGCATTGGAGATTAAGTGAAACTCCTCCAAGTGGTTTACCAGCAACGATAGACATCAAGCGCGAACATTGATATCCAGCAAATATTATCCATCGATTTCTCAAAGCAATTTTTTTCTGAACCCGGGAAACTGGTCGCATTCATTTCGCCTCTCCCTTACGCTCCCTCTGGCGCTTAGCACCCCTGAACATCCCTCCCGTGATTTAGAATGCGGGAAAAGCATCGAGTTTATGCGGGAGAAGTCCCGTAGGTGCGATCCAGGCTTTCCCGACTGGTGAGAACGCGAGCAGGGGTTGCTTTGCTTGCCTAGCGCGCGTGTTCTCGCACTTCCTCGTTGCCTGTATCGTAGTGCGAACGAGTGGGAGCTCAGCGACCTACCGGGCAGATAAGGCCAGTTCTAAGCTGCGAATTTAGATATGCGCCGGCGATAGAGCGTCGAAAGACGCGACCGTTTCCCACCCCTGGCACAGGGTAGAATGCCCGCTTGGTTTCCTTGGGAGAAAAGCTTGCTTCGAAATAAAGTGAGACACATCGAGAGCACCGCGACTCAGAGCCAGTGGCGAAGCGTGCGAGAGAGAAAGAGACACAACTAGGAAGGAAGCAACTAAAAAGCGCTCCCGGAAAAAGAGAGGCGTCTCGGAGAAAGAAAGAGAGCGAGAGCTGATAGGAGACTTCCACGGAGAGCAGCGTAGGAAAAGTAATCTCGACGAGGCCGTAGCTGCCATGTCTGACGCTCTATGCACTCTCTTGACTGTTGCCAGGGCATCGCGCGAGATAGCCTTATCCGTGGCGAATACATTATCGTTATCTTTTGAATGCCTGCAAAACGTCCTAAACATCTGGCCAGACTCTTGCAGGACGCTCCTCCTTCCTAGCGATACTCGTTTATCTGCTTCTTACCTTGTCCCATCGCCACCCAAATCCTTTACATGTCGCAATATACCTCGTGCGTAATTTAACGTAACGTTTCGAGACTTCCAGCTGCGCCTTGTTTTCTTAGAATCCCCATCTTTTTCCCGGGGATTTTCATTTCTTGCAATATCTTACTCTACTTTCGCAGGCCGCGTGCACCTTTTTGCTAACAAGTGTCAGCGCGTCAGGGAATACCGCGTTGGCTTGTGTTCCGGCTGTGCCGACCTTTTTCACCGCCGTCACCGAAAGGGTGGGAATAATTAGAAAGCGGGAAATTCGCCGCGAAAATAGAGAACACCGACGCCAGAGAAGGCAGGAAGTTTTACCAATGCTGCTTTTTATGTCGTCGTTGGCCTTGTTATTCCCCGGCGTCCGGCGACGTCCGATTATCTCTTTTCACAGTTTATTTCCGCTGTCCTCTTTCATTCTTCGCGCTCTCTCTCTGTCTCATCGCGCGTCCCTTGCCCAGAAAAGTAAGCGAGGAGCGGAATGGCAGGCGCGCGTGTTCCGCAGTGCCAAAAGAACTTTTGCCGCAATACTATCCGAACCAACAAAACCCTCGTAAAAGTTAAGAAGTTAAGAGGCCGCGCAGTAGTTCAAGGGCAGGAAACGTGGGTCTCGAATGCTCGCACCCATCCACTGGCGCAAGTAACGTTTCCTTTTTTACGGTCCCACGAAATTGGGCAATTCTGCTGAACGACCCAACTATTTGCCGACACTTACAGTCCGCCAGTTATGTTCGGCATTCACCGGCGAAACGAATGCGGCAAAGATCGCGGAAGGCCAATGAGTCTACTTTGAACGCGACGTCTGGCACAGCAAGTATCGGTAATCAGACGGAGGGGAGAGCAAGGAGGTTTAGAGGGATCTTGAAATCTTCTGCATCGGTGGGAACGAAATGCGAGACCGCCGCGCTACCACTAGGCTTGCTAGTGCTCGAGGAGAGAGGTACAACCCTCTCATTTGCTTGGCACCCTTTGTCTGGCGCGAAGTAATCGTCAAAGGGCTCGGCCTTGCCTTTTCCCACGTCTGATCATTCGCGAGCTAGGTAAAAACGCAGGGCGTTAGAGAGGACGACTTGGTGAGAGAGTGTGCGTGGTGCGGGGAGGGGAAGAGGGATACGTATGTTAGTAGAGGAGGTGAAAAAAAAGGGCGGTGAGGAGAAGGGAAAGAAAGCGAGTAGGCGAGGCTTCCATTTCAGGCTCGCGCGTACTCGTTCGCAGGTGCTATTCCAAGGAATAATCTTCGCCGACCCTTTTACGGGCGGCTTGGTGTCGTCTTTCGCCCTTTCGACCTCTTCCAGTGGAGGCTCTCCCTCTGCTTTTGAACCTTTCCCTCGCAACCGATTTTCACCTCTCGCTTCCTCCAGCGAGTGGCTAGGTGCTTCGTGGTGTCAGCTTCTTCTCTATCCGTCCACCTTGCATTTGCGGTTTTCCCGGCCTGTTTTGCCACGGCTCGCTTTACTTCCTTTTTCTCGCCAGCCTTTGTTTCACCCGAGAACCGTCGCCCTCCCATGCCCTTGGCTTGGCGTGCTAACAGTGCACAGAGTCAGAGGCAGAGACATAGTGGAAGAGTGACAGGCGAGCTCAACGATGGCGGAAGCTGTTCTTCCCCGACATGGAATAATCGAGGATCGCGCTTCCGTGGCCTCTCGATTTCAGCCGACACTGCGGAATTACGCCGAGCAGCATATAATTATCCCCGAAACCGTATATCCAGCCGACGCTGCTTTTGCAATGGTACTCCCAACGCGCCAGGAAACGACGCCCTTTAACCGACTAACATATGAATTATCCGATTAAGCACTTTTTCCCCGTATCTCGAGTTCTGCCGAGTCAATGTTTACGACTAATTGTTTGCCAATTCGGCGAGGGATGTTTAAAGAGCGCGATGAAGGAGGAGAGTTACTTCATGAATTTTGTACTCGGTGGCTGGTACAGAAGGCTCTAATTCTCGGCGATTTCGAGCCCGAAACGTGCCATATTATTGCTGCTACATTTGCTCGAGGCTCGAAGCCAGCGACGGGAATCGAGGGAATTAATAGTTAACCGTAGCCCGCCGGGGCGGCGATGGCAGGGGCGTAATTTTATGCGCATTTCCAGACAAGCGTGTACGTACGAACATTTCCATGGACGCGCGCGCGTACTGTGCGGTTCTAGCTGGGAACAATACTCGCGACCTCGCACGATGTACCTTCGTCGAGGGAGGTTCGCAAGGTTAACGCATGAAACGCCAAAATGCATAGCTGCTGAGGGCACATTGTTCCCCCGGTATTATTGGGGCTAAATGCTTCATATTACATACGTATAAGCTAATATAGCGCGCCATTGTGCAGCCGCGTGGGATCAAGTCGCTTCCGAGTTAACAAGTTACACCGGCGCACTCTTGCATTCTGCTACCTGTTACAAAGGGCCGCGGGCGTATTGGCACGCTGGTTTTATAAATCGAGCGGCTACCTTATATTCAATAGTCTCCGATTCCAATCGATGCCTCGATGCTTCTGGTTGTACATTGGCTCACATTGCTTCCGATTGGAAAGCCAGCGAGTTACCGTTCGCGCGCACGGATTGGACCGCTCTCTTTTTCCGCAGAGTCGCGCTCGAGAAAAAGAGTTTCCTGTGGGATAGCGGCATTATCATTTACGAGTGGCAATAACAAATCGAAGCCGGCTCGTACAGTTGGACTTGTAGAATGTAGAGGGCGGGAGAGAGAAAGAAAGAGAGAGAGGGGGGCAGACGTGTGGCCTGGTTGGAGGCAGACTCGACAACGAAAATCGGCCAGCAGCGCCGTATAAAAAGCGAAGTCCGTCGCTCGTAATTCGTAAGCGTCAATGACGGTTTACGAGGCAGTGCGTCGCAATCTCGACGTACCGTTCTCCCGCCACGGTTTTAATGCGAAAAAGGACGATTTTACGCCGAGGCCGAAGCCGAGGTTCGAGCGAGCGGACCGCGTCCCAGGCCGATAAAATTTTTCCCCTGCCACCCTCGGATATTATACTCTCCACGCATGCGGCCCAGAGTGCTTCACCATGGGATTGAAACGAAGCCCCGGCAAAATTACACAAAATGCCGGTTGCATCAGCGTGCTGTACCTTTTTACAAAACAGTCCGAATACTCCCTTCTAATTATGCCTTTTATCAGCGGGAGAATTATGGGAAGCATACATGCGCCCACGTTACCAGCGGCTGCTTTATTCTCGTCGAAAACTTTTCAACGATCTTTCCTCCTCCGCGTACCGTTTGCTAGTAATTATATCGTGGATTACACATCGCTTCGTTCTACAGCTAATAAAACCTGGCCTCCAGCCTCTATAATGCTCCTGTTGCTCTGTGGGCTGTGCGCGAGAGGAGGAAGAGGAGGAAGCTTGCGTGAACGGATGGCCAAGCATATTTCGAGGCCTCGTTAGACGGATGAGCATTTGCATGCGTTAAATTCCGCTGGCACTGCTCTATTACCGTAGGACGTGATCGGATTAGGGCCTTATCGGCGCGAGCACCGACTACCGAGGCTAATGGTGTCCAACTCTGCTTAATATATATCAGGAATTAAGGATCCTAACCTCCTCACTGGTCTGCAGCACACCCGGTGTAACTCTAGAAATCCTATCGCTAAGCCCTAAGAAGATTACTTTCTCGCCCCATTCGCCAATTCATTGGCTCGATAAATTAATCGATATTCCGCGCACAGCGCATTTTAAAAGGCCGCAGGATTTCGTAACGAATGTACATGACTATCGCATCGCGCGCGCTTTCCATTCGTCGCATCGGGCGGCTGGAATACGGGCGGATTTCTAAAAAGGACGCGCCCGAAAAACGAGGAGTTATTAAAACGGCGCGTGATTTGCAAAGCACCGGGTACGTGACCCTGGGCGACGCTCAGCCATTTGCGAGCAACGAGACGAAGCTTATCGGGGCTCGCTGCCCATCTGATATTAGCGGCCGTGGTAAGCGGACCTCTCCGCAACTGATTATCGCTGACCGGATTTCGCCCGGAAGCGTCCACGCTGACCTTTACTCCGTTCCGCAGCCGCAATGCGTTATCCTTCTTTTCCGATCGCTTCGCTTATCTTGGAGCGATCAGTGAACGAGGCAGACAGGTAGAAACTGTTGAGCTGCTCCGAGGCTTTTCATGTTCGCAGCTTTAATGTCTGCCAGGTTAGCCACGTCGATCTCAGTAGTGATTTCAACATGAGGCTCCATTGTTCCTAGCTAGGTTTATTTAGTCGGCCATGTGTATTATATATTGGAAGGCAGTTAGTTAACCAAACTCCTTTTTATCGATTTATCGTTAGAAAGTAGGGGTACTTGATAGACTCGATAGCAATTGCCGTGCACATATCGATAACTCGACGGTTTACCGAGATAATTTTGCCAAGAATGCATAACGTTAATGGATCCGCGAACACTCACCACCAGTGCAGTCTGTGCTTGGCTTGTTTTCACAGTTGCGAGAAGCTGATATCGCACAGCGATGTTGCTCTTATTGGATCGGCATCTCCAGCCAGCCTTCCTAGTAACCCACTTCCGCGGGCTTGCCGCTGCGTTCATTTCTCCGCTGTTTATTAGAAGCTTTCAGCGCTATTATTAGGGAAAAAAGGGCCCTTTCAATGGAGACGGCTGTTTCCGCTTGCATTTTAATATTAATGGCTTTTTTAGTAGGCTCTTTCCGATGCTTCTCGATTTATTTGACTGATTCAGCGAGGGGCTGCAGTCGGGTTTTTTTACAGGGCGCCAGGCTATCCGCGATTTACCTCTTTTCGGCGATTGAAAAGTGTTCCGCATCATAAAACTGGTCTTCGATAGGCTCGCATTGTGATCCCACCAGCCGCAAGTAGAATAGGTCGTGCACTAGTCCGACGCAACGGTGCATTCCTGGAAGTCTGGCTTTCAAATTAACCAGGTTGATGCAGCGCCGACTATTTCACATCGGCGGAGTGTTCTGGAACACGGTAGCTTGGTATGGCAGTAGTTAGTGTCAGACTGGCATCGGTAACAATGGGTCAGACAGGCTGAGAGAGGACAGTAACAGTAATAATATGCCCCCGAGCGAAATAGCCGTTCGTACTGCCGTCTGCGGAAGACGGTGGCGGGAGTGGCAGCGGTAGCGAGGCTTCCCTTTTATTTAAGTATTTATTTAACGACTTCGGACGAGCAGAGGAAAAGAAGTCGTGGTGGCGGCTCGGAGCGGAAGGTAGCTACGGTTGGAGAGAAAAATAAGCGAGCAGGAGGAGGAAGAGGTGGCGGGTGTATAGGGCCAGCCGGTGAAACTTCTTCCGGGCGAGACGCTTCACGGTACGGATAGGAAAAGTGCCCCCGGGGGCGTAGTGCGGACTTGTGCCGGACACAGAAGTGCCATACTGGGGAGCGGCTAACGGCCACGTACACAACGTACGTACCTGTCGCGTATTGTACTCGCACCTTACATCATATAGTATACTTACCTCATATACTCGTAGAGCCGCCGAGGAGAAAGCCCTACTGGCTCGTGCAGAAGCACAATTGCGGAAGAGCCTCCTTTCGGCCCCGCCTGCTTCCATTTTTAAGACGTCGATAATAATCAGGTGAACCACCGAAGAGGGAGTAGTAGCGTCTCGTGAAAGCTTTGTGCGACACCAAGGGAAACCCAATCTTTATATTACATTGCATTAGATTCGTCCACATCAATCTCAATTTAGCTGCCTCGGGCATTGTGTGACCTTGCTCGATCGAGTTTCCCATCGTAGCTGTCGATTTTTATTGACAATCAGTCGCGCCAGGAGTCACGCGAACTTTCCCAAATTAGTGTTAGCCACGTTACAGGCGCGGAAGTACTTGAGCCGAGCTGGAAGCTCGTTTATGCAACTGAAATCGAAACTCCGGGCCAAGCCTTTGGAGGCCCCTCGTTCCGGGGCTTGCCCATGCTGCCTTCCACTCGTAATCCTAACGTTTGATTGCGCCCATTACAGTTGAAGCACCTAATACGTAACTTTCGAGGCTGGTGCGATAGGTCGCTGCACCAGCCGGCGAAAATCGATTTCGCCTGCGCGCCCCTCGTGTGCCACCCTCTCGAGCTTCCTACAACTCGCATCTCTTTCTTTCTAATTAAATATTCAATCATTCCGTTTATACATACAGATGTTCACTCGAATTCGTTGTATTCGGAAATTACATTCCTATGCCTGACAAAATTGATCCTGTACTTTATTCCTAGAACAACTTGGATGGGTTGTTTGTAGATTATTTGACTAGTTAGCTACAGTTCATACTAGTGCATTGCGGGGCACCGATGGAAGACAAAGTATTTGAGAGGGAAATATTTCGAAGTAGCGAATGTATCTAAAGTTGGGTGACAAGCGCTCAGCACAGTGCGCGCGTTTGTTTCCCAGCAGCACAAGCTCATCGGTATGTAAATACATTTAGCCCGGCTGGCCTGTTGTTGTTTCGTTTGTGAGTTTAATTACGCGTTATATAAATTGCTTCGGAACGAGTTTCATAAATTGTCAGTACTTTGAATGCGCGCTCGCCGCTCGAGGACAACGAACAAAGAGACGTCGCTCGCAATCGACGGCCGGCTCGTGCAGTGTTCTGCGTAATAGACAGATTCGATAATGAAGTGCATTCTTCGGCCGGGATGTCCTTTACTGTTCAGCCGCCGATCGCAATTAACACGGGCAACGTTCCCCGTTGAACCCCGCATAATTTCCGCTCGCGCTCGCCTGCCTCTATTGCTGACCACCAAGCCGCTTTTTCCAAATATTATGACTGCCTGTTCCCGTCGAATTCTCTCGATAACATAGCCAATTCATGTAACAAAGCAGAAGTCGTTGGAAATAATTACAACCACTGCATTGGAATTCTTTATTGACATAGCGGAGTGAAATACTGGGTCAGGATGGTTTTCCTACGTTCCGGTGCTCGCCTTTAGATTTCTTCAGTTCGTTTACTTTGGACGCCTCAGTTGGCGAGAGCGAGCGGTGACCGAATACGAGCCGTTGCCGGGCCGGCTGCAATGGCCCGGCATTAAACATTCAAAGGGGTGGCAAAAAAGCAGGCGCATTTGCATCTCGCAGTGCAACTGCGGGCGCCCGGAAAAACATAAATAATTCAAAGCTTTTTACGCGCCCGCTGAAAGAGCACGCGCGCCGCCGGCAGCGGCATCGTCAGGCGGCGAGGGGAGTCTGCCAGGGCAACAAGCGGTGATTTGGGCCGGCAGGATTCACCGCTCAAGCGGGACGCGCCAAATTGTCAAATAAATGCATGAAAAATGCTCCTCACCGCCGCTCGGTAATATCGGACTCGGTAAAGAAAGCTATCGTTCAGAGTTGTCCCGTCCTGTGCCGGACAAATATCCACGGGAAATGACAGCCGCCGCAAATCGGTCCTCATAGTCCGCAGCCATCATCCGCTTAACATGAAAACTGTTTCTTCAAATTTATCGCTCCTAATAGAGAAAGCATTCGCCCGAAATATTCCTCGCACATATGCGAGGAGATGAGGCGAGCAGACAAAAGCCGCAGAACGTATGCGAGAACGAAAGCCAACCGAATAATATGTTAACGTTATTCCAGTTGGAATGTAAAGTATGACCAATTATTAGTGGGATGAAGTCGCAGTTTTCGAATATCTTTGACGTCGAAACTCCCTTGCGGCGACAAAGCGCTGGCATATCGGCTGCTCCAGAAATCACGAGGATAACCCGCGGTAGGTGGGTGGGAGAGGGAGGAAGCGGATATCGGGAAAGTTTTAACGGTGCTTCATTAGAGAAAATAGTTGGGCGAGCAGGAGGATCGAGAGCCGGCAGCATTTCGCCAGGTCAACACAGTGGACGGCGCGCAGACGTTACTAATCCGAAAGCTTGCCGACGGAATAGTTTCAGCCGCTCGACGTTCCTCCGTGACAATAATTGCCGGCTCCCGCTGCCGCCACCGACGGCTGAACAAACGCCGGTTGGGGGAATGTCGAGCAAAAACTGTCAGGCGGACGAATTGCTGCATGGATTAATGTTATGCTTCGCCCCTTTGTCCTTTGAGGCTTTAAACCGACGCCGAGCTCAGCTTGGAACCCTGCTAGAATTGACATTAGTCCTCGCGCCAGATTACCAAACTCACGTTGCCCCATACGAATTCCGTCGCGCGCGCTCTATTGGTCTGGAAATGCTTTCGAGATTTCATGCCGATCTCCCAGCATATCTTCGACCCGAGGTGTAAAAGAAGAATCGGCATAAATTTCTTAAAATGCCTTTCGAAGGACTTTGAGAATGGTCTTTGAAATTCTTCGACGCCCGTATTTGCAGGGGCGCATACCTGCTGGTGGAAGCGAATTGAGGACGGTACCTCGGAAATGGTTTGCTCCGGATTCAGGCCACTATATTGTTATAACGAGCTAACTCGTAATTACGAGGATCTTTTTTAGCCATGGGCATTGGTGCCCTCGGCTAGAGAGTGAGTCAGAGAGTGAGAGGAAAAGTGTGAGGTGGTGAACTCGAGGTCGGGGCGTTTATAACGACTGGCAATCAGGAACCAGGAAACGGCTCTAGCTTTATCCGTGTTCAGCTGGTCAGCCTCTCATTTTTCTTTGAACTCTCTCGCTTTACTCAACGCTACTTCAGAGCGTAGTGGGCTTTTCCATAATTTTTACGAAACATTTCGTCTGCAGTGCGCGCTCAGGGACGCTCTACGTTCGAATTCCTGCTTGTCGCCTCATCACCGATCTACCTTGGCCTGCGAGCACAGGCCTGTCGTCGTTTGCATAAAGCGGGCTATCCGCGCTTTTAATATACGCAAATGAAGTTACGCTCCGGAACTAATCATATTTGCATGCGGAGCAGCAATCTCCTTTGAGCCCTTGTCGCACTTATTACTACAGTTAGTCGCTAGAGAGAATTTTATGACGGCACGCCGACTGGCATGGTAATGCCGATCGGTCGTAGCCCGCGTCAGTGTCAAAAGCTGTGTGCACCTATGTCTGCAGGATGCTTTACGGAAGAAACAATGAAATACTTGATGATAAAATTAGTAGGCACATTGTATACACATGAATTGCATAGTAGTTCATAAGAGAATAACAGAAATATCAAATGGAACAAAAGGGAATGCTGCTCCCCGTTAGAAATGGAGTGGCAGTCTGTATTGGTTTTTCACCGATTGAGTCGAGTGTATTGGTAAAATTTCATTCAGAGTTTTCCCAAAAGAACCCCTGGCATGGTTTTTCGGTGTGGAATGGGCCGAGCGTATCTTCGTGGCGAATCCACTGAAAGTTCAAGAACTTGTTGCGGAGTGCTTGCACTGCCGAGCCTGAGAGCAATCTTGCCAGGGCGCGATCGGGGAAATTCAGATTGGAATTTTGTTAGTTTGCGAATCACCTATCGATCAGCGGCCAGAAGATTTTCAATTATGCCGGGTTTGCAGGAAGTTTCGTTTTATCAGGCGTACCGGATCGCCAGGGTTTTCTTCCTCGGTGCAATCGGGATTACGCCATTATGCATTAATGAACGCGCGGCTTTCTCCTAAGTCCCGCACGAATGAAAGGTAAACGCCATTCCCGTGGGACACTGTTTGCCGAGCACTCGCTGTACACTTCCTCAAGAAGTTTCGTAACTACCGCGGAATGATATCCTTCCAGAGATCTCCTTCTCACTCAATTCAGCGTCTCGCGTTCGCATTCTTACTAGGAAACTCCTAGCAATGCGACGCCCGTCGCTTCGCCGCAATCACGTTTAATTAATTATTGATCTTCGCTGACGCTGTGAATCACTCGTAAATTCGTCTCGGTGTCTGCCGACTATCTGTTTCCTAGAGCTCTCGATGCTGTTTCACTACTTGGCGAAATGGAAGCTGGATAATTATCACTAATAGCTCCCGTTAAGTTGATACAAGGAAGTTTAGTGTGTACAAAGATCTTTTTAATTGTTCGCTTTTAATTGACTGTTTCTCTCGTTGGTTTTGGTTGGATGGTAGAGTGTCCATTCCGACCGAGCAGCTCAGCAGACATCGATTTCCCCGAAATTTAGTCAGCGTACGTGAACCTCGAGGGTCGGTATTATTGTCGGTTCCAACGAGAGCTGCATTTCGGTCACGCGCGATCGAGTATTATCGTCGTCATTGTTATATCGAGCATTCGTGAGCTACCGAGCATGCGGTAGTAATCGCAGTCCCGAGGAGCCCTTACAGATTATTGCGGCATTGAACGCCGTATTGGGATACATGTATCGATAACGAACTACCTTAGGATTCGTTGAACTATTTCAACTATTTATTCCTAATGAAGAATGTAAGATTAAAAATGAAAACCTCAACTGTATTCCTTTTTATACGATTCCCATTAACAATGAACTAACAACTATCTCTTCTAATACTCGTCCTTTTCTTCTTTTTCCAGACAAGCAGCCACTCACCCACTAACCGCCCAAACTGCTCTCTAACCACTAACCATCTTAAACATGATCTAATCTACCCGGGAATCGTAACCACTTGAAAGGGAGCGTGGTCGAAGATAGGAGAGGCACGAGCGGTGGTCCGTCGCTCGGGCACGATCATGCGAATCTCTGAAAATGCGCAGGACGAGCAGCAACGGCCTGAAGCTCGACCTGACGGAAAACACACCCGGTAGCTCGCTGTCAAGGCTGCCGAATTTAGTCGAGCATGCGGAGACCTGTCAAGCCTTGTCCGCCGGTACCGGCGAGAATTTGAGCAGCAAACTGCCGAACGTCGTGGAGGGCTCGATGGACTATGGTAGCGAGCGAAGGTCCTCCCGATATCTGGAGTACCAAGAGTCCAAACCCTATCAGGATCCCCCGTCGTCCTCGTCGGCGGTGCCCCCGTACGAGCAGGGTTACCACGATCAATCGCGCGGTAGTTATCGTAGCTACGAGCGAAAAAATTACGAGCGCGAGAATCTCGAACGCTACGACAACCGAATTTATCCGGAGGATAACCTGAGATACGAACGACGCGGGGATCAAAGGACCTATCAAGAATCAGACCTGGACGCGCCCTATGAGCGCAGCGATGCCCAGAAGCTCAGCAGGACTTATCCCTCGGATCTGCCGGAGTCTGGGCGCAGATACTCCAGGGATCTGACGGATTACGAGTATGCGTCGCGCTACGCCGAAGAGACACTCAAGCTCGAGCCAAAGAAAGATCACCATCATCATCATCACTCGGGCGGCAAGGTGTACGAGCCACCAGCACCCGCTGCTTCCAAAGGCTACGAGTCCGGTGTGAAGACGCACGATTCCGCTTACGAGCTCTCCTGTGCCGCCCAGCAAGAACTTTCCTCGAGGAAGTATGAGAGTAAATACCACTCGGTTAGCAAGATGTACGGCTGGTCGAGTACCCTGCCGAGGTACGAGACCGGCAAGTCTTACGAGGGCAACTACGAGCCCAGATCCTTCGAGTCGAAGTACGACGAGCAACCCTATGAAAGCAGTGGCAAGGCCTACGACCCCAAGTACGAGTTAACTACTTCCAAGAGCTATGAGAGAACCAAGTACGATGGATCTTCAAGTTCGGCCTACCAAGATAAGTCTTATGACCAGACACTCAAGATCGGCGAACTTGGCTCCTCCTCCTCCGGCGCTTATGTCAGAAAGCAGACTCAAGACCAGGAAGACACTGGTGCCGAGAAGATGAATGGATACAGGAAGAATAACTTTGAGGCTTATGGGGTTTATTCCGATCCCGAGGATGACCATGGATTCCTCACTGATAAGAAGACACCCCAATACAATTACAAGGGGGTTGTGGTTAATGTGAGTGGGGAGTCCAGCGTCGTTGACCAGAAGAATGTCAAAGATGCTAGGCAAACGGAAGTGCCAAGGAATCCATGGTGCAGGCCCACCATACTACTGCTGTTACTGGTCCTCCTCGTTGTCATTTTTGTTCTCGTCGCCGGGATACTATTGTACTTTAATTGTGAGTCATTAACTTTTATTACACACTCTGCATGCTCTAACGTGTAACTGTCGACCTTAATTCCTAGCTTTTTTCACCTTTTAGCTAGCACGTTACTTAACTACTGCTCATTGGGCAGAATCCCTTTTTCTCGAAATGACATAACCGAAAGAAGTAGAGTGATCAGAAGGGTTAGTGGGAAGGCAAGGGACGATAGTAGGAGCAGCTTGGAAGCAGTAAGGATAATAAGTGTGGTTTCTTTAATGGGCCATGACGTTGTGGAATCCGATATAAGGGGACGACTTTTTCCGGCGTTGTTTCTGAAGTTGCGGCTAATGGGACACCTCATTTGTCCGTTCGCCCTGCCTCTTTTTCCCTTCGGTTCCCTCTTCTTCGCGGCGACCCTCTTTCCACGACATTTCCTTCTTGCCCGGCCGGTCGACCGACCGCAGCGAAACAATTGCGCCCGAGCGATTTAGTTAATGAGCATTCGATACCAATTATTTACGGACGGTCGGACGCCCGTCGTAATAATGGTCGACGGGCTACAGAAACGAACACAACGAGTCCCGGCGACTAGTACGTAGCGCTGGTCGACAGTCTACGTCGACGACGACACGTGCCGACGATACGTTAAGCTGAAACGGTAGCCTGTCTGCGTCGCACTAGTTTTATGTGTCGAATTTGACATGCCCGGCACGTAGGGACTTGCCACTAGCGTAAATGTTCGGTCGGAATTACAATGCGACGCCGGTACAACGGTAGCAGCGGGAGCTTTAAGGAAAAGAGTCGGCTAAAAATGACGTATACCTTGCGACGAATCCGTTTCTCCTCGCGAAATGTTCAAGTTAGCCTGAGGAAACCTCTCTCTTACATGGAACAGGTGTACCTGTATGGCTTTCTTCGGGACACCGAGACGTTTTCTGCCGAAGGAATCCATTGCTAGCAGTGGAAGTTTATTCATTTGCGAGTCACGCACGGTGCCGGCGTACTATACGGCCAAGTCCGATAGGGTCTGATCTTTATTCCATCGCTTACGGTACACCGGCACGCTTATGGATCATTGTCACGCTCGATTTCGTTGAGAAATATAGATCGGAGAGAATTCGTCGGGGATTACGTTTTCTGGGAATGAAAGCTTGCCATTTCTAATGTATACCGAGATGCGTGGCGTGCGATTTTTGTGGTGTCAAGAAGACGTCTGGCAATAATCGAGTATCGACGGTAGCGTGTGATCGCGTGACAGTCGGGTGTATTTGGTTCTGGCAAAAATCGTGTCCCCACGGCGTTGAAGCGGCTCTTTTGCAAACACGTTCTCTCTTTGGAAATGGTCGCGCGTTTCACGCGATGAGGTCCATCGAGCATGCAGTTTTTTCCCCGGCGTAGCGGCTGCTTTTTCCAGTATCAGCGACGGCCGAGTGCAGGGTGGGAGTGGCGTGGCGTTCGGGTTGTTCGGGCGAACGATGTCGGGACAATGGGACGGAGAAGCGGGCAGAGGAGCTCTCTCGATGTAGGAGAGGAAAATACGAGGAGGGTAGATTGTGTTGACTGAAACGAGCGGGCTTCCCGTCCTCGGGTATTCCGAGTGGCTGCATTTGGCAGCGGTCGACAGGGGCGTTTGAGCGATTCGGTTTATTTTCGGGTCAAGTTTTCGCCCGACCGCTTCGCAATCAGTCGGCGCATTGTCCCGCGGACAATACATTTACCGCGACGCCCTATTCCCCGTCCTCCCGACGTCCCTAGGAATTCGCTGAGCGCTGCTTGCACCCTCCCGCGCCCTTTAGCACCCCCACGGCCATGGCCCCGCGCGCCACCCTAGTCCCTCGCTCGCACCCTTTCTCACTGATCCTGGTATCCAACGTCCATCCTCCCGGCGAGACGAGGACTCCGCTCTCCTCTTGGGCCGGGCATCGTATTTTCAGCGGGATTTTCGGAAATTCGATTTAGCCGGCGACGCGATGCGACGCGCCGGCGACGCGTCATTGCACCCTGCTGCCCGGAACGCCGTTTGTAACGCTGGGAGAGTATAGAGCGCTTCATGGAATTCCGCAGTAATTGGCAACCTGCTCTCCCCCACTGCACTCGACGACTAGCACCACCACCAACAGGGGCGCCCATCCATCTGGATACCTTATTATACCTGCTCTGCTTGCGCTTTTGTTTTGCCGTTCGTTACGCCGCTACACCAGCAGGTTGAGTGCCTCGGGGTTTTGTACCATGTAGCTTGTGAGCGTTGATAATACCGGCCCCTGCATTGAAATTAGTCGCTCACTTGGCCGTCGTTACCCTTCGCCCTTTTCGACGCGTGCGTGCGACCATTACGGCCACAATAAAAATCCTGGCCGAGACGGCGCGCCAGTAGTATAGGTCTGCGCGTAGTCAGACGAGTCGGCTTCGACTTCTCATAAACTCAGACTGACAGAGTCACAGAAATAAAACCGTATCATTGTGATGCCTTTACAGTTGTACTCAGAATACAATGTTCTCTAATACAATGCTCCTCGGTGGTTCTACATTCGAAGTAATAGGAAGTGGATCGTTGAGTACGTATATATCTTTACTTGCTCGTTTCATCTGGGTAAAAGGAGCGAGCAGGATAGCAAGAAACAAAGTACATTCGAAGCAGAGCAGAGCCGAGACACGCGGTGATGGGTAATTCGGTGGAATCTCGAATGTCGTGTATTTCTCATCGGTTGTGCTTATTTGAAGATTTCCACGAGAAATTAGACACCCGGTATACATGCGGTAGGAGGACGTCGTTGTGAACATGCATTGCGGAGCTTTGGCGCAGGATGAGGATTTAGTATGTAAGGCACGTGTTCGCATCTGCCTTTATGAGCGTTTCCCGCGATTCCACCATTCCGTCCTCATTCTCAGGCAACCTTGCCGTTGCCTCGCTTCGAGGACTGGCTCTCAGGGTTTCGGGATTAAGGGTGTCGCCGATCATATTAAGGCCGGAGATATCTCATCCGCTCCTTATCCGGCGCTTCGCCATACCTCACCACTGTATATATACTCGTTCCCGTTCGTTCCACGTAAATTACGAGGGCCTTCCTCGAGAGCATGCAACCATATCCTATCCTCTTGGCGAGTGCACGATGTGTACGCAGCTTTAATGGCGCAGCTCGTCAAACTTTCCACGGACGATCGTGGTTACGAGGGTCCACGGAATTTCTGGGCTCACTCGCGCGAACCAAGGCGTATGGATCCTTACTCGTTGCCAGGGTATCGTAGGTAATCTCGTCGGGCGCTATCGTTGGAAATCTTCCTGGCAAATTACTCTACATAGCTCGTCTCGAATTTGCATCCACTCTCCGTCGAAGGCATCAACCGGCAAAGCGACCGCTTACAGCCCTTATTTTCGGCTTGTCACGTAAGCGCAACTATTAGCACTCCGGAGTAATGGATTACGTTCCTACAGTCAGTGTTTGTTTCAAGTTGAAACACAGTGTCAAGAAAGTTCCTTTGATACTATGGCTAATTTCGATGCATCCTCTAGCGTCGCTCATCCTTATAGCCGACTGTCAGGTGGTTCAGACTGAGATAACGCTCATATCGATACTGTCAGCATCCTCTTCTCTATTTGAGGAAACTTGTCTCGATGAAACGACGCGTTGTCACGCTTCTCGCAGAATTGCTTGGGTGCGAAAATACCGAGACGGTGACGTTGACTGAGAGATTTGTTAATGCGCCAACCGTCAGAGGGATAAGCGTTTCACAAGTTCTTGAAATTGTAAGCGGCAAACTGTTTTCAACGCGGACGTAAAACTTGGAGGGCTCTTTTAACCAGTACAAATCTAGCCGCGAGATAAATTTGCAGAGTTTAGCCGCAGCAGCCAGCGGCACCGAAAGAGAGAAGGATAGGAAGCAGGCATAACGCGTTCTCGCAAAAGTGGCAGCGATTTGCCAGCATATATCTAATCGCGCGCTTTAGTTTTCTTTTCTCTAAGTGATCGGACTTCCGGTGAGTAACAGGGCTTTCAGTATCAATCTGACAGACGAAGTTCGGGGAGTTGGTATTGGAGGGCGGGGTACACTTTGCAAGCAGGAAGTTTGGAGAACTTCACCATTAGAGACGTTAGAGAGTAACTCGGGTGAGTATTGCCGATCGTAATATAGAGAAGTCGTCGAAGGATCCCAGGGATTCCCGGGCAAAGAGTAAGAAGTAAGCCCGGGCCGGTGCGGGAAGAAAGGTCGCAGCAATCGCTCGCGATCGGGATTGTTCGCGAGTTACCGAGTTCGAGTCAAGATTAATGTTAACTTCGCCGTGGAGTTAATAAGTCTGAGACCGATAAATCCCGCTAACTCCTTCCCACTTCCCCCTTTTTCTTTTCCTTCCCCGTTTCCCGATGGCGCTCCAGCAGCACACCGCGCCTTCTCCTTCTCTCACGTTCGGAGGAAGCTAGTTGCTCCATTACAGTTCCCCTTTTCTCCTCCTTCCCTTTCACACTGTCCTGGACCTTCTTTCGGCTTTGAGAAACTCGAAAAGTTTCCCCCAGCCGGAGAGAGAAAAAGCAGGGCGGGTATCAGCCGGGCTTCGGCAAGAAGCTGCGCTCTAAGAGCCCCTTCCAGAATCATTTCCTGCAGGAATCCTCGCCCTTTTTTGTCCCCCGATCACTTGCACCGTATAGTTTTCCTATTACAGACCTCCCCATTCAATACTGTATACTTTCACCGTTCCTCGCGTCATGCTGACTCGGCGTTGACGTATCCTGGAGGTAAAACTAATTGGCACATTGATGTAAATCAGCGGTGCTTCATCATTCCTCGCTTCATTCCTTCGACCGGTACTTTCTTATGAACTTAATTACCTCATACTTTCTATGAGATTGCGAGGCGAAGAGAAGCTTTAGAGAAGGGTAGTAAAAATCTAGAGGAAACATTTCCGTAGGAGCGGTCGGGTATTCAGGTTGCCCTGGGATGCAATAGAACGAAAGTCGGTCGCCGAGAAGGACTCTCTGGAAAAGCCCTGTCAAGAAAGCTGACGTTTAATTTAATAAATGCCGCACTGTCCTACCCTTGCAAGCTCCCTTCGCTCGAGCGCTACTCCGCGAACGGCTGTTTCCACGCCATTTCCCCCTTGACGGCGAAACTGCCGCGACGCTCGTCGTCTCGGTGGCGCGCGAAATTTCTTCGGAAAAACTGTGTCACCTTAGGTGCACCTTGTTAAGCCCATCGAAGTTATACCCAAGAGCACGGCCGGCTGCCTGTTTGTGAGTTTCCGAGTTTGTAATCTTCAGCCGACACTTCACCCTCCAACTCCCAGCTTCTCTTGTTATTTCGTTCATCCTCGACACAGATTTCGTGCTCCTTCCCGAAAGATACGTACTACCATGCTTTAATGCAATCCGACGTTGATTGCGCCAGCAATTTATGCTAGCAATTTATCCCGGTACAATTAATTATTTCATTACTGATGTTCTTGTCTGGTTGTACTATTGCCAGCGAGTTAAGTCCGTTGATCGGAGTGCTTAGCCATTCACAGCCAGAGCGCTTCAATTATTAATCTCATCCGGTAGCGACGGCATCATTGCCAGTTGTCATCACACCTAGTACACCTGGATTAATCGCAGACGACTTAATGGAATTTCCAAGCGAGCAGGAATTGTGTCATTTCAGCACCGACTGATGCTATGCTGTATGGATTCAAGAGCTTGTCACGGGACATTCGTTGATAGTTAAGTTCTTTTATCTTAATTGGACTGTCATCTGTCAGAGGTGTTCATGAGAAATTGTCCTGTAAAAGGCACATTCCTTTATCAGGTGGAAAAGCTTGACTCTACTTCATGCTCTTTCGTCCTTTTTATCTCGGTTTTCTGTTCCATCCTGTACTTTTCCCGTCAATAAAAAGCATTACGCGTAATCCGTAGGTTCATTTGTTCTACGATCACGTTCGGTGGTCGGTGTTAGCCGCTGTTCACCGTTCCTGCCCGGCCAAGGTATGTAATCCTCGTTGCGCTTTATATCACTTAACGCATTCCAGACGTACGAGACGCCATGCACGTAGGAAATTCTCCTGGTCACTGTTCGTGCACGGTCAAGGGAAAGCAAAACGCGTATGTATAAGGTTCGTTGGGCAAAGGAATATATAGGGAAAAAGGTGGTGGAGGAAGAATAAGAGGTGGAGGAGACGGGTAGTTAGGAGCAAGAATGGAAGCGAGTATATCGGGCACGTGGGCGCAGTTACGAAGAAGACGTGAGGCCGAAAGCTGGCAAGGAAACTTCCTTCATTTTTCGCCCTTATTCCTGCGCCTCGAATCGGCGGGCCTCCAACTTTCTCCCTGAAATATCGCGCGAATCAATCGTCGACACGAGCGGCCTCAATCGAGCGGCACTCTTTTCCGCACTCTCCGTACGGATTCGAAGGTATACCCGGTAACGAGCTATATGGGCTGACTCCTGCTCCGCAGTGGCACTGTCGTTTGTCCTGGGACGAAGCAAGCCCCCGAAGGTACTACGATTACTCTTGGCCGCCGGACGTGCCTCCCTCGTTACCATCGCAATTTAGCCGTGATCTAGAAAAACGTGCGCCATTTCGCCCCAAGTTTACCAATAAGCGGCCCTCGCCGACTGGACTGACAAACTTCGAGCTTAATAAGAAAGCCAAGGACGAGCGGCGAGATCGAATTAGCATGAGCCCGATTGCACGCGATTACCCGGACTTAATTAGAGAACTTATTTTGCAATGGCTGGTACACTGGATGCCCGGTTACCGAGTGAATCGAGTTTGTTATTAGCTTGGCCAAGCCCTGCTTTACAAGGACACGTTGTCTTCGATCGGACTTAGAACCAGCTGGTACAACGCGTGCAATAGGTGTCGACCATTCTGATCACCCTGCCACTGTCGGAGCACCGCCAGCATCTTTCCGCCCACTGGATCAATTGGTTCCGAACGCAGATTGTACACTGCTGAATGCCATCCATATATTTCCCTATGGGGGATGTTCCCGCAATATTTCGTGATTTCTCTGTCGCGCGCGCCCGCCCTCTGATATAGAATTCCTCTAAATATGAATTCCTTCGGTGGAAAAGGAAGGAAGGAAAAGGGTGGCATTCCCGGATACATATGCGACAGTCGCCGGAGTGAGGAAGAAAGAGAGACTTATATGGCAGTTACATCCCTCGAATACAAACTGCCCTTAGTTATTAGAAAGGTGTCGTTGTGTTGGATGCTTGTCCTGTCGCACGCGCTTTTTCTCTCTATTCGAAAAACAAATTCTTTTTATTGAACCCTCGAGTGCCACCTGATGTCTATCGGTTTATTGTAAAAAATGGAGGCACGCTCTGGATGTACGTGTTTCATCCCTGGGCGCCGCTCGAGTATGGATGCCGCACGGAAACGGAAAATCGAAAGTGCTTCAGCACCATTTCCGGCTGGCTTCTCCCACGTATGCATGCGCCACACTGTGGCGAGCTTCGGAAGCGGTAGTGCGCGCTGTCGAATGCAAAAAAGGAGGAATGATGTATTGCGTCTACGAGCGAGACGCGTGAAATTCTTCCTTATAGAGGTGACGGAATAAGTCAGCCGCCTCTAACTCATAATCCATTTTATCCAACTTATTATTGCTCGACCATCCGTGCGCCGGTGCAGATCAATCCGTTCATCGCACAGCTTCCCTGCGCGCGCGAGATATCGGTCGGTGTATTTTAAGGGATCGAGGACGCAAATCGCTAGGGATTTCCATCTCCGCAAGCCGCACGGGACGGCGGCTGCTGCGGTGGCGGAAAAATTCGGTGGAGTACCCTTGAAATCGAGATGCTTTTCCCGCGGATAAATGTACCCCAAGGGAAAACACAAGTCCATTAGGTGTCGCTTCGTCGTCGTTCGGAGAGTCGGGTTGGAAATCTGGGTTAACCTTCGGTGTGCCTTTTCCCAGAGAAAAAGTAGGAGCGAGAGGCCAGGAAAAAGACAGCCCTATCTCGCCGTTACAAGCAAAGCCAATATACGCACCCGGTTCGCCGCGGGCTTATCCGATACAGTCAGGTTTTCACGCCCTCCTCGTTATCCATCCTCGCAGTACACCATCGGATTGCTCACGTCCACTCTACAACCTGGCCGATTTTTATCCTCGACAAAAAATCTCCAGGATAAAAGGGGCCGATTTTTCTCTTCGGCTTCTACTGCTCAGGGATGAAAGTGGTGCGATAGGCGATTGCAATGTCGTCCGGCTGATATAGTTGATCGTCCTTTCTAATTGGAGTTGCTTCAAGACGACGACCGAGAGCTCAGGTATTACAGATCGCTATATGACAGTGGTAACACGTGTTTCTCATGTGTGTCAGGCGAGAGTCGTAGTGCAAGCACGGAGGAGGAAATATCGAGGGCCTGTATGGGTTCCCATAGGGCTGAGTTGCATACAGATCGTCAGTTTGGCAGTACCGTGTGGCACGAACAGCGCTAAGGCACTGTTCCTAAGTGGGTTGCATTCTTGTGGGATCTCCACTGCAGGACCACTCTCTCTCTCATTTCTCTGTTGCTCCATCATCCTTCTACCATTTACACGAGGACAATTTCGCTGGTCACCATTTGATCCATAGTTCTACTATTCTGTGCAGACTTGAAATTCGACTTTATTATGACTTGGTTTCTGCGAGTACCAACAGAATTTCATGTGTTACATTGATTGCCATCATTGTTTTCTCTCGGGCTTCCAATGCATGTACATTACCGCATATGCACTTATGTATATGTGTACGAATATGTTCCAAGCTAATATATTCAGTGATGCGATAACAAAAACTGGTGCAGGCCGACGTAAAAGCCGTTTAAAAAATTCGCCGAGCGTAATGTGTATTTAATTGCAAGAATTACTGCTTCGCGCGGTCTGCAGTGTTCGTTATAATTTATATCAGCGCTGACAGGATTTCGCGAGTGCGGCCTGTAATAACGCACTCCTCCGCCAACATCACACGCTCGCTTCATGGCGTACACGGTCTTTTTTTCTCACGGAGAATTTGCACCTAGCAGAATTAATATTAAGTTATGATACGCAGCCGTCGGGACAAAATAACTCTTCCACTGTGATTTCGAATATAAGAGAGCCAATGAAGAAAAAAGGATTGAAGTACCAATAATCGAGAGTATCATACTAAGTGATTTAGTTTGTTATTCGTTCATCAAAGCATTCCATAGAGAATGTGAACTCAACGTTCCATTGCACGTGCAGAATTCATATATGGAAACTTGTAATTATTTTCAACGTCATACACAGGATGGCTAGCGCAGGCCCTTCATTAAAGGGTGCCCTGGAAAGGATAATTAAAAGTTTCATGAGGAACGTCGGCAGCCAGGAGCAGCGGATGCCGCGTAACTCAGGGATCCCGAATTTCCCTGTTATTTGCTTCCCGAAACTGTTCCGTATGTTCGTTCTCGTCTGTCTTCGCCTCACCGTGCGTCCTCAGTCTTCCAGCTCCCTTATGTTTAACCCTTCCCGAGGCAAGCCAGTCACGAAGTGAAATGAAATTGGGTGCAATGATCCTGAGCTTACGCCGACAGGGCGCAAAGTACTCCTGGTTTTTGACGTTACCTCGCTTGGACTGCTATGTATATTGTACGTGCGTGATGTATGTTGCTAGCGCTAGGGAAAAATGGTTTGCTCTGCTTTTGTTTTTTTTTTTCTGGTGGAAAATGATTAACGCGACACTTGTACATACCACTAATTTTACTAATACTAACCCTTTTCTCTTTTCAGACATGACCTACAAACCGAGCCATCCCATTATCGAGGGTGAGTACCATTTAGGAGAATAAATAAATATAATTTATTGTCGCTCTTTGCTTTTTACTACTGGTTCAAGCGGACGCATTCCACGGTCTATTAATATTTATGTACTCTACTAGTTGAGACAGATGATCGCTGTCGTGTGAATCAGAGGGTCGGAAAAAGTTAGCGAATACCGAAACGTTTATGGCTTTAACACCTTGATTCGTCACGCGATATTTAGGATCGCGTTGTCTCGAAGTCTGACAGGCACGAGAGTCGAGAGTTTTCAAGTTGACATACGACTCAATTACTAGGAATGCCTGGGTTCCTATTCAAATGATCACGGTCTCGTGTTTACAAACACCAGGAACTCCACGTCAACGTAAATTCGCCATGCTTGGCAGGAAAAGTTTTTATTCAACTACCGAGCGGTAAGCTTCCGCAGGCATTCAAATTCTGACGTCTATTTATGAAAAGGGTCACTTAGTTCTTTGCCAGTAGTATAGAAATAGTTTCGGTTTGGCAGTGTGTGTCACCTTTTGTTGCCTTCTGAAAGCTTTTTGTTCCGGTTTGTGTCTTGTTCCATGACAAGCTACCACCCCCGTCAACATTGGTGCCTAGATGAAAATATCTATTTTGGTTTTTTTTTGTCAAGAGGGCAGGTAACAAATCATGCTGTCAAGTTCGGTGCACCGTACCGCCGTTGTACCCGGTATCTGCTCACCCTGGCCATTGTGAGCCGTGCATTCGATTTGCTCGTACATCGTCGGTCAGCTATTCTGTTTAAAGTTCTTGTAACCAGGGACGGCCGCTTATTTTTCACGGCTTGAAGCGATAGAGTCCGGATGTGAGCGGTGGGTCGATATAGCTAGAGGCCGCAGGCATCGTTATAGCACGAAATCGTCCATTAGGGGCAGCTCGAACTTCCAGCGGCTCCAACCGCGATCATTTACATCGGCCGGTATTTTTTCCAGGCGTCGCTAGGCTCTCCCAAATGCAACCCTTTTTTCTGTCCATCGCCATCGACAGCGGCTACGGCGATGGTGGCGAGCTCGTTATCAATGTTAGCGTTGCACTCGGAAGAAAAATAGTGTCATCCTGCCAATGCTCCATGGCTCCACCGATCGGCCACTCTCAATGCGAGAAAAAAAGATATATCTACATCTCCGCGAGCCATCTCTCATTGCGACAGCTTTCCTGTCTCCCGTAATTACTGCCGCACGTCGACGAGCTTGTTAATTAACGGAGGCGCGCGGAACGAGGTTACACAAATAGTGAGAGGTTGGCGTTAGACGAGCGCCGTTATTGCGATTAGGGGTTCTTGCCAGTCGACAGAGGATCCAAAGCAGACAGCAAAGCTTGTCTGCATGAAATTTCGTACGTATGTTTGCAGTCCAAAGCGTGCACTACTGGACGAGACAGTTGTGGTTCGAGATTGAACTGGAAGGCCACAAAGGGAATGTGCGCGCAAGGCAGGTTTAATCGGTGGAAAGTTGCCGCGGCAGACTTGAACGCAATGGAATATGATCGGAGTGTATCCGAAGTCCGGTGGTACGGCGAATTAGCTAGCGCGAGATGCTCTCGAGCGGCGATTATCAATTATTTGGGAAGTTCGAGCCTAGGGATGGGGACGTGGTGGTGCCGTGACCGGCTGCTATTCCTGCTTCACGTAGCAGGGTTACCATTATTTGAATAGTTTACCGATACGATCGCCGCGTGCGGCAATGCGCACTGCGGATATCCGAAGTTTGAACATCCGGATATTGAATATGGTCACGCGGAAATTGGGAATACCCCGGATACTTCGGTCGCCATTACTTCCAGCTATATTAGACGTTTCAGCGACAACGTTCGCCTCCGCGCGCAATTAGCTTTGAATTCCATTCGGCTTCGTCCCGAAGCATCGAGCACACCGGCATGTGGCCGAAGTCCAAGAGTCCAAATGTAGAGATGCCTTTTCGGAAAATCGGATTGGGGCTTTCAGCCGGCGACGATTTCGCGGCGTCCTCGTAAAATTAGCATGTTTGTCGTCGGTGGCAGGTTACCACACCGACTCCTTTCCTACCTTCAGATATACATGCATCCACAGCATACACCTATGACGTCCGTCGCCGACTTGCTAAAGTATTTGCGCAGGAGGATTTCGGCATTCTTGGGAAACGGGCGCGCGTTTCGAGTGCACACGCGACATAAAGCTGCAAATATTTGCATTTTGAAAGCACATACCCCTCCGCCGCCCGCCTGACTTCCCAAGCCACCCAACGACACTTTATGCCGCAAAGTGAAATTCATACCATTTGCAGCCGCTTCTCCAGCTGCTCTACATGCATTTCTGGTCTAATGTAACCGCACCGCCGAGTTACGAGTCGGTTCAACGAACGGCCAGCACCAGCACCAGCATGCATCCACTTTAAAGAATTCTTTGTTCGGCATTTTCGTGAAATTCATTCATTTTAATGAAGTACATATACTTTTGGAGGAGCGTAGTTGACGTGTTCTGATTTCACTGAAACGCGGAACTACTACCGTCGTTCTGAGTCTGAAAGCCAAATTTTACAGCGAGAGAAGAGCACCGGTGTTATTACCGAGAAGATATCGAGATAACAACACGATCCGTGTATCAGTCGTATTCGTGTCACACGAATCAGTATAATCACAGGGCATCGGCTATGTACGGCTACGCGATCCACCAGTATTCTCGATTCCCGAGAACAGCCGGCAAACATGAGACGCGATCGCGCTAGTAATGAGATAACAAACAGGCAGGTAGTGGCACGTTTGCCAACAGCTCCTAATGAAATTCGAAGCCGAGGCATTGTAGAACGATACACCGCGTGTCGAATGTATTTACTCCTTTGAATTCGAGTGCGACAGAGAGGGAGAGAGAAAGAGACAGAGCCGAGTAGATTTATCGGTCAACTCAATTGGCATTAGTTGTAATGATAGCATCGTTCGTTGATGATTCACATTAACAGAGGCGTAGTGATAATTAGCTAGCAGGAATGTCGAGAGAATGCAACGACGATATATCCGTATTTCAAAAGGGAGAGAAACTTCCACTTATGTTTTATGGGACCGGTCGTTCCGTGGTGGTAGAGTGCCGCCGGCAGGAGGGTCACGAGTGCACTCTTTCTCTCCTGCGATTCCCATTCCCCTCTCAGTCCATGGGGAAGCCCGAATGCGACCAGGAGAAGGGTGGAGTAAAAATTCCACCAAAAATATTCTACGACAGAGCGAGTGCAGTTACTATAAATCGCTGAGTCCCCGTGTTCCAACTTCTCCCTTCGCTGGCTACCAACCGCGCACGATCGTACGGACGAGCACACGAAGTTCGAGCATCCGTGCTGCCTGGTGAGAATACCTAGGTAGGTACCGTTCGCCAGAGTTGAAGAAAAACGGGCAAAAGAAGAGTGCGAGCGCACTGGCGAAAGAGAGCCGCAGATAGAGAGACAGTAAAAAGGAACCTCCGACCGATAAATTACACACAGAAAAAGGCGGCACTCTCCCACCCTTTCTCTCTCTCTTTCTCTCTCTCTGAGCATAGAATCGTAGATCGTAGGTTCGCTCGGTATAAATGTGCGCTGGGGGGGTGAGATCCGCGGCACTTCCCTTTTTACCATTTTCCGTGGAGCCTCTTGAAACCACCTTACACTGGCCGGCATTATCGGAGCCGCTGCTAATATCAGGGGGCTGGTGCGGAGTTGGGGTGGTGCGAATTTCAGTATGGGTAGGAACGGTGGACGATAATAACAGGAGCAAAGGAAAATCGTCCAGCGGCGGCGGTGGCCGTAGTGGTAGCGCTACCCCGAGGGATAATGAAATACGAAATCGTGAAAGGTGCCGTGCGGTGGCCGGTTCCACATCCGAGAGAGCCCGGGCTCTTCTGACACGGAATTAATTTAATTACGCGTTCGCGTAATCCCGAATAGCGCAAGAGACACGAAGACCCCTTTCAGGCTTCTGGAACAGCGGCTCTGAATGCTTGCGGGACGAGGCGCACTTCCGGGCGCGTGTTTGTGCACGGGAAAATAAAGGAGTGGGTGAGCGGCTGGGAAAACCATAGCGAAGGTAGGTGGAGGTGGTGGCGCACTCCTTTTCAAGGAACATGGAGAAATAGGCATCGCGAGAAGGAGATGCGCTCTCTCGCTCGCCTCTGAATATGTATGAGTGTGTATACAGGTGCGGGGAGATGCAATGTAGGTTGATATTGTATCCACAAGACTATCGGCCAGCTCCAGCCGCTCCACTCTTGCTTTCGCAGAGAGAGAGAGAGGGATGCTCCACTTCTTGTTTTCCAAGCGGGCTAAGTCCAAGAGCGGTACAGTTGGTCGCTTTTGCATGTGAGTGGATGTGAGAACAAGTATGTGTGGGCTCTATGCACCTACGCGACTTTCCACGGAGTCCTGTACGTGGCGTGCAGGATATAGTCGCGGCCGAAGATAAGGTTACGCTAAGAAATTGCTTTCCGTGGGACGAAGCCAAGGTGTGCCCTCTCCCACTGCGCCAATCTCTTGCCGCCTCTTTCTTCCTTCGTTCCAGACCGCCCTTACACAGCTCCCATTCCTTCTCTCCCGGGTGGTCCTTGACTCCGACGCTTCCAACCCCGTACCTCTTAGTTATACAACTTCAACCTTCGCCCCTGTCCACTCTCGCCCGTGAAGATGCGCCTCGACAAAAGATTGCCGGGACACAGAGAAACCTCCCACCGCCCCCTTCGTGGAAAACGAGTGCCCGAGACTGTCGGGCTCTAGGCCAAAAGAGGATTATTCTCGGGCACTCGTAATTTGCGGTAATTATTACGCTCTGTATCTTCGCCAGCCGCGCTTCTTATGAGAGTCATTTCTTGCGGAAACACGAGTCAGGAAATCTAAGATTCCTGCTCAAGTTTTTTTTTGTCCGGCTTTAGTATTAGTTGTCGACCATTCAGATTTTAGCTGTTTCGTTTCTCCCTTTATCATAGGTGAAAGGACCGCTTTGATAGTCACAACAGGCGGTAGAATTATTCACGAGTTAATGGGCGTAACGTTTCAGAATAATTTACACGAACGCTGTCGCGGCTAAATAAGCCGAGAAATAATGTATGGAAAAAATATCGGGGATTCTTTTATTAAAATCATTTTGGATATATTTTCATAAGTGTCAGGGTGAGAAAGGGATTCCAAGCGGATCGGGTGGAGGTTTAATTTGCAACGATAAATTGAACCGCTAAAATATCGCACTGTGTTATACTCCCCTCGATTCTGTGCACTCAATGTACCAATGGGCGAGCGAGCGAAACTGAGCTCACAGTGGCCACGTAATGCGCGGCATAACAACACCCAATAACACTTTATTATATTTACGAACCAGTCAATAGCACCGGCTGCATTATAAGCGAAAAGTGGATGCGGGCTTAAAATTAGTTCGCGATATTAATACGACTGGGGCGCGCGTTCGCGAAATTTCTGTATTATTTAAGCGCATTTGCAATAAACATGCTAAGCGGGCATTAATTTGCCGTGAGCTCAAGCGCACAGAATTCGAGTAGTACACAATCGCCTACCTTTGCTCGTGATGAGCTCCGATTGCAGCACTCTCGAAAGTACCTCTACCCTGAAACACTCGGCACCCGTTTAATCTGGACGATCGGCCTCGGAATTTCAGCTGCAAAGTCCGAGCCCGCAAGCGATACATAATTAATCGAGTGCAGCATTCAATTAAAGTGCCGGTGGAGTTTTATTTTAATTTGGGTCTGAACGGCGACAGACAATTCCCAACTGGCAATTGATTCAGTTTATTAATATCGTTTTATTAATAGTTTATTAATCCGTTTTTTTCCTCCAGCTGAGTACCAGGGAGAAACAGTTTCCATCCGGTTGCAGTTCATTTCCACGCTATCAATATGCATTTATTAAAACAGCCATTCAGCGAATGAGCAAAAATCTGCCCTCGCCGTCCGCCAGACCCATTTACCCGGTTAACCGTCGCGTCGTACTCCAAAATTGTATTTTTCCATATTAGTCAATAACCTGTTTCGTTTCGTCGAGGTCGGCCGCGCTCACGTGTGCTCCCGATTAAATAAGCATCGGCTGCTATTAATTATAAATCGAATCGCGCTCTCGGCAAATCAAATTTTGACGTGGCACGTGATCAGGTGGCCGTTGCCGCGTTTATTGAGTCAACCGGAGGCAATGGATTAATGCAATATTCGATACCCGGGAGACAGGAAAGGGGAGCGAACGCTCCATTAAAGATGCACGAACCTCAAACCAAAAACCCCAACTTTCTGAATAATAAGTATGACATCAGTTAGTACTAACGCCCGCTCCCATTTAGACAGTGCTCTCCGAGTAGCAAGAATTTTCGCTCCGCCTTTAAACCTGTCATTTCTCTCATGTTCGAAAAAGTTGGCGTGTTCGGAGAATAAAGTCTGTGTGCTTGGATGCTGGGATAATCGATGCTTCCGGCGTCGACCGGCGCTCTCGATATCAGCCACCGCGAAAATCGAATCCAAAAAAATCAGGCAGAATCTGTGGGCCGCAGGCACGAATAAAAATACATATAGGCACACGTATTCGCGCCAGTGAGCGCGCGAGTGTACGCGTGTGTGCGCCCACCGAAAATGGAGGGCATGAATTAATCAACTACGCGCGGCCTCCCACGGCTTATCGTTCATCGAGATTTTGCTTTTTTTCTCGCTGCGCTCGAGCGCCGATTTCCCCTCGCCTGCGGCCGCTCGGGGAGAGGCAGGGAGCTCGACAAAATTTGTTGCCCACCGCAGAAAATAGATTTTATGCAAACTGATGCCCGCAAGAACGTGATTCGCGAGTCGGCGCTCAAGCGTGCCGCTGGACGTTCCGTGGCAGTAACTAAAATTTATTAAATTCAACTCTGCATGGCTATGCACTCCTGCATTCGAACATTTAACCCAGCACTCTACGTGCTTTATACTATATTTTTTTCCTACCTCCATGGACCCTTCCGTGCTACTCGTACACTTTTTCAACAACAGCTTGCCCAGCAAGTAGTTAATAGTTGAGCGGCATTCTTTAAAAGAGAAGAGGAGAGCTGCCACTGCTCGCGTAATTAGAGTACTTTAATCATACAGGTTTAATGCCATAAGGAACAATAAATAGCCGCTGATTACTGTGCACGCCGAATTAGTAAGATATTCGGGTGGAGCACGCAACCAAATTAAACACTGTTCTCTTGGTGAAATCCATGTTTTCGAGAAGCTTATCCTACAGGGCGATCGGCCGCCTTGCAAGAAGGTGCCTTGTTTCGAAATAAATCCATGCAAATTTTGCGGTATAAATCCGTACAAATGTCGGACGGTCGTTCTTGAGCAGCGGTTGGCTTAATACCCGACGATTTGCATGAGACCTCGCCATCAACATCGTTCCCGAAAGGGAGCAAGATGGTGAAAGTGAAGAGAGAGAGAGAGAATGAGTGAGAGTTCGTGATGGTGTGTGGCCGTCGAAGTCACCGATCTATCTACGATCTTAAATTAGTGGATTAAAGTCACATTAGCAGAGCGCACGCGCGTTGCTCGAAGCTTTCGTGCCGTCGTCCCTGTGTGTGCCGTACACGCAGACTGATTTCTGTGCTTCACCTGGCGGCCCTTTAACTCTCGCAGTCGTACACCGTGACTGAGACATGGTTCTCCCGGGACAACCGGCCGAGATTTACCGACCCGATTCCCCTGTATCGTAGTGCCACCCGCGTACGTGCCGACACAGAACACCGATGTGCAGGTGTGCCCGACTTACACCTTATGATATCGGTCACGACTTTATTGCGACTGATGGCTCGCCAGCGTATTTATTGGCGGTAAAATTGTCTGGCCGAATTATAGGCGGATATATCTCGGCGGTTGTTGGCCTGCAAGTTAGTTCCGGAGTCATCGTTTCCCCCCGGGGGATGCTGTGCGGCCCATCATATATCTGTGTCACGTTCGCGTTCCACTTTCAAAATACGACGTGCAATTCGAAGTACGATGTCAGCTGGTCCATTTTATTTCGCAGAGAGAGAGAGAGAGAGTGAGCGAGAGAAATGTGGAGGCAGGGACAATCAGTAGAGCGAACAAAGTTTCGAAGCACAGGCAATCAATGGATGGCGAGCAAGTGAAATTGCTCCTGATAAAATGAACATCGGTAAAATTCGGGGGTCGGGTCATGGCTTCTCTCGAATCTGAGTTAAATTGGAACTCGAAGAAAAGACTGATACATAGATACATATACTACGTATCCGGTGCTGTTACTGGTCAAATATCGTATCCGGCAGTGATGGTGCGCGCTGCATTGTGCGCGATCTTCGAATTGTCGTTACGGCAGACGGCCAATCGAATTCCCGATCGTGAGGATAATGCGCGCATTATAGCTCATTTTGGCGGGAGGGATGCTGTGCTGCCTGACTTCGTTCGACTACAGCTAGCCAGGAGCTGGTGGACCGATAGCGAATTCTAGCTCCGCACGCCTGATTGCGACTCAATACTGGGATTTCGCTCATCCTGATATGACCTCATATACGTATCTATCTGACTGGACGTTTCACTAACAATGGCGCATTACGTCCGTTTAATCGATGATAAATCACCGCATGATACCCGTGACCGACATGAACACACACTCGCACCAACGTCCTCTCTCTTCAGCGCGCATTTAATCCGAGATGTAACATGATCCGTGCACCGTCACAGCTGAGAGGAATACATTTACCATATGGGAACTGTGCTCGATTTTAAATTCTACTCGGCGACATCATCCTGTCTATATCACTCTCTCGTTGCATTTAAATGTCCATACATCGGGAATTCACGTAAACGAGAGGAAGAAGAGGGGCGACTTCGGAGTAAAAGCGATTCTCCTCGTACACCGCCACCGAATTTTCAAGCTCGCGCTAGATAAGGCACTCCGCCGGCAAGTCGAGTGCTTTCATCCAGCAGCGGGAGCGCGACGGGAAGGCATAGAAGAGGTGGAGGCAACCGCAGACATGCGTCTTTCGAGCTACCGCTGCTGCTGCTGCTGCCACGCGAAATTCCATGTAACCAACGAGCGAACGCCGGCATAGAAAATTGCAGGAAAAGGTCGTTGCGCTCAGTGTGTGTACTCGCAGGTCCTGTGAGCTTTCCACGATTAACTCAAGACCCATGCATTGTCGCCCGGCAGTCTGCACGTGGAGAGAAGGGGTGCAATGCGAGCAGAATGTAACAGAGCGCGTAGGCACGTAGGCAGAAAACGCATGGATCTTGACACCGCTAGCTTCCCTTTCTGTTATTAGTGTGCGCCAAGCGCATCTGTGTGCGTGGATGCACCATGGTCCAAATAGCTTGCACTGGCCCCCCCGGGCTGGAACTCCATAAAGACTGATTTACGTCCTGGATTTATGAAGACCGTTCGGTTTCCTAGGTACTATTTCACAGATCCCGAGGCTTTTTTGCTCATGGAACCGTTCAATTTTCTCCCCTTTTTTCGGCCTCCCCCCTTTCTCACTCTCTTCCTCTACCCCACTTTCGTTGGGTAATACCTATCTTCCAAAAATGGCACTTGCCAGTAGTAATCGTGGCGATCGGTGCAGTCAGCCACGACTGTAACTGTCCGTTCTACCTGATAATCGCATAATTCTGCCAGCCACGCTTTGCGCTGGATCACTCTCGCGTTCTGGAGCTCGTTATCCTGCCGGTGCGAAAGTTCTGGCCCGGCTACTAATTGCAGTGCTCGGATGATTAACAAACAAGCCGCACTGACACGGACCACCCATCTCCGCAGAGAAAATGAGAGCAGCAGCGGTATTAGCAAGGTCTCTCTCCTTTTTTGCCCTCTGTACATTCTTACCTTTGCTTCATTCGTTTCACAAGAAGTGCACTGCGGCAGAAGAAGCTGAAAGGGATCCTTTAATAATTGAGACTTGTTTCAGGCTGGGTTATTGAGCACCGTGCGCCAGGGACTTATTAAATACCGAGCTTTCTATCCTGCTGAAGTGGCCTTCTTCATTCCTGAAGTATGGCACTCGGTGCTTTTGCTCCGCTTCGCTCTGCGCTTCTCTGTCCCGTTATACACCATGAGCAGTGGTCCGATTGGAAATCGAATGTCGTCTCTTCCATTGCATTTCCAGATTACTCGTCCTAGTATTTATTTTCTCTTGCCGCGTGTTACATGTACTATATGTATGATGGTACGTACAGTATATACATGTATGTACATATCAGTGGGAGTAGGAAAAAGGGCGGTGGTCGCATTGGAGGGTGGGCATTAATATGCCGAGATCGGAAGGCACGAGAGCGAGTGGTGGGCACGAGAATGCAAGTGGTAAGAGCCGACCCGGGTCAGCCCTAAGTGGAACGTATTGAGCGCTAAGTAGCAGTGGAATGCCTCGCCGTGAGGTCAGACCGACCGCACAGCCGCGCTTCAACCTCCACCGGGTCTTACTTCCAGCCAGCATAACTTACTTAGCGCCAACTGTTCTTCAGTGCACTCCTTTCACCTCCTCTCCCCCTTGCTTTCACCGACTCCTTTCAAACTAGACGTGGTCCGGGCCAAGCTTGAGTACAATAAAACCTTGACTCGCTGTCATAACAACTGACATTCGCCTCGTGGACCTCCAACTTCGGCTTTTATCGCTCTATACTTTTCTTTCTCGCAATAATGGGAAAAACCTGTTTACTGTCCAGCTGACCATTTTCACTCTTTCTCTCTATTACACTCACCCCTTTTACCTGCACTTGAAACCAGTTGTACCTTTCCGGGCAAATAAAAATTAATGCTAGATTCGGGTATCCGACATTTTCCCCGGCCATTATTTTAAGGTGGTCGAATTCCGAAAGTATTTGAATTTCGGCGGGGTTGAATAGTATCCCAGCCAGCCATGTTTCACTAGGATCGGTCAGAATATTTCAGGCGTTTGCATATGTCTCCAGCGACTGCAGCCGCGCATTAGGCGAGCCAGAGGAATGGTTGAAGGGGGAGCCTAGCAGTGCGGTTGGCTTTTACAGAGCCCTAGGATTTAACTTGGGTGGTATGGCGAAGGACGAAGTACGAAGAGGAAGGGCGGCGAGAGGGCGAGAAGAGGGAGGGCGGTGAGGCTCTTACAAAAGGGATGGTACGCCGGGCAGCGGAGGCATTCGCTGGCAGAACCGGGGTGGCACCGGAGAATCGAAAGGATGAACGGCCGGCTCTAGGTAGTCCGCCCAGTGCGAATGCAATGCTCCCTCACGAGGAGAACGAGCGAGGCGAGGCGGCTTGCGGACAAAAACAGGGTGTCGCGACAGAGTGCTCAACTCGGACAAAGGGACACCGTCGCCGGCCCGTAGACAAAAGGTTAATCTTCGTTTTTTGCGGAGTTTAGCTCCACCTCTCCCGCCCCCCTTCTCTCTCTCCCTGTAACCGAGCTTCCGCGTGCCCTCGCGGTCGCCGTTGCCTTCCTGGCTCGTTTTCATCCCCCTTCCCATTCGTTCTCGATCTTCCCCCCATCGCTCTCTCTCTATCTCTTTCTCGCCCCCTCCTCTCTCTTGACACACACAGGAGCATAGCTACTTCTGGAAATGGAACGTGCGAGGATTTATACATTGCCCCGCACACTGTCCACCTTCTCTGTCTCGCGCTTGCCAGCTCCAGGACAAGTCGCCACTGGAGAGAAGCTTGGCTGGCTTTTATGCAGGAGGACGAATTGATGTTGCGGACGACAGATCGAGAACCAAGCAAGAACACGGCAGGCCGAGAAACGAATGCGTGTGCACCTTCAAAGAGGTTTCCCTGCCCGAGTTCCTTTTTATTTCAATGAAAAGTCTCTTTGCACTTACAGCAGCCGGAGCAGCTCGTGCACTCGCGCACTCGTTCGCCCGCCGCGCGTTTCTAAACGAGGTCTCCCTGCTCTCTCCAGTGATTAACTATTCGCTAGTAGTGGAGGGAGGAATGGGCGGCTGGAACAGCCCTTCGAGTCGCCCAGTCTTCCCTTTTTTATCGTACGTCCCCCGGCGTGTCTCGTACGCTTGGCGCACGGGTGTGCACCGACTCCGTTTCTCTTAAAGCTGAGCTCATTCAACGAGTTCACGACGCACTGCGGCGCATGTGAAAAGCGAGACTGATGGAATATTAATTGTTACTACGTCCTATTAGTAATTCAGTCACTCGTGGCATGATCCGAGCTAGAGTGGGACTTCGCTATTGAATAAACTGGAATGCGATATTAGCCAGGGTCTGGTTCGGTGGGTGAAAATGCGAGACTAGCTGGTAGCGAAGGCGATAATGACGGCATAAATGACGCAGACGTGTTTCAGTCAGTCTCGAGAAGGACTTGCCTGTAAGTTGTGGGTCCACCTAGTCGTTCGGTACGAGTGGCACGTGCCAAGGTGCTTTACCCATTAGACTTTATAATGTAGCTACCTCTTACGTATGTTAATTCGTGCTAAGCCCGATACCAGTTGGCCAACAGTCTTATTCTCTCTCCCGACTAAATTTGCATCGCGTCTCAGGAACATCGATGCATTCTGTTCGCTCGTACTAGCACGCAAGCTTTTCGCAGATGCACGCGGCATTTATCAGCAAGGACTTCGTTCGAGTCCGGTAATCCGCAGGAACCCGAGCCCGATTATAGTTACAGTGCAGGAGTACGTCGAGGGACTAAAACAGTTGAGAGAGAGAGAGAGGAAGTAGAAAGCAGAAGCTCATTGTCCTCTAACAGTCTCTATCTGGACCTTAATGGGTCCAGATGCTGTTACATCCGAGGGTAGCTTAAATTACTTCTGGACAGGTTTATCCGACGACTAGCCGCGACATGGAACTGCCCACCAATCGCCCTCCGCTTTCCGTTTGGATTAGCAATGCCTCGCGATGAGACGCTCCCACGATCGTAATTACGCTTTATGTCCCACATTAGGAGAGTGATACGTATCAGCTTTATTACCGCGCGGAGCTAGCTAATAAATTTGTCGGCGATCGTGGTTGGGGCCGCACAAATGTCCGACGACTCCTAATTGATAGAGCCATCCAATTCTTTCGTCCCCGCCATTTGAGATCTTAAGAATGCCGAGCGTGCAGTCAGAGAGCTCGAGGAACAAGGTAGAAGGAGGACGGTTAAATCCCCTTTTTCTCAGCCGTCGAAGTAATAGGTATTCCCGACTTCGAAATCGACTAATTGCTCAACTAACAAGCACGCCTCGTTAATTCGAGCGGCAGGATTCTCCCGAAGGTGGGTTTCGCCTGGCAGGAAGAGAATTCCTACTCTATTCCCTGTCTTTTCCGAATACTCGAGAGAAGCTTGCAGGTTGCGCGAAGGCAGGACGAGGCGAGCGAAGTGTCTACATTGCTCATAACAACCACGGAAAGCTGCCTACCGTCGCCCAGGATTGGCGAATCATCCGTTAAACGGTGCAGTGGCAGAGGGCGGCGCGCAGTGGAGGCAAATTAATGCTGAAGCACGTCTCGGGGCTTGACATCCTACGACAATTAAGCCGCCGGAGTTTTGACGTGGAACGGTTTGCCGGCGCTGCTAATCGAGTTATGCACGATACGACAACCATACCTAGCAGGATCCATGCATGTACTATACGCAGGCACATAGAGCGGACTAGGCTACATTTCCCGGCAATCGGTAAAGTACATGGGGAAAGGAGAGATCAGCAAAGACAGACATATCGGTTGCCAACGTTACTGCCGTTAATTAATCACTGGCAAAGGGGCCAATAATCGCATGGGGATCCTTGCTCTTCTCAATGCTGCAGGATCATCTTCACAGACTGCCATCTACTCCCTAGCATCTCTCCGATTTCCCGTGAGCGGTGCTGTCTGCTCCTTTTATCGCCGGATTTTCCCCGAAGGTAGCAGCGCACCAACACCAAGACGAAGGATTAATTAACCCTGGCAGAGGATGCACGGCTTGCTACGATTCCATCGTAATTGCCGCGAGTAGTGTTGCGATCCTTATTCTTCTTTACTCGCTCGTAGTCGTGGCGGTGGTTCTCACGGCTTATTTCAAATGCAACGTGAAATCGGCTTAATGGCATCCCAAGGAATCGTAGGGTGCGCGCGCGCGCGCGCCAATCCGCCTGATGGTTCGACTTCGTTTTACTTTCGGGGGAATTTTGACGGAGGCCAACGAGCCGTGACACTTTTGGAACGGCTGCGCGAGCTTAAGAGCTTAGCGTCGAGTGCCGGCATGCCTTGTTATCGTCGAGATCCTTTCGGATAATGACGATTATAAATCAAGATATACGACGGGGAGGTCTGATCCCCCGGGTTTCCCGTATTAACGGAAGTCTTGAAAAATGCCGGAAAGTCCCGAGCATAGCGTCACTGCCGTACTCATGGCAGCTACTACTACTTATCTTGGAACTATGACAAGCTCGTTTGACGTTTATCAGTTAACGAACTTTCCACCGCTAAGCTCTCATTCCCGGATAAAGGAAATATTCGCCTCACCATGACGAGGAAAAGGACTCTCTATGTAAGGTGAACGACTTGGGAAGAAAATCACCTTACAAATGGTCCCAGCATCCCAGACTGGAGAGGAAACCAGTGATAGGATTTGAGGGGAGGAATTTGTCCGAATCGTCGGAATCGTAGACTACTTGGCAGACTAACAGGTGAGAGAGTATGATCGCGTTCTCTTTGAATTACCGAAGGAAGGAACTCCGAAGTGATTATCTCCTAGGAATATAGTGACTGAAGGACATTACGAGCTAGTAAAGCCGGGCGTGCCGCGCCCACTCGTTCGCTCGCTCGGTCTACGTACTCGAAATCGTTAGAGTAGGGTACAAGTAACGCCCGAAGTTAGAAATTAGTAGTGTTGCCAGGCGTTTAAAAGATAAAAGCAAACTTTTCCCATTAATGCCCGCAGCGCGCGAGCGGCCGACAGTGAGGCAAGCCGTCGAAGAAGGAACGCGACAGAAAAGGGACGAGAGAGGGTAGGATGCCGCTATCCGACTCAATTGCAAACCCTCACCGTTCCAGCGGGTTCTCTCTCCTCCTAGGGGCTGGCGCACCTACCCGGCCACCACCGCCCCATTCCTAACCAGGGGACGTGGTAGTCTGTAATTATTTAAAAAGTTTTCAGTCCGTCCCGGGAAGCCACTCGAGTACTATCACGGATCAGCTATCATTATACACATCCGAGCGGCACGATTTATACCCCTCAATCCCTACGCTTCCGACCACGTTCTCTTTCAGTGGAGTCTCTGCTTTCGTGGAATTAATATACGCCCTCACGTCGAGCGACATGCACGTGATTTGGACAGAAGGCTCTCTTACTCTATCTCCATGTACGAACTCGCCCCTTTAGCTCTCGGCCAGATATCCGTACATACAGTCGTTCGGTAAAAATGATCAGCATTTCCGGGTCTTTCTTCAGAGGGTTTTACCGCTGGAATACCTTTCACAATTTCTCTCTCTGCTGTACACACACACGCACACACACACACACATATACTCTCACTGATACAACGCTGTCGTGTAATTAATATCGATCGTGTTCGTCGCTGTGTGGGCAGCCGCGCGGCGTTAAATACAACGTGGTATCGGCGATTGCGCTCGTATAGCGGGAAGAATATGGGTGTCATTACACGCGTTCTGGCGTTGTATCGACACGATAATTTAGAACGGCGGCACCTAACGAAAATGCTGTAATGGCCCTGTTCCACTCTCGTCCTTCTTCCCGCGTTGGCTTGCCTCTCCGGACTGCTCGCGGACCACGCCTGCACATCCGTTTCCGGCTATTTTTGGCAATTTCCATCCATTCACCTGGCCGAATAATAGGGGAACCGCGGTCACCGCTGTCCAGCCTCTCTCGTTCTCGTTCGCTCCCGTTTTGGTACGCGGGAATCGCGAGGGCTCGCGCCCGATTTGAAAGGGAGATCCAGTTTCCCCGAGGAAAAACCCGGAGTCGCAGTGGGCAGGGGCGAAATGCCGATTATACTATTTCAACTGCCACACACAACCCAGACACGATTCTCCCTCCTCGTCTGCTTAATCCCCCTTCTGTATCTCGTGAAATTTTTATGTACCGCTAAACTTCGCCGATCGTCCTTCCTCCCAGTTCTCTCGAGCTGCGGATTACCCAGTGAGATATTATCCGTATCTCCAGCAAGCGAGCGCGCGCGCGCGCGCGCCAGAGGTTTCGCCTGTCGGTGGGATTTCGAAAGGTAGGAGAATATTTCGTGGAAATATTCGGAAACATATTCGCTTCGCTCTGTGAGAAGTAATGCGGCCGTTTTATAGTTTTTCAATGTGAGCGGCCCGCTGTCGAGGCTCAAACTAAACTCGATGTCTGATGCAAGATTTTGTAAGCCGGGCTTTCAAACGATCGATAAAACGTTATAACTCCATATGAAGAGGCAGGGGCGCGAGCGTGCAGTGTTGATGAGGATCCTAAAAAGAGTGATGGCTCACTGTAATATGTTATACCGCGGGCAAGCCGGCCCTGCTTTTTAGGTGTATGCATAAAACTTAATACGGAGAAAAAATTCCTTGCGCGAAGCGCGCGCCGCGCGGACCATAAAAGTTTTTTTTACGATAAGAGCGCGCGCGAGCGAGCGAACGGGACCGGCGTGTTTGGATGACGAAAAGAGCCAGCCGCGTTAGAAAGTTCAAACAGGAGGGAGGCGAGGGTATAACTTATCGAGCTGCGAGCCCGAAGGAACTAATATATTCCGGCGGAAGGAAATAAAATTATTCGTCCGAAAGGATATTATCGATATTCGAGGGAGCCGGAAGAGGGACAGCCGCAGGATGCTGAGACCCGCTCTGCAAGTGGCTCGCACAATATTCAAATGAACCAATATCATCTGTTTTCCTTTTCCAAAATTAATTTCACCCTATATCACCAATGCTCTGCCACGCTGTTCCCTCCGGTAAAATCGCGTCGTACTCCCGATGATCCTAGCTCAACTTCTATCCCATCCTTCGGCTCCCCTGCCACTGGCAGCGATATTAAGAAAATAATTTTACTGATCCTCCGTGGATTCTCGATGGATTTCTCCAAGCCCCCTTTCTCTCAACTATTCCCATCGGTCCCGTTTACGTAGTCCCCAACGGAAATCCCAGAAACAGACCATTCATATCTGCCGCGCAATTATTAAACAAGCACGTCGTTAAGCAACTCGAACTGCAGTTTTGAGCAGCGTATGCTCAGTGTTATGTCGGCGCTGAGCCAGCAGCCGGTGGGATGCTGTTGCTCCTATAGTCAGTATGTGCCAGACTATCCGCGTCGTCGGCTTGTGGATAATCGTAAAGCAGGTTGCTATGCTTTTGGCAAAAGAGTATACACCGCGAAACGCCGCGTCGAATGCAGAGTTGGATATTGAAGCGGCGCTTTAAATTATTCCTTGGGACGAGTGGCTGAAAATTGGGGTGGACGGAGAGGGAGGGTGTGCGCGCGCGCGGGCGAGGCAAGAAGATCAGAGCCTAGTGAGGGTGAAGAACAAAGGTCGTTCCACGACCATGGCGGCGCTTGTCCCAGCGAGAAAGACAATTTCGGGTTTAGGAAGCACTTCATCACTAATGCATAAAGCAGCGAGGGGTGGCTGCTCTCGCACGAGTGGGTGCTGTTGCTGCGGGGCGGTGGCGAAGGTTGTGCCGAGAAGACACCAAGACTTAACCGGTGGCCTCCATGTTTGTATAATATATTCGTCTACAATAATAGAGTCAGTTTGGAAGTAGCATTACCCGCGTACTCACACTACACTAGCCCGACTTCGTTGATTCCACCAATGACTATTTGGGCGTGTTAAATATAATACAACCCGGTGCTACTCGGACTCGAAGATGAAACGTAACTTTCTGACGGGCGCGAACCTGCCCCTAACCAGATTGCTTGGTGAGAATCTTTTCCAGAGAGAGAGAGAGAGAGAGAGAGAGAGAGAGAGAGTGAGTATATTTCACGCGAAGAAACCATTGTCTCGGTCGACGGGTCTCTATGGAAATTCCTTGGGAAAGGGCGAGTGCAAGTTTCACAATATGCCGTGAAGCCAAGTGTGTAGAATACGAAAGCATTTTATAGTTCATAGCGCACAACTAACGATGTTGTTGTTTTCTTTACTTTTTAATTTGGATGTATTGGAAAGAGCTAATTTATTAAGAATGAAAAAAGTTCGTGGCAGAACGCGCTGCCTCTTTTCGTGAGGTATAAAACGTGATGCGGACATGCCCTAGAGGAAGTACATTATTCCAGCAAGCTTTCTGCCATATAAAGATGCTCGCCGGAAGGCACAATGGCACAGTGCCAACTCGAACTCTCCCGTAAAATCGCTCTTTCCCTTCCCGAAAAAAGGCGAGGAAACCTTTATTCCCTGGTGAACGTATCGCGGTACTTATCAACTGGCTCAAATAGAACGCAAGGGGTCCCGGTCTCTATTGACTAGCCACCCACTTTCCAATTTACATATAGCCAGGATTAGAGTAGTGTTCGCCAAGTTTCTCGAAGAGTCACCCGAAAATATAATATGAACGTTTAAACATTCTTCACAGGTAATGATCTAGAATTCGAAGGAATGTAATACAGAAAGAATTGTACTCAGTCAGTTTGTTAACTGCTCGCTACAAGTCATTATTAATTACTTTCGAGACCCGTTGTTTCATGCCAGTGCAGTGCATTCACTTCCAGCTTGCCTCGACTTCTCGACTGCCAGAAAAGCTTCACTTTCCGTCCGACTACCTTGCGATTCGTTTTTCGCTTAACGCCTTTTGTTCGACTCGCCGGCCTGCTTGCTTCCCCGCCTGCCCGACGTTCCCACCATTCTACCGGGCGTTTCTCCCTGTTTTTTTCCTGTGCCCGCCTCGTCGAGTGTCCCTTACCACTTCTCGTTTCTTGCCGTTCCTCCTCTTTTTCGCCGGTCGGCCTGGTAAACGGCGAATAATCGCCGGGCCATGGGCCGATCCTTTTGTTCGCCGGGCGAACAATGCGGTCGGTTACTCCGCGCGCGCGGGCACAGCTGCGTCTGACCACAGGCGGAGCGTTACTACTTGAGAATTTTTACTGGGCAACCAACCCTTTCACCCGCTCGAGCCTCCGATTCTCAGATCGCCCTGAACTTCCGACCCCAGCGCGCTCTTCTCTTCGAACGCTCACTTTACTCGCCTTCTCTCGAAACTCCTGCCTCCGTATAATAGCTGGCGAATTCTTGAGCCCCTTCCCAACCGCCACCCACAGGGCCACCTTAATTGAACGGGGTACAAAAATCGTTGTGCCAGCGGTGAAATAGCCAGGCGTAAAGTTGTGGCCCCGGAAGTCTCACGATTTCCCGCAGTTAAACCGAGTTCCGCTTTCCACCAAGTGCCGGGCCAAGACCACCTCTCACTCGCTTTCATTTCGTGGCAGGTTTCCCCCAGGGTGAGGGAGAGAGAGTGAGTACGTGCACACTCTCCCCCCACCTCTCTCTCTCTCTCTCTCTCTATCTCTAGCTCCCATATTTTAATATCCTTTCAATTTAATATTTCGCGCAGCTTGCTACCGCGCGCTGTCGCACAGCCCTCGCGAATTTTAATAAAGTGTCATTCACGTCGCAAAAGAGTAGGAGAGGAAGAGATAGGGAGGAAAGTTCACAAACGCTGCCGACTAGCCTTTGGTACAATTGCTTGTCTCGTCTTGGTAGTTGGTGACCCTGTTTACTGGATTTACCCTTTGCGACCGCGCCTTACAAAAAGGATCCTTGGGCGCTCGCTCATATTCTCAATTGTCAATTTCCTTTGTAGTTGTCCGTCCGATGGTATACGAGTAAGAAACGCCGCTCTTATTATATTTAACCTGTACAAACCGAAGCGGTCTGTAATCGGAGAGCGGCTGGAGTCGAGGACCGAGAACGACACTGTCTGTCTTGCACTATGAATATTCCGTCCGTGATGCCGTGATGTCGCGGTAAATGGGGCAGCGGACGGGCACGTATTAGAAATTGAGCGGCCACGAAGCATCGCTACGCTTATCATCGACAAACAGATAAAATATTCATTTAACGATTACGAGTACCGTCGCGCGGGAGTTAAGCGAGCCTTGTACATCTTTAATACGCTCATTGCTCGAGACGACGGAGCGGTAGTTGGTGCATCTTTAGATAGCAGCACGAGCGCGTCCGGCCGCTTCGCAAACATGAACGTAGAGTACATCGCAGCACATCGCAGATAACAGTCTCTTGCACGTGAAACCGCACGGTTCTAATGAGGCAAACTTCGACCCACGAGAATGAGACTCCTCGTTGAGAAGTCTCCGGGTTTCTTGGTAGGAGAACAGTATCCACAAAGTCCACAGCAGCCGGCGTCTCCTTGCAATTCTCATCTGCCTTTTTATTGCTTTCCGATACTACCGCGCCTATAATTTCCAGTCTTCACCACTGGCAATGGCCATTCTCGGCAAGTACGAAAAGGGTCTGTCGCTTTCACGGTATACAACGTTCTCTGATATTCCCTTTCGGGCACACAGTAGCGCACTCCATCATCGTTCTTTCGCGCTTGGAAGTGTGGAAGTCCCCGCGGCCGGCGAGCAGAGGGCAGTTCTACGCCGACGGTTCTATCTCATCGAGCAGGACTGACAAGATTAAAGTCCAGGTCTGCGGAAGAGCCATATTATTGGAAAATGGAGCCGCACTATCCGTACGTGCCTGGTGTACCAGTGGCCCCGGAGGCAAGAATTGATTCGAAACGCTCGGACGATGGTCAAACTATTCGAGGACGCGAGCGAACAGCCCTGCGAGGCAGAGAGCCCTTCGGTTATCCTGGAAGCTTCCTTTGTTGCTCTAGTCAGCCACCCCATGATCCACGCGCCCCTTTCATCCCCCGGCGGTCATCCCACCTACACACACTCTGTGTCTCTACTCGTGTCCAAACCGGGGGTGCCTAGTGTTGGGGGATGTTTCTACCCGGAGATTAGGGGCTCTAAATCAGCCGTGGAAACGCCGCTTGCTCCGCCGTGTGTCCACAGAGGTGGGCGCGCAACTGCAAACAGCCACCAACCGAGAGCGGTAGAGAAGGAGAAGAGGGGGGGAATGAATGAGGGAGGATGCATGTAGCTGTAACCCCCTTGCGAAAGGAAGATGGAGCGAATCGGGTGCGAGAGGACAGCCAGCCAAGGACAGGGAGAAAACGGGAGGGAGAATAATCTGGCCAGCCAACGACGCGTGGGATTAAGGAAGTCTGCGGTCTTTCCGAAATCACGGTGGCCATCTAGCTTCCCTCCAACCCTCACTCGTTAGGCGACGCACCGAATAGATATCCAACCCGAATGAGACCCTTGCAACGTGGATGGAATGGCAGCCGAATAAAAACCGACGCTCGAAACATCCGCTGATCTGACGCGGCATCTTCAACCCTTAGATCCCCTGGGAGATTCTCCCGCTTGATTCTAGGACGACCTTTTTATCGCGCCGCTTCGACATATAAGGGCTCTCTCAGCAGTCTCACTGATATATTTCGCATCCCTGCAGTTCTAGGGGGCGGCACTGTATTAGCCCCCACGTGGGAGTGCATTATATATTTGTTTAAAGGCTGCCGAGGAACGCAACACTATTAGTATCAATCATCCACGATATTACCGGGCTTAAGGGGTGAGGCTCGGGCTTGGGACGCGCCTCCTCCCGCGGGATTGAAATATTATTTCAGCCGAGCGAGGCAGATAGTGCGAGAGTGTGAGCGCGCGCAGATCCCGTTGATCCCGATGGCTTGGCTGTGAAAATTTTCTCCTGAGGCGGCGATGGTGGCAGCAGCGCCGAGAGCGAGAGAAAGAGAGAGGGAGGGCGAGTTCCCTCGTAGTCTAGTGCTACGCTGTAAGGATTTATCGGGCCGGATAAAAGGAGCTGGCGGAAGATTCGCGGGCGGATCGTCTTTTGGTTGGAGGACTAGGTGAGTGCGCCGCCCCGCGCGCTTCCAGGCGACACAGCCATGGGACGAAATAATGGGGAAAGCCTGCTGACGAAAGCGGCAACACACGAGCGCACTGGCCCGAGAGAGACTTTCCGCTAGCTATAGTGGAAGAAGGGCTGCAAATAATTTTCGAGAAAATACATTTTTCCTCGCCCTTCCTAGCAAGATGCCCATCTGTTCTTCGGTCCATATAGCACCGACGATGGTACTCGGCGCACGCCTCGACCAAGAAGGATAAAGGATCGCTCTCTTTCCTACGAATTTTTTACCTATGCAAATGCTACCGTCTCACGCGCTCGCCCGTCTCCGACCCTTAAAGATCCAACGATCGCTCGTGCACACGCCTTCCCATCGTTCCAGCCCTTCAACCGAGTGAGGCGGTGACGTCTCGAAGGGTGCGTGATCCGCACCCTTGTCAAGAACAATCACCGAGAGTTATCGACTTCGGCCTCTAACCCTATACTTCAACTACCTTCGCGACGAGCAGGTAAATTTTGATTCAGTTCTTAGAGCCTGAGAGAGCGCATAGTCCCGCAGCGCTCTCGGCAATTCCGGGGAGTAGAAAAGTTGTGTTTCTACTGGAATGGCTTTAGTTACCGAGCCCGATGGGAAGAAAACTGTTCTCCTGTCTCGTTTGACGCGGCTCCGCCAGGCTCGATTTCGCAACGCGTTCAGTAGAAACGAGTCTCGATTATAACTTGGAACTCGTCTCATTTCCATACGCTTCATGCCCGGCTTGTTCCTATTTACATTCGAATTTCACGTCGCCCATGCGAGGCGCGAGTTGTCTACCTTCAAAGACAGATCGTGGCTTCGAAATGTCTTTCAATTCCACGTGCGATTCTACCTAATGGAACTCAGGAGAGTAGCTACGTTGGTGGATGCAGTGTGTGGACTTGCACGTTCTTTTGCCGAGCTCCTTAAGCTCCGCACTGTTAAGCTTGGGGCGACGAAAATACTGAGTGTCAGGATTACGCGAGGAGTGGTAATCAGAAGAAAAGCTTGGCACGGTGATTGAGGAATGTTATTTATCGCCAGGTGAAAGAGGCTCTCGCTCGAATGGTAAGCGGAGGAGTAGAAGCTTCAAGCAACCGCACCGACTAACGAAGTCGTGAAATACATACCTTGAAGGCTAGATCAGCCAAGCGCATATTCCGACGAGTACAAGTTTCACTCGCTCTCTCTCTTTTCCTTACTCTGCTTTTCGTTTCCACGTTTTCTTACGAAGAAACATTTCTGCAGTAGCGAGAATGGAACAGGCAAGCCGTTAGAAAATTCCCGAGTGTGGAGACTGAGCGATGTAATGATCGAAGCGGAGTGGTTGCGGGCTGTTGCTTTCCTCGATAAAAAGGATAGGGGAAGCCGCGGAGAAATGCATCAAGACTCTCTCATGCTATCGATTGCTTGCGAAGGCTGAGTGCTCGTTATTCCGTAAATCGTAAGTTCACCGGGATAATCTGTAATTACGAAACTGCGAGCTACACGGATTTATTTAACCTTGATAACCGATAATGTCGGTAAACCATATCCGTTTCACTTTTCTAGCTCGATCAAGAATCTAAACTATAATTGAGTTTTCTCGAGAATATGTGGATTATACATTAGCGATGCTGATACTTTAATACCGAAATTTCCGCACCGCTCCAAATGGACTGTCTGGTATTTCGGTATGTTAGATATTGCGTTTATAGTGAATTTGATATTCATGGAATGCAGTCGAACATTATACATACTACGAAAAGTTTTAATGCCTGCCATGACGATGGCGGCGGCGGCGGCGGGACGCGACTGATTCATCTACGGCGATGCCGGGACAGTATTGAAATTTGACTTCTAAAGAAACGTAGAAATCCAGGCCGGCTTCCAATCTTCGTTCTCACTCGCTCGACTGATTCTCCCGCGTCTCTCAGTATCAGGGAACAATGGACGACGGAGATGTTCAATTTTTCATGGCGTTACAGCCCTCGTAGTATTAAAGAGGCGCACCGGGCACCTTTTCCTTCAGAGTTGCTTTTACGCACACAATATTTCCGCGCCAATATTCCACTCTTTGTGTCTGTGTGTATGCGTGTTAGACCTCAGCGAAATGAAGCGCTGTCGAGAGCCTTCTGAAGAAGTTCAATGGGAACTCAGGCTTGGAAGGTCGAAGGGGGTTTCCTACAAGAAATTTGTTCACACAAATTCTCGTTGTAGAGCAGTGCAAAACAGAATGCAAATGAATATATGGTCTTTCTTTCCCATGAATGATAGATACAGTAAATCGTGTGTCGTTGTATGAACTCGTTCGTATATTATCAATTGTTCGGGGATCAGCCTGTCGAATGAAAACACCACACGCGACTATATTCTCAAAAGCACTTCGTTGTTACAATAACAAGCTATTGGTATATTCACGGGAAAATAGCCAGCCATTCTTTGCACAATGGAAACATGTTCTTTTCAGGAAAAGCCAGAATTATTGCAAGTATATGAGTAAGCGGTCGCATGGAGAAAGGAATATGCATTTCATTTGTGGCACTTTATTTCGATCGAAACCTCCTTTCGCCATTCTGCTCGAACAATGACGTGAAAAATAATAAAAGCCATCCATTCAAGCTGTAGTAGCAAGGAGTATGGGTGGGTGGTTGAAGGGGGGGTGGTTGGTACACTGGTGTCCTGTCCGCGCGACTTGGGTACTTAGTGGCCATGGCAACCTGTGCCAACTATTTTTCAGTTTTCCGCTCTTACGAGCATCATCCAACCTCCTGCTAACTTCGCCAGGTCTTTTGGAGCGCCGTCCTCTTCTCCCTGGGTTTCCTTCGGCCTTAGCTCCTATCTTACGCTCAGAGAGAACGTCCTTTCTTTCGACAATATTTCACTCGCGCTCAGCCTCTCCCGATTGAAGCACTAGCCTCTTGTACAAACCGCCTTTATTGCTTCCCTTTTATTGCTTCATTATCCATACACTCAAAGAGCTTCTTAATAAATAATTGCATGGTTTAACAATAAGACACGATCGTGAATCTACGCTATGATTTCTATATTTAAGGCTCTGTTTTCAACTGGTATTCTTTATTCCGATTGATATGTTGTAAGAGCAAATTGTGCCTGTATTCGAGCCGGAAGCGTATGCTATGTCCTCGTGTATTTCTCCGAAGACTGGAACATCAAAAGGCTTCCATTGAGAGGCAATGGTCCATTGGGGCTCGCATTTAGCCCACACCACTTTCCAATTGACTACCTTCCTTCCCCCTCTTTCCGGTGTCGCTCATTCCCAGCCATTTTCTTGGCGAAAAAATCGGCCATACACTTTCGCCCTTGGCTCTCCCCTCGCTTTCGAATCCATCCATTTGTCCTGGAATGGTTGACACCCCGTAGTGAGAGGAAGTAGGTGCGCTAAGTGGGAGATTCAAGGTGATTGAAGGTACGTCGAGATAAAGGAGAAAAAGGTCCTGGGGAAAGTCGAAGTGGACTTAAGGTCCTCGTGGAGAAAAGGGTGGCTAGCGTCACGGAGGAGCTGGCTAAAAAGAGAGAAGTCGGATGTCGATACAAAGTGCTGTTTACGCCACCATCTCTCGTGTAACTTTCGTTTTCTATCTACCCGGTTCACCTTTCCCACCGCGCCTCGTCCCTTCTCCACACGTTACTTCCGTTTTTTCCTCTTAAGCTCTTTAATCTTTTGCCCGCGTCGCGCGTTCGTTCTCCCCTGACCTCGGCGACGCTACGGTATCCGAGCAGCTTTGTTTTTCAAGCGTCCTCATTTTGCCTTTGTGATCCCGCTATCTCGGCCTCTGCGTCTGTTTGTCCCAGCCGGAAATTCAGGCCAAGCATGCTTTCAAAGGGTGACGCGCTCTCTGATGCCGTCGGGGGCGAAAGGGTGATGGAGGCTGGCGGCTGGCTGGAGAGGGCGACAGTGACAGAATATGATGTGCCCGAAATTCCCTGCCGAATGAAACGACCGCGATCGCGGAGAGGGAACATTGGCAGCGCGGGCGCGCGCGCTCTCACGATTCCTGACAAACGATGGCGAATATTCGCCGGGCGATCCGACATTTTTCTTATTAGACGTAAATGTGACCGTCGAGAGATATCCGAATTCCCTCGCCGCGGGCTCTTAGCCCGTAAAAAATGTCGGCCTCTACCCCCGCGGGACTTTTTTCTCCGCCTCCAACCCGCCGCCACCAACGACGAGACCGGAATATAACCCTCCGTCAATTTGCATTTTTCTTGCTTCTTTTCTTTCGCCCTTTCTTCCCTGGCCGGACTCACTCTCCTTAGCAGGCGAGCACGGTGACAAAGGACCTCGACTAAGTGGACGCTCGCGCGGAATAAAGGTGTCCTTACAATAATCCTCCCTCTTTCGATGGCAGATCCTAATAAATCTCGCGGGGACAAGTGAGACCCATTGATACCACGATCGAACATCCTATCCGTGTAGAGCGGGTGGCGCAGGTGTTCCTGCTGCCTCAAGATCAGATGTCCTTCTTTCGGTAAATAATGTAGAAGGACTCGTCGAGACGTTAGGTAACAAATAAATCAATTGCTGAAACCCATCCCTCGGATCCCGTTGGTAATCTTGCTGATGGCTGTGTTCAGCTACGTCGATGCCCATTCACCTTCCCCCAACCCACCTATTCCCAATACATCTGGCCTCCCTCATTTTGCCCAAGTCTGTTCAGCCGCTTTGATTTTAAGTGCGGAGTTTCAATACATCGTGTACAGGTTTGCACTCACCAGCAGGATGGGTCAGAAATCTTGCGAACTACAGTTATGTGTATACATAGTCGTACTGAATGGTTCGATCGTCGAGAAATACCACTTCTTTTTCCAAAGTTAAATATTTCGAAGTCAAGTTGTGTTTGCGACAAGTAAGTGGAGTGGCAGTCGCGTCCACCCGAGCACTTTCTTATCCCCATTTCGTTGCTGTCGGTGCTCGGCGTAAGGCAATCTTGCAAGACCACGGGAACCGTGTCGGCTTACAGTAGCAGCCGCTCGTTCCTTCCTATGAATAAAACAGCCAGATCCACGGTATTTCGCGGCCACCTTTCGTGTTTTCGCCAATTCTCTGTTCTCCCAGGCGCCCTCGTAAAGGAAGGGACGGCGATAAGTGGTACTAGTAAGAGTGCGATCTGCGGAACAGAGTTCACTCGTAGCATGCTCCCTGCGGCGAGAGCTTGTTTAGATGAGTCCGATTCTTGCCCGCAACTTTCCAACGAATGACTTTTAAATTTTATGCGCAGCGAGCATCGAATACGCTAAAGTTCGTATTAACATGCCTTGAGTGGAATGCACAATGGAAATGAGAATCTAAGAGCGATTGTACTAGAACAGTTAAAGTAGTCTTCATTCCACTACACCAACAATCAGCCAGCAGTTTAAGAAGTATCAGAAAGAGCAGCCTACGCCTACTCAAAGTTCAAAGTAGCTTTCGTACAAAGCCCGGCGCAGACTCTAGTAGTCTATGTAATTTAGCCGTGAGATGCATTTCACCCGATGTACCATACGCATTTGCATAGCCTCGTATTCCCAAGCTCCTATTCCTGCGATTCTTCTCGACTGCGCATTTTCCAGTGGCCTGGAATCAGGCTCTTCCCTCGCTAGACAGACGGTCTGGTAGAGCGAGTGTAACTGACAAACTTTCCGGCACATTTGCATGTGTGTATCCTTCCGGCCTAGCAGAGTGATTGCGGCGTTGTTCGTCGCTCGCCTATCACACTGGGAATCGCACGGCCGCGCGTTGGGAGATATAATCGTGCAACAGGATTAACACGGCGATAACCAGGATAATACGTAATATCATTAACATTCGCGCAGCCGAGCGTAAGCTTTCATCTACGGCCGATTATCCCCTCGAGTGACAGAGGGTAGAGGGTAAAGGGTAGATGGTAGAGGGTAGGTTGCAGGAGGGGTAGACGAGGGAGCCGGCTGTTTTTCGAGGTGAATTCACCGCGCGCGCGGATTGCTCTTACACATGCTGGGCCGAGAAATTAATTAGCCGCTCGAAGTGTAGCCGGCCCGGGTAATGTAATACGCCCGCAGCATGTGACCCGGAATCGATGAGGGAGAGTGTATACGAGGACGTGGATAGACGATACACTGTGACACCCGATCCCACTAACAATGTCTGCTTTATTCTGTTTCAGGTAAGGATCACAATTTGGACAGTTATAAGGAGGGTGAGTGTCAGTCTAACAATCTATCCTTAAACTACCATTGCATGTGAGCGCAAACACTTTACTCGCCGATGATGCCGCTAATCGACTCACCAACAGTAACCAGGCTCCCCCGAGGGGGTGTGCGAGCACGGTTCGCCCCTTGCCATTCAATACCACACGCCACCCTCCAGTTTTGTTTGGCTTTCTTACTGACGGGAATTGGTGTGCCCGCGCGTCGCCGCCTAATTAAATACACTCGCGCCGAGCTAAGGTACACTTGCCGGCTGATGGAATAATAACAGAGGAACAGCGTTAATTATGACGCCACGGTAACAATAGATCTCCTATTGAAACCCCCTGATCCATTGTGAGCGGATTAGCACTATGGAAGAAAGTTGGCTTGGCTCTCTCTCTCTCTCGGCTTACCGCTGCTACGAGGAGCGGCCAGACGCCCGTCAAGTCTGCTGTTACGTCAAGTAATTCATAGCAGGATGGTATCGAATTTTAATCACAGCCAGTCGCGCGCACTCGTGAAATACGACGTCCTGAAAAAGAGAAGCTATTCGCCATAGTTGAATGAGACGCGTCAAGGTGAGACGGCTCGACGAGCGGATACGATTGACTCGATGGGAAGCAGTCCGGTGCCATGGCACGGCATATACTCGCTAACCCATTCGGAAGGGATAAAAAGAATCCACTCAGAGCCACTGCCTTCCTTTTACCCTGTCTTGCCAGTGCAATTTCAGCTCGAAGACTTTTCCGTACGCCGTATGCGCGCGACCGCCGCGAATGAGGATGAGCGAGCTAGCAGGAAAAGGGGGGAACCAAGATTTACGTACATTATAGGGCAAGGAGAAGAAAGCAGCAGGGAGGAAGGATGAAATGGACGGGGGAGGTATTCTTCCGAAAAGCCCTTTCCCAAGAACGCGTGAAGGTGGGCTTTCACGATACCCGGGAAAATAGATCGGGGTCGCGAAATGTACCGAGATAAGGACGACAAATTGCGGAAACAATACGGATGATTAAATTCACCGTATCGCCGGGGGCGAATAACGCGAATGCGATTGCGCTCTCTTTCCCTGAAAGGATTATGTTTCTCATGGCAGCAGTATTTATTCCGGGTATAGAATCCTTCGGTTGGGTCGAACCATAACGCGGTACACGATATACCAATATTTGTTGGGTTGGTGGCGAGTGGAGGCCTTCCTTATTATGAGGAATTTCATCCCCAGCGGGATTTAAACCATCTCCCTCACTGTCTCTCGCGTGGAAATCAACAGTCGCCGCCGTGGTTTCATCGCTCGTATGTACGCGGTGGCGCGCATGCGCTTCAGAGCTATCTATTTCGAGGAATCTCTAATTTTCCTGTGCAGCGCAATCTCGAATTCAGGGAAACGCGTGTCTGGGGCGCTACTCGCATAGAGAAAGGCTCGTGGATTTCTCTGCGACGGAATTCGCCAGCCCCTCAAAAGTGTTTCGGATTTTGGGGACCTAGTTCGCCAAGCGGAAGAATAGAGGCGGGGTCGTAGAATGTACCGAGATAAAGACGGGAAATTGCAGGCAATCTGGCTGATTAGGCTCCGTCTTCAGGAGCCCAGTGGTTCGGTGGGAAACTGGAAGCGAGCAGGGGAACTCTTCGCCATCTTCGACACATGTATTAGAAGAGAGGGAGAAGGAAGGAGAACTAGAGGAATCGGGCGGAGTAGCCGCGATCTAGGAAATTGGGATTCTTTGGGGAAAGCTTAGGAAAGTCAAGGCAATAGTTCCTTTCATACACCGTAGTGCGTCGATACGCCTACTCTCGCATGGTTTTCTGCTTTCTGCTCTTCATCCTGTTCTCTATCCCCACAGCATTCCATGTGCCTTCAGTATCCTCCTCTTTCGCTTTTTCTCTCCGAGTATAGCTCTCTGATACCGCAGCTATCGAATGTTTCTCTACCTTTCAAACCATGCATTACTTATCGACTTCCATAATCGATATGTCCACATTAAGATCACTCCACGTTCTTTGAATATCACTCCAGAGATTTTGAAGTCGTGTGCGAGTACAAGAACATTCCAGAAAGATTCTCTCAAGAGGTCATGCTAATAAGGGCGTGAGTTCATTACAAGTCGAGAGGTAATCAGATCTCGCTCGAGGAATCGGCGATACCTTCCAACGACCTCTTCGACCTTCTTATGCACCCACTGAACTTTCGAAATCCGAAACGCTCTCATTTGTATGTAACACCTATCCTTTTTAATCTCTATCTTTAACTCTTGCATTTTAATTATTTCACGTCAAAAAGGTAAAGACTTAACTTATCCATTAACGATATCATTTACTTTCGACGAGTAGCTATTTATCCGTTTCCCAATTTCCACTCGTCACTCTCATACATCAGTTAGGTATTACAGTTTGCCGATAGAATCTTGGGTGAAGTAGAAGTAGAAGTTGGTGCCAGGGACGAAGATAGAATAGGGGGTTGCAGGGCTGTGAGAGGGGCAAGGGGAAGAGGTGGAATGGAAGAGAGATCGGGGACACGCGAGCACGTCCAGCGGGGGATTATCGCGGGTGACAAAGGGATTTGAAAGAGGCGGCACGGAATTGGATCGCGAGGATGGAAGAGGAGGGGCATGAGAGCTTCTCCAAAGCTGGAGAGTATCTCTCCTCGAATAATTATTTGCGAAATTGTCGCTGGCTTCCGGTCTGTGTCTGTGAGTGTGCGGTTCTTTTCCATTTTCAACAGAAGACTGATGTTTTCTCCAAGCAAAGCTTGGCCATGCGGTGAGGAGAGAGCAGTGAAGGGGAGAGGCCGGAAGTTTCACGAATCGTAACTACCGCGTCTAGGATCCGAGCAAATTAGAAGAGCGGCCGCCGTGCCGTATTTCGATTCGTCGTCGTTTTTCTCGGTCTCTCTTTCGAGCGTCGGCGTTACCCCTGCCGACCCGTTGGTCGTTTGTAACCCCATGGAAAAGCGACCCCATGGGTCGAGAAAAATGCTCTCTCTCGTGCGATTTCTCTTTTTCGGCGGTTGTGCTTTAATTAGAAGCCGAGAAATTAAAACGAACGAACGAACGCCATGGGCTTTCGGACGGGGTGGTGGTAGTCGTGCACCATTGTTGTTTCTCCTTTTGGCGTAGCGGCCGGCCGCCGCCGCCAGAGCCGCGCAAACAGCGCGCACACTCGCCTCCGGAAAACGAGTCGGCAATTTGCGAAGAACCACCAGCCAGCCGACTTTTTCGTAATTATTTTGAAATATTAATTGCTCCTTGTAGCGGCCGCCTGAATTTTTCGTTAGCCGCCTTTCGCCAACACGAGCGTCAGTAGATCGTTGGCGCTCCGGTGAATGTGAGCTCCTCTATTTCTCGATTTTGGCAAGAATTTTTCTTTTATTCTGTAGTTAATCCAAGTCTCATTCAGCACCACTGTGGAGAAGAATTGCCACTCACTATTTCTGTTAATAATGACGTAGCGGACCGCTCTCCCACTCATTCCTCTAACAAAAATCTCCCTCGTCCGGATTTTCGTCTACTCGCCAAACAATTTTCAATTGTCGTCCCTGGAGAAGTTTCCCAATTGGACGACGTATTTACACTCGCTGGTCTTTCTCCAGCTTCCATATCTTTATGGCAGAGAGTTGCTCTCGTGGCCAATGGTTGGCGGATGGAACGCCAAAAATTCGCACACTGCTGTGAACAAAGGGGCGAGCGGGAGCCGGATGGAAACGGAATAAAAACAACGCGTCAACGGAACCGGAACAAATGTGACTTTCAATAAGCGACATCATCCGCGAAGACAGTCGGATGTGCGCGAGAGGAGAATTTCCGGGGAGCATCGTAAAGTGCAGTGCGGTAGAAGGAGGATTCGTATAAAATAAGAGGGAAATACCGGTGGGTTGTAGTCGTGCTAGACAGGGAAGGGGTTGCGTCGAATGTACGCCAGCCGTATCAGTCGAATTATCGAGTGGCAGTGTTACGGTTTTATGCAGATTCACGGAGGAACGCCACGCGCATTTCGGGACAAATGCCGGCCGGACAAATGTCCTGCGGTTTTTCTCTCCTGAATTATCGTGCCCGCGGGCCCAACAAAACCTTCCGCTTGGCCGTGCACAGCCCACTGAAACGTGAGCGCGAGCCCGTGACACATCGACTTCCCCCACTACCGGATCCTATCTGACAGCCGCCAGTTTGACCCAATGTTTGCGAATCATATCAGCCCAGTATTAAAATAAGTGGCTTGCATTGGCTTTCCGTCCTTTTTATCACACTGGCACTCTAGAGAATAAAACACTCCTGTAAAAATCGCAATGGACTTGCGGCCCCATTTCACTAAATCACCTCGTTTACTGCCACAATTATTCTTTTCCCCTCGAGAATCAAATTCAAGCACAATCGAAGTCCAATGCAATTGAAGTTCCGTAGTTGGTGAAACTTTGTAGAATCAAAATCCATGAGTTTCAAGTCCATTGAACCTCAGCACCCCCAATTTCAATTCCATTGAACTTGAATCCATGAACTTGATTCCCACTCTCTCCGGCCGATTTGTCACGTGTAATGTGAGTGAACATTTGACTCGGTAACAAAGTGTCGGCCAACATTTTGCGACTGCCATCCGCGTAGATCTGTGTTGTTTTCATGTGGGGCGCCATGAACAAGCCGCACGGCAGAGCAGAGTTGGCGAGTAGCAGCGCAGTTAGCTCGCAACGTAGCGTGCGTGTATGTAAAACGCACGGAACTCGACCCGTAGACAAAACACAATGCGAAAACCACACAGATCAGCCCGGTCGGCTCCGTTATGCATATGCACGTAAATAAAGCGGTACATGCGCTCGCTGCGCACTGTTACGTTACACCCACCCGAGTGCGTTCTTGTTCCAGGCTTTCTCCTACTTGCTCGCTCTCGCAGACCCATCTATGTTGCCATCCACGCGTACTAATGACTCCCTGCCGTTATTACTCTTCTAACAATGACATCATCGTGCTCAAGTACAAGGGATAATATGCGGCGAGAGTACAAGGTGTTAGGTGTTAAGTGACGAGCGATAGGAGAAGACGCGAGAAAGCAGGCGGCAAGTCGAATTGCCAGTTTCTCGCGCGAGATTAATCGAGATATCTCGTTCAGTCGACACTTAATTCATCCTAATCGTCCGACTTCGAATTAATTCTTGCTTTCACCCTTCCCACTCTCTACCTATCTCTATCAGTATCTGACTGTAACTAAGAGTTCTGTTTCCGTGCGCGTGCTTAATTCAATCCGTTGCCGACACAATCGAGCCGCGGTGTACTGTCTCGGAAGTTCGTTGTTACACTCGTACCTCTCGCACCCTTCCCAAGGAGAATCAGAGACTACTGTCTTTCCTCCTGGCTCGCTTCTAAACTTCTCACCGGCCGCGTGCCCGTTTCTTCGTCCCTCTCTATGTCTGCTTGAACTCTCTTCCTCTCTCTTGTCTCTTGCGCATCCACCTAATTTGCCTGTACGCGTTTTCCAGCGGACTTCTCTTTGCCGTGTTAATTGTATAGTTGCTGGTTTCGTGTTTCTATGGTGCTCGAAAGACGCCGGGAGCGCAGGAGACGATAGAGCTGCTACAGCCAACGAAGGATACGCGTCCTAGACGATAGCAAGCGCACTTGCCAACGGTGCTTGTGCCACGCTCTACTGAAATGGCAGTGCAGTGCGGTCGCGCAGCGTCCGGAATTACCGCAACACAGCCCGTCCTCCACGACTCTCTTCCCCCTCAGTGATTTCCGCCGAGATACGTCTTCGTCGGTAATTTCGTTCTTGTAATCGAGTTTCGGCCGGATATTTCAGGCGGGCTTGCACAGCCGCTAGTGTAATAAAGGATCGTTTGCCGCACGGATCTCATTTTTCTATGAAACGCGCATGCGCTAGCTCTCTAGGTCTATGTGTCTCCGGGCAAGCTATATTTGCAATCCACTACACGTTATCTAGCAGAGATACATACTACAGGAGGGTAACACGAACCTTTACCCACTGGCAAATAGTCGCCCATTTTGGCTTGTATTGCACCGCTGGTTTTTTTTGTGGCCCCCTCGTGATGCCCTGTTGTTGCGAGTGAACGATAATTAAAACGTTTTAAGAGCGGTTAGTTTCACTTTTCAAATAAATGGTCTCCATTAAGGGATTACACGGCCGTGCTCTCCGGCCGCATTTGAGGGCCTGGAAGACCGAGAGGCCTAACGAATCGAACGTTATTTATTCGGAAAATCGGATTATCGGCAGCCGCAGATTTACGTAATCCCGGGGCAGAGCAAAACCGATAGCGGGGCGGTGTGCTAGTGTGAGAATGTGTGCTCCGGGGCTTGCTGCTACTCGGTTGAGTAACAGCTCACTTTTTTGTCCTTCATTTTCGCGTTAGCAGCGAGAAACAATGAGCCTCTGTCTGGTAGCCGTAATCCGATGCACCAGTTTACTTGGCTCCCCGAGCGAAATTCCAATCGGAGATTGCATCTCAGGCGAGCGAATTATACTGATGCGAGAAAGAACGACGTGGCGAGATGATTTCCGAGCGACGGTTGAGAGGGCTCACTCAAGAGTCTCTCTCTCTCTCTCCCTCCTGTTTTATTCCCCGGAAACTCCGAGCGGAACGGAGCACTCCGATATCTCGGTGGTCCCGCGGCGTAATTCTTCAAACGAGCAAAGAAACCGTCACAGCCGGGGGAGTCGGCGGAGGAGCCGCAGAAGTTATCGAGATATCGGCTAGATTTAGAACTCCATAAGACGTGAGATACGTATGTGTTCTGGTGAAGGGGATACCTATCGAGCCGCCTCTTATATCTGCCGGCAGACTGCCGGGGCAATCTCAATCTCGCGACTTTCGTCGCCCTGAAATAGATATGTAATGCCGATCTCTCCACCGCTGAGATGGAAACGTCTACCGTCTCGATTTCCCTCCCACTCTCTTTCTGCTTATAGTATACCGTACCGAGGCAAAAGATTTATTACAGCGAGACGATACTCGAATATAGCCGTAATATCTTTTTTTACAGGTCGCTCCGAGTAAACTGGAGCAGACAGTAGTTTAAGTGAAAATTGAGAAATCTCACCGGGGAGCTCGCCAAAGAAAGTTTTCGCAGTGACTACGTGCTCCTATAAACGCTGTGCGCGTTTGTGTAGAGTTGTCATTTAAGTTTCTCGGCGGTGCGAGATGGGACTTTCTTCCTTACTCGGAGCTCCCCGATATTTCGAGTTAACTAATGGAACTATAGAACCTTGGAGGGGGCAAGAGCCGATTTGCCCGCGGCTACGGAAACACTGGCTTTTCAATGCCAAGAAACGAGGCTTTTTGTTGCGACCGCGCTCACCTGGCCAGTTCGCAGTCAGCCTTTTTGCGCTGGCGGATTTCAACTGGCTTTGAGACCAGCAAGAGAGCGAAGGACTCATCGATTGGCTCTTTCTCCATGCTGCAAAGAAAGCTCTGACGAAATGGTTAAAGTGCAAAGGTGACCAACGGGATTACACCTCGATTTCCGAAGGCGAGTCCATTTTTCACTTGGCCTACCACCCGGCTATTTCATGTACCACGCGCGTCGCTTCCCGTTTTTACTTCCATTCGTTTCGAGCGATCCCGCGACACTTACAAATCCCCTAGATCACTATTTGAAATATATTTATAACAACTTCGCTCGCATTGAGGTGTTAGGTGTCTGTAGAAAATATGGAAAAGGTATTCATGTCAAAAACCAATAAGAATCAAATGTCGAGAAAGGTTATCCCTTCATAAGTAGATGCACAAGATATGAAATTGAGATGGAAGCTCTTGCACGGTTTGCATAGAATTGCGAAGAGTATACCGAAGTGGTCGAGCGCTCGGTGGATATAGTGTGTATAGATCGAGTAAACTATCGGTCAGGATGGGGTCAAGCATTCGAATTGGTCCGTGAAAAAATCAATAGCACTTTCTCCCTTCATTTTTCTCTGCGCGCGGGTATATTTGATACGCGGAATAACAAAGCGGTGCTCGCGGAAATTGGCTTAAAGTATAAATTGATAGGAGAAGACTCCTTTATTGGTTCGCCAGGTTCCTAGCGCCTCGTGGAATCCAACTTTGGCTTTCCGTTAATTAAATATTTTCCGTAGTTCGCTAAATACATTCATTAAAGTTAATGTCGCTTTGGCTAGCAGAGAGAGCCGGCGTGCTGCTGCTGCCACCGTCGCTGCTGGCTATCGACCTCTCCCCGTGGTTTAACGAGCTCGAGAACACGCGCACCTATGATGTGTCGACCGCCCCCCTCCCCCCACCCTCTTTATCAGTACCTTGCTTTGGCCTAGGATCGACGGTGCTCAATGTACCCACCTACATACATGTGTACTCTTCCTTGTAACGCAACGTTTGAATTCAAGCGTCTCCGTTTACTCTGATTACCGATTGCAGCTGCCTAACGCAATCGCGCTAGATAGACATCATCACTTTGATTTATGAAGATGAAGTTTAACAATAAATATCCATGTACCAGCGAAATTAATTGTACAAGATAGTTATTCTGATATTACTATTCTCGGCCTTTTGTTCTGACTAAATGAGATTATGTCAGTGAATATAAGTCTTCATTTTAATCATGAGAAATAAAGTTGGCGCAAATTCGAAAAGGGTTACGTATAAAAGTGGCACAAAGTTCGAAAGTGCAAAGCAGTCGCTCGGCTATTTTTATACAGTAGGATTAAATCGTTGCGAGCCGTGCTTTGAATTAGGAGCTTCGCCACTCTCTCGGATTAAAGCTCATGCATGGATGGCGACGCTCGTACCGGTGCCACCCGCCGGTGCTACCTGAAATTCTCGTTGAATCCAACGACACCCACACACGGTTGCATACGTGATTTCCGGAAGTTATCGGTTTTCGATCGCACGTAATGAACGGCTCAATCCCGAAAGAGGGAGGCTCGCTGGAAGCCGAGATTTTCCAGTGAACCTTGTATCGAAAACACAGAGTCTCCCCACTTATGATTATGAATCGCTATCCGCTTTTCACTTGGTAATGTGTGGAGCCGGTTGAAAGATAGCCAGTCGACAATGAGGGAGAGAGCGATTATCCATGGGAATAAATTCATTGCAGGAATGATCTTTCCATCAGGTTGGATGCTGGCTCATTACAGAGGCGTTTCCCACAGTTACGTATCTTAGGTGTAACGCGTGAGTTTACTTTCTCAACAAGTTTCCCCTTCAGTCTTGTGGTTCTATTATGCGGCCCGGCAGTGCGCGATACACAGTCGATCGTATATTACAAACTTTCGTCGTAACTAATGCCGCTGTTCTCTAGCTGCGTTTGTTCAACAAACAAGGTAGGATCTCGTGCGCAACGAGGAACACATCCCAACGAGAGGACTTACGACTTGCCTTTCGTTGAGGCTACACATCCTCAATGTCACGTCGTTGGTATTAGACTCTCAAGCTTCCCAGATCATCTCTGTTGCTAGTATTACTTTGTAATGAAATTGGATTCAACCACCGATGAATCACTCGGTAAGATAAACTTTGAATTGAACTTGCGAGTCTTTCCTTGGATCAGTCGTGCGCGTTTAACTCGAAGGTGCTAGGTAGTGCAGGTTGGTCCGTTACAGGATTTCTCTGGTATCTTAGGTATCCAGTAGCTCCTATAGTACTCTCAGTTAATTTTCCACTAAATAAACGTGACTCCACGAAGGTGCCGGTGCTCGTAAAATCGATACTCTATTATTCCAGCTTAGTCTCGCGATTTATACGTACACTCCATCTTCATGCTTTCTCGCCAAGAATACGAGAGCGGCGTCCAATGATTTTACATTCCAGCGAACATTCGAACTCTTCCTTTCACATTCTGCTTATTGTAAGTTGAGAAGAAAATCGTGAGGCATTGATTGAAACTTGACACGAATCTGACCATGGAATCTTCAGCCTGAGCTGTTTGATTTAGAGCTCGTGCTAGAAAGGGCGCACGCTCTCAGGCGGTCCAACTTTAATTAGAAGTCTTGTAATGGAGATTTATGGATCCCGCGGAGAAATTCGCGGCTGTAAATCAAGCGTGCGCTGTTTTAAAAGTTCGGTTGGATAGATGGGGCAGCGTGGGCGTGCCTCGGGATAAAATTGGTTATACATGCATATGCGAGAATCGGAGGGGTGACAATGCGAGCGTGTCATTATTCTCTGCGGGTGGATGTGCTGGACTGGAAAGGGCTTTCAGTAGTTTCGTGAATCATTGTCTCGGCAGTGTCTGTTGGGTGGCCGAGGCGGAGAGTAGAAGAAGGCCTGGCTATCCGGTTGTAGGCTCGAACAAAGAAAAGTTGGAGGCTGTGGCGAGTTAACGCGAGCCAGTCACCAGTATCTGGACCAAGTTAACACTTTTTCTCAGTTCGGCCTTTTCCGAGCCTGAATCAGCGCAGGGCTCCTGCGGCTGCCTCTTCATTTCCTGCGTACCTTGTGTCTGACAAGGCACCTTCCACAATGTCCCCAACTTTCCATTGTGTGCTACACCTTTTCGTAAAGCAGACATGCACGTTCGAACTCTATGAGATAAGCTTGCTACCTCTACGAGCAAGTAACACCTGACGGTTGCCGGTGAATTTTACCCGATTTTTCTCCGTCCACCCTAACGCATATACGGCTACCAAGCTATTCTTGCGAATGATTGATCACTCTAGCTGGTGGAGTCGAAGCTTCTCCAAAAGGAGCAGGATTCAGGACGAATGATTAAAACGCTGATTGCGCGTCCGATAAAATTATGACCGATGCTGCCTGCACTTCGCGTAATTATGATGAATCCATTGCCCGCCACTCGTTGATTTATCTTGCAGTCATCATGTGTAGACGGCGATTGTTTGCACGCGGCCGGCTTAAATTGACGATTCAATTCAGGCGGGTACGACTGGTAATAACTTCCCAGGCGAGCTTTGATCGTCGAATTTTCAGCATCACTCTCTTCGGACGAAGTAGAAGTCTGGCTTTGAAATTCCGTGGGTAGAAGAGTCGTCATTCAAACGCGTAGTAACGACAGTTCAGAAGTAGTTGACCTACGTGGAAACTCAATTTTTGGCGGCATCCAAAATTGGGATGGATGCATCCAACCATACATCTACCCACACTCCGCATTGATCCATCCATCGGAAGGATGGATATATGCAGTAAAACTGCTATTAAAACTTCGCCAGTAAAATTGGGCGTTTACGGGGCACGGTGGTAAACCGTAAGTTATCGGGCATCCTGTAACCCCGGCTTGCAAGCGCAGAGCTCTCCACGACGATCCCGATCGGAAGTCCTCCACAGGATAAATCCGTTAAATATCGCTGCCACTAATTACAATCCCGATACTGGACGATCCCGAAAAGCATCCGTGCGGAGTACTTTTGGATCAATATTTAAACGCTACTCTCAAACGAGATTAAATTTCCGGGGACGAAAATATTTCGAGTTTGAAATTTCACCTCTTCCATTCCTTTTGCCCTGAATATGGCCTCGTCACAGATACGAGATATTTCTATTAAAAGGTCATGTAACACGGATAACAAAAGTGCGATAGTATATCGACGTGATATACAATACTTCAAAGGCTTTGACAATTCTAAATATTCCCAAGTTCCACTAGAGACTAGAGTCCGATTATCATTGAGGTCATCGCTTCAACAATATGGTTATTTGATATTCTAATTCCCCGTCCCCGATTTCTTTTGGCTTTCAGAATAATATCTGATTGACTTGCACATCAGACTATTTCGCGACGAGTGCATGAGCTTGCTGGAACTGGAGGGTTCTCATTATCCATCCTCCGGGGCAAGCGAACTTTTTGCCAATGCAACCAGCTAGTGTAATTCCTGAATCTACAATAGGCTATGTTACCTCCTCGATCTATTAGTGAGCTCTCTCGCTTACGTACAACAAGAGACCTATCGGTTCGTCGGGGAGATTGTATCCAATTAGAGGAGCCAGTCTCGACCCAATTGCTACAGAAGGATCAGATTGACGTAATGTATTTACACCTGTGTGCACGAGTCCGCTGAAGCATCGCCTTCGCCCATTGAAAGTAGGATTCAATTACGCCGACAAATAGTAACAACACTAGCAGTCGAAGCTTCCTCGTATGAGGAACAAGAAACAGAGATTCGACTGAGTAAGAGAGTAAGAGAGAGAGACATTTTTTCTTTTACAAACCGAAAGCATTTGGCAGTGCAAACAGAATATATCATAGGTTGCAGCAACTGAGCGTCTGGTCTTTATACTTTGTATCCTCTTCAACGAGCTACATTCCTACGAAACATATACCTTAATAACCGGCGAGATAGACTGAAAGCCTGCGATTCGGCGAGTGGTACAAGTTCCGTAGGGCTGCTTGTGGAGATAAGTAGTTTTCGCCTTTGAGTATTAGAGAACAGTTTAGGGGGGAGAGGATGAGTCTTGTTGCCGGGGCGCGTCTCATTGCTGCGCTTTGTCTGCCGGTACGTAGGGAAGTGCGCGCATTTCACTGGCATGTCAGGCACGAAACGTAGTAGCGATAGTTTGCTTTAGTTGGCTAAGCCTGAGACGTCCCAGGGCTGAAACTCGCCGCTTTCGACGTTGGCCCGCTGCTAAACCACAGTCGGGCCTACGAAGTACAGCGAGTTACCCCAGGGTACATAACTCGCTTAGAGGGCTTCACTTAATGAGGCTTATGATTCAGCTAAACCATCCTAATCGTGCAGGTCAATAAGAAGCTCTGGTGTGTGGAGGCACACACGAAGTTACGTGTAAGTTCGCTGACAGGGTGGGAATTGTACGTGGAATCGGTTTGATAATGAAGCACTTGAGAAGCGGAGGAGTGGAAGTCAATTTGAAGACGATCCGTCGGCGTGAGTCCGCCCAGAGTAACCTAATATCCAGTGGCACAATAGTCCATTAGAATCCGGGGCGGCAGGATTACTATTTACTCGGATATAGGGCTGCGTATATAATTAAGTTGCCTCAAACAGGGCGGCCGGCACGGCGGCAGCGTGCCGTATTCACGTGGTATCGTCACGACACCAGGGACGCTCGGGTCACCCGATGTACTCAAGCGAGATAATTGAATGGGGTTTTCGGGCCGGTGGCTGCAGCTCTCCTGATCCTGGAGGAATGGACTGCACAGCCATGGACGTATTGTTCGGACGCAGCCACAGGAACGCTCTCTCCCACGAATGTCGATATATATCCTTTGGCTTCGGATAGCCAATTGCGGCGCCGGCTTAATTAAGCTAACACCGATCTCTCCAACTATAATTATAGTGTTTTATTCCCCGCTGTTACATAGACATTCCTACCGCCGACACTCTCCCTGAGCTTTTATGCAGCCCTTGGCGCATACTACAGCGCATTGCAGGTGTGTGCGTTTCACGAGGAATAATGTGTCGGAGAAGCCGTCGAATGTTACACGAACTTACGGTACCTCGCAACCCTCACCATCGGAGCAACGTACATTTGAACGAGAAAATATTACGGGCGAGCATCAACCGCCGGCCTTTGCACCCCGTGATTTATGATTACGTACTTTTTTGCCAGTACTCGGTGGATGTGCGTTACACGGTGTGCGTCAATTCACGTGTGTTCGCGTCGGTTTCCTTCTCCCTCGTCCCCGTCGCACTTGCAATCCCACAGTCTAACAATCGCACGCGACGCTTTTAATTAAGGTGAAATTTGCACGCGACAGAATTGCTCGGGACAAAACGCCCGACGGAGAAAAGATCGATCGCCGCCCTCTTCCTCCGGCACGCCAGAGCCTTCGAGCGCGGCGCGCCATTGTTGACGCGTATTTCGAATTCAAACAAATCGGGAAGTGCGCTACAGAGTTTCGACCGTGGAATTAATGGCACGATCAGCAGGGACGCCGGGATTTTCCTGGCATTTCCATTTGCCCTCCGGACAACGCTCTGTTCGTGAGAAGTCAATCCTGATTAAGGTATCCACTGCAATCTTGTACATGCAATCTTTAATTCACCGATCTCAAGTCGGGTAGCGTTTCAAAGACTATTCTCGACATGCAGTGAAATAAGAACAGGTTTATCTTGTTTCAATGTAATTGCATTTATCCTGATCTAAATCCGATGAAAATAGAAGAGAGTTTATTGTTCCATTATAGCCTGAGAAATCCAAGTGCCTATCAGGTGCACGTCTTCGTCCGCTAACGTTATTACCACTACCCGACCATGCGGTAAACGCGGAACAATGCCAGTCAAGGTTGTCGCAGTAACACTCGGCCATAAACACAAGCGTCGGGCGTGTCGAGGGTCTGACAATTGCGAATTGTCCTCATTTAAGTAGCCCATTCCAGTCGCTAATCAGACACGAAGGCAGCAGGAATGCTCGCATCGCCGCTCCTCCCCGTCGGCTGAAGAGACTTGACGTGTGCAAGCGTGTACGCAGCCAATTATGAGGAGACCTTAATTAACAAGAGGTCCCACAAAGCGCGCGCTCCAATGGCAGAAACCCGAGCGACAGATGGGGTGGAGAGTGAGGTGGAGGGTGTGTGCGTTGATGAGGCGATGCCCCATCAAGCTGGATCCATTTTCGATTGACGCCGCTGATTGCTCGTACTCTATCCGGTGCTGACAACAGCCTGTCTTTGCCTCTAGCCGAGACACCAATAGGTACACATCCTGGAAGGATCGATTGATATTTCTCTTGCCACTGGCAAGAGTGTAATCCGATATCCAAGCCTTTGTAAGCCTTTAGTCACCGGTCTGCAGCTCAATTCGCCGCAACTAACTTTCCTTACACAACCTCCGTCAATAATCCAACGAATTTAGTCTCTTCCGCAGTTTGGCTATGATACTGGCAGAACACTGTCCTCGCTAAACCATAATAGTCCTGTGTCCCGGTGCAAAAACAGGCAGCGTGTGAAGAGGGATGAAGAGCGGTGGAATAATTCTCTGAGAGCCGCGGGACTGCAATGATATCGCGGATCTAACCATTTGTTTCGAGGTGGTACGTCACCCTGGGTGGGCAGTGTGCTCTCACTGTTAAAAAAAAACGGAGTGTCCCGGCTACGATGCCGGGAGCTTGTCAAAAAACCTGGTCCCCTATTTATTATTTCGTCGACGAGACAGAGCGCGCGCGCGCGCGCGCGATAAATTCCCTGGAATTTACAGGGTTAGCGGTAGCATTAGGGGACGCTCGTCCCTTCCCGAATATTATTCACATCACGCCGCTGTTATTTGGTGTCATTTCGTGGTCTCGTGGCTCATCCTCCAACCGGGGACGCACGGCGGCACCGTGCCGATCGCTAGAAATTCCCGGAGAATCGTCCGAAGACGCCGATTATGCCAGAGGCTGCGAGAGCCCGGCAATAACACGGCCTGCATTCCAATGGGACAGGGAATGAGGAAGGGCGGTCGCTCGTTCGATCGTACAACCAGCAGATAACATACAGAACTCGCCCAAGATGCTGCTCCGATCGATCGGTCACTTTTTATTAGATTCTCCGCGAGCTTAATAAGAAGTATCCTAAATGTCAATACTGTGTATTGCGATGTTTTAATCGAGGCAAAATGCCCCGTCCACTCGATACTCTGGCCGGTTTCACGTGTAATCCAATATACTCGGAAATCGTCTCTCTCATTCTCTCGTACGCTTTAGGTTAGAACGCGTCCTACTCGGAATTTCATTCGCAAGTAGTGCAGAGCCAAAAAGCTCGCACGGGTCGGACGTGAAAAATGGATATTAGATTGTTTCAGACCTAAGACTATGAAATTAGTAAGTTAACGCACCGCACCGCCAATTGAATTTACAATGTTAATAGTGTCCCGGTGAAACTCCATTCCTGGCTTTTCTCGCTTCCACCTCCGCAAGAGGTGTACGTACGCCTGGAGCATGTAAAGCACGGTTTCTCCAAGTCTCTGTAATAGCTTTGAGAGAGTAAGGCCAACCTTATCGTCTCTCTACAGGGCTTACATTATCCAGTTGTGTTGCGTTTTTAATAACGCCTCCAGAAACCCGGCGATAAAGTAACTTCGATTACTTTTCGTGATTATTTAACAATGCAGCAGTACTCTTTATGACATACTCAGAAATCAATGCAATAGAATAGAACATGCTGTGATAATCACTCACCGCATGTGACTCTGACATCTACTTCAGCAGCAACCAATTCGTCACGAAATCTGCCGCACAGGCTCCGAGCACTCTAGCACAGTAATTCACTATTTAATTAGCCTCCGACATTCTTTTTACGCGCACAAAACCCGGTAAACAATGGACCACCACGAGAATGACGCCGTTACCCTCGCAGTGATGCCGCGGCCATGTTGAAAAGAGTTTGCGCGGGATATGACTACAATCGATAACATGCAATTTATCGACTGCAAATTATTTACTGTTCCAAGTCTTTTTTTAATCGCAGAGCTTTTTGATTTATAAAGCAGAGCCATTGAAATATCAAGTGAAGCATATTGAATGATGTATTGGAAGTCTTTTTTGTTAATTTTACAATTTTAATGAATGATAAATATCGATATTATCCTGGGTTATAGTGTCGGTAACGTCGATATTATAGGTTTCACACGTCGCTACCCGCCCAACTGCGCAAGCGCGATAAAAGCCCGGCATTGCGACTACGTCACATCGCGTCGTTTCGAAATTCGTGAGCTGTGGTAAGAAATAGTACGAAGTTTATCCTTAAATTCATTGAAAGTGTAGAGTAATCTGACGTGAGTAATAGATAATCCGTATCTCGGACAGTGAAAGTGTGGTACGCGAGTGTCAGTGCAATCAAATTCTGCTACAAAAATAAGCACAAGGAAATTCCAGTTGCCCAGCAATTCAGCTTGCAATTCCTGCAATATCTATTGACAAGCATTCCAGTAGATTGACTCTCAATTTGGAGAATGAATCCTGTGTGCGTAAGGTAGGATTTATGTTGAACTCATTTGTTTCTCAAATATTCATGCATGCACATAATCTTCACAAGCATATCAAAGGAATACATTACAAAGACAATTTACTTAACGCTTATGTCACACTTGTGCTCCATGTATACCAAGTATAACAGATACCTTGTTATCTTTAAGGACTAGCATATTCACCACCCAGACCAGGAACATTATGTAAATATCTGCATTGTACTTACATGCGTATAATGCTGAATAGTATTCTTTTATATTTATGTGACGTTAACATGTAACATGCGTTTGAAGTACCCGCATTGTGATGTTTATGATCCTGATTATTATACCTGTATGTTTGATATACTATTTATGAAATCTGACATTTATGTGACTCATATTCTTCTGGTATTGTGGAATCTCTACGCTCATTTTATAGTCTGGCTTCTTCGCATACCCAAGATACACATGTATCTTCAGTATAAGAAAGCGATAGAAGTGTTTCATGAGTTCTTGATGTATGAACTACATTGAGTATAAAGATTTAAGTAACATGGATAGTACGTAGTAATCTACCAGGAAATATTATAAGGATTTACTGCAACTCAGATCCAAAATCTGTATAAGTCAATGTATTGCAATAATCTTTGAAATCCAAACAGTTAAACAATGTCTTTCAGTCAATTACATGTTCATAATGTGATGAATGAAAAAATGTACTACAAAAGTTACCTGTCACACTTGATTATGCTTAATAGATGCGGTTCATTACTGTGAAAGATGATTTGAATACTTAAATGCTTGACTCTACGCCCAACCAGCAAAAGCAGATTATATTTAATAACAGTAAGCGGATAACATAATAATGTATAGTTTACATTACTTAGGAAGACAGAGCGAGCAAATTTTGCTAATCCCTTCAACAGTTTTAACCTACCACTTACATACAAGCACCTTAAGTCTTTATGTATAATTATAGAATGCATAAACAGGCTAAATTGTAAGCAGTCTGAGAGTGCCTTGTTTCTGGCGGCGACTAGACACAGGGAATCTTTGTAAATGGACGGATTTAGGAGGCAAGTCGCCGCGGCCTACGCGCCACTATCTGCATGGAAATGATGCGTTGACTTTAGCCGCCGGGATTTACGGGGGAAGCACGGTACGGTGTGTACCGGGGCTCGTTCTACGCCGTTCGGTGTAAGCTCGTATAAAACAGCTCCGTGGAGAAAGGGCGCTCCGCTTGGAGCAAACGTTGGGAGGGAAAGGTGTCGGAGGCCTTTGCCGAGAGATTCCTTCCCGGGAAGCTCGTCCGACGAAAATTGCCGCGCTTGGCATTCGTGGGGTTGGCACGCCGGGCGAATAAAGTAAATGTGAGATACACGCTCTCGAGATCGGCCAAGCAAAAACGGCATTTATTACGGCGGCGCTTGTCGAGCTGCGGGGAGCACTTCCTTACAACAGGAACACATCGCTCGTCCACAGACATACACACACATATACACATAAGCGCGCCCGGGGTGTTGCGGCGCGCGATGACAGGCCACGTTATTATCCCAGGGTAAACCGGCTTACACCGTCATTAATACGGGCTATGAGCGAAGCTTACCACTATCTCGCCACTATATTTCGCAAATGAATTGAAGAGAGAGGAAGCGTCTTACGGCGATGTAAGCTGTGTTATGTGGTCTGGGCGAAAGAGAGAAACGTAGATTTGAAAGTAGCTTACACTTGGGAAGCCTGGCAAAGCTTTACTCCCGTGGCGGAGTGCTATCGTTATTTTATTCGAGTCTTTACGACCACGTTTTCAAAATGCGTTCGCTATACCAGCAGTACCCGGAAACGTGACCATCTAGCGACGGCGTAAGTCGACGAAACTGACTTGCTTTCCTGACCGGCAGTTTCTCCGGGAAGGTAGAATCTCGGATTAGAATGGGCCATCGCATTCCAGAATACACCTTGGTTTCCTTACTGTGGAAACTAAACTGACATCCTCTTGAAAGCTAGCTCTTCCCTGATTGTACTTTTGAGTGTATCGTATTGAAGGTGTGTGCCGAAACCAAAACGAATTTTCAATTGGATCCATCGGGGAGTTAGTAGTGCAAGGTGGCCTGATAGTGTATAGCTGGCGGGGTCGTGGTCGGCTCGCTCGTTCGTACGGTGAATTTCAAGCAGTTTGCGTGAGAACTGGCCGGCGTGGCGGCTGCCGGCAGTAGGAACGAGCGCGCGCCGACTGTCCCTGCCTCGTAGATATTATCCGCGTGTACCTGAGGCTATGGCCGGCCACTGACCACCATCATCCTATGTCCGGGCAAATTGAACTTGCGAATCGAATTTGCATGGAACAAGTAGCCCCGGAGCTCCCTCGACCTCCCTTTCTCTCGCTGCCGCTTTTAGATGCACCGCTCTATACCAAGCCAACTCTCTGTTTCTAGCGCGCGCTCACCGTGACGTCGAACTTGTAGTCCGCCCGTATGGCCCGAACTTGCCAGTCTAGCGTGTTCGTAATAACAGTATTTATAGTTTCTCCAATGCAATTATGCACGCTTGCTACCAGCTGGCGGTACAGCCATCCGGCGAATCGCAAACATTATTACAAAGCCGAGTCCTCTAACAGTCACCCTTCTCTCAGCTTTAGCCATGAATGATGTTAGAATTGTGCAGTTCCTGGCTTCTCCTGTACCCGGCAGTGCTCTCGTTCAGATCCAGCCAGCCACTGAGCAGAGTCTCAAGGATTCTCGGCGGGGCCGTCGGTTTGAAAAGAAAATTTCCATCTTTTCTACTGCCGCCGGGTGGGTGGCTGGCTGGCTGGCTGGCTGGCTTTGCTTGCGTCTGTGGGTATTTTAAAACTCCCATGGCTTCGTGTGGATGGCGAGGGTTCGCATCTCGCCGATATTACCCTGTGTAAGATCGAAGGGAGGTGCGGTCGCTCGCTTTCCCTGAGTCTGACGTCCGGCCAAATCGAACTTGCGAATCGAATTTGCATAGAACAAGTGGCCGCGACTTTTCACATTTCTCCTGCCATCTTTCTCCTTCGAGCTGGCGTTCGTCGCTCCCACAGTTTCTGTGTATTTCCACCCCATTTTTCTCGCGCCACCCACTCACCCTCTGTGTATACATTCCACTCACTCCTTTGGCCGTGTCCCTTTCTGCGATTGCGAAAAGTTTACTTGCAGATCTGTGAGTTACGCCGTGGTAACTTCTGGCGCCCGGCCTCCGGCGACGACCTGCTGACTTCGTGCTCTCGAAGAAGTTCCTTCTGTCGCACTCACACGTGTGTGCCTTCAAATCGAATATAGAATATGCCGGAGATTAGGTGTTGGCGCGAATCTTCTTCTTCTTCCGAGGCGTCGCTGAACTTCTGACATAATACTCAGTTTTATGAAAGAGTGAGAAACGATATTCCCGGCTTCTCAGTCGATCAGTCGTTTCCTAAGCTGACGATGTTCGAAGCGTCAAAAGGTACGCCAGGCTAATTAATCGACTGTATAATTGAAACCTCTGGGAGGTCTTGTCGAAATCCGCCTGAGGGTCGACCTGATTCTCCGTCGCTCCTTCCTCTTCCTCGACTTAAGACATGCTCCTTGGGCTGAAGGGGTGGATCTTATCGGTACTCTCTCATTTCTATCGAAGCCGAGGCATTCCCCCGGGGCGTTCGAGTCACCAACACCAGGAGCATCTGGGAAGCACTTATTGGCCACGGCGGAGAAATAATTATCTCGCGCACCGTCATCAGAAAATCAGCTCGAGTACGGCGATCCCAGGAGGCAGCGGATGAGATGATGAAGTCGCTACACCCCGACAAAGGGATGCTGAGGAAAGGCATGGGGACGGGTCGCGCGGCAGAATCTTGCGAGATGCAACTTTGCGGCTTCGGCAAGCGAAGGGCCCTCAAAAAGCCGGCACTTGACTGCACTCTTAGGGCGGGGGTGGGTGGCAAGGGTGCAAGGCGGCTGGTCCAAGCCGACAGGAGTGGTTGGCCAGGCACGACGTTCTTGTCTCCGTTCGTTGAAGTGCACTTCCGGCCGCCTCGCGGCATGCAAATATTGACTACGTCCTGCCCTGCTCTCCCTTCCTGGCTTCCGCCCTCGCCGACGTTACCGTCGCCGCCAACGACGACGTCGACGCTCTCTGCTTCTAAGCCGGTCTCTTCTTTTTATCTTCTCTGTCTCCACTTGAAACGCCAGCCGAAGGGAAGGTCATAACCGTAATTGCGCGGTCGGGAATCCGCGGTCATTTGCGCCCGGATTACTGGAGCACCTAAGCCCGCAAACTTCACCCTCTACTCGCAAATGTCCCACCAAAAGGATTCCTTCTTTTTCGCCCTTGCGGCGACCCAATGAGCTTTGGCTTACGGTGCTTCAACCTCCTTCTTTCCGTAATATCCTGTATGATCGATCTTGTGGGCTGCGAGATCGCACCAACCACATCGCAAGGGATGAATGAGGATGAAGCATGTGACGTGGAATAAATGAAGATTGCGAGTGGCGGCTTGAGGATGTGCGGGAGCAGACACGCTTAACAAGGGGAAGTTTGCGGCAGAAGTGCACGCACTGTGAAAGGGGGCGGCAGAGAGACGGAGAAAGAGAAAGAGAACGAGGGTTGGTTTGCGCGTACACACGACAGCTCCGCATGTTGTTACGCTCGCGGCTTCCTATCTTCCCTGGTACTCGGATGCTGCGCAACCACGACGCGCGAAGGAGCCGGAAAAACAGCGTGTAATCCGCATCCATCCAATATCCCGGCAAATCCGTACTATATTCGAGCCTCGTAAAGAACAGGTAGATCGAAGCAGTGCGCAAGTCATTGAAGAAGGGGATTTCGTGCAACGGGTCGTTCGGCCATGCTGTAAAAAGATGCTTTTCCTAGACGTGTCAACCCTGGAAAATGTCCGCGAAAACAGACGCTACCGCATCCTTTGATACATACGTTATTGAATTTATGTTATTAAACTATATGAAGATTCTAATGAAATCTTGCGGTTTATGATAATAATTAATGCAGAGGATTAAGTTAGAAATCATAGTCTTCGGTTGACTTGCTTGTCCCGTATTTGTAATATTTGGAGTTTCTTTGCGTCGTGTTCTGGCTGGGTAGTGAACTTGGGAGAAACTTGTACGGGAGAGATTGTGCGTCAACTTTTCTTTTAGAAACTCGACGCTGGCCTAAGTTGGTCTAATCTTGGCACGTTTCGTCGCCAGTTGTATTGTAAGACTACACGAGCAAACACGGTCTCAGGGGCGATGGGAACTTTAATGCATTTGAAAAGGGTCAAACTTGCGGACCGCTACTTTGGAGACCACTTTGCGCCACTCCGCGTACCGCCGCGGGTCTTCCCGCCTGTCCTTCCCTTCATTACGTCATCAGATCGACCCAATTCTGCGTTGAACTTTCGTCTTCGAATCCTAAACTTTGGGGACCTCGGACTTGAGGAGACAACTTTGCCAACATAGCAGAAATTGCCGGCTCCAGATGAGAAACACTTTAAGGAAGGTTCATCCTTGTTCTGGCATATCCATTTAAGCAGAGCTCAGGAGTCGGAATACAGATAAGATCATCCATTCATGCATGTGTGTTCATCTACCAGTCATCCGTAACCCGTAACGCTATCTCTGAAAAGAGTTGGAAACACATCCTGAGATTCTTCGTCTGTGTTTCCTCTCTATTCTTTCTATGTTTTGCACTGACGCTTCATGAGTGTAAATTTCAATTGACGCTCGGTAGTTATCGCTGAGCGCTCAAGAGTTCCATTACACATTGACTAAGCTCGGCGTTGTTATAGGAGACGTTACCGTTCCCCGAAGTGCACTAAACTTTGCAATGCCAGTATTGTACATTGTCGACGGGTAGGCGCACTCGTGTGCCCCGCTATTAACTGAAATCGCGGCTTGTCATAATTGCAAAACGCCATTTTCCGTGAATGGCTCGGGCGATTACCGGTTGTGCAGACATTTATCGTAAAAGCGACAGAGCCGCGCTTGCTAATGCGGCTCCACTGAATGGTTTATCATTGCTCTGAAACCCAGAGTATACACTCCTCTCGTTTTCACGTTGGCCCGGTTATTCTATCGAATTCTCTTCCGCCCCTATCAAAGAATTCTTCTCCCTTCCGTTTCCCCACTCATGAAAGAGGATCCGAATGTTGCGGGGAATGCAGCGACAGCGTCATTTTCCGGAATTTCGCGTGCGAAGGAAAAAGGATGCGCAACGCAAGAATGACAAGAAAAAACAGTGCTTTTCCGAGTAAATGTGCGGCGGGGTTGGAGAGCCAGGCATGCAGACGTATAGAACATGCCGAGGTAGGCGTGGGGGAGCCTAATTCAAACGAGCACCCAGGGCGCACGTGTGTAATGTCGTCCCGGAAGTGTCTAAGTGGCAAGTTCCGGCGGCGGGGTTCGGGCAGGACAGCCGCGCGCATGGCACACCACCGCCGGCACGAAAATTTAATTTATAATTTTGCCGCGAAATTTCGCGCCAACGCGTAATAAAAAGCGCATTAGAGGCTGGTGCAGCCCCGTAAGCTGGCACTGCAAAGTGGATTACCAGCAGGTTAGCGACTGGTATGGGTTAATTAAAGGCCGTTCGAACTTTCCTCCTTCCCCGGATGCGTTCGCACTAGCGCTGCCTCTGTGTATTATCCTGTCGTCACGTTCTCAACTTGGAACACTTAAACGGGTCATTGCAATTTAGCAAATGCACTTTTGCTGCCTTTGTGCGCCAGTATTCGCTTCGTGTCTGCGAAGTGCCCTTTAGGCGCTCTCTCTCGATATGAAAGGGTTCAGGCTTTATAGAATAGACACACTCTGCGTCAATTCACATTTCACACTAGTACCTAGGCGAGCCAACTTAGGACAGTGATTACACATAAACTTCACCGATTTCTAAAGTTCTTTATTAAACCTGTTCGAAAGTCCCTTCTAAAAAAAAATCCGTCTAAGTGGTATGGTTGCCCTGGCTATCCTCTGCCGAGAAGTAGAGTACAGTGTTCGGCTTGCTGGATAACGGTGGTTGCTTCATAACGAAACTTCGTCCAAGTTCCTTCAGTCCCGGTTGCTCATCTTGAGATTAAAATCCGAAGAGTGCCGAAGTTTATAGAAGTAAATTAAAGGGACTTTCGCGATCGAGCAGTTATTAAAAAAAATGTACGTGTACACGCAATAACAATATATCTTTTCCCGGTGTCTCAAGCGCCACGCTAAAACTGTGTAAGACGACGTCTTATTTCCAGCTTTAACATCAGGTAGACTAATGATGCGCAATAAATTCCAATTAGTCGCTCCGAATTCCACTTATCCAGATGTCTCGTGATCACCGGTGGCCTTTGCGTGTCCAGCATACAAAAATACCGGTCGTAAAATAATTAATATGGCTGTGGTAAAGTGCTTTATATACAGCAATATGTACATCACGAGCGCCACCACCCTTCGACAAGGATGGAAATGTTCTTTTTTCCCCCACCTTCGACCTCTTTCTCTCGTCCTTGCCAGCTCGATTAATAACCTCTTATCCTTTTAACGAGCGACTCGTCTATCTAGCGCAACGACTGCCCCCCGATATTACGACGCGAGTTCCCTGCCGGGCGAAATGAAAGCGCAAGCTGACTCGAGCGGCGCAGCTCGCTCGCTCGCATTTAGTGGATCGTTAAAATGCAAAATATCCCTTTCCGCTTTTGCACGTGATCCCGTGCAGCTCTGCCACAGCGGCGGCGCTGTGACGCTGCCGCTTCCGGCATCCTCATTTTCCGGAGCTTTATCACCGCGATTCGGACCTCGAAATATTGCCTTTTGAGGGATACAATCGACCGCAATATTGGCCCCGGGAAATAAGCCGGCCTGCGCTCGATGTATGCGCTCGTCCGAAACCTTCCCTGATACGAAAGCAAGGGGGCCGCGTTGATTTCAGGATCTAATAACTCGAGTCGCGAACCGGACCCGCCATAGATCACAATTAAGTGAAAATGGCCTCCAGCAAGCTCGCCCGGAATTCTCCTGCAGTTATAGGACATTGCGCGATGTTAGTTGGGCGCCTTGCGAAAAGGCGGGGAGGATGGGAAGATGGTGGGTGCAAGGGTATCAGGTAATGGGTTGGCTAGCCACTAAATTCTAATAAATATCAGCAGATATACCAAGCAGCCGGCTGCCTCCGCGTGCGGCCTAAGTGTTATTAATCGCAGTGCGACCCTCGGAGTCGCGTGAGCTATCTTCGATTTCGGAACTAGCTTCTTAGCAGAGACTCGAAGACGAGAGATATACGCCAAACGATCGCGCCGTTAGTTTCAATAGCGAGACGCCTGCAAATTCCTAGCTTCCCAAAGTGGAAATGGAGTCCTCCTTCAGGGAGCTGCCAGCTGTTAATATCCTTTTGGCTAGAGAGGGTTTTTAAATTTGATCGTGAAGAAAGGACTCGTACCGAAATTCTGCTTGCGCTGGTGGCGCGAGATTAAGGACTGTAACTGATGTTAATGTCTTAGGTGAGCCGGCAGCACTCGCTATTTTCGTTTTGATATCAGCAGCGGTCCTCGTGAAATAATTATAATATCTTTCGGCCGGAGCCGGGTGGATGGCGAGAGGGACATTCCTTCTTCTCGGCAGATAGGAAGGCCGGCTGGGGAAACGACGGTGCGCTCTGTCTAGTTCTGTCTCGTTTCCTCCTTCCTCCCTGTACGCCGGTGGAATTACTGCGAATGAAGTTCTTAATCTTAATAAACTCCCAGGCGCTCCCGCGCCTTCATCCACTTTCAGCCGGCTGCCCCTTTGCCTTTCGGCTTTATTCCCTGTCAGTTGATTCGCAATTCTTGGAGCGCGCCCTCACCCTCCCCTTGTCCCAGCAATCCTCTGGAACTGTGTCATAGACTTGGAATGCTACGGCCCTGCCGGATATAGAGCGGGAATCCTCCTGCTATCTAAAGCCACATGCCACACTCGCAATTCATTCTGCTGGCTGGGAGTACGCCTGACAAGTTGAAAATTTAAGATGAGTGAGGGAACAGTTGAGGATGTCAAGAGGACTCTCTAATGTGCTCTTTCTAAACGTCGGAGATCGACTTGGAAATCCTTCGAACTTGGACTCAATGTTCTCGTTCTATCTTTCTTCCACTCCTATTCGAGTCCTTGATGTGCATCTCGAGTACACGGGCGCCGGGTAATCCAATGCGATTGTTGCGTGCACAGTAGAAACTCTTGGCGGAGTTCCGAAGTGTCCTTTGGAATTCCAACTCCAACCGGTATATATAGCGGCGTCACGCGCATCGAGTTTCCTCGATACGTGATGCGCCCAAGATAGCGAAGAGTGTAAAAACATTTATCGAGTTCCCTCGATTCCTCGTGATTCAGCAGTCCAATGCGCAGCAAACTTTGAATTTCGCCCGGGCTCAGTCTATCGGTGTGGGACTTTGGAGAGACTCGATTAATCATTGATTCAGAGCTCCCGCAATTTCCGGCTGATCGTGCGGAGCTTCGATATTACTAAATATTTAGGATGACTCGAACAACAGCACGAACTTTGAATATCCTTGGCGAAACGTCCTCGCCACTCTCTTCCCTTTGTGATCTCGAGGAATATGGTTGTTACGTCGTGGTATGCTGAATCCCCCACACACACACACACACATCCAGTCTCTCCTACTAGCGTAGTCGACGCCGGCGCAACTCATCATTGGATTCTCGAATTCCACTGCTCCAGAATGCGGTCCATCTTCGTCCGCGTCGATCTTCAGAGTTTCGAGATTGCTGCCAGAGTTACTGGGTGCTCGCTCGCGTGCCATGCCACCCACCGGTGACCGAATAAAATATCGGTGAACTCCTACCAGACTCAGCAATCCAGGAATTCATCGATGAGAGAACCGCGGACACTTTCGGAATGAATGCAAAGAGCGCGGCGATTCATGGTTCCAAGTTATTACGAGGATTCTCGGAAGTACAGGCACTCGGAACATCCGAAGTACTCGGCGTGAGCCTGGCAGGGCTTATCTGAACTGGGTTGAATCACTTAACCCGTCGTTACGTCGAGTATCATCCATGTTATTTCGCGCAACAGCATGACAGGCCGAAACTGTTATTGCCGAATAACGCCAGGGTTATACCCCAAGCCCGTACTTGTAATCCCGCAAGAGACGAGTCATTGGACCTCGCCGGTAGTGCACCCTCCCATCCCGTTAAACCCAGTCTCTCGTCTGGCGTTAATTGAAAACTTCGCGATTGCCCGGACGTGTGTTCACCTTCCTACATTTAAGAGAACATCCTCCCAACGAAAATGTTCTAACGCGTCTCACCATATACTTCTTCTCTTATATTTCAAGAACTAGCAAGCTATTTAAGTCCGAACTGTTTAGATCTATAACTCATCAAATTTTAAGTGCAAGCTTTCGATGATTGAACGTTCATGATTTTGGTATTTGCATGCCTCTCGAGTGCAATAAGTCAAATTGGAATTGCACCCGGCTCACTTGAAGAGGAAGTACCGATTATGTGCTTGAACCTTATCAGCCTCGATTCAACACATTCGACGAGGAGTAGTGCGCGGTTCATGAATGAGGTTATTGCATTCGGCTAGCAGATATCTTCGGAACAGCTGGTATCGATCTTTTAGAAGCGTGCACTATCCGTCGCTAACGAATCGAATTGGCCACGTGGATCCCAAGCGGACGACTCGATGGACTTCGATAATTACACGTCGAGGACGGACGCTCGTTATAACACAATATCCAGAAGCCGGCTACATACCCGGCAGGCCTGGACCAGGATCAAAGGACTCTCTGAAGCTCGTCGACTACCAAGCTACACACACTTTTTATCCACTCCCACCACCCCTTTTTCTCAGTTCAAATCCTTTCATCGATACAACGAGCGTCGAAATGATACGCAGTTCTTTGAGCAAGCGTTTCGATGCTGTAAAGAATGTGCAAAATCGACGAGGAACATTGACATACACTCCAATCATTTATTACTCATGATTCACGTTAGTATTTAAACAGTCATCGATCGAGTCCAGAAAACATGTAATTTTCCATGCACGCGAACTGTGATTTAATTTTCCGCAACTATTTATTTTTCGAGAGGAGCGAAAAACAGTGTGTGTGTATGTATGGGGTGGAACATTAATTGCATAACTTTACGCTTATTTACCGAGGCGACTGCGCGAGAGAAATGGCAAACATTTCGCCGAACTTTTCGCTCATTTATTTAGCGCGCTCGTCCGCCTATTGACTGCCAGCATCCTTCCGCTCGCTTGCGATATTTGCACGAGCGAACACGACATCGGTTTCCCGTAATTACTTGGCTGAAGTGCCGGCTCTAGACGAGCAGGATAAGGAGAAAGACCGCGTGAGAGAGGGTATTGGAGCTACTTGGGATGGCGGGGAAGTTTCGGGAGACGAAAATATGTATGTGTCGCTGGCAGGACTAGCGGAAATGGGGAGCTAGAAAGACAAGGTAGGACTGAACACGCTGCCAGGCGATAAGGACCAAGAGGGCCAGAACGACAAACTGTAGAAGGACTCGCGCCCACTGAGAAGCTGATACGCCTACCAAGATTAACTTTTAAAGTGCTTTAAGAGAGAGAGTGAGTGCGAGTGCGAGAGAGGAAGAGGTGGTTCGCGACGAGTCAGGGTTTATTACTCAATTTGGATGATGAACGAACCGCTCGAAAGCGGGGGACGTAGCCTCCACTTTACTGGAGCCTTACTCGTGTCCCGGACAGGGATATTCGGTAGGATGAGCCTGTCGACATTCTTATTCGAAGACAGGAAAAGCACCACGAACATCATGATGTCCTTGAATAAACCACTTTAGGAATTCTTCTATTATTGTGCGCTCCGCCTTCACCCAATTCCCTCGACAAAACTTCTCGAGTTTCGGCGCTTTCAGAGCTCGCAAGCAAAATAGGCTCGTATATTAATGGCTCGTTTACTCGACGAATCCACAAATGGAGGCGGTAAGTGGCTGGAAAAAATTTCAAATCAGCATGTTTCGTTATAAATGCCAGCCTCTTTCCCTCCCGCCACCCTTGTGATACAGAGGTAATCGTTAGCATTCATACTCCTCAGCAGTTATAGATTTAGTAGGAACTACTCGTCTAATTAGCGCGCGTACGAGCTCAACGTACAAATCCCTGCTTTATGCACGTCCCAAGTTATTAGTGACAACATTTAAAAATCAGCTTCCACGAATACTGTTGATATTTCGAGTTCCATAAGTATGCATGCTTGCACGACTGTGGCACTAAATATACTAACATCGACATCATTTATAAACGAGTCGATAAAGATTCTACACCCGAGATTTTTGTCCTGCAATCTTGGCAGTATCGACGATAGTGGTGCATAAATTTGACGGTACTTCAATTTACGCCAGGCCGAGACTTCTTCTGATTTGCGGCTGGCGGTGGCGTGCCATAAGTGGCGCTACGATTATCGAGAGGCATTATAGTCTGCACTCAGCAGTAATTGCCATCCATTACCGCGCGATCCATAAGCGGGCGGGAAAGGTGGTGGCTGCACTCTGAACTCTCGAGGCTCTTTGTCTCCGGGAAGCAGGAGCCTCGGAGCGGGGAGCAGCGAGTCCATCTTTCCTATCGCAGTACCCAGTAGCCAAGTGCAATGCCCATGGCGTTCATTAGCAGGCCGACTTAATTACCCGCGCGTCCAGCATCCAGCATGCCTACCCCCCGGAAAGGAAGCAAGCGGGTACCGGGACACGATATACCGGCAGATCGGCGCAATTAGAGAGCGAGCGGTGCGTTCTGTGCCATCCGCGAAAATTATCCTGATAAATTGCCGGCAAGCCCTCTTCAACTTCCAGCTGAAAAGGATAATTGCCAGTAATAATATAGGGATATTAAATTATTACTATCGGCAGTTACGTTCGGATTGTTTCATTGGCATGGAATGCCGAGGCTGATCGTCAAAGGCGCGATCATGAATCCCATTTTCCTGTGACATCAATTACCAGCCGGGTCGATCGATCTGTCGTCAGGTGCAAAGTGGTCCTGGGCAGGCTCTGCTCCTTTGTCCTTGCTCCCACCACTTTGCGTCTTGTCGGTAACTTCATTATTACAGCACTTGGCTGTCCTGCTTCCAGTGCACGTCTTCGAGGAACTGGCAGTTATGCTAGCAGCGAGCCTAAGTAACTGGGTCACACTCCCATGCTCTTAGAACCGGCGTACTGACAATAGTTTTGCGGCGCATTGTGCAATGGGTTAATTAATAGTAGTTAATGTTTTCTCGGGATGCGCAATCGAAGCCGATAGTAAAGTTGTAGATGGTCAGTGTGTTAGGAAGTTCGATAGCAGTGGGAACCACAGCAATTAAGGCTGCGGAGACAAGCTCCTTTACGCGGTAATGGTAGTTCTGAGAGGTTTCCCTGTATCCAGAGCGCACATTGGCATTAACATCCTTGCCAGAATTATATTGTCTGAGAACGTGCTAGACTTCCAGGAGCGCCTGAATAGTGCTTATGGCTATGTATAGAGAGACAGAGAGAAGTGGCGATTTAATTCGATAAATTCTGAGTGTGCCTGGCAATTTAATCAGCCATCGCAGCTCGAAGCGCGATAAATGGTCACCAAGTGGAGAAAACGTCACTTTTCATGAATAGGAGTGAATATGGACTAAAAAGGTGGGGAGGAGAGGCGCAGTAGCGCGAGTACGAGCTCGATGGGATAACTCAATTAATTTAGCACCCGTGAGCTCTGGGTATCGAGAATAGCTACAATCGAGTTGATCAAAGCTCCAATCTCGATATGGCTCACTTAGAAAGAATGCCGAAAGAGATTTTTGCCTCTTGTACAGATTTTATTATAATTACCATCCATTTTCCTGCTAACGATAGCTGGCTAAATATAATTCGCCAGTGGTACTCGCTAGTACTATGTGCGCAGAAACATTTTCGTTATTAGGTCACTGGATGTTAACAGTGATCTCGCTGACGAACCAGGCTTGTCAGCGCGAGCTGTTCAAATTCGGATCTTATTGATAAAATATCAGCCGAAATAGCAGAGATCATCCAGTTGACAAGAGCGAGAGCCAGGGAGCAAAGGTTCCCTTGGAAAATCGGGTTCTGGTGAAAGGCTCTCGGCGAGTGTCACGTAGCCAATGTCGTCCAACACGTATGATTCAGTGTTGGAGGTAGGAGTCTTTGGTAGTCACGGTGCGCAAAGGAAAGGGACATCCAACAGTGGTGAAGCGAGAAGAATCGGCCAGCCGCGAAGAAGAAGGAGAGGAACAGTTCGAAGGAAAAAGGGTGCCAAGTCCTTGGGGACGGAGAACCCCTTATATCTTGTCGTGACAGGACGTCCGCTCGGCCATATTGCCCTGGCAGCGGCTACCTTCTTCTCTCTTTACTTCTTACCATAGTAAAGTGTCTTCTCTCCTTCTGGGGCTTCGCACTCCCGATCTGAAGGTCCAGCGAAAAGAGACGGAACTTCGGCTCCTGGACGGGGATAGTTAGTTTGGTTCTCCTACGGGCGAGCGACTGCTTGGTATTCGAGGCGGACCGTACGAAATTTAATTTCTAGACTCCGGCTCTCTTTCTCTCGCCTTTCGGTCCCTTCCTTCTGGAAGTCGGACCGATGCGATGTCTCTGCGAGGAAAATGGCGAGTGGGGCTACTTTTCAGTTTCCTCCCTTTTGAAGGGAGTAAGGCCATTGTCGACGGGGCCGAAAAGAATGCAAATCAGTGTCGGGGCGGAAGGTCTGCGACCCTACGCCAAAATTCTCGTCGTCACCCCGAAGCTCCTCCGTTTCCCATGCCGGCTATCATTCTCACTGCATCGGGCTCAACATTCTCCTCACCGACGAGTCCCTTCCAACTTTTCACATCCTCGGAATATTTCAATCTCGCCACGCAGTTGGATTATACCCAGTAGTCGAGGGTGTGCACGAGTTGGTATTCAGGCTACGATTCTTGATCGAGGAGTTCTGTTGCTCGACACGTGGCGGCACCGTAATTGCGGCGAGAACGTAAGGTGCTCAGGTGGACAATGCTGGTCAATCGGCTGTCAAAATCGGCTCCGGCGCGCTGCATCCAAAATCAGCGGTCGGAATCAGGGAATTGTCGTCGTCGACGGTGGTGATTTGATGCAGCAGAGGGCAAGTCACGGCGCAGCAGGAAGTAGACGTGAGGGCAGAGAACGCGCCAGTGGGAGAGTAAGAGGATGGTTTGCCCCGAGGCCCTTGACGCTGACGGCGTCGGGACAGATTGTAGGGGGCACTCGCGGTGTGACGCTAATTAGATGGCCTCACAGTGGGTTGTGCCGGGCATCGGGGTGCCGGGGTGCCGCTCCGTGTCACGGAGATAATAAATCTTGGCAGGCGTCGATCGAGAAAGCCGCCTCAGGATCTTTCGGTGGCTGTCATCCAATTGCCCTTCGCATATTACATCCTCCGCATGGCCATCGATCTCTTTTATCCCGCGGGCGCCTTTGACCCTTTCGTCTTTCGCTGGGATTCCCGGCGACATAACCGATCACTTTTTATCGACAGGCAGTGTCGCGTAAAAGTCCGCTTTTATTAGCCATTCGCACTTACGGCGCGGACGTGCCACTCCCGATACTGGCTGTCAAGCGCTCGCTACATCCTTTATCCCTGTCTGCCCATCCCTCTCGCCCTCTCTCTTTCTCTTTCCTAGCACATATAATCGATCGAAAGCGCGCGCTTCTAGCTTTTCGAATAGTAATTCGACGGTACTACAGTTTCGGTGGAATCGAGTTTAAAATAGAACTCGATGCAAATGCACCGGAGATCCGGAACGAGTGGGTGCTAGCTAGGCCACTCGCTAGATCCTGTCGATCGATGTCTGCCCGTGGCAGGGCGAATCTCCTGCGTGCGTGCAAGAACACACAGACGCAGTAGTGCAGGCGTGTATAGAAGCGCGCGCGACAACCGCGGCGTTACGGAAATAAATAAATCTAGAGCTCGCGTACTTCGTCAAAGCGTGCCGGGCCGGCCTGTTCTCGATGCAATTGCACTCGGGGGTATTGTGAATCGACGGCACTCCGTCATCGTTGGCCTGTCGTTGACGTTTAATGGCCGCTGCGGCGCTCAACCGGGTCCTTCCGTGAGCAAGCAGGGCTCGAAGGGAATACGGGAGGGCAGCGGCGTGGGGGGTGTGTGCGCGCGTGTGAAACCGGGATAAAAGGACCTCGAGAGGACCAATGTGCCGAGAGAGAGAGAGCGCGAGCGAACAGAGGTAGGAAGCAGGATCACTCTCCGCTCTGTTAGCCAGTGATACTCGATAGCTGCAGGATCTGAGGATCGCGAGGTGCAAGCAAGATCGCGAGAGCGTCGAGTGACCTGTCGAATTCCATTTTCCACAATCGCACCCCGGCGGGCTCTGTCGGGCCAAACTCGTACCTACGTACCAGCTCCTCGTGAGCGGACGTCACGCGCAGGAATCGCTTTCCTGCGATTCCAGCTGTCAACGGGCGTCATCGTCCGCGTGACATCAAGAGGGACGAATATGTGTCCGCGATATTGCACGCACCATTGCTGCCTGATTGAGGGGGGCGGGGATGGTGGGGGTGTGTGGATGTGTGGCCTGGCCTGGGCACCGATTGCTTTAGCCCCCTGAGCGCCCGGGGCACTCGGCCTGAATTGCTCGTGAAGCTTCGAGCATGTTCTCCGTTATCTCGATTTAATTGGTTGTCCCGGGACAACGGATTAAAAGGAAGCCTCTTGGCATCCTGATATTAAAATTCGCCGAATTATCGTTCCATACTCTGCCACGACGTGTTGCACTCGTTGAAAGTATATTCTCGAAAGAGATAATATTGCGAATTCTATTGACATCGAGAGCATTGGTGCTTTTTGATCATCGATAGTATATCTGGATTATTCTCGCCAGATCAAACAGAATAATTTTATTTGCAGTAAGTGTTACTGATGAACAAACGTAATTAGGGTATGCTTGAGATGAGACAGCATCACTTTGGCGCTGTCATTTATTGTTAGGATGATTGACGCAAAGAAAAGGGAAATGATCCAAAATAACAAAAATACCAAAAATACCAAAAATAATCACACTGGTAGGACTGTTATAGGTTTGAAATTAGTTCGGTATGACGTAGTTTGGAGCCTTTTGCAATGAGGAGGTCAAGATTGTCATGTGGCCTGTCAGTTCAGTCACGCGTTCATCCACTCATAGCGATGGGTTTTCACACGGCGAGCACCGCTAATAACGGACCTTTAGAGTGCTGGCGCTCGTCACCTGTCAAGTACATGGCGCGTGAGAACTATTTTTCATATAATCGACGAATTCCTCGGCGTAACAGAGGGTCAGGAGAACGCGGTGTGCGGGGTACCTAACCAAGCCCTTCATTTTGGAAAGCTGACGTTGACACGTTAACGCAAATTCGGTGAATCGAGAGGCCGTGTGTTTCAAGAGGTAGGATCATAATACCCATGTAACTTGCCTGGCTGTCTCTCATTTCATTTCTTTCTGCCTCACTATGGCGAGTATCCACTTTAGCCCGGGGCGAAATATTGAATTTAACTATTAACATCCCGGCCACTTGACGTCGCGCGGCAGCAAGCGGGGAAAAAATCGCCGTCTCGTATTTCGTTCGATATCAGCTGGCTGGAGTGTTGCGGAAGAAGAGAAAGGGAAAATCTGGGCAAATAGCAGGGGATCGACGAGCGGCGAGCCGCTTCGGGCCAATCTTAAATAAATCTTTTCAATTATCGAGTATCCTTCGAGTTTGATTTTCATCAAATGGAAGTGGTCCTTCGTCAGAAGGCCGTTGTTACTTGAGCGCGATCTCGGGTCACTGGCGGCTATTGATTTTTCGAGCAATCCTGAAAATTGGTCCTTCGCGTCCCTTGGCTCCGCTCTCGCGCGCGCTTTTCCACATCGGGATTTTCGAGAAAGTAATTCCGTTACTTCGCCGTACTTTCATTTCCTGCCGATACCCTGCTGCCATCCTCCCCTTCGCTGCTGCTGATCCACGATGTTTATCGAGTTTTGCGAATTAGCCTGCGGCTTCAACGAAAGGAGGCCACCAAGGCTCCCTGTACCAGGAGCTACTACACCCTATCCGCCACTTATATTAGTTCTCCGTGGCATCGTCGAATCTTATTACGAATGTTCGGTTTATCGGTGTAGAACGAGCAGCACTGCACCGCTGTACCGGTTTCGCACTCGATATCGCTCCGAAATCCCACAATTTCACGGCGCTTTATCGCGTTATCCATGTAAAATTACATTTTGATACTCCCAGTCAGTGGTGCGCTCGCGTAAATTTCCAGGCTGACCACGCACCATCGCCCGCGAAATTCCAGCCAGACATTTCTGTCGGATTCTCTCCCGTTGCGCGCGTCCAAAAATCCAGATTGGTTCAGTCAGCGAAGATAGCTTTGCACAATACACCGATAGAAGTGCATTAAAAAGAAAGAAGGGAAAATAGCAGAAGGGAGAGACAGAGAGGCAGAGTTCTTGATTTTCTCGCTGTTGGAGCGCAGGGACTTGCCGTAATTACAGGGATGTTGGTAGTTAAACAGAAGAGAGAAGAAAAGAGTGAATGAAAGAGGGAGAGACAAACGGAACAGCAGTAGCCCTCCTTTCTTCTGAGAAGGAAATCGCTTTCCGAGCACTGGCGTGTCTGACAATGAAATGACTCGACTACTTAAAATACTCTTCCTACTTTATTGCCGGCGTCGTACCGTGGAACGATTTGTTACTTCCTCTAGCTCGTAATTAATTCGACGTTCTCGGAATAATAGTAACGAGGTAATAACGCAGTCGGAAATTTTTGCGCGTGTGTTCGTGAAACTCGACAAGACCCACCCTTAATTTTAATACGTTTTAATTCCTATTGCAAGCCAGCCGTGCATGAAGAGCTGCTGTGACTTCAACCTCATGCAGAGTGTAGTTTGATATTGCAAATGGAATGCGCTAAGTGAATAACTGTAACCTGGTGTTTCGCTCAAATTCTCGTGAAATACCCGAACGCTCGTACCGAGTGAAATATGTTAAATTAGTTTCACGATATTGCGGATTCTTTCGAAGTTTCTTTTTAAATGCGCGCCCGGCCCGTAATTATGTTTGGTGTTTGCGATCTTTCCTTTTTGCTCGTAAATCAAGTAACAATAAATTTGCCTGAAAACAAAGAAGCAGGATCATTCAGAGCAACAAAACCCAGAGCTCTATTATCGGTTCGTCATTCATCCAAATGGATCGATTGTACAGAATAATTGTTGACCGCTTTCAAATGTCGTGCTTGCAATCGCACACACGATGATGAAATCCACGCCCATATGGACACGCGTGTCGAGCCATGAAAGTACTGGTAAATGTCAGGCTACAGTGGAGTAAGGGCTAAAGGTGACGGGGGACAGATCTGAGGCCACGACTGCCGACAATGGCTTTTTGTCCCGCCCCCTTCAATACGTCTCTATCTCGCGCTTTCAATGCCTGACTGATGCCTGGCCATTTTACACCTCGCCCTTTCTCACCCTTCGCCGCCCTTCACGATTCTTCCTGCTTCGTCTCTCCTCAGCTACGTCCTTCTACGTTACCCCGCTGTCTCTTTCTCTCCCTTCAGCCGACACCTTCAACCCCTTCATTTTTCAAGGGCTATTTTCCATTCTTCTTTATTAATGACGTCGGCCATGGTCATCTCCAGGCAATGCCCGGGGCTGAGGTGGACTCACCGAGAGAGCAAACTGTCAGTGGGAGTTCGGAGTCAGTAGTGACAATGGTCGATGGGAGGATCTGTTAAACAACGTAGGGCCGAGTGCGCAATCGGCGAGGGCGATGACACAACGCTTGTCCACACTGCCAAAAGCCGTGGGGCGGTTTATTGGGCTCCTTGAACACCGCTCGCTCGCATACACGGGATATTAAGCCGGAGCCCAATATCGGCATGGAGCTGGCGGACATTTACATATCGGCCGTATTGAGCGCGGCCTGTTTCGGCGACACGCCACTGCCGCGCGTTCATTTTTCCACGCTAGAGTGAGACCGTCCAGGATTGTCCGCTGAAACTGAAACTAGTGAAACGGTTCATCGCGACCAGACATTCGGTGTGCCTGCGGTCAGGTTTATTGACGGGACGGTATATTTAGATGGAGAGGACGAACGGCCCGGAGTGTTTAGAATGCAGGACCCCAGGGGAGCGACCTGATTGCGCATAATAGGGAATAGGAACGGTGCGAGCATCGGCCACGATACGACGTCGAGGACAAGGAGCAGCAACTGCATCAAGAGGGAGAAGGAAGAGAAGGTGGTGGAGGAGAACGGTGACACGTCGACGGTGGCGAAATCGAGCGCCTGGTAAATTGCTTAGGTAAATTTCCAATTTTCCGCCACCGGCAACGGTGACGCGCCCAATCTCCACCGCAGCCCTCTGCCACATACTCTTCCCTGTAATCGAATCGAGATTTCATAAAGTCCGTCCCGCAGCGGCCAGGTTAATTGCCAATTGATCCGTGGGACAGTAACCCAGGGCCACGACCTAATTCACTCGAGGCTCTCACCATCCGGATCCTTCTGAACGCAGCGAAAAAGGCCAAGAATTTTCTACTTGTACATACTTCAAGCATACATGCGAGCGCGCCCACATGATAACGTACTTACGATTTCACTCTCAGCAGTAGAGGGATTAAAATTTCAGCGGACGAAATTTTTCCGCGCTCTCTAGTGCGCGGAATGAAGCCGCGGAAGCCATAAATAGGGCGGACCGGGTATTAAAACAGTGGCGGGAAGCGGCAGTGCTACTGTGTATGGCGACTTGCCCAAAAAACTTTTATGGCTTCATATTTCAAGAAAGCATGACTCATACTTGCCCCATCCACCGCACTCTCTCTTTACCCTCTGTCTTTGTCTTTCTCCGGTATACACTGGCCCATATGCGGAGAAAAGAAGGGGGTGTCTAGCCCTCGTAAACCTAGTGTAGCGTTCTTCGCGATTGCACGCTCCACCACGAGCTTAGAAGCTTGACCATCGCCTTACCCTCTCATCTCCCAGTGCCATAAAACGGTACTAAATTTGCTAGTACCATGAAACACTCGAGTGAGGCCATATCTATCTTGTGTCAGATAATTTCGCCTCGGCGCTGCGGCCGCAAAAATTTATCGTGCGCGTAATTAACGATGCAAATTCCATTTCTTTCGAAACCGAGGAAATAGTGCGATAAGGTCGGTGGCAGTAAACTAAAGCGTTCGTCGGCCGGCTTGAGTTTCAAGCTTCCGAATAGTATCCCCTTTGTGCTCGTTGCATATTCCCTCTTGCGCTCTTGTGGTCGATCTCTCTCTCTCTCTCTCGCTCACTCTTGTGTTTGCTGTGCCAAGACCCCCTTGAAATTTCCCTAACCACATGCTACAAATGTGCCTGGAGTACTTGCCATCTATCTGTACAAGACGGCGTGCCCGATAAATCTCCTTCACGCGAAGAAATTTCATTTCCTCGCCACACCATTGCGGATTTCTACGCTCGCCGCGCCACCCCGCTATTCTCGAAGGTGATCGTTTTCGGCCTTCTAATAACTGCCTTTCCAGTGCAACGAGACCGCTTGACTTAAGAGGCAGACATGATTCTCATGGGGGAATTCTGATTTCCGTCCGTAATCCTGTACCGACGGGAGTTACTAGAATTATACATTCTTTTTGATTGATTACCAAGAACACTTCTTTTACATCGTATATCTCAAGCTTTAGTAAGCTTACTTGTTTATTTAGTAAATCGATTCGAGTATATGTACTTCAGTCGTTGCACTCTTGATTTGTAGATGCCATCGAGCACCGAATTTATTTATTACATGTATGAATGTACATAATTCATAAGGTATAAACTGCTACCCGATAAAAATTTCACGCGCACTCATTCGTCGAGATTAAGCTAGATCGTTTCGACGGATGATTTCATTAGTCATACCTGTACTACCTTTATTTTATGACTCGTGACTCTCGTACACGATTCGCATTACAGATCTACTGGTGATTTATTAAGCACGACGACAAATTAACGGCGCGTACATAAAATCAATCGGATTTGTCGTTGACTGGGAATATGACGGTGTGTCATAAGTGAACCATTACAACGTCGATTTAATGCTACAAACGTTTCGCATTCATAAAGCAGAATGTCTCTTCCTTGAACGCCAGGGATTTCCCGATTTTCCATTTATTCCGAGTTCGTGTTATTGTTCCAGACGCCGAAAGGGAATATATTTGCTTAATGCTACTGAAATTAAGATAGTATTTGTCGAGTATCTCAGTATCGATAAAGCGAGGGGGAGAATATGTACCAGACCGATTTCCAATAATTCTCTTCTCGGCGATCTATCCAGAGAAGATCGCGGCGTTCGCTCCCCATTGTGAAAAACGATTCATCGGCAATTTCGCCTCCATAGAAGGAACTGGCGGAATCCGTAATACCCGGGCAAATGTTCCCTCAGTAGCCGGCTCACGGCAGGCAGTACCATTAAATCCGTTCCCTTCAACTTTCCTGCATAAAACCCGCATTCGGCTCTATCCTCGAGAAACGACGCTGCCGTCCACCACACCGACGCAGTCTCTTGCATCGGGCGCCTGCCAAACAAACTTGGAGCCGGCGCTTATGAATGCAGGATTTTAATGGTACAATCGTCAGGCAGCCTTATTACCGGTCATGGATCGGTACACCTTAATTAAGCTCCTCGAAATTCGCCGTCCTTTCCCTCGACTTTCATCGCGCGGTAAACTCCCACCAACCCACCATACGACACTATTCCGAATTCTGCCCTTCCTTTCCTTAATTGGCTCCCACTAGATGCAGATCCCGTGCATTTCTTCTCCCTCTTTTAAGGATCACTGGGGTAATGAAGAGGCGCGTGGTTGATTCGTTCGAGAGTTCCAAGACAAATCAGGGTATTCCTCTTCATTCCGCTCCTGACACTTCTGGCAAATAGTCGGAGCTCATGGAACCCTCCTCTCAGTCGGCTCAGACTTTCCCCGGTAATGAATTTTTACGGGCTCGACGTGGCGATGAAAATTCAGCGAGTAGTAGTCGCGTTTCCTAGCAATTCGCAGTAACCTGCCAAAAATTGTCATCGCCCGTCCCCTCGAGAGCAGACAGAGATACTCGTTATTCCCTGTGACGCGCGATGGAGCTGAGAATTTTCCTCTCAGCTCAAATGGTCCGGGAGGTTCTCCACTCTTGCCGGCTAAGCGTAATTCCCGCTGGTTCGGTGAAGTAGCTGCTTCCTGTTTGCCCTCCTCTTTTCCCTCTACGATGATAGCTACCCAATCAAGCAAAAATAGCGGTTAAAGTGGATGGGTTTGGAAGGAGTCTACTTAAAAATTGATAGTAAGTAGATTAAGCATTATTTCCTAGATTAATAGAAAAGAGTGGATAAGTGGGAAGTATATGAAATTCGCTGGTAAACTTCCTGTACTTGTGAAACCAATGATCCTGAAATAGCTATCTGGATCTTATTACTCGGTATCTCTCAATTATTTGCGTTGAAGTAGCGGACACTGAAACTCATTTCGTGCGCCGTGTTCCCCAGTGGATCCCCTGGATTGCCGATTCCAAGCATCCTCAGTAGAGGGAGTTCCTACGGTCGTTACAGACTTACAAGGATGTATGTCTCCGAAGACGAGTCGATCGAAGGCGAGCGAGAAGAGCAGGTGCAAACAGGAGGCCGGAGTGACGTAATCGCTTGAGATTCGGGAGAAAAGCTTTGAGGACGGAAAATATGACGGTGGACGGAAATAAAGGCAATCTCTTAACAGGGCTTTATCGAGCGCACTCCACTTATTCTTCGCGTACATTTAACTCGCCTTCGAATAGCGCCCACTTCCCCTTTCTTTCCCTGTGAATTGGACTTCCCTACAAAATCTGCACTCCGAAAACTTGAAACCTTTCTTTCGATTGAACCCAATAGTATTAAAGAGATTTTCGAATGTATCTTAGTGGTTACTCTAGCCAATTCTCGGATGTCACTTGGTATTAAAAGAAGAAATCATTGTAGGATTATTAGTCTGGGTTTCTTTGATCGAAGTGGCATGCGAGGAAACCTCATTGTCGTATGACAAATTCCGTGCATAGAGAGATAAACTATTTTCCGAAACTTTGCAAATGAAGATTGACTCACTCGGGACAACTGGGTTTCCTAACAAAGTGCCTTAACTCTAACTCCCTCTCTTTCTCATTGTCGCTCTATCTCCCCCGCCTTTAGTTCCGGCTCTCGAAATATCCTGAGCATACTGAATTACGAAACTCCCGAGTTGAATCTCGCCAAGACTATTTTTCGTCTTGACGATACTGTTACTGCAATCCATGCAGTTTGAATAGTTCGAGCGACGCCACTTTTCGGACTTCAGCCATTTCGCGGAAGTGTTTCACGTCGATCAGCGAGCACAGCCAGCGACGTAATTATCGTTAATCCAATTAGGCAGATTGAAATTTAACAGCGCTTGCAAGGAAGCCATAACGTCGAACAAACGAAGTATCTCGCCGGAGTAGTTGGAAATCGTTTCGGCTTGGACTTTAGAGACACCGAGATTTTCCTGATAGTTTGCTTCGTTCCGTGACCAGCATCTTTCCGGCAGCTTATTTACACAATTGCTCCGAAATTAGAGGACGAATGTATACACCATACCCATTGTCTTGCAGTTAACCCTCCCCGTCCCTTTCTCTCTTCCTCTCTCATTCTATCTCATTCTCTCTCGACATCCTGTACGCCGGCATTTCAGATTCCAAACCTTGGTCCTGCCAGTTATGCACGCTGGAGGCTAACAATTTCGAGGATATGATTGTGCCCTGCAATCGCAATTCCCTGCGCGAGATTGTTTCGTTAATTGTCTCTCATAATTCCTCGATTTGTAAACATCCGCCAGCGGGCGCGCGCGTCCTGCATTTTGTAAAGCGACACGCGCTGAAACAACCCGTTGCAACAACGAAGGACACGCCCTCCATTCCCGAAACACCGACAAGCCAGGCTGTACGTCAAACATTTTTCCGCTATCAGAGAGCCAACACGGCAGAATTTAGCCATGCGAATTTCGAGCGAATCGCTCGTCTCGTCATGCATCGGTTCTACTGTTGTCAGCGGCAACTTAATGCCGATCCGTTGAAACATAGAATAAAAGACAGGGGAGTCACGTGTGTGTCGAACACTGTCGGTGAGATTGTCAAATAGTACTGCATCTGAAAAATAGACGAACGATTCCGTCGGGTTTCTGGTTTCCCGTGGTCTTTCATACGGACTTATCGCAGGACGTAAATCTCCATTCAAAGAAATGTCAAAGTGCTGACTTAGACTATTCGGTCATTAGTCTACGGCCGAGAATCTTCTCTATCAAAGACGCTACTCTTAATAAAGTCTGTGAATCACTGTGCAGAGGAATAATTGAAAATAAACCCAGAAGTATATCTGTGTCAGTCAATTGTTCGGTCACCCCAGAAGAACCTCATCATTCTGCTTCCAGTCTGGTAGAGGCAATCATTGCCAGTAATAAATAGACGGACTAAAGAAATGTTTGTCCTCGCACCAGCAAAGTAAGCTTGTTTACTGTTGCGTGATTCATTCTGTCAAGTTGACGAGGGGGTGCCGTGTCTTATGCTAACACCAGCAATGTGGTATCAGGTTTACGAGTCTCTTAAGGTGAAGCTAGCAAATTGGGTTAGCTGTAATACGAGCCACTGAGAAAGTATTCTTAGAACCATTTTATTTTATGAGTTACTTGTCAAATTACAAATGTATTGCTTGACTCATTGGAATTGATATCTTCTTCGGTCCGGAGTCCTTTTTCTCCCTGTAAGATCTCTGCGAAGCTACGATTTCATCAGGGGCGATGGTGGTTCAATCGAGGACAGATAATCGAGCAATAAAGGGCGCATTTTTCCACAACCCTCGCTCTTCCGCTCTTCGTTGATCCTCGGCAGCTTTTTCCTCTGGAAATAATTGCTCGCTCGATCAGGATGCGGCAGGCGTCGCGTTTCGACGATTCGGAGAATCGCAGCGAGCGACTTTCAGCCCTATTCTTTTTGCGTGTGTGCCTTCTCTTTCTCGGGAATTTCGCCGGAGACAACAAGAGGAAGGATGAGCGGGAGGAAAGCCCGCGAGCAAACAAAGCGAGAAATAGACTGCGACGGATGCCATTGCTAGCTAACTCGAGGAAGTGCGATCGATCTCGTGGCAGCCCGTTCGCGCACCACCTGACCTGAAAGAGGGCGTGATATACAAAATGGGAAAAGATTTTCCTCGGCACTTACTCGCCTAGAGAGATCGAAATATCGTCTGGCTGAAGTGATATTAAATCGTCCTTCTTCCTCCGCTCCCGCTTAGGGCTCTGCCTTCCCATCGATCCCCTTATTTCCAGAGGACTTCTCGTAATGGCGAATTACGACTTAATTAGTTCGGTGACTCGGCGGCAATTAGTTTTGACCCGCAAAGGTAAATTCACCCTCTCCCTTGAACTTTTTCAATTTCAGTCCAGCCGAGGTGAGTTTGATTTATACCGTTCAGCGAAGGTTTCATTTCACTCCGCCGCTATTGACCGGCCAGAGAATCCGTCGCTAGTGCTGGCCGGCAATTATTGTGAAATAATAAATCTGCCAGAGTGACGCGCGTGATAAGTGTGCGAAAAAGTAAGCACGCCACTAGGCAGTCGAGGAAATTTTTTTTACCTTCCCCGGCTTTGTTTTTTGTCGTCAACAACCCGCGAAGAGTGCGCGCGTAACGCAGCGAACGTACGTGCGAGCTCTATATTTTTCTGGCTAGCCAAATTTACTGCCGGTAGCACAGGACACTCACTCGCCCGCCTTCAATAAACAAATGCGTGACGATAAATCAATAGAGAGGCTTGTATCGGCGGATGACCACCGGACAACTGAAAACTACAAAAATCCATTAGCTTCTTTCGCGGGCGGTGGAAAAAATGCAGTCCAACCAAGGCTTGAACTAAATTTTATATGACATGAAAAAAATGGTGACAATCTTGTCTGGCCTGCATCTACTTCAACAGACTGGCATTATATCATGCATTCTCTCTCGCGCGCATTGCCGTAAGGAAAAAGGGTTAAGAGGGCGTGCGCGATCATTCGCAAAGAGAACGTGTCGCGTGACACATTGTCTATACGAGGAGGGAGGACTTGCATTCCAGTGCGTCGGCGTCGCCCCGGCGGAAAAAGGAAGACGCTTCCCTTCGCAGGAAGCATTCCCTGGAAGACAATTCAGCCGGCACCGATACATCAGCCACGGTTTATGTGACACGCCTGGAGGGCTTCGGATAGATAGGGTAGTGGGGCGTATACCTCAATGACGTCTCGACTATTGTCGTCACCCTTTCGCTGATGCTAGAAGATTCTCTCCTCTTTATAACTCCTCCATCCGCCATACCGAGACCTCGACACCAGTTTGCCACCATTCCGAGAATCAATCGGCATCCACATCTTGTTTGTTCTTTGCCCAACATAGCGTTAATTTCACTTCGAATCTCTTTTCCCACCAGCTAGGACTTTTTATTACTTTCTTCAGCCGCGGAATTCCAAAGCACACATAATTCGCGAAAGGCAAGCAAAGGAAACCCATATTACGTTTGCCCGGACGGTTCCGCAGTTAAATAGCTTTCTAATGAATTGTAAACACGTGCTGGGGTTCGATGGTAGCCAGTAATTTTAGCTTATGCTCGCGTATTTTTCGCAATTGCTCTGTTTCACTCTCCAGTAGCTTGTTCCACTATACAGACGAACTGGGTAATTCAGTGCGTACATAAGATCCTGACCTTTATCAGAATACGCGTGAGACTGTTAGTCGCCACTGCTAGAAAGGCAAAACAGTCTATCCATTTTCTATTTTAATGCAGTCACTCGTAAAAACAGCACTGTGTCATTTACTATATACTATGCAATTGTATAAAAGAAAAAATATCATATACAAAGGGCAAAGGTTTCACGCTGAGAGAAAAGGAGACAGAAAAATTCAACCGGAAGCGAGAAATTTATGTGGATTCGCGAGCGGGATACTCTTCACTAAATGCGCTGCCATGGTCACGGAACAGGGCGTAAAAAAGTCCTAGAATTTCGAGAGGTACCAACACCGTGAGTGAGGAACGAGATACGGCGGTGAAATGTCCTTAAGCTCTTATCCTCGTAAACAGTACATCATATCCTTGAAGCATAAAACTCCTTACGACGAAAACAGACCCGTACTGTTAGGATCAGAACTCTCGAGAAAGCAAGAGGGTAGTCTAGCTTGGCGAAAGAGAAGTCTAAAAGCAGACCTGAATAAACTGAAATAGCGAGGAAAAATGCAGCCAATAAACCTGGGGGTTGGATTGATTTCTTTATCACTGACGATCAATATTTTTATTTTTTGAAATTCTGGCAACAAGCAAATTGCAAGAATAAATAGAAAATTACTCATATCGTCAAGAGGGTTCGCAAAGAGAAAATGAGAAGGATAGAAAACAGGATTCTAAAGTAAGAGTCATTCGAAAGTATGGAAGAAGAGGGGTCAGTCATTTATTAGTGGAATAGGTCTGCAGACTCGAAAAAATAGCTGGCGCGTAAATGGAGACAAAAAGACGAGGGTAATATATTTCAGGCGCGCTCTGAGCTCCTCTTTATTTCGGCAAATAGTGTGCCCTTACTAGCAAGCTCGTCTCAGATTCCTTCTGTCAACCGTTCATCGAGATTGTTCTTTGGCCCGTGCGTGCCCGACGTTCTGGTAACGACAGCGTTTTATAAAGTACGTGACTTCCTCCCACAGCTGTCAACCCATAGCCCTCTGTCTTCAGGCAGACTTGGTGTCCCTTCTTCAACTTTTGCTTGTCTACCGTCCGTCCTTCAACTTTACCTTCCGCTAAACTATTGTTCCATCCGCAGCCTCGAGTCTCCGTCGCAGTGTCGGGGCGCATTTCAATCGAGGCATGCGACGAATCGTACGTGACGTTGCTGGCAAGGATTTTCCCATGAAATTTCAAATAGCTATAACTTTCCAGATGGCGTTCCATTAACCAACTACCCTTTGATCCCCTCGCTAACTCACTTTACCACCGATTGTATCGCCGTGAAATAAGAATTCAGTGTGAAAATCCGAGAACGAATAGAGAAATGCGAATGTTACGCATTTGCGCACGTGCACGCCTCAGCACAGAAACCCCATAGTTTAAGGGTGCGCATGAGAAATGGAGAAAGGAAACGAAGTCACAAGAGCGGAAAATATAAATACGTAGCATAATAGAGTAACGGTAGCGGTAGCAGGAAAGAGATATGGGATAAGACCAAGTAAGAGGATCAAAGAAAAGTGCAGCGATAAAAAGCTCGACTAAGGAAAGCAAGGTGAGGCAGGTGCCGGTGTATGAAGGAGAAAGAGAGGGAGAGAGAGAGAGAAGAAGAAGAGCAAGAGAAAATGCGAGTTGCAAAACTGGAACTGGAAAATATAAAGAGGCGGTGCAACAGAGGAACACGATGGTGGGTGGCGAGACACGTGGGGGTTACATCCAAGAGCTTTTTAATCGACCGCAAAACGACGTGGGCCAAACCAGCCATTAGCCGAGAGATGCGAGCTTTTTGTAAGCGCGGCGGTCGCGACCCGACAGAACGGATAATGGATACTTAACCGCTCTGTTACGCATCGGGCTCACCCTTGTCAGCCGACCCTCACCATATAGTAAACTCGCCAAGCGAGCCTTCCACCCCTCCCCCTCGAATCATTCGAAAGGGAGGCTTTACGACTCCAGAACACCTATAAACCTCCTCCGCCCTCTAGTGTTTCGCGAATCGTAGCCCGCTTAACGCCGCATGATTGCACGTCTTCCATGAACGACGACTATTAAGCCTGGCGAGGAAAAGGTTTAGTGCGTAGCTGGGATTACGTGCTATGCATAAATATTAGAGGAGTGATTTCCTTACATTATGTGGAAATAGTCGTATTACAGCCAGGAAACTTGAATCCCTCGGTTGCCTACTACAAGCTAGATCGTAGAGTTCCTGTAATCCAGATACCTCCCGTATGAACTCGCCCCCTCCGGCGGCGTCGGGTTAATTTTTGACGTTGGACTTTGCGATTCTCGGGAGCCAGGAACGAGTTCATTAAATTACTTTTTGCCTTGCGGCGCTTTTAATTACCATGCCGCCGCGTAATTTCGGGGAACTTTGTAATCATGTAACTCGGCTCTCGCGCTTTCCCTCTCGCTCTCCCATTGGCATTCGTTGGCTCACGCCAAATCCGGGCGCGCTCTGCCCTCTGCCAAATTACTACTTTCAACAAGGAGCCATGAACGCTTTAACGAACCGCTCGCGCTTAATTCAAAACATATATTCCCATCGGAGGGCGCAGGTACGCTTTAATATTTCGGTGTCTTGGATTATCAGAAAAACTGACGAGAGAATAAGTTACTTATTAGAGTAGGGAGCGCCGAGTAAAAGTTGAATAAACGAACGTGCCATGTCAATTCACTGTCCAATTTGATCCATTATGCAGCGGGACTTACTAACTGCTCGTCTCTGGTGCTTAATCAATTTCCCCCAGGGTTGGAATCCTGCGCTGGACGTCGCCGGGTCAAAAGAACAGCGCTGGGCGTCGGGGCGGACGCGCAAGACGACAATTAAAGCCATCACCGGCTGATGGGATTTTCGAGGGAAACGAAAATAGATGCGACGTATCTGACGGAGGCTGCTTTCTCTTCTCAGAACATCCGACATGTGCGCCGTGGGGCTACAAGTTCAAGCGCGTTAAAATTTCAGTATCCGTCACTCGCGTCCTGGGTACAGTCTGGCTGATATCCGACTGGGAAAGCATTGGCTCGCAGCAGATACCAATTCGTGCTGAGAACGGCGTGCGAAGTATCCTCCCGTGAAAAATAGATAGCATTCAAAGAGGTCGGCGATCCTACCAAGCCGGTTTCCTACATAGCGTGGTAGAGAGTTGGCCGGAGTAGAGGCTCTCCTCGGTTAAAGTTCGAGGGGTGGTTGGGAGGGGGGCGATGGAACGTCAAGTCCTTTATCGAACATCCTTCTCTCTCTCTCTCTCTTTCTCTCCCTCTTTTCACACTCCCCGAGACTGGGAATCGGAAAGATCGAGTGTCGCCCATTGAAGAAGACCTCTCCCGATTTTCAGCCACTCGGCTCGCCGGAGCGCACATGGATTGCTCGGACCTCGCCTTCCTCCCAGCGGCGGCCGAGTTTGCGGCCGAGTTTACCGATAGATAAAAATATTGGCCGACTATCACTGCTGGGTCACCAGCAGTCACCCGTTCGCCGAGATTGCGACTGATCCTCTGACGAACGAAATTAACTAGCGATTGTTTGACGGAGCCTAATTAGGTCGAGCCCCGGTGGATACTGTGCGCTCCCGTGACAGGAGACCTATCAGAAGAGGCTATTGTTTAAGCCCAGACACAGCGAGTGGTGCGTGCGTGCCTTAACTAAAGTGATTCGAGCTTGCGGGTAACGAGTGGGACCGTATAGTTTGGCGTGCCGGGTAAATGCGATGAGTTTTAAGTAGGCGGAGATACGTGATAAGGTAGATAAGAGATCGAGAGGGCTGACGGAGTGCGCGTGGGGGTTGAAAAGGGGGGGGAGCGGCATCGTGTAGTACGTTTCCTAGGAGGCACCCACGGACACAATAGGTTCCGCGTATAATGGAGTAGCTAGGTTTAGCTTCGGGAATGGCTTTGGGGCTGGCGAAGGCGAATGAGACGGTTAATTACCCGGGCAAATTAAGTGGAAACAGCCTGATTAGTGGTAGCTGTCTGCTTCCTGATGGTATTCCGCAAGTGGCCGAGCGATACCCTCTCTCTCACACTCTCTCTCTCTCTCTCTCTCTCTCTCTCTCTCTCTCTCTCTCTCTCTCTCTCTCTGTAGGTACTCTAACGCTCTTGTATGCGCAACCCTTTATAAACGTCGGCGGACTGGTTTGAAAGCCCTGCAGCTTCGATCTCGTGAATTTTCGGCCATCATATCTACTTTACTTGCCTAAATTGCAACACGCGTTTCCTGCAGGGTTGCGTAGATTTTCATTAGCTGAAACGTGAGTTCTATACAATTTAACCGACATCATTTAGCCGAAAGGGTTGAATTCAATGTCCAGTTGAAAGGTCGATCAATTGCTATTTGGTGATCGAAAGATACGCTGGCGGTAAGCGATCAATTTGGGTCAAGTGTTATAAGTATCCATACAATAAGCCAATCGTGCCTGAATAAAATTCGATAAACTGTCGGGTCATGTTAGAAAGTGGAAAGTCTCGGTAATTATATTAATGTAAAAAAACATAAGGGGTAAAGACAGGTGGAGTGGATTTGACAGTTGAGAGGTCATGAAAATTCGAATTCGGTCCCTTGGAGATCATTTATGGTTGGGATCGCTGATGCTTGTCAGGGGCGTCTTGGGTGTACGAGATTAGATCGTCATCAATATTCCATGCTCCGTTAATGCCGTCGTGTCGATTATTAGCGAGTTAGGTGTCCAATTGAATATTCTGCACGAGCGTAATTACGGTATCTCATCGGCGTCAGCCGTTCCATAATCGCCTGAATGGCCAGACCTAGACACCAAGTAATTAATTAAGCTTTTAGCAATCGCATTTCCTCTTTTTTTCCGTGTGAATTTCACATTCAACATTTTCAACGTTATTTCGGCTGAAATTCGTTTTCCATCTTTGTTTGCCGGATATTTACAGATTTGCAGATTCAAAGTTACGGGTGTACTATACGTTCTAATCTCACTTCCCGGTACCAAAAACACGCTCGGGCGCGGCCACGTAAATTCTCATAAGGGGCCAACCAAATTAAACGCGGTACGGACCCGGCGGCGACGCAATGCATATCCCCCCACTCATTTTCGCGACTTTCATATTTCTTGTTACGCATTAAAAAACATAGTGTTTGTCGGGCGAGGGAGTGCGCGCGTGGCCATGTATTGCCCTCGGAATACAAATCCGCCGTCGGGTGGAATTAATATCGTCCCGTGCTCGGGCTACGCGTATTTCAGTATTCAGTTTCACACTAGCGCCGGCATACATTACAGCCATTAAGGCTGATTTTTACGCTCGTTACGGCGACGTCGGCCTAGATTCTCGGGGGACACCATGTCATTCGGACGCGTTGCGTGCCGGCGATCGAGCGATTCTTGGGAAACGATAATTGCGAGCTAGAGAAGAAAGGGCTTGACAAGCGGCTTGCCAAGCACCAACAGTCCCGTAAGGGCATAGAGAGTTACGCGACGATTAACCGTAGAGTCATGCGCGCACGGAGAATTAGCATTGTAATTGCGAAGGACGGTGAGGTTGCGGTTCAAGCAGCCGCTACTTCTGTATCGCACACCCCTTTGCTCGAGCGGTGACGCGACGCCATCGTAAAACGCAGCTTGCTATACGCGCCCGATTGACCCGAGTTGACCTAACCCAACCACCCCCAGCTTGACCCAACCCGTACTCCATAGAGAAGGAAGAAAGTCCGACGACTGTACCAACAACCCCTATCCAAGACTTTCCTCTTAGCGAAGTGCTAGTTTCATTAAGACTTCCTATTGCCACGATACAGACCCTTTCACAGTATTCGCTCGACCTCCTTATTGATATTCTCGGAATCAATAAACCGACTAGGTCAATAATGCACTCGAGTTTATCTTCGGTGTCACGAATAGTGACAACGTGGAGACTTCGAAACAGGTGAACTGGTGGTGCAGAGCAATCATCGTAATTAGATAGGGTGATATATTTGAGATAGTCTCAGTGCGCTATGATGGATAACGAAGCGGGAAGAGGAGACGGCTGGGTGAGTGTTTGTCTAAGCAATATCACCTGATCTCACACGATCGAATTGGTAATTAGCCGCGTTGGCAGGTTCGCCATGCTATCCCTCCCACTTCTCGGTAGCTCGATGTACACTGCCTGCCTGTATACTCCATGTTGCACCCACCGCGTGTGTCATGTGGGATGCTGCTGGCTGGCAGCAGCCGGGTCAAACGGGACGAGACGCGTCTCTACGTAGATTAACGTCCCACCATCAGTGCCAGAATTGCAAGGAACTTGAGCCTTGTCAGATCACACCTGCTCTATGCGCAAATCATTCCATTCTTTACCCGACCATTTTCATCCGATTTCATGCGCCCATTTGTACTGCAACTTTCGTGAAGCGATCATAATGCGACGATTCATGGATTTTTATCGATGTATATTAAGGTAGCGAGCAGGTGAGAATTATGCATATACTTACGAATGCATGAGCATTGATCACCCAGGAGGCGAGCACGCCTCCCTCGAACTAATTAGCTTAAGTAGAATCGTCCACAATAATTACCAGACGAGAGCAGTCGGCATTGCCTTTGTTGAAAGGTAACCTGCACTCTAAGAATAATGCATGACTTTCGTGCAGATGATCGTGCAGTCAGTCAACCCGCTCGGCGTGCACGCTGCGATCATTGTTCAGGTCGCTTGGGCTCGAATTGCGCCCGGTCAGGCATACATACCCGCCCCCCGAGATCCCATGATGATCGGCAAATACTAATTACTTCGAACGCGTTTTCCGCCTGGCCTACATTTACCTTGTAAGGCCTCCAATTACTTGTTGTGCCTCTACGCTTCGTCGAACTAGTAATATTTCACTTCATTTTTTTGCATAGAACAACATTTTCTCGGTCATGAGATACACAAAGGAGAGATAGGAATTTCGTTCTTAAAATCAATTAGCCTCTTTCATTCGATCACGTGGATCTCTTGGTTTTATAGCGGTCTACCGCAAGCTCCATTCCGACTGGCGTCACATTCAAGTCCGAATCCCCATGGATCTAGTGAGGCAAAAGTTTCCGGGGAACGTTTATACGAGCGTCGGTCGCTCACGAGTAATTAAGCCGGCACGAGTCGATTATCATGGGAGGCGGCGAAAAGGATGGCAAGCCAGGAGACAAGAGTGCCCTGGTAGCCTTTTTTCTCCGGGATAATTTCATGAGCGCGCGCTCGCGCGCTCGCCACTCGACTCGACTGGGGGAAAAGTTTTTAAAAACGATTAAAGTTGGCGGAGCATCGCTGGCCGGGGCGGCTCGGCCTTTTTATCCTAGCCGCGCGACGTTCTATCTGGTCGGCGAGTCTTTTTTTAGACGACTGTGAGGGATTAATGCCGACTGAAATATGAGCGCGCGATAAGACGAGCCACAGCCATTATTTCCAACACTTTACACCTGCTACTCCCTTTAAGAACAGTCCGCTAAGATGTACGAGCGGCTCGATAATGTCCAGTCTTACTGAAACTTAAATTTACCACCCACGGATATATTTAAACCAGTAATTAGCGCAAATTCTTCGACTAATTCGTTATTCGTTTCACGAGACAGTACTTCATAGGTATTTATTAGGGTATCAGTGAACACAGACCACTTCACTCTCTGATTGACGATCTTAGACAACTCTTGGCCGAGTTCCGCTCGCCGAGTATGTATTTCGGGTGTTTTTCATCGAAAAGGTCGAGAGTGAAAATTCGCATTTAGCATTGCTCGCGATTGGCATCGGCCTCTAGGGAGAAAAGGTAGAAAGGGAAGTAGGTCTGGGCAATTAATATCAGACGGATTGTATTTCCTATTAGCAGTCGGTCAATACATATTTCATGAGAGTGGTGCTCACAAATGCCCTCTAAGAGGGTGCTCGATCCCAGTAAGCAAAGTGGATAGAAAGGCACGTGTCCCAATTTCGTGCATTCATCTGAGAGCATTTTGCCTCGCTCTGTAATTTAGAGACAGGCTATTCCGCCGGTTCCGCCTCTCTTGCATATTTAAAGTCAGCGATTGGTCGGATTCGAGCCGTCAAGCAGCGATCCTCGGAGCACAGAATAATTGGCCGATGCGCAACGGAAAAGGAAGGGGCGGTGGACTTAAAACTAATAAATGATCCGGTGGGTGAGAGTGGGGTGAATCTTATTGCTGAAAGGATGTTCCGCGCGTACACGGTGCCGGTGCTGCTATCGCGGACGGCTGCGTGAAAAGAATTTTATCCGTTAGGGGCGTTTCGTCAGGCTTGGCTTTCTGATCAAAGGGATCGAACTCCTTTACCTGACCGACGGGGAATACAGTGAGTCGAACGAACATTCGAATGAAAGGTTGAGCGAAAGGTCGAGGGGCATGAGCTCTGATAGCAACGAGCATCACCACTGGGACGAGAAGTCGGGCCGAAGGGATAATTAGTTGGTAAGCTTCTCTCCTACGGCAAACTCTGGCGCGAGACAAGAGATCAAAATGGCTCTCCCAAGGAGTCCGGACTTTCAATGTGGCGTCTTCGGCAACTTTCACTCGCAGTCGACTTGACCACTGAACTACGGCTAATTGAGTTTTATTCTCGACCTCCCACCCTCACTCGGCCTTCGGACACCTAACGAACCTTCACCGGCTCGTTGTAGCACTCTGACTTCAGTTGCATGCCTGTCAGCCCCTATTGACGTTCACGTAAATGCTGCCCAGAAGCGAGCTATTGTTCCGCGAATTCAATAAGCCCCTGGCAGCTCAGTAATTTACTTGTAATGAATGTAGTGGACTCAAATTGACTGTAGTAAGTGCACCTTTCAGTCGCATTGAATCTGACTGTACCATAGTTACCTGTTAACTGCCGGCGTTCCCTTCATTTGTATATACTTCCATCGTCGGTAGAAATGGCTTTTAAAAAATTGCCAATTACTCCTCGATGAAATTTCTAAGTAAAACATCAACTGAATGACCAGCAAGATCTTTTTATGCTTGTCGATAAACTTCCAAGATTAGTCTCCGTCCTCGAGAACCCGAATTATAGTTATTTCATAAAACAAAGTAACAACTTGGTGTATCGATGGAAGCAATAAATCATCGTTAATTGTATTTTACTTTCCCGTGTCTTTGCCTCGTGATGATCGAGCGATCGAGACTACCGCAAGTAGTACGCAGGTGGTAAGCAGGCTTAAAACAAATTGATATAAAATCAAATTATCTCCTGGGCCGATGAAAAAGGGGGTTGAGTGCTCAACTTTTTGAGAAGGGTGGATTAATGCATTATCATTGACAAGACTTGTTATATCAAGGTTTTACAATTCACACGCATGTCGTAGAAAAGAAACTATAGCTGACCTCGCAAACAGGCGTGACAAGCGACCTTTCATTTTGCCAGTGGAATTACAGAATTCCAAAAAATGATGATTCCGTTAGGAGATCGGCCGCGACCACAGCAAGGAAGAGAACCAGCTTCGGTAGCGCGCTTCCCCGTATGACGAGAGTAATTAGGCCAATTTACGAGAACGAGCCATCCGCACGCACATTCAACCTTACTACGTACACCACAGCATGTACATATGGTAAAACTTTCCTAAAGGTTTGCCGCTCGGGACCGACCGTTAACCTGTAGTGAGGCCGTACTTGACTCAAGTACTGACCTTTTTACTCGTTGTGGAAACTCTTCTTGAGCCATATAATTCCATGAATAAGCAGAAACTATCCATTATTCAAGTCCTATTAGCATAGCCGTGAATAGTTCACGATCGAGTTGTCTCACAAGATCAATTTCACAGTAATGGTTGTTTCGCAACGAATGTGTCCTCATCTCTAGAACTTGTAGGACTTCCTGTGTTGCAGCACTGACATTTCCCTGACGTGTAGGTTGCAACGTGAACGTTTAGAGTTCGGAGGAGTTTGCTAGAGTGAGGGAGACTGCTCTGGAGGAGTCGAGAGTTGGTAGAACGGTCGAGTGGAAACCCCAGAGCTATCATAGGCACGGAAAGAGAGATGGTGAAAGAGCGGTTAAATGCATGGCTAATCAAGTAGCGCTATAATTACAGGGTCCGGGCAACTAGGAAATCCGCGCTTAGATCGGCCCTCGCCGGCCTTTCAGCAATCGGGTAATAATTGTCCTGTTTAATGAACCACGAGGGAACACCTAGACCGCATCCAACTGGAGCGCAGCAGCCCGTGTGAGCGCAGCTCTCGGTCTCGGTGCCGCAATTGCCGTAGCCGGAAATTACATTACAAAATATGAGGAAGCATTTACCTTTTCCCACGCGATTAGCTCTTCTCTGTTCGTGGGAGGAGCGAAAGATCAGAAGGCGGCGGCGGCGGCGGCGGCAGTAGAGGTGGTAGTTTCATCTGGAGCTTTTAACCGAGAGCCGCCTCCCGTTATTAATTGCGCATCCGCGTTATTAATACTCATTAGCCCGGAACTACTACACGCAACTATCCGCCGACTAATTACTGTACGCTATCTGCGTGATAAGGTCTCATTAATATCTGTTAGGCTTAATTATTTTTGAGATAAGCGCCGGTAGTAGGCGGTTGTAAGCGCCGGGGACCTTTTTTTCGTGCCAAGTGTTAGTCACGCCAGTGGCGTTAGTCAGTCATTACTCTCACAGAATGCGTAGATAGGTGGAAGGGTGACAGGGCTGGCTCGCACGTGGAGAAACGCGGTTGGCCCAGGTTAGCTCGGTTCGATCAAGGGACAAGACGGATCATGACGGATGATACGGCGCCGGATGGAAAATGCGCGAGCGGAAGCCGAGAAGAAGGACGACGCGGTCGCCCCGGTGTTTAACGTTCGTGCACGCGTTGTACAGAACGGGACGTGTACGACGGGGGCGTTCTATACGACTGCCACTTTATACCCTCCCTCTCCCTTTAAACGACGATCTTTTTCATGCCCGTCGTTTCCAAGCGGAACGCGCCCCCTTCGCACTCACTCTCCCTGAAACAGACGTTAGCGGACGTTTCGTAAGATAGAGACTTTAATACTTCAACACAGCTCTTGGAATCTACACCGACTTTCAAATACAACAGGCTGGATAGTTTGTATCGGACATTGAATAGACTAAGGTGAACCACGATGTTCAGTGAAAACAAGCCACATTGTATCAGTAATTCATATAAATATAGATATATATACTATATATATATATATATCATATCATGCTGCGATAACTAGTACGATGGCTATAAGTCACGAATCAGGTTTACGCGTTTCCACAGCTCCCCAGACTTCAGCGACATGTATTCGACTCGCGTACTCACGTTACCGTGGCGAGGTGTCAAAATATAATTTACAGCCCTCGGGAGCGTCGAGACGTCGAGAGCGCGTCAACATTTACGGCAAAACCCCTGCGATGGTAACAGCACCCAGCAGCACTCCGTTGGCAGCACGTACGAACCGTTGACAGGCTGAACTGCAGAGAAATCAGACGCGAAATCGATATACTACACTCGTTTAGTCGATGCCGTCGGTATACCTCAGCCACCCCGACGTCTGACAGACAACGACCCATACTACTCGGAGGCTTCTTCCTTCCAATAACACAGATATCTCACTCTTATTTCATTGTGCTTGAAGGTGCACCTGGAAATTCCTATATCTAATTCTTCTCACTCGGTCGTTGGAAAATTCGTTTCGAGAAATCCCATGCATGGTTAGCACGAAAAGTAATATTAGGATCAATATGGATCAGGCCTTTTGAAAGGCACGGCTTTCCCGAGGAAAGCAGTCTGGTGTCTCATCGATCTCGATGCTCGCACGCTACGGGAAGCCACAGGAAGTCCGAGATTTGAATTCGAGGCCAAGACCCGCGAGTCATTCTTCAAGATGAAACCGTTCCGGGAGAGTAGTCTCGTATTCAATGCATTTTCCTCGCTCTCGACGCAGCTTCGAGCACAGCCAGCAGCTGGAACTTCAATATTACATTGCGTTCCGATGGATTCATTGTGAATAAATTATATATTTGCCATGTGCAAGCATGTTCGCTCGGTCAAATATTTCTTGTACAATACTTACTGTTGACGCAACGGGATTGAAGGTGGCGGCGGTGAATGAGAAGTGAGCAGGTTCTGGTGTTAAAGCTCATAGAACATGCGGACTGGGAACAGTGCTTGGGAGGTCGTTGTTTAATTAAAAACTATTACTAATGGTTCCCATTCACGATATACGCGAGCTTGAGGGGAATTAGCGCGGTATCTCGGCTTGAAATCACCGAGCGCAGAGCTGCTAGGAGAGCGAACCCTTATACGCCGGCCCCCGTTATCTCGTGCATCCCTATCGCGATACGGGTGTCCAGTTATGTGCTGTCGGCGTTATACGAACACCCTGGTGCTTTAAACCGATCGTAAAAGACGATACAACCGCTTGGGGTGCTCGCACCCCCTTCGCCAATCCTCCTATACTACAACACCATGCACAAACAACTGCAAACGAACTTCCGAAGGAAATAGTGTAAACAGTGTCACGAAACACTTGTGACTGTCGCGTTCACAGATGCTTGTTCCCACTTGTTTCGCTTGGTGCGTCTTTCTTTAAAAGCCTCGAGTTAAGAACCCGATTTTCGAAAGAGCTCTCGTCCATTCGTGCTCATGAACCGCGGAATACCTTTATGCAACGCGGGATCAATGCTCGCTCTCGTTCGGCGAACGACCACTATTTTATAAATAGACCGCATTCCACCTGGTGATCGATACTCGTCAAGAGGCATTTCAAATGTCCCTGTGCCCGCCTCAGGCGGCCGTAAACTTAATAGCCCGCTCAATTTCGAAACAAATTCGCCTTCTTCCAGTGCCGTGCACGACGATACAATATTATTGAGCTTTAGAGGACGTCGGGAGAGACTCGATGCACTTGGCTCTCGCGTGAAATCGCTCCACGCGATTCTCCCGGCTGGCAGTTCAATATCGCCGGCAAAACGAAACGCCATCGGGATGACATCAAAGCGGCCGCGAGTGAAAAATTTATTAGATCGGTTCGCCAATGTGTTTCGTATTGACTAACCGGCGCACCGTTGCCCTCAACTATCGTCGGGAATGCATATGAACGCGAACGTGATTACCGGGCCAATGCTCCTGCCGTGTATATTACTCTTCAGCCGTTATTAATTCCGCATTATGAGGCTTACCGCACTTCTGCCCTCATACCTTTTGATCGGCGATCTGGAATGCGCCGCCGGGAATTCAGCCCGATCGCTATCCCATGCCTTCTCCATTACGCCAGCATTACCAAGCCGACGTGATCATTACCGCGTGCCGTAATGCTCGAATTAAATTTGGTTAACTTAATTGTCTCCTGCCATAAAAGAGCGTGGAAGAACGGTGCAGTGATAAATGGAAAGAGTGCTGGAACGAAGGCGGCTGAACGTGGAGGATCGAATACCAAGAACGTTGACCCTTACTACTGGCCGACCATACGCTGGGCGTTACTACTTAGCGCAGACCTGTTTACCGTAACGTAGTAAAGTTCCTCCTTCGCTGCTGTTATAAACTACGTGAAATACGGTCCGAGCAGCCAGCGATTGCATCAGTGTGTATGGCAAGAAAGGAGCTAACCCCATTCCTCGAATATCTACGAGCCGAAGAAGGCAGACGAGAGATCCCAGGACGATAGTGGGCTTCGTGCACTTCGTGCGCCCTCCTAGTCGCATCTTCCTCGGAGACGAGGGGCTAGGGAAAAGAATGCCTTTGTAAGAATACGTAACGTACTTGACTATTTCTGGATCGCATAGTAATTTTCTCATTTTTTTCGGCACCGCCATACAAGCCTGATAGATATGTGTCGGAATAGTCGGTGGACCGACTGTTCTCTGAATTATATTCATAAACTATGGTCGAACCATCGACTGAAAATTGCGCCGGTTTCGATATATCATGCTAACTATTTCATTTGCAATTCGCGACATATGCTGCACCAAAGCGGAGTTTGTGCAGGCGAGCGCGACCGAAACGTTTACATTTTAATAGATTTTACGAACGATTGAGATACCGTCGACCAAACTTTATTTATTGCGTTAATCGCTCGCCCAGTCAATGCTGGCCGAAAACACCCGGTAATGAATAGCGCACCAACCAATTTCAGCTGTTTGCTGCGTAGATGTTACATGTGTGGCGCATGTTTAAATATTTCCATACATCGAGGATGATACTATCTTTTCGGTGAAACTAACCTAGGATGCGCTGGAATTCACTGTCAATACTGCCGAAAAACTCGTTTCAAAGTTATTTACCGGGAGACAGTCTTATTAGCGAGAGTTGCTCAAGTTTAAGTACTTTGAAAGGCCTTGTTCAGGAATACACGTATATCGTGCACGTATCGAAGCTATGCAGCATTGGTCCTCCAGCGAATACGCAGTTTAAGCAAACATTGGCCGAAGCTTGCGGCCAACAACACCAGCACATCAGAGATCGGTCGTTCAAACTCAAACCGAGCGGCCTCTATCCCGATGTTTATGTATACGAGAGAGCGGTGGCCGTGGCTAAATACAGCAAACACATTATTTACGCGCTTTTACTCATTCAACGGTGCGCCAGTGAGCGAAAGCACAGGTGGCATAGCCGCGTGACGTTTTCATCGCGATCACTCGAAGAGAACAAATATCGGAGTAATCTCGAGCGGTTGGCCAACAAGACAGGAGGCCGCTCGTTCACCCGTTAGTCCACTTTTATTCCTCTCGAAGCGATAATATATAGAGCATATCATGGTCGGACTCTCGGATTCCTCTCGAGGCTTGAAATATCGTCGAAGTTTTAGCGAGCAAGCGGGCGAGCGGGCTCTCGAGTAAGCGGTGAGAATTAGGGGTGAGATCTCTCGAGGACTTGGAAGAAATATCTTTCGACGAGAGAGGGAAGCCGGAAGACAAGCGGGACGTTTCTCGAATGACGGCAAAATCACAAATCCAGGGACACTTGCGGACAGTCCGGTGTCCATCAGAGCTCGCCAGGAAGAAGTGGAAACATGCCACACTGGAGAAAAAGAGGGTCTTTATCGCTTTCTTTCTTCTCGTGGACACACGGACAGCGTCGATCCTCGAGTGAACTCAGATGCTCGCTGACAGTTTCCAGCAGATGGTAGCTAAGTTGGTTGGACGATAAAAAGAATGCCTGGCACTCTGCCGTCGATGGAAAGCAAGAAAGAAAGCGATTGACCCCGGGGTTACTGGGCTAGGGTGATTTTTTCGTTGGGAGGATTAGTCTGGTGGGCCATATTAATGACCGCGGTGCGCGGATTATCCTAGAACGTTAATCGAAGCTCTGCCTCCCGGCACCGAGCGAACTCCTCCGGAAAATTGATTGCACATCCGTGAATCTCTTCTCCACGGGGCAGAAGAACACGAGAAAAAAGGATGAGGCTTCTGGGGTTGGCTGGAGCAGCCAACGAGTGCGCAGTGGTTTCTGTCGATGAGCGAAAGCAAAGCAGAGCAGCCCCCACGAAATTTATTCCTGCCACAGGCTACTCTGGCTAATTATTTTCGTCGAGCAATCCTCCGTAATTGGTCTGTCGCTCCCACTTTCCCACTTCCTGCCCTTATCCTTCTTCCAGGCAAATTTCACATTCCAGGACCTAAAAATTCTGCTCTGCAGTACGTAGCTACATCGCCCTACGTTTCTCCTGTTAGATTCCTTCCTTGTACTGATGGTTTCTTCATATAATTCTTATTCTAGATTAATTTCCTACTATTTAATCCTATCAGGAAATGGTATTAAGTCAACCTCATGAATTAATAGTTTACTTCACAAAGTCCTTTTCAGGAATGACATTTTCTACTATAATTGGATCACTGCCTTAACGTGCTAGCTAAATGAATCTTACAGTAGGATGTGAGATATTCAGCAAATGAATCACTCATGTGAATTTATTCTATTCAGCCAATTAAGTGAACGATCTCAACGACAGATGCCAGGAAAATTGTCGTCCGCAATCCCCTTTTCACTTGGGAAAATATGGGAATCCCTGTCCGGCGGCTTACTAATTTAATTAACTCGCGATCGATCAACCGCGTGCGTTCCGACAAGAACAATTTTTTGAAATGCTTTCAGCGGAAAGTATGATCAATTTTAATAACTTCTAGTGCAGCCCCAACAAAGCAGACCTCTATTACATTGTTGCAGAAAAGGTTCACTATAACAGGAATTCCTATCCCACGGTAGCAAGGCTTCTGTTACGAGAGCAGGTACCATTAAAACTTAAAATGACAAGCATTTTGCCCTGGTAAAGGATATGAAGCGAAGTGATGTAATGTCGAGAAGTTAATATTCCGTGATGCAAATTATTCTGAATTTACAGAGATTCAATTTTAATATAAATGTTCTTGTTACATGAGTTTACGAAACGATTATATTAGTCGGCTATCGGATAAATATACATACTATGTAGAGGTTGTTAAAAACACAATGAGGCTAGCGAGCGATCAGTGATTGGCCGTAACCCATTGTCCCCGCAGCTAGAGCAGGTGAACTATACGGTCTCTCTGGTATTTTCATTTCAGAGGCATGCGAGAAGACATTCTGTGCTTGGGGTGCTACGTGCATCGTGTCGGAGAGCGGGAAGGGTCTGTGCAAGTGCCCCGACAACTGTCCATCGACATCGATACCTGTCTGCGGCTCGGACGACGTGACCTACACGAACCGCTGCCATCTAGATGAGACCAGCTGCCGCTCCATGAAAAAGATCGCTGTGCAACACGACGGCCCTTGCAGTAAGTCAGACACTTTTCCAGTTCTGAGAATTGCACAGCACATTTGCTTGACGGAAGAAGATAGCGAGCCGGAGATGTCTGCTCAAACAATTTTCTATGCTACAACACCTTTCAGGAAATAGACGTACTTTCGTGTCTTGTCTCTTTTTTTTACCACTTGGTAAAACTGTTTCTGGTTTTCCAGAGGAGTAGATGTTATTGAGATCATTCGAGTTTCACGTGCTTTCCGAGGTGTTAGGCAGTTGGATTCCTATCCTGCAAGTTGAGCTTCCTATTAGATCTAACTTCCGATGGCTTACTTGGAAGCACACCGGTGGAGTATCGTGAGATATGAAAATGGAGACACCATCGTCGCCGATACACCGAGTGCATCCGCATCGCATCCGACTCGCTCGTGAAAGCCTCGAGGATGATATAAGCGGGTTGTTATACTAGCTGCCGGTGAAATCAGGATTGACGTAAACGTGCTCGCCGTCGACATAATTCTGTGAGCTTTTTCCCTCTGGTGTATGTATGTATAGTCTACATACATACATATCAAGTCTATCTGCATCTGTTTCTCCCGCTCGGCATCGATAAGAGAACAACAAGCATTCGCCTCCTATCGGCTATTGCGCGCGAGCATATCATGAAACAGATATCGATTTCAAATAGAATTGAAATAGCAGCCGGGTTTCAGTAGACTTCGCAGATTGTGCCCCTTAAACTCTTGCGATACAGGGAGTCCAATCGGATTGTCAGCGGGGCCGGTACCACCGTGACAATCATTACCCCCGGGGCGCGAGAGTGCATCTTGCTGAGGAAAATTTAGTTCTTCGTTCCAGCGCACGGGAAATTCTTATTCACTCCGTTCTCGATACTTCCGTCAATTAGAATAGACGATTACTCAACACGTACGTCGTGTAGTCGATGCCGCAGGGAATCAGGAAGTATAAGGGTAGTCAAGCGTGACGAGGAATCCAAATGGAAAGGAGGAGGGAATTTACGCCTGAAATCGTACTTTATCACGGCACACACACTCTCTCTTTTTTTGCCGGACTATCCTGGGAGATCCTGGCACACCATGAATTAATCAGGACCCGATACGCGATTTTTGCTGGCGCCAGGAGGCAAGGGTGGGCGTAGCCATGGGCGCTGATTCTCAAAACGATCTTTTATTCAAACGAGCCAGCACGAAGCGCACTGACACATGTGTGTGTGTGTACTGTATGCCGTATCGGCGTGCGCTCCTTTTGAGTCCACGGTTGGTAACGGGAGCACCTCGAATCGCAACGGCTTTACGCAAATGGAATGTATTACCCAGCCATTGGGGCCGACAAAGTGCAAGAAAGAGGCTGGTGCGCCGGCCTGCACGCCGCCGGAGCATACGCATTTCCCTCGAAATTACAAACGATAACGCCAAGCGTGCAAGTGCCTAGCTGCGGCTTTCTTTCAGCCTTTACACCTCTGTAACGGCTGCACCCGATCCGTTTCATAGCGCAATTCCCAGCGTTCGGCAATAGCCATGTAATCCATTGCTAGGCACGAATATACTCCGACGCATTCAGTTCGACTTTCATCAAATAGTGCTCTACTCTTATCTTGATCCTAGATTCCGAATAACCAATTACCCGCTTCTCCACCGTTGGCCCCTTACATTCTCCACTTTGCACCAGCCTACTCATACCAGCGGCCCTTTCACCTCGCTGAATTGCTCGAGATACAAATATTTCGAGCTCCATTCTTCCATTGTCCGGACACCGAGAGCGTGCGGGAGTAGGAGGAAGTGGTGGATGGGGTTGGTTCTGCCACGTAACTCCCTCGAGTGGTAGCAGGGTGTTCGGAGCGCATTCAAGAGTCGCTGCGAGAAGAAGCCCGTCGCGGAACTCGTTTCCCGCTTATCCGGCGCCTTTATCCGCCGGCTGGTGCAAGTACCCGGCCCGCTTTTAAGAGAGCAGCAGCGAGTGCTTGCCAGCTCCAACAATGGGCCACGCAAGGTCAGCCCGAGCTGTATACACCACGAGATCGTCATCGTCCTCGTCGTCGCCTTGTGCGAAGAACTCCTCTCATTCGCCTGCCAAGATTGCAAGGTCATGAAAGCTCGCACGAGGCATTAATTCGGCACACAATGCGCCACTCGAGCTCTCCTGCGTACAACATCTCGGTTGCCCATTTCCTTCCCTTATGCGCTCTCTCTTTCTCATACTACTCGGTGCTCTAGATCACTTTTATTCCTAAGTTTCGGTATCATATCATTTCTCGATCTAACAGAGAGTTTTGAGAAACTCAACTTTTGTTTATCAAGCTACTTTCATCATTGAGTAAGAAATACAAGGTATATTCATTGTTACTAAAGGTGGGTTCTCCATGAAAATACTACGGTCATGATTCATCAACAATGTATTATTAATCGATATGTACTAGTTTAAGAATGGTACATGGGCGGTGGTTCGGAGTGGGATGTGTACCAGCAGTGTTTCTTCTGTGTATATGCTTTCATACTTTCTTATTCGTGTTCCTCCGGCTACCGTCTTCTATTGCGGTAGTCTATACCACGGAGGCGGGTGCGGCACGTAAATTATTATACGAGCAAACAATACGAGAGGGGCATACCAGGATCGCGTAAAACAGCCTGGAGTCCCCCGCGATTTTCGTGGCCGTACACTGGCTTCCTTTCCGCCGCTTTTCATTCTTCTTCGCTTCGTTCGCCCCGAGAGGCCCTCGCCCTTTCTCTTCCTGCTCCCGCTTTTCTCACTTAAAAAGCGTTCTTTGTGGGATCTGCTCTCCGGCTTCCTTACTTCCGCGAGTGTAAGCGCGCATTTCAATGAATACAATCGAGTTTTATCTTTATTCGCCAACATTTACTTCGAATTCCCAAGTAAACGCATGGTAGCAGCAATGAATGTGTATCAGGATTTCGTTCGGCTCCGGAGTCTCGTGAATCAGGAATCATGCTGGGTGCCGTCATTCGGATTTTTTTTTTCATCCAGCAGGAAAACTAGGTTACGCGATAAATTCTCATTAAAGGCGCTGCTTGAGAAACACAGTGTAGTCGCGCGTGGACACTGCGATCCCTTGGATCAAAGAGAACAGAAAGTACTGTAGCAAAGGAAAGAGCAAAATTCATTCCGGGGTAAAAGTTGCGCGCGGCGTTCTCAATTAGAAAAGCTCGTTTTCTCCTATTCCGCCTGACGCGAGAGCGCACGCAGTCGGATGAAAGCAGCAGCGGGGAATTAAATTAATTTCATTGGCTTAAGGAAGGCCCCTTCCGACCCGGATACCGCCCCCGATCCCTCCGTTTCCGGCTCACGTCATTCCGTCGGAAGTGCCTGGCTGCCCTTCCTGTTTCTTGCAGCGGCAAACAAGGCGAGAGGAAGGTTCGCTGCGGTGTGAGCATGAAGTACCCCCGGCTTTATTTCTCCGGCACATTTTTAAATACCTTTCCAGTAATGCTCTTAGAGCACTAAACACCACCAGCAAACGACCGCAATGAAAGGAATACACTTGTTCAAAGGTTGCTAATTATATTGAAGCAGAGGAATTCTAGAACCCTCCTGATACGCTCGATGCAAGCCGGAAACCCCGCTAGATTTTGTCGCATTAATAGTACGACGAGAGTAAACTTAAATGAAGTGCTTTCAAGGGAGCGGCCGGGCTCACTGATTCAAATGAGATCTTAATCGTATTCGCGTCGCCTGAACTCCCTTCGGTATCACCTTTCGATATCATTACCCGGAGTAATCCGAGCGACATTAGTGAGTTAGCCGGGATCGGGAATTTTTACGATGTCGCCCCTTGAGAGCGAAAGAGGAGGATAGAAGGGAAAGCAGAAAGAGAGTATCCCCCGAAAGCTACGTCAAAGCCAATGAGATGTAATTAAGTTAATCGGGTACTATCACCTCGGCACACTTCATTACACCTCGATGCCGAGAGAGGTTCGCCCGGCCAACTTTTATCTAACTCTCTTCGATGATAAATTGCCGATACCCTCATGCCGGGGCCAGCAAGAGCCGCTATCTTTACAAGGCGCTCTCGCTCACCAAAATCCAACTTACGAATCTTCTTTCCTTCTTCCGCATGCCGCGTGCTGGCGGGCACGTCGTGTTACGCTGCCGGCAGCGTTTTAAAGAAGGTACCATCCTATAAAAGCCGTGTCTAGTCTGCCGGCGGCTACATATCATTTATCTTCGCCAAAAGCAGTGAGAGCCATTACCATTTCCGGCAGCCTTCAGTGCTGCCAGTGCAATCTGCTACTGGAACATTACATACTTCCGTTCCAAAGTACATACCTGTACCTGACATGATATGGTAACGTCGAATCCCTGACTTACGATTGATAATACCATGGCCAGAATTCATCGATGGATAGTCATTTGAACTGCGGAGCACTCCATCATATTCGGAATCTTCCCTTTTCTGCTGTCAGCTCACCTTCCTCTTCGAACCTCTCTTTCTCGCATTCTTTATCGAGTGACGTAGATGGCTGGCAGGAAAAATGGGGTGTTCAAAGTGTGTCGGTGCGATTTCGTATCTGTGTGTACACCGAGAAGCTAATGTAACCGGTGGCAGCGGGGGCAAGATTCGCAGGACGATTTCCGGGAGCTAAGCCAGCGTGATCCGCGGCGTGGCCCGATTTCTCCTGCATTCATCTTCATTTCGGGAAAATGGCGGCTCCATTTTCCAAGATGCAGCCGTCCGAAGGTGTTCGCCGCGGTGCACTGCTCCCTGACGTCCCACGGGAGTGAGAGAAAGTCTCTGCTGGAAGCATGAAAGGAAGGAAGGATGGAAGGGAAGCATGCAGGCAGGAAGAGGCGCGTATGTGGCGGAAGACGGAAGCCGGCATCGCGAGCACACGTTGGAAGCCTCGTGAAAATATCTGCTGGAGGGACATAAATTCGGCTTAAGCCCCTCGCGGGAATCCGCCGGCGTGATTTAGGCGCAGCCCGATGAAGGATAAACGTCTAATGTGTTTCCGGCCGGGCCGTTATGATAACAGACACGCGCCCATCGTATTTCTCCGGCCGCCGAGAGCTGCTGTTCCTCTTGTAATCACGATCACGCTATCGATATCGAGCATTGGTCGACCACAGTCTGATCGAATTTCCAGCGTGCCACCCATAATCCTTGCTGATTGAATGTATAAATCGTCGGCTGAAGCCAGATGTGGAAGCGCGAATATGAGATCTTTCCACCAAATGAGAAGGGTCGATCAGCAATGATATTGGTATCGATAATTTCCTATTAATCTTTCCTATTAATGCATTTTCGGAGATCCCTATAGTTACTATTACCGATTAACCTGTGCGCGCGGTATAGTACCACCCCGCATCATCATTAACAGTACAATAGTAGAGTGCGGAATTCAACGGGTTTCCATTATTAATCAGATGCCTCGTTAGTGGTACGTCATTACGAATCATCAGAAACGCGAGTCGAATGAAAATGCATTTTCTCTCTCTCGCGGTCGCGCTCATTTCGCAGGCAATTATGAAAAATTCCGCAGACATTATTCGAAACAAAGAATCTCGTTTCATATTAGTAACAATTACTAGGCATCTCTCTGCATGGCAGTGGATTTGACTCGATAATTAATTTTACAAATGATGACTATTGAAATAATAATGACTGGTCACTAAACGATTACGCGTTCGACCAGCTGTCATTTGTATTACGCTTCGTTAGTAGGGATCATTATATCCAGGTAGAAAGGTGTACTATTTTACGGAGGGTTCTCCCTTTACGTCGGTGAATATCCCTTATCGTCAAGTTGCGCGAGACAACGAGACTTAATTACCTTTTTAAGCTTGATAACCAGCTCGCTCTGGTAAACACGTGCGCGTTACGAGAGCCGCGTTGATAATCAGGATAAACTATGTTACACGGTTCAAGCGGTGGCCACAGCATATTAATTATCCAGTGGAGCTTCCTCGAGTGTTCTTGGGCGATGCTTAAAAATTAATCGAATCAACGACCCCTCCGCCCATAATTTAACACCCTATACTTCGTTATAAAAAAAAGTCTCCGAAAGTAGGACACTTCTGGCAGGTATATTCGAAGTGCTGTTCCATGCCAGCCACACTCTCTACGTATCCCAGAGGAGGACTAGGAAGGCGCGCAAGCGTTTCCGATGGCGATAATTTAAGGACTACGAGTGGAAGCCGTCGCCTGGCAGGTCTCATATAGCAAGGTCCGCACTGTTCCTCCCTTAATTCAAGGCCGCTTCTCAATTTAGCTGCCTCAATTTTCGTGGTACCTTCCTGCCTGCCTACGCACCCTCCACGTTCCTCTCGGTTCTTCAATTATTACGGGGCCGAAGCCCCGGTATTTTCAGGCTGTTTTGACGATAACTGATGGGACAGCAGCTCGGTTAGGTAGACGCTGTAGACCTTTCTGCACACGTACCAACCCGCAAGGTCGCCTCACCCTTGCTCTTCCGCCTTGGCAATGTGCTCGTATCCAGCCACCCCTTCCGTCGGCAGCTCATTCCGGCCGCACGCACTGCCGACTCCTCCGCGTGCGAAATTTAATTCGAACCAAGCTGAGCGCCCGTTCTTACTTGCGACACGATTTATAATGACATTGAGCCACGCGCTGCGTCGAGCGGGGTACAGTTATGCTGTGTACTAAGTCACCCCGATATCAGCCTGATATATCACCCCGACCTGTTACGACCTAAGTCTCGCTTGGCTTTCGCTCGCTATGAGTTCTCCTTCTATCTCTTTTGCTCGCCCATTGTCTCCACGTTACTTGCTCATTGCTGTCCACGGTCACGAGAAAAAATCGTAAACTACTTTGTCGCCTGCTAGCTGTACTCCCAAGCGAAGTGGGGTGGGCTCGCTTATTAGTAAGCTACACTCTCGCGTGCACCTCCACAGACACCTCTGAGTGGCTTATCAAGTTGCAAGCATTCTCTCACCCTCTCTGGTGTATGTATACTATGTTCCAGAGGTATTTGTTTTTCCTTCCCTTTTTTTCTCGCCAGTTTTATCTGCTTACGTGCGAAAAAAATATCTAGTTGGTGGACTTGTAGAATTTAATGGGCGTGATTCATAACCACTATATCTATTTACGTATATGCAGATAGTAGTCTGAAAAATAGAGATACCACTCGCATAAGATTCCTACGTGCAGACTGCCTCAGTCAGGTGACTTGAGTGAAGTCAACGCACCTTCGAATGCTAGGAAGCACTTGTCTCATCGATAAGCGGATCCACTCTTCTCCTTCTCCTGGGAATACGAAATTTTCGGCCCATATAGTCGAGCGGATATCTCGCCGGGCGAGGATCGGCTCCGGAAGGGAAGCGTGTTCTCTGGTAAGAGGGTGGGATATAGTGCGGTGCGCAGTAGAAGCGCACCGTTCTAAGCCAGACGCACGGGGACCTGGAAAAATTTAACCGGGTGGAACCGTACATGAGGGAATTGAAGGTGATTCCTGGTTCTTGGTTTCCAGTGCTTCCTGCAGTCCGGTATGAGTGTCACGTGGCGGGAACACGAAGAGCGTGCCTTTCACGTGGCTCGGCATCACGCAATTTCATATCCGTCCGAAATACATATCCCCCTTTTTCTCCCTCTCGTATCTTCAGTATGTCTGCCATAGCTCGCTCCTTTTTCCACATTTTGCGCTTGAACGCGCTCCAAGAAATCTACCTGCTCGAGAATGCAAGTGGTGGTAATAGTGGTAGATGGCCTCGGAAAACCCAGTTGCATTCTCCGCTTCGGCTAACCACCCCATTCTTATATAAGAACGTTTCTACGACACCTTTTTCATAAATACGTGCCACTCACAGACGTAGTAAAACTAAGGGCGACTATACATTCTACACAAATTTCAAATCCCTGGTTTATTGAGTGTACAGTGGCTCACACAAACAACTCAATAGGAACGTACAGTTGGTTACGCAGGAATGTAGAAAGTAGAAACGTATTGACTGGGAACTGTATCACGATTCTACCGTCAAAGATCGAAAGGGAATTCGCAAATAGAGGTGGCGAACAAGCGCCAAAGAAGAGAGGGCCTCGAGAACCGGCGCTATCAGTGTGGAAAGATTCGAAAGGGGTGGGTGGCCGCGCCATTCCACCGAGTCAACGTCCAAGTCAAATATTATAATATCAGAGGGCACCAGGTATACGAGGCCCCGCCAAGCGAGTGTAGACGTCTCGAAAAACGTGACACAATATGGCTGCAAATCCTCTACGATATTGGATGGTAGGCAGACGGATGAGAGTGCACGTGTACAACGGCTGTGTGTACCCAGGATCGCGCAAAACTGTGCCCAAGAAGAAACTTTCTACGCATTTATGTCCTGAACGAAACCTTCCACGAGAGGAAGGGAGAGAATCACAAAGGGAATTCCCAGGGATATATATTAAAATTTTCATTCGCCTGGCAGACGGTACTTAACTGGCATTGCTTACGCGAAAGGTCTCGATCGGATTGGCGAGTCAGTACGACGATTCTGCCAGAAGTCCTTATATTCGAGGAAGGATATTGCGCGAGCTATGCAGCTCGAGGCACATAGAATGCATGGGGATGGCTTCAAAAATGGCGATCGTTTCGTTGATCTTCGCTTGCCAACAGTACGCCTGGGGTATTATACGCTCCGGCTCGGTGACTAGCTATGCATCAGCTCTGAATCGGAGAAGTTTGTTTTGTAGCTTTGCGAGGCCGTATTTGCCGGCATCATATTTCGGGCAGCGTAGGTGGGTAGCTGCCTCGCGAAATGCGCCCTCGCCAGCGTATACCTACATCCATGCATCCTGCAGCAGGTAGGCACACGTACGTAAACACACAAGTACCGCGGGGCCTGATACGCGGGGCGCATAGCTACGCAAGTTCGTGCGATAGAGATTGCACAAACTGGATGTAAAGTAAATAACAACATCCGCCGTGATTGCGAGCCGGCGATACCGCCGCGGGGCTATAGACTGCGAGTTCCATTGTCGCGCGCCTATGCTGCGCCGTATATTCTATGTATATTCGCATTTCGAGACGGGTCCGCACGCTTTATAATTTCGACATGAGAATATCCATGCGCGCGCACCCTATCCTTTTACCTCCTCTAGCGATCCAGCTCTTACGAGAATACGTAATCGACAGGAATGCAACAAGCGCCTCGTAAAATATGAATTCTGTCATAGCAAATAGACCCGCACTGTGTCCTGTTATCATTCTTTTTCTTTTGATTATTTAGCCTGCACTGACTGGTTTATAACTGCAATTAGTAGCCTTTGATAATGAAAGGCAATGGGCTCGACTACGCTCGAGGAGCTTTGATCGAACATATACCTTGGCTATCCGGGGGTGGCTAAGATCGACTAGGGAATAAATTACGAGGCCCGGAAATTTCGACAAATTTCGTGGGAGCTGCCTTAATCCATTGCCAGGTGGAAGTTTCAATAAGGGGCATGAGTTATGCGTCGCCATAAAGACTTCTTCTCCATTTTCCTTCAGCCATACGTTCTCCTTATTGCTCGGCACTCTGCGCCTCGAACCCTTTAACTTCCACCTTGCACTTGTAGTTTCCGTATCATGAAATGCTTCTACCCTTGTGGTGTTATCTCCACTTTCAAGACGACTACGAATTTATGCTGAGACTTAAATTGTTCTTAGCCGTGTACTCGTTTCGTGTACATCGTTCCTTCCCTTTCTCCATTAGCATTTCGTTACGCTGGTGCATTCCAGTGGCACAATACAGATCGAACGACGAGACTTTTATGAATATGCAATGGAGATTGAACAAAAGGGAGAAGTGTGTATCGCGTAAGCCGTGCCCGAACAAACCGTTTTATCTGTCCATGTGTTTGTCTTCCTTTCTGGCATGCTGCTTTGTCTTCCCATAGTCGTTCTCCTTCCCTTGTAGCAGAATCTCTTTCTCGCTACGTCGCACCTTCGTCCTCGACTTTCTCTTTCGGCGCGGAGCCGGCTAATCCTGAAAAATAGCGTGGAACATTTTTCACCGGATCCGAAGCTACAATCTGTAGCCGGGGGAGTTCGTGTGGATACGGGCGACCCTTTCACCATTTCGCACATGTAACGTCGATCCGGCAGAAGTCCGTGGAAGGAAGACGAATATTCGAGCAGATGCGAATGGGCGACGCTCTAACAAAGCCGCTGAAAAAAAGGATGACTGATGGACGGACCAAACCCAGCTTCTCTCTTTTCTCCGACCGAATAAATGTACTTTAAGGCTTGACTCACAATCAGTCAAGTCCCCCCAACGAGAAAAGTCGTAAAACACATCATCATAAAACACGAGAATGGTCAATACCATAATATTTTACAACCTTTCTAATGCGAAGTAATATTTACAAAAAAATACGCAATATACGTTCCACCGAGCACTGTGACAAGGATTTCGGCTAATCATTACGAGTGTTGCCACTGCAATTTGCCAGGACAAGCCGCTCTCTTTCGGCAGTCCTTTTGTGGGGAATGAAAGAAGTGTAGGGTCAAGGGGGCGAAGCGGGGGAGAAGCGGAATTCCTCTGACGGTAGGATTGGAGAAAATTGAAGGGTGCTCGACGAAAGGGTCGACAGTTTGACAATCGCGGCGGGGGTGAGATTGCTCTGGGGTAAATAGCAATTAGACTCGACGATCCCTTTGATCCACCGAACATAACATCAACCCCTCCGTGTATCACCGATGAAAAATGTGCCTGCTCGACCCCTGTTTCTCCGTGGCTAAAAATCAACGCGGATGTTGGTAACCTCGCTCCTGCTTTCGACTTGACTTTTTCATCAAGGGTGTTACTAACAATATGCGGATACAATTTATTACATCCCACGTCCCTCCCCCCCTATACATACTTTACAACCCTGTGCCCGACAATGGGTATTAGTCCTGTCAATACGCGGATCATTAATCCTTCTCCACTGGAACTTCAATGGCAATATAAAGCTAACCCTTATAATTTATATCTTACGGCATTGCACCCTATACTTTTTTCTCCCCCTGAAATCTCTTAGTACCTGTCGACAAAATATATTAACAAGTCATAGCATACGATGAGCCTCTGCGTGATGGGGTTTCTTGTATATAGAGAAAATAATAGTTGTCGATTGGAGTAAACGAACTATAGACGAAATGGAGGTAGTTGTCGAAGAAAGTCTGTGTAACTTGTAAGGTAAAGCAGGTAAGGTGTAGTTTGCGAGCAGTGCCGATGGCAGGTATTAGAGCATTTGTCAGCCAGTGGAATATTAGCGCGGAGGGAAGGCCGGTACACTTATTAGCCGGCGCCTCTATGCATGGCTCGGAGCCAACTAGTTACGAAGCTCAGGTGAAGTCCGAACGCGTACTCGAGCGCAGAAAGCTGGCTATGCATACTCAGTGTCCCGCTCGCATCCGGCGACACGGTTCGTCTGCTGGATCCAGACGAGTCGGAGGGAGAAAGAGGAATTCCGGGAGCAAGGGAAGCTGGGTGAGCGTGACGAGGCTGCGGGGACAGCAGAGAGGCCTGGAAGGAGAAGAAGGCCAGGAAGCAAAGGATGCGAGAAAGGTCGAATGGGCTAGAAAAGAAAAAAGGCGATTGCGGAACCGATGACCTGCCACCGACAACGGGATATCGATTCCACCAAGTCCCCTCGTTTTATTCGGCACACACGTACAACCGGCAGATATCGTTTTTTAACAAAAGGCACAGGGGATGAGAGAATGAGACTTGGCCGAACGAGGGTGCAGCTGGTCACCGCCACTCACTGTGACCAGAATGGCCGTCTTGCGAAGACGATGCTTTCGAATGCACGTACTACGTTCACCCACGCCAGGTTAAAGCCGATTTTCGCGAATGTACCTTTTGATACCCTTGCTACGCCAGGCTTTATGGTTGCTCTTTACTCCCGCTCGCTCCACGTGAACCCGTTAATTAAATACTACGTCGGGTTGTTCCTCCTTACGAGCGCGTAATTGCATTTGCTGTTCTTTAAGCGAGAATCCGCCCTTTTAAACTCTCCAATCTTCCTCAATGCAGCCCGCCGCTCTTTTACTCTTCCTTTTCCTTCCCCCGCCAACTCGCTTTACCTTTTCCTCCGTGTCCGCGATATGGCCTTTTGAATTATGCGCCTGCTGTTTTACCGTATCCTTTAAATACGGACGCACGTGCACCCGGGCGCCTTTGAAAGTCGGACGATCGAGCGGAACAGAGTACTGCATTACGAGCACACACGCCTCTTCAGTGGTAATAGCGGCAGCGATTATCAGGCTTGTTAGCCGAGATTACCAGAGGCAATTCCTTCGCGAGCACAATAATTACACGCGTGTTTCTCTCGTCACAGCACCGGCTCGGTTGAATTCCTCGCACCCGGCTGCTATAGATAGCAGACAGTAAGAAGAACTTGCGAGAGCGTGCGCAGGAGGAAGATTAGGCTGGAGCGTGCCAAGAGTTGCCGGCGGAATAAGAGACGAATTGAAAACGCTACTGAATAATTGGCGCGGCCGACAAATCACCGCGGACATGCGAGCCGAGGCAGCACCGCCGAGGGACCACCACGGCGCTTCCGTGCATTCTAAACAAACCCGTATAAACCGCCGCAATTTCCGGTACGCGCGAAATTGCAGCCACTACAGCCAAGGCCCAGCGTACGTGCGAAGGGCTTGTGGCTCCGCAAAGCTTTGGCTGGCACGCCCACAGCTTTTTTCCCGTTCGGACGAATATGGCACTCCCGGCCGCGAATCCTGCTCCAAATCCTCTGTCTCTCACTTCTACCTAGCCTCTTCTGTCCTTCTCTGCTCTGGCTTGCCCTGCCATAGCTTGCCTGCTCGCCTGTCTCCGCTCGGTGCGATTCAGCCCCACTTTTATCGAGAATGGAGCTCTCGCCGCGAGAATGGCCCAGGAGAAAAAGAAGCCGTGGCGAAAAGCGATCGGTAGTGCGCTTAAGCTTTCAATCTTTGCGCGAGCCTCGCTTGAAAGTTCTGATCGCGCGCTCTCTCCCATGGCGACCTGCTTGGAAGAGCGGCAGCGGTGACGGTGGCCCATCGATCATGCACTGTTATTTTTCCACCGGGCGAACTTGGTGCGTGAGCGGTGTGCCACCTGATGAAAGCCGGGGATGCTCCCTGTCGCCCGATAACGAAAGAGAGTTTCCGAAGAAAGGCGAACCGAGTGAGTGGCAGCTTCTCTTGGTGCGCGCCTGCCACCTGGCTGTCTATTAGATAAATTCTCGTGGGGACATTAATTAACTTTAATTATGACGAAAGGCCGATCGCGAGAGAGGTGGATTCAGTTGTATTAAGATACCAGCAGAAATGGGATCAAGGCAAGCTAATGCCTAGGAAAGAGACTTGAAATAAAATGTTCAAGCTTGGAGGAAGGTAGGACTGTTCGAGTTGATCCTGGCTCCGTCGACGTCGTTTCCTGCACACTCTGGGGCCCCACTTTCTTTCTGGTGATTCGGGCTTAGTCCTGCAGCTTGCCGCGTGTGTCCTGAGACTCCTGTAAAAGTTTCGGTCCTCTTGACACGACCACCTCCAGTTGAACGCAGGCAAATACTCGCCGACCATTGCTTCGCCGTTCTCGAAGCCAAGAGAGAAAGGACGAAGTGGCAAAGTCGGAAGACGAGGACTCGAACGGAAAACTCGGAGCACCATGATGGTGCGCGTGGTGTACGTGGAGAAAAGTGTAATGGGTGGAAGAAAGGCGAGGGGATTCCGGGGGTTCGAGTTATCTTATCTCCGGTGACCTGGATTTTTTTATTTCGACCCTTCTGCCTAGGAGGCTCGTGGCGAAGCAGTGACTCGACAGTGCCACTTTAAGTCGAAGGGAGAACTAATTACACTCGGGCCTCGAAGGGGGCGTGGAGAACGGAAAAAGTTTTTGCACCTTCAGAGAGCGCGCGGGCACCGACATTTTTTCGGTCTTATCTTCCCTGTGTACTGCTCTCATTCGAGGCCTCGCCCCCTCCCAAACCTGTCGTACGAACTTTCGTTAAATCCCGGGGTGAACTCATGCCACCCACCCGCCGCCCTTCTTCGACTTCTTGCGCGCCCTCAAGAAAATTCCGCACCAGCCGACCCTTGAGAGGATGGAGGATATCTTGTGGTTAATTACTCGACCGAAAGGCCGAAGAGTTATTTTCTTTTCGGCCCTCGAGCTACGATCCCATCCCCTTCGTTCTGCGGTCATCCCTCTCCCTGTGTCATTAACGCCTTTTCACCAGCCAAGTTGACAAGGTGAAAGCACGTCCGTCCTTATCTAACGGAATCTCGAACACCGGGCGAACTTCTTCCTTCGATAGGAAAGCTCTACGTACTACTTAAAGTTCGATAGCAAGACTAAATGCCCGAGTAGAAGTGCCGAGGACTCCGCAGTGCCACGCTCGTTTTAGTGAATCCAATACTTTTCTCTCGTTGGTCACTTTTATCCGGTGCGAGTCCGTGAATGTACACACACTCAAAAGACAGCCCGGAGGATTTGAAGAAGACGTCGGTGGGGGATTGAGGGAAAATACCAATTTAAGGTCGACTATCTCGCGGTACCATCGACTTTTATAGAACAAACCCGACCCACTTGCGCTCGAGTAAGTACATAGGTGGACTCGCATCATCGCGGAGAAGCCGTGCGCCAGCTACGTCGGGCTAGTATCGGCAAACACTGGCGAGCCCCACTTTCATAACGATTCAACGGCGTCGTAGCGGACCTCTGAACGAGCGGAGGAACTAGCTCATCCCGCATTCATGTATTTACCACCTAACTGGCCGGTGGAAAATGTGAGCGTGGCCCGCGGCGGTCTTGTTTACCCTCTCACCTGGTCGGCCGGAACGAAAAGCGAGAAGGTGAGCGCGAGCCTCTCTCCGGAGGGGCTCGACACGCCTGGAAATGGGTTGCAGGCCCCCGGTAGTAGATCTAAAATTAGAACGCTGAAGAAATCGACGCACGTCCCTCCTACAAGCTGGCAAGTAGTAGTGGACCCCCTGCAGTCCGACGTGCCGCCCTGTAAGTGGCTCTGCAGTCAGCCGTGTGTAGAGCCAAGCAAGCTGGGTCAAGTCGTGAGAGGGCGAACGAGCGAACCAACCACCCACCAAGCCACCCATCCAACCATCTCCATCCGCGCCCGCTTCATTTTATCTTCGCCGGCTCTGTGGGATTTAAATTTCACGCTGCTACAGCGACTACCGCACATTTTCCAAAACTGCGCGCTTTTCGGCTTCGAAAATGCTGCTGGCTCGAGTGGCAAGCAGCCACGCTCGCCTGTTCCACTTCCTCTTTACGGGGCAAACGTCCGCCTCAATGCCTCCGGAAATCTTCTTATTAAAGTTTGCATGGAAACGGCGCGCCAAGACGCCTCTGAGCCCACCGAGTTTTTGGTTGGCGCGTGTTAACGCGATATTGATGATGGAGGCGCCGGACGCTTCTACTTTTCGCACACTTTTACAAATTATGATAGCACTTGACTATTATAGCTCATTAAAAGCTGGGTGTCCGTAGTTTTAAAGCAACGCGGCTGTAAATCGAGGATGAATTTTTCCTCAATTTTCCAAGGTTTTCGACCTGTGGCTTCCGGACGTTTTCCCTGGGACGTTTTTATACGCCACAGGACATGGCGACACATCAAGCATTTGACGATGCGCCGCGCGTCGAATGTAAAATTGACCGTGTTGTCGGCAGCTGTCGCCGCTGGCCTGCTGACTCTCCTCGCCGCTCTCGCCGTTTCTGGCACCTCGTGTTTTTGACGGGACGATCCGCTTTCCATGATTCGCAATCCCAGCTAGAATTCGTGCCGCCATTGAGTATTTATCGATTCCCCTGCTCGAATATCAAGTGACGAATACTATATATCCTCGCGTCCTTGAAGTGATACTAAATTTAAAACCTAATCCCGTTAATAGTGAACATTATTTCCCGTCACTTACATGTCACCTGTATATTGGAAGTGACAACAGAAAAATTGAGCTTGAATAATGAAATAGAGCAATAGAAACCACAAACCTTGCAGTGTAATTTACCTTTAGGACCGAAATAGGTGCCATTGTAAGGCAGTCTTGCAAATGCTACCGAGATTTTGCAGTCGTATACTGTAGACATGATCGGTGCGCAGTGGTAACACAAGGTAGCGTACGTTCTCTGCAGCAGCTGGGAATTTACGGTGTGCGAAACCATAACGCTAGCGTGTGATATAAATCTCGGTGAGAAGGAGCCAAGAAATTGACGAGTAGAAGGAACACCACGCTGAGCTCGCACAGGTTGCGATCTACTTTATTGATAAGTAGTAAGAGAAAATTTTGCGCGAAAATCGAATTTAGTCCGACAGTATAAGATTCTTTGACGATCTCGTGCAGCTCCAACATAAAGTGGTTCGCGAGGCAATTCGACGCAGTTCTCGTAAATCGTGAGAGTCTTGCGCGCCAATGACTCGGTGTACCGAAGCAATAGGTATGTGCATCACGTAAACTTCCGAATGCGCGATACAGCTCGGCTATCGGAACACTCCACAGACGGTGGAAGGCAGTCAGGAACAATTGTTGGCTCACACACATATACTACAGCCATCTTGGAAAATGCACAGATCTTGGCTTTGGTTTGGACGATTAACAGTACTAAACCCAACTTCTATTAGACTGTTTTCTATCGATTAAAATCTTTTCATATTTTGGACCAATTTCCCCGATAACACAGTAACTCTACTGTATGGCGAAGAACCGAAGCCTAGCTCCTTAAATTCTCTCGTATTCTTAACTCGTAATGCGCATCAGCCGCGATCGCTGGAAGCCCTGATTTATCGTGTGATGCACCACTCTCTCTTAAACGCGCTGGAGACATTCTCTCCCGGGTGTTTTACCCCAGGGAACCTTTTACTCATACTCCAGCTCGCATCTCCAGCTGATGCTCGCCATATCCACTATCACGCGTTCCCTCTCACTTCTACTAGGATCGACTCTCAGTCGATGCATTTGGAAAAGCATCCGCTGGCATTTCGGGACTTCCTTTCTCCCGAGGGAAAGGAAACACGTAAATCTTTTCGACGTATAACCACCTCACCGGTCGCTTTTACCTACTACAGACTTTCTTTCGAATCACAGTCATCTGTTGCTATCGGCATGATTAACGGATTATACTCGTGAAATTGTCGTTCGACACGCACTAGAGCGGCTATGGAACGCGGCACGATGACTGTGGCCCGGGGAAAGGGGGGCACACATTTCACAGGCCGCGTTACAAGTCTGACTATATGCTGGCTGATTCCACTCACCCTGCTGACTTCCGGCCTGTTCTCCGGTATGTTGCGTGACCGTGCGCGCCTCTGTCGGAATACATTGTCGCAATATGCGTGGTTTCATGCCTTTTGCGTTCGCTTGCATATGATTCACACCGCGGAACCATCGTGATCCATTGTGAATGTAATTCCGAGCGACTGCCCACCCCGGTCTATGTTAATGCTTCTACTTAACGTTCTTCAGATTTTAGCTCGACAATACTGCGGATTTATTGGAGCTCTCTATTCTGTACCAACTTCTATTTCATATCCATTGTTTTCCTCGGTGCGCAGTCTAATGGCAATGTGTATTGACTCGGTCTAGAAATACATGTGTCAGTCCTCTGCCAATACTGATTCGAGTCTTCCGACCCAGTTACACTCGGCTCCACCGGTTCTGCGACAGTAACACGCGCAACTATCACCCAGATACGATCAAACAGCCGTTCTCAAAGCGGCAGCCTCCCAAATTTGCTCCTTCTATCCACTGGGGGATAGCCGAAGTTGTAATGCTGCAGATAGTGCTCTCCTCGTGAAACCCTCAAGTCTCTGCCGAGCTTAACAGACTCACGTACTACCCGAGTGCGTGTAAGCCTCCACGAGAATCCTGTGGATATTACGAGAGAGGCTTGGCTCACGGGAGATGAGAATTTCGATACATTTGCGGTGAAAGGTACAGTTGAACGCAAGAATTTGATAAAATAGTATTAGGAAATCTATGGGACGAACTGAAGAAGCGTGGTCTTAAATTCTGCAAATTTCGGCAATGCAAGAAATATAGGAGAATGTCTAGGTTTTTGTGAATGAGGGTCGAAGGTCAAAACATTCCGCTGTCAAGATCGTAGTTGGCATGTATCACAGGTATGCCAACAAACCACCCGAGGAATATTCGTAGCAACCTCGGTAAATCGTAGGCTGATCACGTAGGAGAGATTTCCATCGATTGAAGCGTATTAAAGCGAATACTGGCGCGAGGGATTTAAATAATTGAAACAAACCAGCGACCCCGCCAAGTTGATGCATCAGGTTCGATCGCACGGCTAGTTCCAAATAGCGACCCACTTTGAATGATTACCGATACTCTCTGTTCGGCATTTACTACCGAACGAAAGGGGAGTCTCTCGTTCAAATAATTTAGCCTTTTAAAGGTGAGAGCCTTTCGTTTCATTATATGAGTGATTGTTAGTGGCGGGTCGGCTATGTACAGATCTTTCAAAGGATAATTCCAACGAGGTTGATGAGAATTCTACGAGAGCATAAAAGAGGTATTTTCGGTTTTTACGGTGGAGGCGCGTGCTCAGGTCGAGTTGCATGGGTGACTGCTATTCCTCCGGAGCGGGGTAACTCTATATCATTCTGTCTTTCGTTACTTCATCCGCGCGCGCTCCATCGACTCCGGCGAGTATTCCCCGAGCGATCATTACACTATCGGGGTTACGGCCCGTTTATACGACATAAAGATGGAAGGAAAGGGATCGTCTTCCTCCTTACTCGTGGATTTTAGAGTGATACGGAGGCGAGAATGACTGAGTTGCAGCCACTCCTTCCTTTCGTTCTTTATTTCAAAACTCCTCCCCTTTGTCGTGAGTAGAACACAGAGTTTCCCGTTGCGAATTCATGAGGCACAGATTTCCCCGTTAGTCCACTGCGATCTACAACACATAACATGAGGCACACGTATTCGCTGAATGACAATGTGAAGTTGTGCGAGTATTAGTGTACTTAACTCAGTCACGACAGCTATTTGCTGAAAGTGGAGCATGCCTATTTGAGCTTGAATCTTGCAAATTAGAGAATGAGCTCTCTGTCCGGCTGGTTTTCCGTTTTCCTGTCTCATTCCGCATTCCACGAAGAGGGAAGAGAGATGGTAAAGTAAGATACGAGGAAAAGGAAAGGAAAAAATAGGGGAGAATCGTGGTTGGGGGGAAGAGGGGTTATCGTGAACTCGTTAAAATCCCCGGGAGACCCGTAAGGATTTCTAGCTTGCATTCGTCCCAAGACTCGTTCCTCATTCCGAAAGCGCGGGGAGGCCAAGCCACCCCTCACGGTCTAAGAGGAGTCAGGCTTCTGTGTAGCATAAATTTCTCTCTGATGGAGGAAAGCTATAAGCCGCGAGATTATAATGACGAGATGATAAGAAGAGGGGTCGCGAGGAAAAAGCAGCCTGCCAAGGTATCGCTATTAACTTGTCGGCCTTGTTGGGAATCCGTGACAGTTCCTATCTCGGGGATCTCCCCATGATGTTCTCCAGCTAGTACCCGTTCCTCTCTCCCAGCATCTGATAGATTAGGAGCTGGCGACGTATCACAAAACTCGCCTTATACTCTTCGTATCAAGACGACGTATCGAAATTATTCTACCTTCCGTAATACAAGATCGCCGGTCAGAGGAATTCACTTCTGGCGAAACTGAATGTCGCTGCTCGAGTGGAATCAAAGTACCGCTCTCGGGTATGATATATCCGCGTGGGCAGAGAGCGTGAAAGGCCCTTAACGTAATGGTGGATTTAAACGAATGGTCATAACCGGCTCAATTTTATCGAGTCATTAATTACCAGGGCACTTGATATTCCCGTACCATCGGCAGGACTCCGTTGCCTGGCCAGACGGGGAGAGTATCGACGATCGAGCATTGCGGTGTGCGAGCAGGAGAACACCGGATTTGCAGCTGGATCAATTAATAATGTACCATCACGTAAGCATGCAACCGGGAATTATATTGGAACTGCTGTCCCAGTAATAATAAATATCGTGCCGGCATCGAGGCCAGTAATTAAATTACGTCCTCATCGATCCGTGCCAAAGTGGGCAGTGTTAGCTTTCAAGGTTGCCAGGCGCACCGATTCCAGGGAAATCGCACGAAAAATCATAGCCACTCCAGTCCGCTGGAATTCGCTGGCAAATTCCTGCAGCATTTTCGCTTCGGTGCGGGATCTACCGACCTTGTCGCCGCGGGCGGATAGGTCAGTTCCGATTCAAAGACCGGAATGGCATTGTTCGTGCGAAGTCGCGTGTAGAAACGAGCGTTTGCTGGGTCGCAGAGCGAAATAGCCGGGCGTGCAAAAACATATAACTTGCCGGGGTAAGAAAATTGCACAGTGACTGGTGCAACGGGCTCATACTCAGTCCGCGTCTGGTTTGCCGAGTTTCTTACGTACGCCAAGCAGAGGTTGAGCGGGGGCCAGGCGGGGCGAGGGACGGGAAGAAAAGTTCGCGGTAAGGTGTACGTGGAGTTCGCACTTTTCCAGCCACAAATCCGATCCCAAGCGGGGGCGAAAGTTTCACCGTGGCAACGCCAACTGAACCGACATGCTCGGATATCCAACGCGCCCCAGGACCACACGCGCACCCCCTGGCGAAAATTATTTATAAACGTCAAACCGGCCGGGCGCTCGACCATTCCCAAGCAACTTGGCGTACAGTGGCCACGTCCTTGGAAAAGTTTCGACCTACCGTCGACCGGCAATGATTAGTTGCCGAGGGAACGAGATTAGTTACCGATGTAATTTACGGCGTCGCAGCCTGCGAATGAATTCGGCAAAAACCTCCCTTCGCAGCTCGTATGACCCGAATGAGTAATACCAAGTGTCACTGTAGATCGGGGTAAACCCTCTGAGATTCATCCCGCCGTGATAACTTTTACCAAGCGAAGCAGCTGGTTTAGTGTCCCGCCAAGCACTTCTTCCAAGTAGCATGGAAAAGATCTTACGCTCCCATCGCATCCGCCTGAGCGAGAAATGCACGCTGAACTCGGCACTTTATTCAATGATCGCGTGAAAATGAAGTGGAGGAACGATAATACTTGGTGAAAAGTTGGCTCACTCTGCTTTACTCTGCTTGGGAGGAAGAGGAGTGTTCGGGTAACAGGCGGGAACCCGGTTGGACAACGTGAAAATTTCGACATTCCGCCGGGCACTAATTCGAAAGTTTTGCGCTTGCGAAGTTCGGGACTGCGGTGTTTCCGATTCGATGATGCTCCGCGGGCCATTGGTCACACTTCTCTTCCTCGAACAATGAGCCCCGAGACATTTCCAGGCGCGTACCTCTCAACTTCCTCTTTTACGACAAGCATGCTCTCCTCTCCTCGGGGCATTTGTCCTTCTCCCGTGGAAAACCGTGGAGTTCCCAAGGATTAGTTGGTAAAGGCAACCATTTATTATAGAACATTTTCATCAAGATTCCTTCTTCCCTGTCAGCAGTAAAATTCTAATTCTATGTCAGTTTTACGACAGCCCACAAATTAATTCACACACAGAGCAAGTGAAAAGCATCTGTTCTTCTTCGTGTACCGTCCGCTAGCTTTTGCGCCCCTGTTCCTTCTTCAGCTCTACTTTAATTACTCTTCTCCGTTTCGAACTCAACATTTTAGCATTCCCATATAATGTTATCTTTACTACTTTCGTGCACTTCCCTTTCCTCTAGTTAGAAGCTGTCATGATTTACTGCTTGGAACTCACAACTCACAACAGTGCCACTTCGGTCAATGGCAGCGGTAGTGAAATCGGTTAATCTCTCCGAAAGGAAAACGCGGATAGAAATTACATTCGGCCGACTAGGTTCTCGTGATACAGTGGTCTGAAGTAGTTTTTCGAGAGCTGTGGTTGGAGAAAGCGTCAAGTATCCAAAGGTGTAACAGGGCTGTTTCATGACGGCGGATCGAGATTCAGTGGCGATACTGTTGCAATAAGGTGTCGTTACCATTATCGCAGTCATTATCGTCATTAGGCGTCAGCGGCGGCTGGCATCATTATGCTCACGCGATAGCTGATTTACGTGACGATCGGACAGACTGGTTACCTTCGTATCAAAGAAGCCGGAAGAAGCGGGTCGCGCGACTATCGAAATTAAAAGGTGGCTGGGCGTTCTATATCGTTGCAACCGGGTATAACGCTAGTTCAGCGCATGAATATGTATGCTCCTACCAACACGAATGTACTGTAAGGGGCAGTTTCGCATCCTCGCCGCCTCTCGTATTCACGAATTCATAATCGCACAAAGATAAAGCCACCTTGTCACGTGCGCGCTGCCTCGCATGTTTCGACAGCCAGCGGAGACAGCTTTCTCACGTGAATTAGGGGGAAAAGCAGGAAATTTACATGCAGAGAATGTACCATCGCTTGATCTCCACTTTTTATCTGGAAACACGAGAGTAATGCCGGAAATTTTTACGTGGCTTTCGGGTGTCAGCCATCAGGATGATGCGTGGCATACGCACAATGACACGTAAAACGTTATGGCGCCTTTGTAAACGGTAAACGATCGAGTTGGCGGACACGAATTTCGCTTGGGCCCGGAAAAATATCGAGGTGAATATTACGCGCGACATTTGTCGATTTTAATCGGCGCACAATAGAGCGGACGCCTGCCATTGAGGAGTAAATTGCCAGGCTTTTATGGGGGGAGAATGGAATGGCCGCGTAAAAAAGAGAGACTGGGCGCGGCGGCGGAAGCATTCGCCGAATTAAATTTTTTTCGGCCAAACGACTAAATCGATCTGGAGTTGGTACTTGCACTTTCCCAGTAGGTCAGTTGCGAATAGTGATTTTCTACTGGATTAACCGGTATCGAGTGACTCCGAGTGAGTCCTTGTAACTCGATGACGCTATAAATATTAATCGAGGTAGAAAGGAAAATGCGATTTACACGAGGTGCTCATTTATGCGTACGTCGCATAGCGACGTGCATGCACCTTCTTCGGTAGGTGCTCGCCACAGTCTAATGGCCAATTTGAATAAATACGATATTAAAGCCGGTGGATGCTTTGACGGCGCTGTCGGCGGCATGTAACTGGTCGCTACGGAAGGGGAAAGAAAAATAGCTGACACCGAGGTAGACACGGGCCATTAACGTTCCCATCGATTGGCATGCTTGCGCCTGGGACATATCGTCGGCACGAACGAACGATGCGTCGGACGTGCTTCCTGATTAGGACGCGGCGAGATCGCTCGCTCGGCCGCCCTTCCACACCGATCGTAAATTAATATCCGGCTGGCCGTGAATAAAATTACTCGCGCGAGCAGCCGATATTTATTCCACGGTACGCAGAAGCCTTGATCACAATTCGTCGCCTGTAATTGCTCACCCGTATACGACCGTTCAAGTTCTGCTAATCAAATCTGCCCAAATTGGACCTGGTTAAAAAATCATTACTGCAGGACGTGGAATCGTAGTTTTCCAGCGAGTGGAAAAGGATTAGCGGAGAATCGCACGTAGATTCGAATTAGTCCGGTCTGACTGACTACTGGTGTGACCCGGGCCGAATAAACAGAGTGTCAAAATCGGGTGGAAGCGTAGCCAGGGAAATCGGCTAATGAAATTCACCACGAGCCTTACATGTGACGGCCGCAGAGAACGACCGCGCAAACGGATGTGGACGATATACGTCTGTCAAATAGAATTCGAGGACGACACTGAGGGACCGCCCGGCAGGATGTTCAATCGGACAGGACGCGCTCAATGTCCCGAAAGGCTATCTCTCCGGGTATACACGGCTTCGGCCGTTCACGCAGCCGGCTCTATCGTGGCAGCGCATCGGTACGCAGTTTCCCATTCGTAATGCACTGACAATGAGGGGCCATATTAAACCGGTAATGGCCCCATTCGGCTGAACGATAACCAGTACCCTTGATATCCCCTCGTTCGTCTTGCTCCTCGTATATCTTCGCGTCGGCGCAGTCTACAACACACACACACACACCAATTCCTTTGTTTGTATTTAACGCTTCTGTTTGAAGAGATTTGTGGGAAACGCCTGTTTCCGGGCGTACTAAAAATCAGGCCGATCGATGCTAGCTTTTCTATAGTAAAGACGTGACTCTGTCAGAACTGTTGCGATCTTTGAGGCCTCTGCCTGGGAAGCAAGCAAGCGTGAGGAGAATCCAGCACCTTGAATACCTCTAATTCGCCGGCTAGATATTCCGCAGTAGTCGGCGAGTGAAAATTCGATCGAATAGTCTTGATTATCGGGAATTTCGCCTTTTTACTCGGGGGACGGCGACAGTGGCGAAACGATTTCACATCACGATCTGAACCCCCATCCACAGGAGATTCCCAGTCTAGGTGGTAGTGGCTGTGGAGGTGGTGGTGGTGGCGGTGGTGGTGGCGACGGCGCGCTTTGCTGAGCAAGGACCTAACCGGGATACCTCGTAACGCTCACGGAAAAGCGAACGCAGCGCGGCAGGATGTGATCCAGGATGCACTTCCGCCGGCACTGATTCCGTTTCCAGCAACCCCCTCCACTCTCCTGCTCCTGAGCAACCCGCAGAGAAGCGGAACCCGCGACCAAATATCGGACTCGGCTATTCCTCCATCCTCCGATTTGCCAATCTCATCTTCCTCGTTCCCCTATCGCAGACCTTACCCGACCGACGAGCCTTGTCCTCCAATCCCTGCTCGAAAGCGAAGAATATTAAGCGCGCGTACGTGCATCCACACACTGCTATCCTTACCCGCTTCACCGGATATTGGATACGCAACGGCAGAAAGAGAGAGGGATTTCGAGTCGTTCTTACTAAATGATGGGTAACGAATAAATGACTCCACCCAATCGAGTATCGAAAGGTTCGATTTCACCAAGAATTCCGGTTCGGTACACCTTTAAGAAATCGACAATCAGGCTACATCGTCCAACTCATATAAATTAAGTTGTTGCAAATGAAATGTGAGAACTGGTGTAACGAAAGAGAAAGTTCAGGGCTTGACAATCGGAAAGGCAAAGAGCCTTTAACAAAAACCTCTTCACAAGCTAATATACAATTCTAACTGTATACAATGTCCGGCAATGCTATTCTGAGCGCATTCTGATTAGTTAATTATACTGGACAGCTAGGAAAGCCGTGCTGCTTTTCACCATGACAACCAGCCAAGCTAGAAATAGTTTTGCGGAACTTCACGGCTTGTTAGCGACATTCCTGTCGCAGTACAATTCAAAGTGACCGAGCTCCTTGAGGCATTCAACACACTCGTGTCTCATTGTTGCGTGGCATCGATCTGATGAGGTTGAAAGGCGAGACGAATTCGCATACGGGGCTAACAATATCGCCGATCCCGTAGGGGCGCCATGTGAATGGATAATATTGCGCTTACATAGTTGGAGAGTGCGGCTGGCATCCGGGAAAGATTTTACTCGGCGCGCCCGGAGGCTTTGCGGATCTGGCGGGGCGAGCGCGCGCGCGCACGCTACCGCAAGAGCTCGTGTAATTCGGTGTAAGCCTGGATAATAGACGGGGCTTGCGAGCGGGCATTGTATTAAAGTGGCAGATACAGTGACAGAGCATTAATATATGAGACACAACAAAGACGTGGCACGCCGCTGTAATTACTGCGGACGTGCTCTCGCGTAGGGACGTACGTGATATATAAACGCGGACAGATGGAGAAAGAGAGAAAGTGGTCAGGGAGAGTAAGGGAAACTGCGTCTAGCAAAATTATTGTTTAAAGCGAATTGAAAGACAAATGTTACGGCTCTGTGGGAATTGTCAGGGGAAAGATAAATTGGTAGGTGGAAAGAGAATGTGAACGCAGATCGGTGTACATGAATTCCCGTCGAATTATCCTGGAACCCTTTCCCACTCGGGCTTTTAAGATTCGGCTTAACCAACACTGTAAATGACTGGGTTCTGGATTACTCTTAATACCATAGCGACACGGGTATACATACGTAGCTACAGACAGCCAAGCAATTCAGCAGACAACGCAGCGGTGAACTCGACTGACCATGAAAACTCCTATCTATTATTTGCCGAACGAAATGACACAATGCTTTCGCGATCCATACACATGTAAAGCGAGCGAACGCCCGAACACCGGCCATAAATCACCATGCGGCTAAAAGCATTTGCTGTTACCGAGGAAAGAAACGATGATACCAGGCGCGCTTGTGATTTATTCCCCAGGAATCATTGGCACCGTAGGCGGCGACGCGCATAGAAAACAGGGTACTAGATTTTCCCAACCAATAACTCTTTCCCGAAAGCGGTCCGAGGAATCGTACAACAATCGAAATAAAAGCTGCATCAGCAGCTTACAAATAAGTTGAAGCCAGTGCGAAATCCTGTCAGGTGGAAGTGCGGAGGTGGTCAAGCGAAGAGCGGGGGTGTTAAGTTAGAGGAATCATGGGCCAAGTTGGGTAGCGCTTTAAAGTGCCGGATTTAATCACCGGTGTAAATGGTCACTGGGTGGATTAAGTTGGTGCCAGTGAGTGCGGGTGGGAGGGTGAGGTTATAAAGAGGAAATGCTCAAGGGTGAAGGAGCCGGACCGCAGAAACGGTGGCGGCAGTCTGCTCCTGGCGGTGGAGGAATCCAAGAGCAGCAACAGTAGCACTAGATAGCGGCGGCAACGAACGAGCACGAACATTCCCGTGCACTCTGCGGTGATCCAGTAATCTCGTTGGAGAGCTCGCGGTAGCAGCTCTAGATATCGAGGAGTCGATGACATCCGATCGCCGAGGGGAACGACGTTAGCCCGGCTGGAACTTCGTTACATCTCTCCCCCTCTCTTTCTCTCTCCCTCTCCCTCTCTCGCTTTCTCGCGTTACTCGTCGTCGATTTAACGACATCGCGCCGGGGACTTTATATTTCGTTGCAGTTCGCTTGCTTTCCGCCTGCGGCAGCGGTGATCGCGAAACGAGATGAAAGACCGGCAGGGTGGCGCGGTGGCGGTGACAGGGCGTCGAGGGAACGATTTGCCAGGCGAATCCGTTCGTTACCCAGCTTCCTCGCGGGGGGATTATTCCCGGAGACGATCGGGGTTTTTTTATGAATCGCGCGAACGACCGGAGCGATCGGGCAAATAATGCGGTCGACGCTCGACCTAGCTCCTCATTACGATTCGATATGTATCGGAAAACAGTTCCGCCATCCCATCGGCCCTTCTCCGCCCGCCACTCGCACTCCACCCATCTCCCTCTCACTTTTGCCAAGGGAGAATAGCGCCGGAATTAATTATGCAGATGAACTATCGTTTAATCGATGTGCAAGTGCCACCGCTGATTTATTTCGGGATGTCCTTATGAGCGCGGTGGCACTGAACGCCAGTGGTCGAACAGTCCATTAGATATTTGCGCGAGCTCGCGCGCGCGCGCGCGCGTGTTGGTGGTGCCAGCGCTGTCGATGGTACAAACAATTTCGTTGCCAATCATACGGCTGATCGGCAATTAACCGATACGCCGAGTACTCTGTGAATGCGAATTACGAACGCTTGGTTGGACAGTTTCCGTGCATTAGACGGCCTGCTGCTAATTAGTGCGTTCGCGCGCCTCTTTGTGTTCGGCAATTTTCTATCACAAACAGCCCATATGGACAAGAATCGCAAACAATTTCGTGGTAATACGAATGCCATTATATCCTCATCGGACCGCTGAAAATAATCATCGGTGACATTCGCCAGGATATTACATTCCCAAATTATTATCCAATCGATTCTCTACCGAGTCAAAGAATAATAGGATGGTTTTTCAGAATATTCGGATATCGAAAACCGGCAGGGGTATAACCAGTATTGAAAGGATACTATCGAATAGAGAGAAAGTAGAAGGGAGGAGTCGGTTTCGATGAGCCAAGGGGGTGGAATGGAGACCGGTGGATAGGGTGAAATCGGAGGGGTTCAAAAGAGGCGCAGAGGGCGGCAGCAGTTGAGGAGGTGGAGGTGCAACGAGGATACCCGAGATTCACGGGACAGGCCACTAAATTTCCCGTCCAATTTGGATGTACACGATTCACGCGTACCCGCTCTGCCCTGTGAGCGCTGTGTTACCCATGGTGGCGCACTTCTCTCTCTCTATTCCTCCTCGCTCTCTCTCTCTCTCTGTTTCCTGCACGAAGTACACGCTTTACACAATGGCATGGATCACCCACTGTGTGCGCAGGCGATCGGGCCCGCAGGATCGCACCTAAAGCCACATATCCACGTCTTTATGTGACCTATATGGGCACACGATGTTCGCGTAAACTCTCCGGTAAATGCTCCTACACTCACCCAGACTCCCCCCTGATCTCCGGCGCATCGAGATCCGTGAAATGATGGACGATCGAATCTCCTGCGGCGGCCAAGCGAGCATGCCGATGTGCTTGGGGAATCAATTCGACGGGAATATGGTGCTTGGAATACGTGAATCGGGGATGTTGCCCCGATTGTGGTAAGAAGCGCAGAAACAAGAGGGACTGATTAGTTCGTACGGATGAAGTGGTCTCGAACGATCCTCAACCCCGGAGAAAGGTCGTTATGGAAGCATCGCAGCTTCCGGGAGGTTGGCTTGCGCGGCGTGTTGGGGATCGACCCGGTAAACCCGCATATCCATCTCCTTGCTGGGCTAGCGGTGTATATGGGTGCGGTGAAACATAAACACGTATTATGCAGCAGGTGCTGGTACGTAGACACGTCCATCGAGGTCCGTTTATATTGGCAGATCGATGCTGGGACCAATGAATGTCTCCACGTGTACTCCCTTGAACGTGGATCATCCAAGTCAATCCTAGTCACTTTTGTTGCTCGACAATACTTTGAACCTTCTGTGACAGACATTAGTTGTCAAAACGTGTGAGGCAGGTGTTTTTGTTAGAAGACGTAAACGGATTTGAGGGTTGATTTGATCAGAATCGTGGGGTAGCTCAATAAGAAGATAGTTGACCTTTGCACCCTAACTCGGTAGCTACGGTTAGCCAAACCGCAAGCCGAACACTTGAGACCACAAGCGTGGTTCCCTCGATATGCTTCGTGAACGAGGTATACAAGCCGATCAAGAGAGCTGCTGGACACAGACGAGAGTCCTGGAAACTCCGGGAAATAGCCAGCGAGTTCGTGTTTTAGCCGCAGACCGATGGCACCTCCGCATTCCGACAAAAACCTTATTACATGGTTGAATGTAGTCTCATTTTACCGGCACATCCGATGATATTCAATTCGAATACAAAAGGTCGAATTTATTATTCAGTCATTATTCCTCTATTATTCTGGCATTCTCTCCGTTCGACAATCGACTCTTTATGCGCTTGGAATACTTTCGTATCATCGCTGCTGTGTACGCTCGCCCCTCCAATTTTCCGGGCTAGCTCCTCCGGAGCGGAGGAATAAAAGCATAGTTGCCGTAATGTAGTACAGTACGGGAGCTTTCCTATTATACTTTAAAAGCATCTGGAAGATCCTCGCGCCCGGTGCGCGGGGCCAAGCACGGGGAACTTTGAAAGTTGGAAGCGGAATAATGTCGTGCGTCTCCATTTTTCGAGTGCGATAAAATTCGAATGAAGCAGCAGCAGCGGCACTGACAACGGCTGTAATATCAACAGCAGATTGCAGAGTGCCGGACAGGTAGCCAGGCAAGCGACGTTTTCTTTTACGTGAGATGCGTTCCGCGTGCATTTCGATGTAACCACCTGTTGCGGATGACAAAGCATTAGGTGGTGTATATCAGCGAGTGTCTAATAACACTAATTCATTGTCCGGCCAAAAGCAGCCTGCGCGCACTCGCTCGCTCGCTCGCTCACTCACTCGCACAGTTAACGCAACCAATCCTAGTTCACCGTCTGCCAATTGCATGAAAGCGTCATTCCGAGTGAAATTGCGAATGCACCGAGTGCTTTTGCCCTTTCAACTTATCACCCTTACTAGCTTCGAGCATTTCCGATGGCATTTGCTAGTACAAAAGAGGTTCTTGTCGAGTTGTCAAGATGGGGCTTTCAAAGATTGCTCGACAGATCACCAGCAATATATATTTCACTAATCGCACTTCTAATCCATTCGTCTCAATCAGCAAATGGACACGCGCGGGTTCTATTGGACATATTCAACAGGAGTTTATGTTAATTGCTACATGGTACGATTCGATCGGGCAATTCCGCAATCGAACATTGAAGCGGAAAGCAATTCGAAATCGACACAGATATTGGTATTACTTCTCGAGTGAGTACGAAAGGGCCCTTTGTGCGATTAGGTTAATACAAATTGATACACCATATCGACATTACCGATGTAATCCGCTTTTAGTATCAATGTCTATACGAGAGGGCAGGACAATAGTAGTGACAAGATAATGGTATGTTCATTTTAATTTGTAAAACTTGCAGTATTCAGGAGTTTCGAGGAGTTAGCAAAAAGACTTCACTGATAAATGCCGGGTGAAAGAGTTTTTTCGAGGTCGGAGTAATATTGAAGTATGCATGGGTGGCTGCATACGGAAGTTAAAACCAGAGCGGAGCTCGTATCGAGTTAAGGAAGTTTTCCGCTTGGCGGTGCACGCTCGAGCCGCTTATTAAATTTATTTCAATCCTCCGGGCACCCAATTCTTAACGTATTTTCGCACGCTCGCGAAAACTTCGCCCATTCTGCAAATCGATCCCTCGCACTCTGTCACTTTCTCTCCTTCCGCGACAGTCAAGCTTCAAGGAAGCATTGCCATTGAGTTTAAATAAACAGACACATTCGTCATACGATTAATAAATTATCTGCACAGCTGACAAATATCGAGGGTCCTATTTTCGGGTAATCAGGCTAAATTGGCACTGAGATTTATATTCTTTCGTGGCAAAAACACGAGAGGAATGACGTGCCGGCTCAATTTGTCAGGAGGGCGAATTCAAGCGGGGCGGTAGTTGTCGTTGCTGCTGTACAGCAGCAACAACCCGCCGAACTTGTAATCCCTCCCAAGCAGTGCGATTTAGACAAGGCAGGCCGGAAACTTTCCCGCTGAACTTCCGACTGCCAGTTCTCCTATGCTGTGAGCCACGATGCACCCTCACAGTGGGAGCGAGAGAGTTTACGGGATTTCGAGGGGTGCGGAACTTTAAATCGCCACAGACCACGTTGTCTGGCGCAACCACTCTGCCTGTTCTTCTACCCGCTCAAGAGAACCGACGAGCTCTCCCGCAAACCTGTCTCTTTCTCGGTATATCTGTTCCGCAAGTCGCAAACGGATTGCAAATTCGCGCTAGAATAGCAGCAGTTCTTCTTACGAAGGCCCTGTGCGGAGATAGTGCGCATAATGGTCGGCGGACGTCTTGAAAAATTCGCTAGGTATAGGGCCGTATCCCGTATGCGATACGTCTTCGTATGAAAATATCTCCCCAGCTCTCTTGGGAAACATGCAGTTCGCTCAGACGTACGACTCCCTTTATGCCGCCTGCATCCCAATTCCGCCCAATATGATTCGTATTAGCGATGAATTTCATTTCGATCTTCTTCGAGGACGAATTTCTGTATCGTATCAGAAATAAGATTGATTTGATAGTGATAACAGGATGCATTGTCGTAGAGAGACATAAGTGTGGTTCTCTGTCAAGAGTTTTTCACGTGGAAGTCAAGCTTTCAGGAATGTTTTCCCGTATAACCGTACCTGCATCAATCTTCCATGCGGTACCCGATGGCTCTCCATTTCCCTAGGAGCTCTGAAGCGTGTCCCAGTGCCGTGCTCCAGCAAGTTCAGGTATACCCTGAATATTTAAGCGAATCCCGCGTGTATCTATCGGCGAGTTCTTGCCGAAGGTGCGCTGCGTCAAGAACAGAGAGGGGTGGGTAAAAGGCAACGAGTCTAGGTGCAGTATCCAAGGAGATGCTTCGCGGAAAGGAAGCAGCGGAATCAAAGAGTGGAAACTGATTCTTAGACGAGTATACCGCAGGGAGGTAGCCCAGCAAGGCATGGGAAAATCTCGTCCCCGGTTGACTTAAGATAGAATACCATCGACCTTGAGAGAGCTCTCCATCTACATTTCTTAAACTTTACGACTGAGTTGCGTCACCTTCCCGAGAAGGAATGGCTAACAACTTTCCGTTACCATTCTCCCCGTTCGGCGCCTCTACGCCATTGGATCTCCTTCGGTCCGCCCATAAAACTTTCATGACAAAGAGCGGTTTAATAAATCATACGTACCATCGCGTCCTCCGAATCGATTACACGTAGAGTGGACAAAGCCACAGTTTTAAGTATACTTGACGTAAAAAGGACCTTCCGCAACCCACATACGAAAAGAGTTGAGGTCGAATCAGTTATTTCGGACGGGCTAACATCAAGCACGAAACGTTTCGGGTTTCGAGTACGCTGGGAATAAAGTTGTGCAGGAATCCATAAGTGGAGAGAAATACATAGACTATTAAAATGAAGACGAGCACGGTCGTTTGTTCGTATCAGCTCCGAAAGGTCGAAAGGTCTCGAGCTACTTCATGGCGTATAAAGAGGATTTAAAACGGCACCACTCAGGGCGCCTCTCATGTTCCCGATTACTCTGTGAAAAGCCCAGTAATTAATTGGACGTATAGTATTTGGCAAGAGGTCACATTTTTGAGTCTGACATTTAGCTGGCCAGTGCGTTCAGTCATTGTGGAAATACAATGGGACTTTATGACAGACTGACAGTGGGAGCGAGACAAAACTGGAGGGTAAGAGAAGTCCGTCGTTGATTTTCCACGTGGCGTTGATCCCCGGGCGTTTATTCCTCACGCTCGCGAGTACGCTTCCCCCGGTTTTCCTGTGTGAATCGAGACGAATGAAAAGATCCAGGTCACACCGACAGTTCATGCGATCGCCTTCCTGATGCGTCGTGAAAGAATGCAATTCCCTCGCCGGTTCCCTCGCACTGCCAAGAGAAATAGAGGCTTCGTAGAAAACCGGGCCAAAGAAGCGATGCAAGAAAAGCAGCGTGCGCGCTGGCGCTTTCGGGTGGTTTTTCCACTTTTCACTCGGCGCGCGGGCTTTGAACATTTTTCGCCCGCGAACGCCATAAGAGGCAGAAAGCACTTTGGAAAAAACGAAGGATTAAACGGCGAATGAGAAGGAGCGTGCACGCGGCTCCGAGAGGGAGGAAGAAAGGGGACGAGAAAGCGAGAGCGAAAGGGGCAACCGGGCAAAAAGGAAGGGAAAAAGGAAGCTGAGACAGAAGCCACAAGAGGGGTGAGTACGAGAGCACGATAGTGCGCGCAGACATGCATCCGGGAAATTTATGATGATCGTCGAACTGCGCCGAGATCGTAGATGTCAGCGAATACGCTAACGAGTTCTGTGTGAGAAATTTAGGGTTTCTTTTTTCCCTAACTCTCGACGCATTTCGAAAGTTCGAGGATTCCGGCGTATACTGAAGCAGCCTTGGATAGTGCAGATTTATCCGCAGTTCACAGAAACATCGCATATGTATTTAACGATATGTGCATTGGTTACCGCAGCGAGCCAGTTGGTCTGACCAAATACCGACTCACACTACTTGTGGCGACGCGTAGCCCCACACAGCAGGTTGAAACTTGGAACCATAAAATACTAGCCATTTGACGGAAACCATTTTTTTATTTCTCTATCGTTGTATGTAATGACGCATAATTATTATACATATAATGAACATAATAAACATAATGAATATAAAAATAGTAATAATAATATAAATAATATAAATTTCCGCGAAATGTGGAACATTTTCGCTGATGCAGAATGTAAACACATCATTCTACATGATTATATTATTATATTTAATAATAATAAAGAAGGAAAGAAATGTTTCACCTCAAACGCCTAGTATTTTATGATGTCGACCCACTGTAAGCTCTCGTGACACAGCTGTTTAAAGCGGGACGCTTCAAAGCTTCCTGGGCCGCTCTAATGACAACCCGATCCACAATCAGGCGCGGGTCTATCATTGTCATGGTGCATGCACGCTCCGAGTGTGCAACTGAAAAGGTCACCGGCCTTCAATCATGAAGGGTATCACCCGGTCGGTAGGATATCATAGGCACACACCTCTAGTCTGTTTTCCCTCGGAAAATCAATATCGGAGGTCGCCAGCGCCTCTCGGAGGCGGCTCTCGCCGGAGACAAATCTCAGTGTCTGGAAAATCCGTGCCTGGGCGCCAGGCCATCCCCGTTAAATTGTGTGTCGCCCGCAACTCGCAGCATCCGCCCGTCGCTGGACCAGCCGAGAACAAGCGGCAGCAGCGTGAGAAACGACCCGACCTGAGCGTAACACATCAGGCCTCAACAACCACGTGCGATTGTCCGGCCCGGATTGTAAGCTTGCTGGAAGGTGAACGGTAGGTCACGAACGGAAGCCGTGGGGCGGCAGTGCGACGGCAATCACGGGCCTGCGAGGGAAGCACCTAACCTCTCGTGGTAACCTCGTGCGAATGCTTCTGTGTCTGCGCCACAGAGTGAGAGAGACAGAGAGAGAGAGTGAGAAGGTCTGGGTATGTGTGTGGGCGTGTGTGTGTCTGTCCGCGAGGGAGCAGTTGGGGTTGCCTCGACGCCATTTTGAGAAACATGGGCGCCACGCGCTACCCCCTTTCCATGGCGCCATTTTTTGGTTCGAATTAGGAAGTCGATGAGGTCCGCCTGGATTACACTAGCCCCCACCAATCCTACTCCCTTGAGAGAAGAATGATTGGTAGTCGTGAAACTTGCAAGAACCGGTGCGATAGCCTGTAATACTTAGGGTGCCAGGTAATGAAGGCATAATTCATCTCACGGCAACTTGTTATTAAACGTAAATCTGGCATGAGAATGACATATACAACTGCATTCACCATTTATGCCCGACAAGTAGTTATTTTTATTTCCAGTATTATCGGCGTTTCCTCACCAGTAATTATTGCCGGTAAATTTATAATTATTGCCATTCATCGGTTTGGCGGCAGAAATGTTTTCGCTATTATAAACGGCTCTTACCGCGAAATTACAGAAACAAAGTAACTGGGTCAGTATTGCGGCAGTAATTAAGCATGTATCGGCAGATTGGGATTGGTCAAATATTAACAACATATTCAATTAATTCGGAATAAACAGGCTGTACTGCTTTCGCAATTCCATCGTTACTTCATCAGTGCAACTGCAGTTCCCTTTGAAGTCTTGGGCTTCCTTATTTTCTTTGGCTGCTTTCGCCTTTGCCTTTGTATTTAAATTACGCTTATATGAAACTAGAATGAAGCCTCTTGTGGTCTCCTTTACCATGCTGAGTTGCATACGGCCGTGGGCTTTTTTCCTTCGGCAATGCTGAAATACTCAAACTATTGACACTCTAATCTTCTTTGCGTTCGCGTGCTATACCTGGGAAATTTAGCGAAATCACCACTCGCAGTGCAAACGCATTACTCGAACCTAAACGGATATCAGCGGGTATAATAACAATTTTCTTTCGGGCGGTCGATTTCAGCAATTGAATGGGAATCCCACGGTAATGAGGCGTGCAACGTGAACGTGTAATCGAGAAGCTATCAATATTTCATTATCGAATATATTCTATTATTCAATCTTTATTTGATTTGATCGCTAATAGTACTAATAATAATCATAATGAGAATGATAATGATAATAATAATAATTAGAGGACCATCGAATGACATATTGCCACTGACTAATATGCCAGTGGCAATACAGCATCCGGCAACAGGAGAAATATCAAATGAGTTCTCTTGTCACTGGGCAAACTTCCATTATCCAACTGCAACATTTGGAAATGAGAAATTCTCAAATAGAGATTCTCGACATACAATTCAACGAATAGTGTGTTCGAGGTCCAACGGGACTTCATTGGGACATCGAGGGATAATTACGAATTCACACATGCGACCAAGACCGAAAGCAACCGAGTGTGAGGGCGAAAGAGTAGGATGCTTAGTCAGTTGCACGCCACAGGATTTTAATTCGAAATTCGACACCCCTAATTTATTCCTTCATAAATCTGTTTTCTGGAGTGGCTGGAGGGGATCTGGTTTGCAGGGAACCGATTTGGAGAGCAGCCTTGCATACCAGCGTGTACTATGTATGCACATCCTGGCCGGTTGTCTGGCCAATCGTGACCGCGAGTATAATTCAACGAGTGCTGGTCAGTATTCATCGTAGGGGGCGCAGCCGCTGTCGGACAGTAGCGCACGCACGCACGTTAAATGTTTGCCCGTCGAAGGGAACGATTTATACAAATAAGAGTAGCCGTGCAAATCCCATTAATGAATCTCCCGATGGGAATCGCCGGACATTGTTTTATGACGGCGGGCATTGTCGTCTCTCGCCGATAGAGTGCGTCCAATCAGCGAGTGCCCGGAAAATCAGCAGGGGAGTGAGATGAAAGGAATAACTAGCCAGGCAAATTGTCAGCAAGCATTGGCTCACTTTGCCAAATCGCCGAGTCACGGAATCGTAATTGGCTTTTCAGCAGCGATGATGCCGAGTGCATTGGACAAGTGGCCGACGGTGAATCTCAAGCGACACACCGGCGTCTCGGTGCGCAAACTTGCACAGCCATTAAAAAGGCGAATTTGACAGAGTTAGGCGCTCGGAGAGCGCGCGCCCGCACTGATTTAAGTAGAGTCCTCGACGATACTCAAGGCCGACTACGACGACAGCACGGTACAAAAGCGGATATCAAAGTGCGCGGTTGCCCGTCGACTTAACCCGGGCGAGGTTTACTCTCGGCTAAAGAGCCGAGCTGCAAAAACGAACGGAGAGGAGAGAAAGAGACAAGAGGGAAGACGATGCGTTGGAGCGTAGCATAGCGGCCCACGTGACGGACGTTTAAAAAGGACAAAGAAAAAGGAGAAGAAGAAGGGAGAGCCGGTAGCAGGGCGCGCGTGCGGAAAAGGGAGAAATTAAACTCACCGAAACGTATTTCAGAAACAATTTTCAGAGCCTAGTACCCATCCACCCACCCACCGAGTCGAGTCGAGTCGAGTCGAGTCGAGCTATACTGAACTCAACCAAGCCAGCTTGGCATCGCAGCGGCTCTCGCGGATACGTGCGAGCGGTCAAAGCTTTGAAGCTCGACTGAAAGCTCCGCAGGAAAGCTCTTACCCAAATACACGAGATTTCTAATGAGTCGGCCGAACGTGAGTTTTCAACGGTCGCACCTGAAACGCTCTTGTCTCCGAGCGGCAAATAACTCGCTCGTTTCCTTACGTGTACACGTCGGAAGCACACGCGTCTCGACCCCAGAATCGCAACAACAGGGTCGTAGAATTTCCGAGGGAACGTAGAGCACGTAGGCGAGCGAACGGCTGGGAGTAGCTGCTAGCCGAGATCTGATGGAAATTACCGTCTTCCTCCACTGACGGACGACCCGTGTATCCACCTTTGCGCGTCCCGACACAAACCCCCACTGGCATAGCACGCAAATTAGTTAGCCATTTGCGTGATTTACACGGCAATTTGTGCGGGGAAGGGGGGAAGGGGGGATGCGCAGCCACCCGCAGTCTGCAGATGAGACGGCTCGAAAGAGCTTAAACTCGCTTTCGCTCGCCCCCCACGAGAAAGAGATGCATGCTTTAGCGGAACCCTAGCAGACGCATCCTTGTGAGGAAAGCTTGCCGAGACGCAAAGCATGTGTACGGGAAGAGCTCTAGGTAAACAGGTGATGGGGAAAAGGGGCTGCAAACGATCACACTTGGAGAAAAGCGGTTACGTAAAAGTGTGGCAGTAAGATTGCGCGCGTTAGCTTGCCATAATAAATCGGAGGGCGGACACAATTCGCGGTGATAGTGTGCGCGGCTGAAAAGGAAGAAAGCTAGGTACGTGAGCGAAGCCAAGAACGCCATTGCCGGTGCCAGCCGGGACAACGCATAAATAAAGAAGCATACCCGGTATAAGTAGGAACGTTTATGGCGGCCGCGTACACGGCGTATAGACCCCACCTTTATGCAGCCGGCCTAGACACAAACTACTTTAAAGTTGCACGAGCCGAGATCTAAGAGCGCACACAGGGCTCGCACTTGCGGACCTACTTCGCCAGCCGCTTTCACCTTTTTATTACGGAGCCACGCAAAGCCGCGATATCGTAGCCAGGGGAAAAGGCTGAATTTCCAGCGAATTAAAAAAGCAGAGCTCTCCCTTTTTGCCGACGGTGCCCGGAAGGTCCTTTGGGCTCGTCAAAGGGCTAGAGATGCGCGCGCTCATTATTCACATGCGAATAAGTAAACGCCGTGGCACAACGGGGATCATTTCAGCCAACTGGATTGTAATCGCAATAAAAAGGCAGTTCTCCCGTAATGCCACGGGACGTTTACGAGCGCTCCGTGTAATCGTATTCAGCGACGGTACCCGCCTCTCAGGCTAAAGGCGGAAATAACTCCGGACGCAACTGAATGCGAAATGAAATGAAAACTTTCACCGATTACTTCTGAGCATGCAAGTCCTTTGCCGTTGAAATCCTCCGAGCCTGGGTTTGCGTCCCCCAGAATCCTTTGTGCGTCTTTATCACGGATGCGCGCAATTTTTCTCGTATTGTCTCGCGAGAACCAATGCGCCGTGGTAGTTTCGGTTAGTGAGACTGTGACGTCAGATAGAAGCATTGCAATAATTTCATTTAATCGTGCTGTGCCACCATGAAACTTCGCCGAGAGTGTGCGGTTCTTTCCAGTGCGTACTAGTTTCAACCGATCGATCTTCCATAAGAGTGCACTTAGAGAATGAAGGCCTGCCAGCCTGCTCGCTGGTTAAGAGAAAATGCAAAAATAATCATCACCTTTGTTCAAGCCACCCCTGCTAACGCCGGGCGGAGGGAAGAAGTCGGAATTAAGGAGACTCACGCGACCCCCTCACGAGTCGGCCGCACGATATTACGCGCTTTCGAGTCCCCATTACCAAATTAAACTGTAAAACCCAGTGCTTTGTACGCCGACAGAGAGAGGAAGATAAATAGTAAGCCAGTTGAAATTACAGGCGATCGCGTGCAGACGATCACCCGCTTTAATTGTAAACCAAATCGAGGAACTCCAATTGCACTGGCATCGATACTCTCACTTACTGATTTATTGGCCGCGTCTTGTTCGCCGCTCCAACGAGCATTTTATTTTCGAGACCTTAACTATTTCCCGGCACGAACAAGGTCACGAAGAGGTAGCCGCTGGATAGAGCACAACTCGAGACATTGCTCGAACCGGTCGACTCGTAAAAGACAAATTGGCGAAAAGCATTCCGTTGTATACTCGTGTCATACAGATTTACTGTGTTTTTACGTCGAGTCTTCCTTCCTATACATATAGTCTCAACGAAAGCCGCAGATAGAGATAGACTTATCACGGGAGTTCCAACGTGGTTAGAACATATAAAAGAGATTTCTCCGATTGAGAAACTAGGATATGATCGTTCCCGTCTAATTAATTGCTTCCCTTTCACCTAAGCCGATTAATCCTTCAGGATCGTTAGGTAAGAGTACACAGAGAGTAGACGTTCGGCCCTCTCGGGGAAAGGAACGAATCAATCAGCGACCGGTTATCCGAGAGACTCGTGCATGGAAGTACATAGGAAAAATTGAGGATACTCACGCGAGCCTCGTCGCATTCGATCCCGAAAGGGTTGAAGTTCTCGGAAAGCGTATTATTGAATTAACTCGGTGACGGGCACTCGGCGAGAGGCAGGGGAGGACAAATCAGAGTGAAAATCGTGGTCGCTCGGCTTAAAAGCACGAGAGGGTGCAAAGCGCAGCGGTCCTATCGTGTCGATCGCCGCTCTCAGTGTAATGGCGAACGATTAATGCGATATTAATCCGGTATTACGTGACTCGGTAAACCGCTGCCTACCACACGTATACCTGCGCACACACCACACACGAGGCTATCGATCTCGACCTGTCTTTGCACTCATAGCCCGTCCATTCACCCGCCTAAGAAATTCAGTATGCATTAACAGTTAAACTTAGCACTGCTAGATATAACAGGCCTCTGCCGAAGGATCCGATCACGGTGTCACTGTAACTTTCGCTCCGAAGTGCGTGCCTGCAATCATACATTCTTTCGACATCGCGTTTATCAGCGTACGTCGAAAGTGTTTGATTAATTCGATAGGTAGTTATTTAATCTCGTTAAAGCGATCGAATAGCAGTAGTTCATAGAATGTAGATATTACCAGCCGACAATATACTTATTTTGCTCGAAATAATGCCTTGGCAATAACCTGCTATCTTGATAAACCAGCCGAACAGGATAATTCTGCTGACAAATAATTTATCGTTACGGAGAAATTCAGTCCTGCCGACTGCAATTAAGAACCATAACACTTCATCGCGAATAATGTATGACTTGTAAAAAGCGATATCGCTGCTCGTTCAGCCTGCAACAAAGTATATCGGTGTCGCTGTTGAGCGAGTCTGAAAAAGGCCCGGAAAGAGGGTCGGGATCGATCGCTCGAATATGGAAATGGCGAGCCGCATCACCGTCAACATTTTGAAATCATGCAACGTAATAGCGATGTTTATTTAATACGATTGGAGCAGCGATACAGCCGGTTCCTCTCGCCATCCATCACGGTGCGAGCCGGCAGCGTCCATTTCTTTCGGTGCTATTAAGAGCGCGAGATAACGGGGGATAAGAAGTGGTACTCGAAAGTGCAGACCGGTTATTACATCATTACCTGTGATGTATTGCACCCGGGTTGCCGCGGCCGTTATTAATCTCAGCGGTCCCGCAGATAAATTTCGATGCAATCGGTGAGCGCGTGCATGCGTGCCAAGCGAGCACAGGCGATACCGATAACGCGCAAGGAAAAATGCTACCGAATTGCATTATTCACTTTTGGTAACAGGCCTCCCTAAAAAGAATGCTAAAGCCTTTGAGTTCTTGAAAATGTACCTGAGAGAGGAGTGTAGGTGAATAACCGGCGTCTATATAAGTGGAAAGGTAGTTAAACTAAAGTTTCACTCGGGCTGTGATCGCAGTCTGATGGTAGCCGTGTGCTCCAGGCTATTTTGCTGTAAGCGCTGCCGTAATTACGTTTTAATCCCGCTTTCCAATCGATCTATTATTAGCAGCCGAACGATTCTTGTGTGCCACGTTTGAGCCGGCCGAAACAATGGGCTCTTTTAAAGTGGAAATCAGGTTCTTAGCTCACCGAGATTCTAATGACTTCTTTTTCAGCCGGCGATCCCTTTGTCCTCGCTCGATAAATGTTTTGAGAAGCGGTAACAGCTGCCGATAAGTGACGCCTACTATCTTCCACCTTCCGGATCGTTGGAAATTTCTCATTTTTTCCAGGCTGGTTCATGCGCGCTCGTAGCGATCCGCTAACGGGACTAACGGACCACGTTAGCTCGGAGGCATGGTTTCATAAATTATACATTCGAGCCGCATGAGCGATTCACGCAATTTTCCGCCGTTAAACGTTCGCGCACATAAATTTTATCGCCACTGAATAGCCGGCCGCCGGTGCCACCGCCACCGCAGCCGCGAAACAAATCTTTCTTCTTTAACGCTTATTAAATGCGGTTTTCCCAACGCACTCGGCGCACACCCGGAGAGAATGAATCTCCGAACGAGCGCCGTCGGCGCAACCGACTATTATTGCGCGCGAATAATAATCACAGGTGGAAACTAAATTATCACTGGAATATATAAATACGTCTTCTTTTCATAGCGCCTGAAAATACAGGTGAATTGAAAGAGATGCTGTGTTGGTCACATTGACACCAATGAACGTTGTTCATTTGCTACGTCATTGGGAATTCCCTTTGCACCCTTTCATCCTGATTCTCCGCGCTCGTGTTTTCCTTCATACGAGCTGTCTTTCGCTGGTGCTTGACGAGAAAAGTTTCACAGAATCAAAGGGTAGACGATACGTGCCGCATTCAGTCCGGTTGCCGTCATATTCTCCAAGTTATTCCTTCGGCGTATCACGCGCAAACTTTTGTTCACCTTTCTATTCCCAAGCAACACGTATCGTCCATTTACTAACAAGTATCGTTGTGACAGTATATACCTTCGTTTTGTTATATATTATTCAATGATACAGAGACAACATAAGACCCGAATTTGTTTTACTTATAAAGGATTCATTGTAAAGAGAGCTGCTGAACACGAAGATTCCGTAAGTAGTATAAGTCGACGTGCAGTCAGACGCTGTCTCTACTGATCACTAATACAAGAGTGGCTGTTTATCCGACTTTGTTGGTGGAAAAGAAGATCGGGATGAGCTCAGACACACATGACGTAGGTGCACCTGAATATGCAGATGAAAAATGCACCACTTCCAAGTGGTCCTGGCAGTTTTCCGACCCTTCCGAGCTCTGAACCCAGACGAATCACTGTCTGACGCGACAAACGAGCCGCACATTATTTTTACGAGCAGCTGGCCCCTATTTCCCTGGAGGAACCGGAGCGAGCTTGATCGCCGGTGATTTTTTGTTAGCCTGTCCAGCTATTCCTCCTTTTCCTTCGTCCCCTTACGGGTTGCCGAAGCCCGGCACTTTCACGCTGCCGTTCGTCCTCCCCTCGTTCACCCCTCGTGCGGAACGAGGCCGGGAAAAAAGAGAGTAAGCTTTTCTCGAGGCTGCGATTTCCTCGTGCGATGAAACTAGCATGCACTGGATATATTTACTGAAGAGGAAAGGAGACAAGATTATAATGGCTATGCATCAAGAGTGTTCCCGACTGCTGCGATCCGGTTCGTCGTCGCTGGCGGCTCTCACTCGATGCTTGCAATTTGCTTGCGCAGTTCTTCAAAGAACTTCGACGAGCAAGAGGAGGACGCTTAACCCGATCACAGCTCGGGCAAAGCGTAACTCACCGGATTACACCAAGCTACTCGATTATCGGCCAATTATTGAGCCGCCGCAATGGCCCTTGCGCGATCCCTCCAGCTCTGATCCGAATTAACCGGCAAGAAATTAAAGGAGCTCGATAAATTGTTCGCGCTGGCGCCGAAGCTAGTACAACTATCGCCGGAGCGAGAATCGATGAAACCGCGATAAAAGTCAGCAGACGGAAAGAAGTTAAGCGGCACTCTTAAATGAGAGAGAGGGAGAGAGAGTGGGCACAGTGAGAAGCAAGAGGAAGGATTTAAAGCGGCTTGAGGAAGTAATGGCTCGAACGATTCTTTTCTTGCAAACGATGCCGTGTTACCGTCTCGATCCTCGAGGAAAGAGTTCGAAGAGTTAACGACCTCAATATAGATCCTAACTGGAGAAGCGTCACTGCCGCTCCCGTGGAAACGTAAACCGGGAATAATGAGAAGCCAACTCTCCCACGAAATCCCGGTTAAGGTGCACCCTATCTCGATACCCTTCCATGAACATCTCTCGTTATACCCTCCGCATCCCACAGCCAAGTCATAGCCAACTGTGAAATAGTGAACACAAGCGGAACACTTTCGGTGACACTCTCGGCTAAGCGTGATTTAATTGCTTGTGCAGAGATTCTATTGCTATGCGAGAAGTTTGGCGTTCATTGTGTGTACGAATCTGTGCTCCAAACAGCGTGTCCCGATATCGAAAGCGGTGAGAACTTCCGCGCGGGAGAATGCCTATTTGTATCCTTTGGTATTCTACGTAATAGCATATTCTCTGTACTCGTTCCTCCAATATCATTGTTTCCTCGTCGTGCTTCTGTCGACTATCACGTGCAATTTCTCGAATTTCCATCCTGGCAAGATCTGATACTGCAGCCGTCCATTCCTCGCCCGGCCACCAATTTTCCATCAATTTGTCAACACATCCGCGCACACAGGCAAAATGATATCATGTCGATAATACTTTAATGGCGCGCAATTAGCATCATCTGCATTAAGAATGCTCTTTGTTGTATCAGACATGAGGATGGTTGGGAGAAGGATGGGAAATTAGTGGAGGTAAATTAGACTAATTATCAGAACATTTCGAAGTCCTCGAGTACGTTAAAAAAAAAAATTTTGCTCGCTGTAGAGGGAATTGGACCGCAATTTATTGTACTTCTTTATCGTAACCAGATGCTTTTAGCGATTACTAAATCGACGATAACGAGGCGCTGTATACATGCACTATTCAAGCTGCTTACCGACTGCAAACGTTTCATATTAATGACGGCGACCTAGTCGTTCTCGCAAGATCGTTATGAGTGAATTAAATGGAGATGAAAAAGCTTTTTGTTACTGTTTGAGATACATCGCCTGACTATTCTTCGTGTGAATAATTGATACCCTTCCATCGGGATATCGAATGTTTCCATGTAAATCGAGCAGTAATTCATACAAAATTTGTCTCCATTACGGTTTTACTGGAATTATCGCACATTTAGGAGAACTGGCCTGATGGTTACGAGCGACCTGATTCTACCGAACCTGTGCTTGCGCCACATAAATTTTTCATTGCGAGTATCCTGCACACTGAATGAATCTCGCAAATAATTGGTGAAGCGGGACACTTTTGTAATTCATGAATAGTGTACGCGACCGTGCGATGGACCGACTGAATAATTGTTGGGGATTTGATTTTTCTCACGCTTCAATTTACAAGCTATTTACAGTGCATCAATGCAAAATGGGCGGATGCTGAAACCCGATACCGTATATTTAAAAATGCTATTGAACAGCGTGCGCTCTAACTATTTTTCGGAAAAATGAGTGAAAATAGCTGGGTGGGGCCGCTATTAGCATTCCCAATTGGATGGAGCGGCAGGCAAATTACGTGGAATAGGTATGATTAGTTGGAGGCTAAGAAGATTCCGGGGATGGAAATTCTCTACCAAAGACCCTTAGAGAAAGGGATCGGAAGAAAAGCTAGTGGTATTACAAGAGCCTCGTAATTAAGCGTGGCGATAATTGCTCTTTTAATGCTTCGCTCTACCGCCGCTCCAACTCTCGACGCTTTATGAACGATGCGCCTAGTCGACAATGTTAAGATTGCGTAGATAGATTCACTACCGACGAGTATTCTTCCTCCCTGGCTCTCCACCCGATCCGAATCGTGCCACTGGAACAATGTCCATTGTTTCCCTCGAGTGAGGTTGGAATTGATTAGCGCTTTGATCCGTTAATGACCCGGCAGTAACAAAGAATGGGATCCAGGCGGCGCAGCGGAAATGTCAATCACGCGTGTCGACGCTCCTGTCGCGATAAAAAGTAATCAGGCCGCAGCAGTTCCCGCCAGTCAGGAATAAATCGGCCAGGCCTCTGCGAATTCGGGTCACGTGGATGCCAGTTTTCGCCTTTATTGATCAAGCATATTAGAACAAATGTGCCCGGGACCTGAATAAAGAGGTTTAAAACTTCTGTCTCGTCTCCCATGAAAATCTACCGAAGTAACAATTGCTCGTATCCTTTAAGCATCCGGGTCAGAAATAGTTGGAAGCTCGACGCGGTATTCTGTAATCAGAAACCGTGTGGAACGTCCACTTCAGTAATCATGGAAGTCACCTTTATCGGTGTCCTCTCTGTGTGTATCCCTGGAGCTTTGTCATCCTTTTGACCCTTTCCTGCGCCAACCTCAATCTCGAATTCAATCTCATGCCTTTGCGAGTCTACCAGTCTACCTTTACCTGATATAATCTACACATGTTACAATCACAGAAACATCCACCTTACAAACGAAACCCAACCACTAATGGCGACAGTAACCCCGCTCCTAATTTTCTCGACAGGGAATATCCCGAATTTCTTGTCTACCCGAAGGGTTGATCCTTAAATTCTTAAATATATTCTATTCCGAAATATCAACTGTCACTAACCAGCCCTTACATCGAAGGCCCAGCAAGGGCCATGGAAGTGCCGGCAACTAATTTTCATAATTAATTTCGAAGCGCTCCCGGATTAATTAGTAGAATGATGGAGCACAATAGAGGCAGAAGGAAAAAGCGATGGTGGAGCATAACGCATCGGTTGCACGCGTGTGTTTGGATTAATGAACCCTCTGTCCAAGGTTTTGGGGGTAGGAATAGGTTCGGGCGCTCGATACCCTTTGTCAAGCAAAGACCTTCACCGAAGAAACCCTCGTCATAGTCCAGACTGGGAAGCCACTTCTCCGATTGCTGGCATTCGATTTGCCTAACGAGGCTCATTTGACGCTGCTTGGCTGTACCACTATATAAGCTCGGCTCCATTTCGATTCCATTATTATTCCGTTTGCCGAATCCGCTGCTATCTGCTGCTCTCAACCAGTATATTCTGCTCCATTCGGCCCTTCCCTTACGCGGACTACGTTACATTTCGATAATGGCTGCCTAATTGGCAATTACGCGCGATTCTACCCCGGAGAACTTAATCCAGGAGTGTCTCATCCACGCCTTTGATTTCCGACCGAGAAAGAGAAGAACTCCTCGGCCGTTTCAGATACTCGATACCAATCGGATTGCATCCGATGCTTGTATGAAAACTGTAGTAGTCTCACGCGGTAGGTAATCCCATTTACTGTCAAAAATTATTCTTAAAAATTTACACCCCAAACAACCGTACCTCGCACTCCACGTAGAATTATCGGACGCGTTCAGTCAGGTGATAGCGAGAGGGTGTGTCAATATCCACTCACGGACATAATTAAACACGCCTATTTGTCACTTCGAGCTCGAAAAAGGTGGGACTCGAGCGATGCTTCTCTCACGTGAAAGGCTTTCTCGATGCTCGTCAGGCGATATAAAAGTTGAGGAGGGTGGTGCGTGTCGCGCCCATTGTGTTGGCCCCTCGTAGCCAATTGGTGAGGTGGGGGGATAATTATAGCGGGCGCGACAGGAACACAAGAGAGGCCTCTGAAAATCGCGAGTGAGGCTATATGGATCGACAGCTGACAGACGTACGGACGAGCATTAACGAAGAGGCCGCCGCCGCCGCCGCCGCCCATATAGGCAGTGCTTGGCGAGAACGAGCGGGCCGATAATAAATTATCCTCGACCCGGCCTGCGATGGTCAGACGTGCTCGGCAAAAAGCGGCAAAATGGATTATTAATTACGATATGCCTCGAAGAGAGTGAGAGAGAGAGAGGGAGCGAGTGACAGAGGGAATGCGAGGGAGAGAGAAAGGCGAAACTCTAGAGCTGTCAGATACCGAGCTTCTCGTACACGAGCGTTCCATTCGCCGGGAGCACGAATTAGGCAATTGTTAGGCAGGCTCACAGTGAAATATACAGATACCACCTCCTCCTCTTCCTCCCCCGTGTTCCACGATACAACGGATACCACTGCTACCGCTCAAGATTGCTCTGCAAGCTCGATTAAGCTCGCTTATCAAGCGTACACAAGATACGCGCCGCTGAAATCGGACAGTTACATTGTCCCCTTAAAATCTCGAGATGGATGACCGAGATAAACGCCAGTGTTCGGTGGACCGCTTGGAATTCTCGTTCATTCGATAGTTTGCCGGAATCGCCGGACTTACATTTTGCTCTGATCTTCCTCATAGATGAGGGGTAGATAGTAATTTCAAGACGAAATTGTAGAATTAGACGGGAGCTGTGGAGCGACGGGCTAAATATCGACGAAACGATTTATTTGAGGTAGATGACTCGCTTTGGAAAAAGCGAGCTGACAGAAGGCTCGCTATAATAGCGGGATCGGTCGACGATGGCGAGCGCTTGACATACTTTCTCGAGCGGATTCCTCTCGCTCCTCGTCATCCCGATTCATTAGGTTTGCCAGAGTTGCATTAGGAAAATTCGTTCCATTAGGAAGATTGCGCCTGGTAGAACAAATCGACTGGCAGCGGCGACGCGCGGCGCGTCCATCGTCAGCCGACGAGCACCGGGATAGCCCGCCGCTAATTGCGTTTGTCATACCGATAATTAATAATGCATCGATCGGAATGGCGCCGCGGCGACGAGTGGCTACCGGGGCGAATTAAATGCGTTAACGACGATAATCGGCTTGCGGTGAATGCCAAATCGAAAATACACGTGGACCCTGCGGAGTTATTGAATGCAAACGGGACGGCGATCCATCATGCCGAGTGGAGTCACCCTGCTCTCGACGGCTTTCGTCGCTACCTGCAATCCTTCCCTGCCACTAGAGCTGTCAATCCTTTCGCGAGAGTACAGTCAGATTGGCAGTGAGAGTGATACGCACAATTAGACAGCAAGAGTCTGTCAACCCAATGATCTCCGACCTTTCGTCAAAGCCCTTGTGGTACGCCTGAAATAATTTCAACTTCGATATTTATTAAATTGTATTCGACTGTTGCCCGCCTACCATGGCCCTCTTAATCGGGTAAATATTCTCGGGCGCGTACGCGTTCAGTCCAGCACTGTATTAGAGAATCCAGCGGTAATTGGCGCCGCGCGATTAATAGGAAATGCATAATCTACGCAGAGCACATATTTAACGACGGGTAATTCGAGTTTGTTCTGGATAGCGCGTTTAACTTCGCCCCTGGCGTAGTGCGCCCTATGCCGAAAAGCAGTTAAGTGATATCAGCCAGTTCGTAAACATATAGTAATTCCATGGAATTGCATATGGCTTGTTTGCGCGTATGCCTGCATTATAGTCGTACTACTGTGCGAGAGAATGCAGAAAAAAGTGTAGACCAAGGAAGAGAGAGAAAGAAAGAGAGCGAGCGAGTGGTGTGTGAGAGAGACAATTGCTGAAATAGTGTCAGCGTAATTGCACGATGGAAATGGTTACACCGAGTGATCGGTGGGTTTGATTTGCAGAAAGGGGAAGAGACCGGAGGAAGCGACGGAACAATGGTAGGGTACACCCTTCTGATACTGTGCAGCGCGTTGGCGATATCCCAGTGCTGCTACGTTTTCCCAAAAGGTACTTCAGCGCGAATAACGAGCGCGCGCGCCACGAGGACGAGCCTCGGCCTCTCCATTTTCTATTCTCGGTCAACGAGAAAGAGAGAAAAACCAAGAGACAGCCGAGCTGATTCGTGCCGCAGCTGAAAGGTGTAACGAACCCATCCTTGAACACTGGAATTCTCAATGTAATGCGCCCGTTATCCCAGCAACCAAGTCTGTCATATAAAATATTCATAATTAAGATCGAACCGAATTTCGCCTCCTCACTCCTAAGACAGTCTCGGTTGCTTGTCGATCAGTATAATCTGCCAGAATTTATCGTCCCGAAGCGGACATTCCTTGAATTTTGCATTCGTGTCCCCGTTAACTTACAGACCTCTGCCGCTCGAGTATAAAATATTTATTAGACACACCGGTGCTTATAAAATAAGTATCGGCGAACTCTTCCAATCGAATGCTCGATACACACGAAACCACTTGATCTCCTTTGCCACTTTACACCAGCTTGGAGTTATGTCGCGCAAAGTGGAAAATCAAGCAGATATTGGAAATTCCAGTGATGACGGCTCGTTTATTCAGAGCGTGAGATGATTGCATAGATTTCAGTCGGTCGCATCCCATTGACGGTGATGTTTGCCAACTGTAATGATATTCCAGCTCGTCCCACGGGTAATGGCGCAAAAAGTGCACGCATCGATTAAAGCCTTCGAGAGCCATCCTGACTTTTTTCTCGCTGTTGAAGGCGCTCTTACATGTTGAGATGCAGAAAAACAGTTGTTGATGCACACCTAGGAATAATTGGTGAAGAGAGTTAGAAAAGGTGAAGCAGTCGCTGATATTGGTTTTATTGTGTGCTTGCAGATATCAAAGACCCGTGTACAAAGCTGAACTGCACCCAGGGGGCGAAATGTGTGAGAAGCCAGGACGGTAAAGAGGCCTCCTGTGAATGCTTGGAATCCTGTCCGAATTTGGGGGATCACGAGGGATCGAGTCCTGTCTGCGGCAGCGATGGGGTCGACTATCCGAGCCTCTGCGAGCTTAACCGGACCGCTTGCACCAAGGGTGCTAACATTACCGTGGCATTTCGTGGCAAGTGCGGTGAGTAATTTTCCTAGACCAACAGCGTCCAAATGCATCATTCGATCCTGTTTCCCACAGCCGGGGAGCTAAAGTGTATCGCGCTTAAGCTCGACTTTTTCAAGCGAGACGTTTCAGACACACATTCCGCTCGACTATCGGAAAATGTACTGTAGTGTCTCTCTCGAAACAAACCGCTGGAAGAATTTCTCCTCGGTATTCCAGCTGCGGTCCAGCCTTTGCTTCCTTTCCTCGAAAGAATTACAATGTGCGGAGAAGAGAGCTGTATTTCCCCTATGCGCGTACTCCGCTCAAGAGATAAGATAGAAACGCGCGGACAAACGAGCTCGAGAACGTAGGGAAGTAGTTCCGCTGGAAATAGAAACCCGCAATGATACCGTAAACAGGGCGGGAAGGAGCGCACTACTGCCGCGAGAGGGAAACATTATTTATTAAGAAAGAAAACAGTCTCCCGGAGTCCGCGAACTTTCAAGCCCATTCGGCAACGAGCGGAAGACGAGTTTCCCGGGGAAACAAACATTTGGGGAGCGCCAGCGTCGGTTCGAGTGATGCTTAAGTGCTGGTTTGTCAGCAGGTATTTGCTCGAATCTTCATGCACGCGATGCAGATTACTTCCGGGCAGATGCAAGCTTTTCCCATTCATCTGCGTATCAGACCGTCCTCACCCACTCACCCTCTACCAACTCGTCTCGTAATAGCGTGCGACCGAACTCTCCATCTCAGAAGAGAAGAATCAGGAAGGCTGACTGCTATTTCCCATCGTCGAACAATACTGCTTCAACAAAGCCTCCAATGTTATTGGGATTGCGTACCACCCTTAAAAACGCCAAGCGGCATGCGAGAACTCCTCGATATCCGGGAATCATTTGCCCGACTGAAATCTGCACACTAGATTGCAGATCTGATTACGTGGCCGCTCCATATTGCGGGCTGATATCGGTATTAATAAATCAGCGGTAACTACGATTGCCTAGATTAGCCGTGCCGAATTAATCATCCGAGCTTTATGCTCTCGGTCTCCATAACGATCCACCGTAAATAAAGCGGGAAGTGAAAAGTGAGGGAAAATATAGTGCAACGCTAGAAATTTGCATTGAAATATTAAGCAACTTTTATTATCGCATACTGATTCCTTTGGAATAAATGGAATGAGAGTCGGTTAGCGCATGTCAAATAGAAGTTGGTGGGTCTTGAAAGAAGAGTCCAAGATCTTTGCACTTCTCTCGCTCTTCCGCTTTGTCCGCATCCATTTAATTTCCCCGGCCCACCCCCTTCTTCCTTACTATCTTCATTAATCTCGGTTTGTTCCAACCTTCCCTCTCATCGTTCTCTTTCTCCCGCGTCTATTATAGAACCGGCGACGAGTCTTCTTATAGTCTCTGCGGTTGCTTCTCGTCGACAGCTCTCGTCAAGAAGAGCGCGCGCGCTTTCTCGTCGCGTTTCTGAATGCTGCGCGTCTTCGCTTTATATATTCGTCAGAGCTTCTCCTGCATCCTTCTCCGTCCAAGCTCCTTACTCTGCCAAGACATGCACAGTGTGCGAGTGAGCGCACATCGCCTCGAATGCAGTACATACTTGCCAGGCGTTTAATCAACCGAGTAGTAAAGACAAATGTTTGATCAGACAGATAGCTGCGAGCCAAGGTGCCGGTGTTTACTTAGGATTAGGTGAATCCGGCTTCCACCACCCAAGATTCCCACCCTTCCAATATATATTCTTCAAGCAAGCCGAGATGCCGGCACTATGACGTTAATAGCGAATCTTCCCTGACGTTGATCCACCTGACTAAATCAATTCTCGTGGTATGATTCTCCTCGCACTCTCTCACGAGAAAAGATAAGGAATACTTAGATTTTCCCTTGACTCGCTTAACCACACTTAATTAAGAGAACAAATGTACTGTCTCATTATGTTTTTTATGCCACCAACTTGTCTCGAAGAATTTTAATAGAGTCGACAACCCTATTCGGGTACTCTCTTTTACTTCGACAGATAGTAGAGTCGACCAGTGCAGATGACAGGGCCAAAAGAAAAATGAGAGGGGGGAAAGAAAAAATTGGCATAGCATGACAACGAATATTTCGTTGGAGTGACTGGGAGATCTCTCCCTATCGCTGTCTCGCTCGTCGAACCCTTCCGGGAAGCTGTTTTTTAAATTACGTCGAGAACAATGAAAAGCGGGTACTAAGTAAGCGGAGGGTGGCATAAAGCAAGTTAGTCGAGGTAGAGGACGCCCTCATTCCGGCGGGATGACTCTTACCGAAGCGAAAGTCATGCACAACAATGCAGAGGGCCGGGAAGTCAGGTGGGCGCTCTTTTATCAATCGTCGCCAGTTACCAGGCTCTCGGCGGTGAAATCAATAATAAATTCCCGTCGCGGAGTGTCGTCTGGTTGGCATCCTTGGAGGATCCAAGTCGGTCCACGAGCACCCATTTCTTCGCGAGGCCGGCTCCGATCTCGAGCAGCCACCCTGGACGCGAATCTCAAGTGGCTGCGACGATAAATCAAATTAGCTCGAAACTTTCGAGACTTTTCGGCCGTCCGGCCCTCAACCCCTTGTGGAAGTAGCTGCGCCCTCTCCTTCTCCGCCCCTTCTTCATCCATCGCCTTCCCATCGACGATTCCCTACCGCCAGGGAAATGGAGAAAAATCTCCGCCTGGCGAAATGAGTTTCCAAGGCGGCCCCCGAACTTTTTCAATGCTCGAGCGGCGACAATACGAGATGACGAGGTTCCCGTATCTCCAGATTAAAATTGTAGCTTGCCACTCGGCATCACGGACAACCAACCACTGTTATTGCTCGCTCACTCTGCTTAGTCGTGCGGATCTAAGTACCCGATCATCGAACTCCATCATGTATCCGCTAGAGGATTGTACTCATACGCAGTACGATACGCATGTTTCATTCACCCGCTTTGATTAATATCTTCCCATTGTGTCAGTGGAAAATTGCGTCGCTTGATACTGCGACAGATAGATGCAATTGTTTCCAACGCCCTTCTATGTAACGAGCGTGCCTCCTCCATCGGTGCAACGATGGTCGCAAAATGCCTTCCAGTGAGAGCACACATGTGGTCGTACACCAATTAATTCCCTAATTAATTGCCGCGTCGTAATATCAATTAGCGTAATGCGGAAAAATGATTACCCTTACAAGCAATAATACTACGTCGACTGGCAGGCAAAATATACAAACACCCCACCGCGAAACGTGCATCCCTATAATTCGGATTATTAGCCTGTTATTTTCATCCCCTTGCACTTTCGCCAATATTTGCCGGATCTGATTACCGATTATATGTAAGATAATTTATTGTTATGAATCGGACCAATGCGATACCCCGGAATAATGCTATCAGATGCTCTGGCCAGAACTCACAACCCGTCCAGCCAATGTGGTAAACCGGGCATAACTATTTCCAATAATCCAAAAGCGAATTTCCCTCGAAAGTCTATATCCCAATTTGCATGCGAAGCTCTCAGCACCACGACATTTCCTGGGAACATTTCTGTTGACTCAACACATCGAAAACACCATCGAATTCATGCTGAAGGTTTCGAAATCTACCAATTTCTTCACGCCCGAATGTTTCGAAATAAGGGTCGGACAGGAGAAGAAAGCAGTGGTATCGAGCGAAGTAAAGTCGATCCGGTACCCAAAATGGGTATGCTTCAATTAAATTCTTACAGCATCGTGCTGAAAGCCTGCTATTCCACTCACTGCTGGTGAGCACTCAATTTTCATAAGCATTATCAGCACGCCTCCGTAATATCCACAAATGTAACGCGGTCACAGCGATACACACACAGATTCTTGCCTTTTACAAGAACAAGCTGACGCCAATACTGAAAAGATCGTGGAAGGCCACTCGGCGTCCTGTCGGCAGCAATACAAAGAAAAAGAAATCCGCATCAGGGTAATGTCGCGTGAAGTTAACAGTGGTCCAGCGTAGATTCACCTCTCTTATCTCAGCCGCGATCCCGGTCGGTATTCCACAAACGAGCGAACAGTAGAAAAGGGGAAAAGCAGTGGTAGCCATTTCTCCGAGATCTATGTGCAGTATCTTATCAAATAGATCTTCGCAACATACTGAAATACTTCTATAGATATACTGCACTAGTATTTCAGCAGAATCGTGACTATGATTGGAAAGAATATCGGGTTGAAATCACGATTAAAATAGCACATGAAAGGTCCTAAAGGAATACAGGAGCCGATAATACGTAATAAATCGATATTTCTCTCATGAGATTCGTATCTCAACCGGACTAATGATTCACATTTTTCAAAATAGCGATATTTTATCCATTAGTCATGCTGGTATATTAATGCATGGGAGAATAAATCGGCGCACGGCAATACCACTGGGGAGGATGCTGCGTTCTGGTGATCCAAGGGGTCATGGGGTCGAGAATCGAACTGATAAAAGCGATACATCGCGATATTTGCGCACCAGTTAGGTAGAGGGCTGGCGTCGATTACAGCACCGGACGAACCACTAAACCCAACGGCGAAAGAGTGAGAGAAAGTGTGAGGATGGTGGGATGGACGAGGAGGAGAGAAAGGAGGGTGGTTGCGGAAGGGTCGAGTTTAGCCGCTCCACTGGTCTGTAACTTGAGCTAACCCCGAGAAACACCACCTCGCCTCGGGAAGTTGCCGCGTCAGCCGCGCTATAAGGTCGAAACCTACCGCCTACGGACAGGAAACGGAATCCAGCTTCCTTCCTTGGTTGAGGGTTGAAGATTAATCTCAGTGCAGTCATTCCCCCACCCGCGCTGCCGCTAGCGAGCACACTCTCGACCACCCTCGGCGACACAGAGAGACACGCTTCTCCCTCCTTCATTTGCGACTCTTTATGCCAGCCGTCTCCGCGATTTCGCTGGCGGTGAACATTTAAGATCAGACGACGACTAGATTGTAAGAGGCTCGATATCCGATTGGACGCTCGAGTGGAAATCTTAGGGAGTCCCTTTGTAATTCTGGCCCACAGATCCTTGTGGGAGCGTGGAGTGCGTGGAGCCGGAAATCTGTCAGCTGGACGGCTCGAGGAAACCGGGCTGTCATTGCGGAGAGCAGTGCGGCCTCGAATTCTCACCGGTCTGTGGCAGCGACGGCAAAACGTACTCGAACGAGTGTAGCCTCCGGCAGGAAGCCTGCAGATCGAGATTGCCGCTCAAGAAGATCTACGACGGTGCCTGTAGCTCAGGTAATTCCAGCCCAGCCACATCCGAACCTTCGAAATTCGCACGGACTCCCCAAGGAGGACCTGTTAAAGTAAATTTATTGAAACGCTACCGAGCGTCACCCCATCGGCGCTTGGTTCTATAAGCGACAGCTCGATTATTTAAATCTGGAATTCGACTCCGAGCCACTATGCGGCTCTACTAACTTTTTCACTGAATAAAAGGAATGGAAATTCGATCCTGACTTCGCTCACCGTAGACTAATTAAAAAGAATCTTGTCTAATTGATCATTTGTCATCGCTCAACTGTTCCAGGTGTCAACCCGTGTGACGAGGCGAAATGTGGCTCGTACGAACAGTGCGCCATCGACAAGTTCGGAATCGCCAAGTGCGAGTGTGGTCCAGAATGCGAGCCGGTGATGAGACCTGTCTGTGCGAAGGGTGGCACTACGTACCCGTCGATGTGCGAACTGAAGAGGCAGGCTTGTCTCACGAAGAGTAACATCGAGGTCGCCTACACCGGCACGTGTGGCTCAAGGGGTCCATGCTCGGCAAAGGTCAGCCTGTCTGATATCCAATCCAACCAAGAATTTGACTGTCGAACTCTCGGGAATTTCTAATCACCGACGAAATATCGACTCCTTCTCTCGCTTCGCTCTTCCCATTGCTTTACTCCTCGCCAAGGAAAAAAACTAGGACAGGGCTAACTGGGACTCGAATTCGAGTTTCCATTGCACCTCCGAAAGTCAGCAATGGCGACTTGTCACGATAGATATCGGTATTTGATAATGCCCGGCGAAATTTCTCTTGTTACGTGCACCTCGTTTGGAGCAGTAGGGTTTCCAATCTGTTCCCAGCGAGAATCCGATGCCTCTGAGGAGAGCGGCTAGCGATTTTCCTAAGATACACTCTACCAAAAGCAATTTTCACTAATTGGATTGCAATTGAGGATATGGTTGCGGGCAGCTTCGGTGCTCGGATGGAGGGCCAAAATGACAAAAAGATCCGGAGCGGGTTCGCGAAGACGTTCGAGTGTCATCGATTCAGAGTTCTTTCCAACTGTGCTCTCCGCTCTCAACGAGGCTGGTGCATTCAGTAACTTCAGCGAGGCATGATCACCACGTGACGATGTGACGCGGCTTTCCAAGCGAATAATGAGGCAGAATGTTTCGCAAACGCCATGCGATTCTCGAGCGGGTAACGCGTTCATCAGCAATATTCCCTCGTCTTACTCATCGATTAAAAGCCTCCCTTTAACACAGGGGTACATTTCCCCACTAATGCGTCCAACTTCCCACAGCAGTGCTCTCGGATTTATCGTGCGTGGCATTATGATCGACGAAGAGTAGTGAGAACTCTATGCATTAGCCTTACTGAAAGCAATCACTACCCGGGTATCCAATTCGAAAATCTATTTAAATCGACAAACCATCGGCATCTCATCTTTTCGGCTTAGCAAAAAATTCCTATATAAGGTTCAACGCGCTCGTGATCCAGCTTGGTAGAAGTACATTGAATTCCGAGAATTAAAGAAGGCGGCTTGCTAGCCGTAAATTATGCGCGGCGGTGTGAAATATCGCGCGCGATAAATCATCAGCTTTGCTCGAGTGAGCAAACGAAGGCGAGGAGGCATGCAGGCAGGGAAGCAGCAGCAGCAGCAGCACCGGTTGGATATCCGTGGAGACCAGTGACAAAGAGGTGCTCGTCGTGGAGTGCCGCCCATGAACCACGGGTGTGGGATAGAGTCGGCGAGCCATCCGATTAATCTCGGGCTCGACGCTTTTTCCGGGTGTCTTTGCGGACGGAGGAGGAGGCCGCAATCGTGGCAAAAAGGCTCTCGGCACTGAGAGAAAACGTTTTCCTTCCAGGTCTGCCAATGGGGCGCGATTTGCGCGGAGCACACCGGCACCGCGGTCTGCGAGTGTCCGACCTGTCCCGCAGAATTTCAACCGGTCTGCGGAGACGATGGCATCAGTTATGGAAACGAGTGCAAGCTCCGCCTCGAGGCCTGCCAGCATCGCCGCGAGATTCGCGTTCTCTATCAAGGACTTTGCAGTGAGTGATCAGTTCTTTTACGCCCCTCGCCCAAGTCGACGCGGATAACTCTGACGCAAAGAGAACACGATGCCAGGAACCTTACTTCATAAGGCTGACCTGAATTCATGGATTATCTCATAGCGATCTTAGTGGCGGCAGAGAGATATCATTTAATAACGGAGCCGGTGCTTGATAAATGAGCAAAGTATGCTTTATGGCGTTTAATAAGTGCGCAAGTAAAAGGGTATATTGTGCGAGTCCTCGTGACCCAGCACGGCAATCAACGATTAAAAGGCCCCGACATTATTCATGGTTGCTCTCACCACCGGCCCTGGCTAAAATCTACCATTATTTTCTTCAATTTCCTCGACGGCACAATGAAATCTACATCGGCTTTGCCATGATTTTGGGCCTCGTTGCCGAGTAGGATTTCATTAGGGAACACTCGAGCTTTTTTATTCTCGCAGGTTCTGTATTAAAAAGTGCTTTTCCCCTCGTAAATGTCTCGGCGAGTGCTCGCCCCTTTTTCTTCTCAGGTAAGAATACTGAGAATATCGTAAACATCTTCATCCACAGCCGCAGCGGCAATACATCAGGCGAAGACTCGCACGCGAGCGCACATTAATCTTCATTTTATTATTCTCAACGATGCATTTAATAAGTACGCTGCCAAGGCACCCTTCAACGAGATTCCATCGGCTGTGTGTTTTACGGGGTTTGCCTTGCACCTGGCAATTCTTTTCTTATTAATCCCATTTCCATCGTCTAACGATCGATCGTAACATCTACATCGCGCGACATCCTATATATATATATATATATATATATATATATATATATTTGTTATTAAATTTTCCCGTCGGAAATTTGTCGAGAAGGAAAAAGCAGCAGTGGCGGTGACGGCAGTTCGACGAAGTTGTCAAGTACGGAAAGATTGACTTTATGGAAATCGTCGACGAACGAAACAAACACGGAACTCTGACCCGAGAAAAGGGAGGCCTGGCTGCTGCATGACACCTGGCACTGTTCATTTCCAACGCAAATTATTTCCCCACATTCCCCAGGACGAAACTCGCGTCGATTGTATAGCCGGTGGCTCTGTTGTAGTCGTACTAGCGCTTCTTCTGCCGTGGGAGGAAGTTTGCATAAAATCATTGCAGACCGAATTCTATAAAGTTTAGAGGCGGCTTAAGGAAAGGTCGAAACTCGTCATCCCGACGTGTCAGATCTACGCAACTAGTTAGCAAAGTTTCGACGCACGGTACATTATAAATCTTCAAAGTTGTATGAATCCCTGCATCGGAAACAAATTCGCGAAACTTGAAGGTGGAAGCGATGAAAGAATTGATCGATAGTTCGATGAACGTTGGATCGGACACTCGCCATGACTGATCTCCGCCACTGCCATATTTGCATGTTAATCGGCGACCCTTTGTGCTCTAAGAATTCCTAATTGCGCGTATTTGCATCTTTATTGAACAGTCCCTGGCAACTCGGCCCTCGAGAGGGAAAAAAAAGGAGAGTCGATTCGTCGGAACTCTATGAAACGTCGGGATGATCCGGGACGACTATTCCCGCGGGAGGTGCGCCGAGTCGCCGGCTAAAATGGAGGCAAAGTTGGAACAAATATAAACAGCGATTTCCATAGGAAAAATACGAGAGAGAAGAGCGTCGCTTAAGGCGAACGAGGCAAACGGAGCACCTGTGCTCTTCCCGCTCGTGAACAGTTCGCGCATGAGATTTGGCTAGAACTTTTCTCGTAATGTGAGAGTATAAGTACCCCCTCGATTCCAACGTAGATTCTAGACATTCTCCAAGCAATAACGCACAGTGGAGGATAATTTTCACGGTATAAAATCGATCGAAACTTGCCAAACGCAAAGTGGAGTTGGCCTCCGCTTCTTCCTCGAATTGTATGAGTTGTTAGCCCGTGGCATGTACCTTGCATATGCATGCGGGACCACCCCCCAACCTATCTCTTACCCGATGGTGTATACACCGATTTCAGATACTCAGGTTTTCGCGCCTATTACATTCCCAACCCTAGAAATCCGGAACCATTCCACCTCTTTTACAAGTTCTCCCTGACGCTTCCAGTATAGTTTTGAAAGAAATTTATGTCTTTACATTATCCTTCATACAATTAGCACAGGACATCGAGTAAAGGATCGTATTGCGTTAAAGTAATCAAAGTTTATGCTAGTTTCTTAGCAATCTTTGAATTTCGCACCTCGGTTTGATGTGAACAATCCTTAAAAGTGCGACCGGGGCCTCAGACGGCGGTGCCGGATTTCAATGAATTCTAAAGATAACTTCTCGACTGCAAATTCTACTTCAATGACTGCCACCCTCTGTTCCCCGACTGCCTGGCACTCTCTTCCACCCTCCGCCGTTCTTCTAGCTCTCGTTACTCACGTTTCCGCCTTTCCGCTCCGCAGTCTCGTCTCTCCCCCTCCACACTTCTTGTTCCCCTGGGTTCCACCAGCTTCTTCCGCGTTCCTATTGTTTAGACAGCATCCGCCAACAACTTCCACACATAGTTAGTCCTTTTCTCTTAAAGAAGAGAACACCAGAACAAGTGCAGGTACTATCAAGATGTCTTTTCAACGATTGCTGAGATTCTTTTTTTAGGATCGTATACAATAATTCGTTGTCATCTTTTAATCGTAATCCCTAATCAATGGGTTGCTTTCTATTTTCAGATGGCTGCGAGAACAAGAAGTGCGAGTTCTACGCCGACTGCGAGAGCGACAGTGCAGGAGAAGCGAAGTGTATCTGCCCCAGCAAGTGCGAGAGTTCGGTGAGTCTGACACTCGAATTATTCCTATAAGCTGTACAGGGAGAAATAATTTGCGACTTCTCAGCTTCGCTATAATGGCTTATGAAGATGAATTATTGAAAAATTCGCGTGACGGCAGTGGTCGCGCACGGTTACGTTTGTCGCTCTGCATAATGAAGCATCAAACGTTCCGATCTCGTTGGCTTTATGCGACCGCCACAACCATCGGTTGCGCTAAGCCTCGCTCGTTAGCGTAACCAATCTAAAATATTCATACTCTGATGGATGTTCCAGTGTGCATCCGTGTGTTCGAAACAGAATGGCCGGCCGCCGCACGATATTTCACATTTCCAATAGAGTACGCGGTATTACACTAGCGTGTAATGAACTGCTCGCTGGAATCGATGAGTGCACGCAGTGCCTTTTCACATAGACGACTACCGCGGACCAGTATTTTCATTAAAGACTTTCCATTGATTCACTTTCTATCTGTATGGCACCGCTATTCTCCCATCGTGGCAGCCCCTCCGTTACTATCCTTTGTTCGAATCGCTAATATCGGATGAATGAAGTTTTTGATTCCACGACAGTTTAATTTAAGGATATGAAATGCGACAACACGCTCTTTCTATTTCTGTGGAATTACATTTGGAACACATAGGTTTAAACCAAGATTGCTCCGCCGAAATAGAGGAAGGACAGCAATTTTGTTGCTAGACCCAGCTTACTTCTAAATTAGACGGATTTTCTGGCAACACCCACCCGCTCAAGTGTATCACGAATCCTGTAATGTTATCTCAACGCTGGCGTACGTAAGCGAGAGAGCTTTACCGTGTAATACCTGCTGCAAAAAGGCTGACATGAATTTTTCGTGAGCACCTTAACTGCGAAATTACATCTTTCTTGCATGAACGCACAGCGTTCCTGTGGATCGAATGCGTCAGCATTCTCGAAAGGAAAAGAAGTAGCGGAGGGGCACTTTTGTGAAAGAAAGAAACGAACGGAACAAAATTGAGGAACAAGCGAAGGGTCTATTGTTTGAAATGCCAGCGAGGAAATCAGCTGCCACTGTAATCCCGAGAATTCTAGGCAATAATACAACTTCTCCTATATTTTAATCCTAAATCCAACTAGCTTTATCCAGTTGTATTGCTTTACAGAAATTATCAGGGGGTTTCCCGGGGAAACTTTCATGACATTAAAATTCAACCATGCAAATGATAAAAATGCAATCCTGTCCTATATTGCGTTTGCATTTAATGCGAACCTCTCCAATCCATCCTTCTCTGTCTTTCGTCGGATCCAAGTAGAGCTTCTCCTGCATACGCGTATGGGGAGTAGCGCGTGCTACATATACACGCATGCATATGTATTAGGGGAACAATGCCCGAGCAAACGTAGGAAAATACTCGTGGCGAGAGTGCGGATAGTAGCGTACACGAAACGCGCACCGCCCTGTAAATGAACAAGGAAGCTGAACATGACGGCACGCTAATTAAGTTTTGCTCTTTTACGTATTATTTCCGCATGTGCCCTCGGCTAGCCGCGGCCACAGCACAAAGTCCGACATACTCACATCAGGACGATGATCCCGATGCTTCTCTCTCGCTCACTCTCGGAACGTGCAACAAGTGCGAAACGGCTATTATACCACTGCCCCCTGTTTTTTTCTACTATGCTCAGAAGAACGTCACAATGGTCATAATCGTAGCAGCGAGCCAGTAAACATATACTAAATGTTATTCATGTTCTTCGAAGTCGAGTCTCGCCAGGTTTGAGAAGCCGACGGCGTAGACTAGAGAAAGCCTCCGGCGTAACGAGCGTCAGGGATATTTGTCGCTGGCTTAATTAAAGAAGAGGAACAATTGTCAGTGCGAAAATGGATAGCAGGCCGTCCAGGGGCGATGTCTTTTGTTGGCTGCGAGTCTCCTGGGACTTTATGTCAAAGAGACTTTAATTCTGCCTGCAGGGTATAGAACCGGTGGAAGCGGAGAGGGTTTGCGGCTCGAACGGAGTGACTTACAACAACGAGTGCTCGCTGAAGAAGGCCTCCTGCATCGCTCAGAAGCCGATCAATATTAGCTACATAGGCGACTGTGGTAAGTGAGAGCCTGGCCATCTCCTTCTTGCAAATCTCACGATCGATCCCGCCGGAGCTTGCGAACTACTCGAGGGAAGAGCAAATTGCTGTAACGCTCGGATGCTGAGCCGAGAGGGATACGCTCTTCCCAATTGACAGTAGAATAAGGGCCTGGAAAGACAGACTGATGGGTAAACTCTGGACAAATCTGTTTTTCAGAACTTTGTGCGAGGGTCGAGTGCGAGCATGGTGCATACTGTATGGCCGGTGTTTGCGTCTGTCCAAACACCTGCCCGGTCACCACAGGAGAGCCTGTGTGCGGTAGCGATGCTAAAACTTATACGTCCGAGTGCGAGCTGCAGAAGGCAGCGTGCGGCAGAGACCCGAAATTGCCAGCGCTGCATGTGACATTCTTTGGGGAGTGCGAGAGACGTGCTGTTGCTGCACTTAGTACGTTGTTAATTTCTTTCTTCACCAAGAATTCATCCTTATGTATAAATCCTTATGTATAAATTTCGCAATCTAACTATCAAGAACATCTTCCATTGAAATAATATCGATTTGGATGGTTATCATCTGTGATCGAGCATTAGTTGACATTAACCGCATGCCATGATCACCTCTAACGAACTAACTCGCTTGCGAGGCGTCCGAATTAACCAGCTTAACCACCTTAACCGCGCCTAACAGCCACGATGTCAACGCTTGCGGCAACCAGGCTGGTCACCACCGTCGCCGACGTGACCAGCACCCAGGAACGCGAGGCTTGCAAAGACATCCGTTGCGATTTCGAAGCGACCTGCGAGCTCGGACCCGACAAGTATCCGAGATGTAGCTGTAGATTTGACTGCGCTTCGATATCGCCGGAGAATATGCAGCCTGTTTGCGGTAGCGATAAACGAATCTACGCATCCCTCTGTGCTATGAAGATGGAAGCATGCCATAGGCAACAAGAACTTAGGCCTAGACCTCTCGAAGTCTGCCAAGGTCCGAGCCATTTCCTTACTAATCACACCTCACTTTTAACTAACATATTAATCCAAATAACAAGTAGAAAAATAGATTTCTATTCTATCTGCTATTTATATCTTAGTACACTATACGCTGTACGAAAGAATCGAATCAGTAGGTGAGTGAAGGAACATATGTAACAGAAGGTTTCTGCGTGTAGGCATGGTTGTAAAGCCATGTAATGGTAAGCCACCCCTGGTCGACGAGAATGGGAAGGAATACGATTGCGGTAGTGGACCGCAGCGAACAGATTGCCCGAGTAACAGTTACTGCCATCAGACTACCCAGGTCGCCCGCTGCTGTAGAAAAGGTCAGTGAAACGAAAGGGATCCATTGTATCTCCAAGGTCTACGTAACGATTAACTACTTGCTCATCTCATGCCATGCACATTTTGAATTGAAGCTTAACTAAAATGGAGTATATATCGTGATTTAGAGGAGGGAATACAGGTGAAGAAGTGCTCCGACACATGGCACGGATGTTGCCCGGACGGCAAGACTCCAGCCCAGGGATCGGATGGAGCGGGTTGTCCTAGCTTCTGCAACTGCAACAGGTTGGGCAGTGTATCCGACACCTGCAATCCGGAAACAGGTCAATGCGAGTGCAAGCCCGGTGTAGGAGGCCTTAAGTGTGACAGTTGCATGCCAGGCTACTGGGGACTGCCAAAAATCAGCGAGGGAAACCAGGGATGCATACGTAAGAATAATCAACGTTCATTTCAGCTTGCGTTAATTAAAACTTTTTCTGTACCCGGTTTATTGAACTACAGAATATGATAGTTCTCTTCATAATGAAGGCATACATTGCGGCTCTATTGTTCCCCGAGCGAGCAATTATTAGAAATGATAATGAGTGCTCTGATAATGGTGTGATTGCGAGGCCGTAATTTCGATTAATTGGAATATTTCATTGGTAATGTTGCAGCTTGTGGTTGCTCGCTCTTCGGCTCGGTGAGAGAGGACTGCGAACAAATGATTGGGCGTTGTGTCTGCAAATCGGGCATCCACGGACAGAAGTGCACAATGTGTATTGGTCATAATAAAATATTAACACCGACTGGGTGTTATTCAGGTACAATCGACCACCAACTAAACCGTGAAATCATACTTGGTTCACCCATTTCTAACTCTGATCCTGTATTATTTGCATACGAATAATTAGGAACGTACTGCCCCTTTATTTCCTTCTCATCCATTCCCTACAAATGAAATGGATCAATCTGAAAATTAATTCGCAAAAGATTAATGAATGCAAAATGATAATACGAATGGCTGAATTTGATTGCAGAGGAGACTGTGCCACCAACCCCAACCTCCTGTAAGGAACTCGAGTGCTACTCCGGCGGGCACTGCACGGAAATCGGTGGAGCGCACTGCGAGTGTCCATCGTCCTGTCCCTCGGACATTGCCCAGATTCCGGTCTGCGGCAGCGATGGGCAGACTTACGACAACGAGTGCGAATTAAGGCTCTACGCTTGCCGGCATCAGACGGACGTGGTCACGCAGGCCTTCGGCCACTGCAGAGGTGGGTTCACTGAGCGCTCGCCCTACAGGCCGCATTACGTTATGCGTTACTAAATCCACTTTACTCTCCTGCGCGCCACAACTTACCGAAGTTCTCAAGTAACTGTTGCATAGGAACGAGGGAGACGCTGGGAGACTTTAGACGACACACGATTATACACGTACGCCAAGATAGACTCTCCTAATTAATCGCTTAGGCGCGACACGTAACGATTTCGAGGGCTGAAACTACTGTTTCGACTAGACCTAATTCACATAGAGAGCAAGAGTTGCTCCGATCGATGTATGTAAAATGACACACAGCGGATTTGTGATACCGTTAGTTCGCTGCTATAGTAGCGAAGGCTTTGCGCCACGTTAGGGACAGGAATTATAGATCTACCTTACAGCCAAAGGAGATATCGGACTGATCTCATGCAGCCTAGCCAGAGTGGAAGGACTAACTAGGAGCCTACATTTCCTTTGTATCTAAACCTGATAATAAACACATCAAGTTTCTACTGACGATGTATAAATAAATTTATAACCCCCTTGCACCCGCACTACTGAAACATTAACCGCTTCTCCGCTTGTTTTCCTAATCATTCCAATTGTTAGTACCGCACAGTCATCGTTCGGAAGGAGCGATTCGATAAAGTACCGATGCTGATGTCGCCCAAAAACCAAAGTAGAGTGAGTAAATTTGCGTGGAATTGCATTGTAATAATTAAATTCGCCCCGGGGGAAGTGTTCCTCGCCGCGTTCGTTCAATATTCCACCTTGGAAACGAAATGAAGCTGGAAAATGTAATAATGCTAGAAGATTTAACGAGATTCGAGTACAGATTCGTAGAATTCCGGTGTCCCGGGAGTATAGTATCTCACCCCTAGGTAAATTCCGGGAAAGTTGGTGACGTTAACTCGCGAAACTAAGCGCCAAAGGTGGATTTAACTAAATCACCGACGACTTCCAGTGAAGTCTCGTCTTAAGTGGACCTCGTGAGATGTGTCCAATGGAATTTAACGTTAAACCACTAAGAAACGACAAGTAGAATGTCTTACCATCATCGTTAATTATATGCTGCAGTCAACATAAGTCTACCTGAATGAGTTGGTTCATTTTTATTACGAACGACAGCCCATTGATAGCAAAGCTTATTCTCAAAGCTTATAGAAGTGTTATTCTCAATTAATTCAAGTCGATCAATTGAATTCTCGAAGTTTATACCGTCAAGGAGTCTATTGAAATATCTTGCCAGATTTCCGACCTCCTCAATTTTCGATTGTTCAGCTCCTTCGTGCAGTCGCGCCGCGTCGTCTAGTCCTCTTGGAAGCTGGGAGTCAATCTCTTAAGAAGTTCCTCGGACTCGGACTCGTCCCAGAGAGTCAAACATAAATCAGATTACGTAGAACTCGCGGTCCAACCAAGCCTTCTTCCGAACTTACTCCTTCTTTTCTTCCCCACCTGACTAAAGGCTCTCTGCCCACTATATTTTTCGCTTCTCTTCGGGCCTCTTTTTCGACTGGGTGTGCACCCTTCTTCGTACTTCCTTTTTCTTCGATATACGCGCTCTGAAAGTTCTTTGGCAGGCTGCAACAAGAGAAGAGGCCGCCGAGCATAGAAGGATACGCTCGCTGCCACTTTCAAGCCTGTAAATAATGCATGCCGCAATTTCCGTGAGATTCCCGCTGTCCTGCGAGATCCCCGTGAATCTAAAGGATGCAGAGAACCCTTCGAAAAACGGCTAAGTCGGATGTTCCGGCTGCGCGATTCCTTCCTAATTTAGATTGGCCAGCATAATAATCAGATACTTAAGCCGCAGCCACCTCCTAAAGATCCTGAGCCATCGCGTTCAAGCAAACAAGCATCGCGTTCTCCCGTGCAATGAATCCCGTGCAATCCAATACACATCATCTTGATCTAGTCGACGAAGGAGAGTAGGCAATAATGTCGTGAAGAACTTGGACGATATCGTCGGCAATTCGTCGAAGCGAAAGAAGATAAACTCGAGAGCGAAGCTGAAATAGTATTATCGGCATGGCGCGCTCCTCTCTCGGTTTAACTCTCAATTTCATCGGATTCGTTCGCCCGCCGGAGTAAATACGAAACTAATCCCGGCACACTGCCTCCCTTCGACAGAGTGTAGTGGTGAAAGCGATAAACAATAGCGGATCCTTTAAAGCGATAGCTAGCCAGCCGGGTTGCCGATAGCATGGATGTAGCAGCGATGAAAGGGCCAATCGAAGGGACAAGCGAGGAAAGAAATTCCCAGATCGTAAAATGTCGTCTCCCATTTCCTGATAGAGTACATCCCCTCCTTCTCTTCCCGCAGCGTCGCTCGTCATCCCTTAAATTGGCCGAATCCATTCCCCGTCCTCCGGTAGAGCGGAAAATATTTTTACTAGTAGAATCGGGGAAAACTCTTCGGATCGACGACGAGTCAATAAACGAATCGATTATACCGTAGCAAATATCCGATCACGAGGCCTCCCTCCCCGATGCTACTGTTCGAAAGGTCGTCGCACCAGAAAAAATGTAGCGGGAGTCGCGGACGAGAAATAATAGGAAGCAACGCGGCAATTGGAAAGTAATTAAAATCCCATCAAGCTAGCCTGCAAGCGGCGGGGCTGGTCGTACAAACCCCCCTCTCCCCCGCCCCTCCGACAGAATTAGCCTTTCGATTCTCATTATTTAGAGGAATTGCGACGTATCGATACGCCGTTTTATTATAACATCGATTATATTGTATAGCAAGCGATAGGGGTCAAGAAACTTTGATATCGAACACTCTATTCTTATAAGAACGATTTCTCCACCCTGTCTCATCCACCCTCTAGCTTCGACAAGTAGTCGGGGCGCAGGAGATTGTTGGCGATAAGTGTTTCTCAGCCACGCGCACTTTGTCGCTGAAGAGAGTCATTGGACGAAGGGATCTTGCTTTAAACTTTCAGACCTCCCTGAGGTCAATACGGACTTCCCTGTTAAGAGATACACCGCGGTGCAATATACCCAGCCAGCAGCCGCCATTTCGCCGCTCTCGAAGTCCACCAGGCACCTTTTGGTGCCGGAGCCAGACCCACGATATTATTACACCCACCGAGCCCATCAGGAAACCATCACGATCGATAGGGACAATTTGAAGCACGGTAATCATTCCATTTCAACCTTTTCCATCTAGAAACAGTACAATCTGAATTTGCTATTTTATAAAGAATAATCCCAGATCTACGTAAAATTCATTTATTCTTTTTATATATTTGTGCTAACTCATCGTCTGCACTTCACATTTTTTGCGTGTGATTAATATTCCTTGATAACGGAATGTAGAGTCGCTTGGAGTGTCCATCGCATACGCGCTTTATATGTAACCACGAGTCCACTCACAGTACTTCCGGGTAGATAGATGCATTTCCGATAACCTGGTTATAAGTGCTGCCGGGAATATCAATGAACATTGGCGAAGAATCGAATTATCAAGCACTTTGGCATTATAGGCGTAGCTGCTGCATATCGACCAACCCCGGCTACTATTCGAGTCGTCACCGCCTTGCTCGGTGATCTCTGCACCGATGACAAGGACTGCACGATACCAAACAGCGAGTGCTCGAATGGTGGATGCATTTGCTCCGAGGGATACGCCGAGACCAGCGACAGACAAGAATGTTTCGGTAAAATCCCCCATTTTCCTTTAAAAGGTTTCATCGGGATGCTGTCTTCCTCAAGGCAGGTCTATTTTTCGGACGACCTGCAAGACCTAATCGACCTGTTTCCAGCAAATTACGTGCCAGTGACACCGACCGAGGAATTCCGCGCCTGTCTCTCCTATCCATGCCACATGACCTCAACGTGCATCGACTTGCCGAGCGCAACCTTCGTCTGCATCTGCCGGCCGAATTACACCGGGCTACTCTGCGACGAAGAAATCAACAAGCGGGACTACGTGGTACCATCGTTCGATGGGAAGAGCTACATCAGGATGAATAGACTGAAAGCGTATCACAAGTTCAGCATCGAAGTGGAATTCAAGACCTACGCTGATAACGGGATCATACTTTACAATCAGCAGAAGAGCGACGGAACTGGCGACTTCGTCTCACTTGCCATTGTCGACGGGTAAGTATCCTTCCTGCTAAAGAAGCGACAGTTCTCGAAGTGGTTCTGTACCACAGGACCCATGCGGGCTTTCCTGTCTTCGCGCATTATTCTCAAAGAGGTCGCTCTCCTTTCCAGCCACGTGCAGTTCCGATACAATCTTGGAAATGGACCGGTGATACTGACCTCACCGGAGAAGGTCACAATGAAGACCTTTCACCGAGTGGCCGCCAAGAGATACCACAAAGACGGTGTCCTGATCTTCAGTGATGGGGAGGACGTCTCCGGGCAAAGCCAAGGCATGCTGAAATCCCTTGACCTCAATCAGGATAGTTTCATAGGGAATGTACCCACCAACTATACCAAGTATATATCACCCATACTTCCCGTGATGATTTACACCTAGAATTATAATTATACGAGAATTTCACTTCTTATTTTTTAACAGAGTCTTTGACAATATTGGTACAAGCCACGGTTTCCTTGGTTGCATCCGGAAGCTTAAGATCAATCGAATCTTTGTGGACCTCCACGTCGGGCACGATAATGATGTCCTCGAAGCGTATCGAATGAAAGAGTGTGGTGAGAATGCATGTGCTAATCTGCCCTGCGAGAATGGGGCGACTTGCCAGCCAATCTTCGAAGAGGATCTCTGCGATGGCAGGGAGTGCAGGAGAATGCAACGGCGAGTGAAGAACAAGAATAAGAATGGCTTTAATATCGTGAAGTGCAAGGGATCCCATTGCACCGCGGTTGACCAGAGAAGGTCAAAGAAAAACGCAAGAAAACGTTGTGTCTCGGACAAGTGCGACTTCGACTACGATCTCGACTACGAGGATAAATTCGATCACAGAAATTATGCCATTGAGAAGTACGATCCGCCGGATTACAGATGCATTTGCCCACCGCAGTTCACTGGCAGAAATTGTGAGGAGTCATTGGATCCTTGTATTGGGGAACCTTGTCAGCATGGAGCCACCTGTGACATTCTTCCACAAGGTGGCTACGTCTGTAAGTGCCCACCGGGTAGGACTGGCGAACATTGCGAAATCTGTGAGTAGTCTTTTGCATACAGAATTTTGTAATCCCTTATAGTGATTTCTAGATAAATGCAATGATAATATTTTACAGTGGACGCTGAATTAACGGAGCTTCTGATACCAGAAATGTCGGGTGATGGGTTCCTAGAACTACCATGCTTAGAAGGGGTGGCAAAAGCATTTTCAATCGAACTGTGGTTTCTTACTCACGCGAGCGATGGCCTGCTGCTCTACAATGGCCAGCTAAATAACGGCAGAGGAGATTTTATCAGTCTGAATTTAGTCCACGGTAAACTGGAGTTCCGATTCAATCTCGGAAGCGGTATCGCCAACATCACATCTCCGGATCCTGTTACTCTCGACACCTGGCACTGCGTGAGAATCAGCCGACTCGGCAGGGAAGGTGTCCTACAATTGGATGATGGAACAGTGGCGAGAGGATTATCAGGCAACCCTTTAACTGAACTCAATTTGGAAATGCCATTATATGTGGGCGGTGTAAAGTAAGTATAATTATAGTTACGTATACTTGATGTAATTGAATGATCTTAAGCACCAAAAACTTTGATTTCAATTTTAGGCATTGGCGAGAAGTTCATCGTTTGGCCGGTGCCTGGACAGGGTTAGTGGGAGCTGTTCAAAGATTGATGGTAAACGGGAAGACATATCAGAATCTCGCTGTTAATGTAACTCAACACAACACCCAGATTTACGATGGCCTACCTTGTCCGAGTAACGAGAACCCTTGCCACAACGGTGGCGTTTGCCTTCCTCTTCTTAACAGCTATCTCTGCAAATGCGCCAGTGGATACAACGGTCTTCATTGCGAATTCTGTACGTCTTTGTTTTTAAAAATTTCCGCACTGTCGTCAAGTTAAACCAATAGCATCTAATCGAAACATTTTGGATGTTCCCAGTTATGGGCTACGACGTATCCGGCACCGAAATCTTCGAGAGACCAGTGCGCTTCAAGGGTGACAATTTTCTTCAATTCAAGCATCGCAATGGCAGAAGGTAAGCCAATGGCAAAGGATCAATGCTCCCTTCATAAAATTTCTCTTCAATTTCGATGGCACTTGTTTTGGACTAATTCAACCTAGAAGCACTAATTTAGACTGCCCAAGTATAGCAATTGATCTTTGATCTGATTAATGATATTATCACTAACCTTTTGATTATGTAACACAAACTAGTACTAACTCAACTAACACTACCCTCGGCGAGTACTTTGAGGAGTCCTACTCCGACTACGACTTGGAGGAGGATGTTGACTACGATTACGACAGTTACGATTACACGGAGTAAGTTTATAATGCCGAACGGCATGGCGTACTCGTTTGAGGGAAAGAAATCATGTTGCATTAAATGTCCTTTTCTATCTTGCTGCATGATTCGAACTTGATATTTGAGAAAATGATCGTGATCGATTTTCATCCCATTCTTTATTCACTGAGGCATGCTTGTCACGGCGTCATGTGTCCGGCATGTTAGATACACCCTGTTTTCGTTTCTTCATTGTTAAAACTTAAAGAATTATGTATCGTAGGCGCCGAGGTCAGCAATCAAATAAGTTCGAGTTGAAACTGAAAACCGTACACTCGGATGGTCTGATCGCATGGGTCGGCAGAGGGAAAGCTGAGCATCTCATGCTATCTCTACACGGAGGACACGTCGTCCTTACATACAAGAGCAAAACCGAGCAGATGTCCCTGATAAGCAGAGTATGTATTTGAATTAAATTTCAAACCATTACAAAAATTGTTTTCCATATGCCTTGCAATTTTTTTATGGGGTGATATCTTTTTATTGTACAGGAAAGGGTAGACGACGGTGCTTTCCATCATATCCGAGCGTCGCGACGAAGACGAGCTACTACGATCCAAGTGGACGAATACGCACCCGTGAAAATGTCCACGGAAACTACTCTTCTAACAACAAACGGCAAACTATTTATTGGCGGAAAGCCTGGCCACCGTGGTGTCAAGGGCTGCATGACAGATTTCGTCGTCGACAAGCGACGCCTCCAATTAGCCAGGCGGAAGATCGAGTATTGCCATGATAACGACGTATGATAGCAGGCGTTCACCCCTAATGAAATCAATGAGGTTTCATCTACAGGGATACTCGTCGAACCCATGGTGATATCCACCTCGACATCCACAGAAAGTTAACATAGAAGCGAGTAAGGAATTTTCCCTCAGGGAATGCATGTCCTAACACGTTCAACTCATGGGAGGAGTGGACACGTTTGAAGGGAGTAAAAGCGAGAAGGGTCTTTGGTTCCCAACTAACACGAGCTCAAGACACACTCATGATTCCTGCCAAAGTCACACGAGGAAGCCTGTCGATCGTGCCGTGGAAAGAAGAATTTCTTCTCTAGGATAGCAGATGTGTCCTCGAAGCGAAGAACACAGCTATGAAGAGAGGATCACAATAGGAGTAATCGAAAAAGTGCTAGGTAAAAAGGAGATGTGGTATGCGGGATAAAGTGCTACGTTTTCATCGAAGGACAATAATATATTTTTAAGCTGATGAAATAAGATACATATGAATTTATATGTATGTATGAATTTAATTGCGTATACGTATATGACGACGCACTCGCGCGCCAATGGGCACCGAGTACGGGAGAGGTCGGGTTGGGTATTATAAGAAGGCAGAAGAGAAACTTATCGGATAGTCCTCGTTAGATATTACTGTAAGTTGTACTGAAGCACCTAAACGTTTTATGATGCCAAGACTGACTAAATGAGCCGAGAGAGAACGAAGTCGTGATCGTAAGAGTGAGCGGTAGAAGTGAGTGCGTGAGAGGACCTACAGAAATACATAGAAAAAAGTCATAATTCGGTGTTATGTTTGAGTGTTCGGTAGAGAGATTTAACAATCGTGGATTTCCAAAATAGAGGAATGTATTTTAAAGGACTTGTTGATTTATGCCAGTAGAGATTGAACAAAAGTAACACATTCACACACCACACTCAACACAGCAGACATACATTATAGAAAAAGAAAAAATACACATAGACACGATGTTGTTTTTAGGCAAGGCTTTTTACAAACGCAAGAGAATAGATATGTTATATATAAATATATATATTATACATAACTATACAGATTACATTCCATTTAATGGACAACACACGGTTAAAGTCTATAGGAGCACGTTAATGTGCGTTCAACGAGCTGCGTTTGCTTACATTTCAATCCGAAGGACCTCCATCCCCAGCTATAAGCTTGTCTGTACCTCGTGGTGTCTTAGCATCGCATTAGCGCACCCCAGAGATCCGCGTGTTTACGGTAGATTGTCGTTTCCCGCAATCCTTGAAAGATGTCCGCGTGCTACGATCAATGGGAACATTTCCATTGAGACACAGGGTTCATCACCGTTTACACGTGTAATAGCGTGCAATCGGTTCAAATGTAAATGGACTCGAATTTACGAGAGACATACGTACACGCAAGTACTTGTGCGTGCATGCGCACTCGCGTACACACAACTATCTGTTTAGGACCGAATTGTCTTGCGTGAGGGAGAAGTAACTTATGGGAACCAATAATCCAACTTGCATTAGAACCCGAGCGTAGAGACTACCACTTTCGACAGTTACCAGCCACGCAAGGCGCACGGACCTACCTACTTTACTTAAGAAAAATAATAATAATAATAAAAATAATAATAAAAATAATAATAATAAAAATTATAATGTTCTGCTTGTATGCAATTGAGGGATTCTTGGGTGTGAGAGTGTCAATGTGTGTGAAGTGTAGTGTGCGTGTAGAAATTGAGAGAGTATGAGAGATTGAAATGTATTATCGCGAATATATACCTGTAAATAACCGCACGCGCTGATCTATCAACTACGAATTAATTACTGTCTAGAGTGTATCATACTGGACCTAAAAGTCACCGTATCGACCTAAACAATACTTGTACTGTGTAATAACAAATTAGCCTTTCGATGAGGCGCGCACGCGTGCGCGCGATTTATTTTCATGCGACTAAAAGAACGAGAAAGCGAGGATATATTCGTCGAGCTAACATGTTCTTCCCCCTCGGACGAGACCTCCAATCGAATGCCTAAGTTATCTGTTGTATATTTCGTAGTACAGCATACCTGAAGTTAAAAGGAGAAAGAGCCAAATAACGGACTACGGGCAAAACGTCCCGATGGTACACACACACACACCCCCACTATCGACTGTGTATGCTTGTTCGTCGAACATCTCCAATGCCTGTCACCCATGGAAAACGCTTTACCGAAGAAACATACTCTTCTGCCATATGTGTATCAAGGATATTGCCGAACAACTAATTCTTATGATAATTTTATTCCTGCGTTAGATATATTCTAAGGGAAGTAAGAGTATGATATGCGATATGTATTCCTAATCGGGCATACCCTAAATTATTTTGTTGCGTACCAAAAACTAACAAGGTCTGGAACTCTTACGAGGCCAGATATCTTTGAGACGGTAGACGTTTACGTAGCTCCGATGAAAATCTAAGACCACCTGAATCGAGCTTTACTTTCGCTGAATCGTCCAGGTATCCGGCGATTGCAGTCGAACTGCCCTAGTTATCGGCGAGCACAATCGCAATAACTAAAAGAGTCGCGGTAAACGTCTCGAAATTGGTCCATTCGCAATTTCGCTCTCATTGAGAGATCGCTATTTGTTTCGAGCGTTTTACGCTTATATGCTACGTTTTGATAAGAAAACGTTTGGTTCGATAATACCGATACCACTTTTTTAAACCGATCATATCTTCGTCATATCTATGGATCTCTCGCAACGCTCAAGATGAGGAAGTTTCCCCTATATCAATAAGTGTGCGAACCAGAAACTCGTTATATATCTATACTCGAGCATTGGATGTTTTGTTATTTTTTGGAGTAATTCCTCGGAGATCACTTGCGAGAGATCAACTTGAGAAGCAATACGTTTACATATTTCCCTTTTCGAGGTGCGACTTTTTCTATTTGGAGAAGGTTTTTCTTCTACTTGTCCTAACGTTGACATATCGAAGTATATATACTATTTACGGCCAGTGACGCGTTACCAGCACGCGCGAGGTGTACGATGTACGCGATACGATAATGATATCGCGCTGATGGCTTTATTGCGAATTTCGCCCTAACGGGATATCATTCCGACTCGTTATCTTCTTATAGTTCTTACTCATCCAATTCAATGTGATCACGAGCGGCTTTCGATCTTGCAATTACTGTACTGTAAACTATAAAGATCTATCATACTATCATGCCGTACTACCACTCCCCAAGTGGACGGATCGTCCGATTGCACCGCTCAAGATCCGCGCATCTTCTTATCTGGCCGGTCTTCACCACCGACCACTGCAAGACTCGTTCAGATCCAAACCTTCACGCGTCCCTTGCAACGCAAAAGAGAAAAAGAGCTGTAGACTGTAATATAAAATCAGTATGCTTACACCGAACACTATACCCGCAGACAAGATCAACGGATTCCTAAGTGTTATTCTCTGTACAAGCAAGATATGTACATGTGTAGAAACAAAACGGTACAAAATAAAGCAGTACGACACACACTACATCCCCCGTTGGCTCGTGTAGTCCAAGTAGGGCGAACGTGACCACCCCCGAAAGGCTTTAATGTCACTTCAAAGAATCGAATTTACGCCCCGAACTCATTACCTGTATTATTGCCGGCGTCTTACACAGGATGGACAGAGCTCTCTAAGGTATGGCGAAATAAGCGGCAATGGAAATGCTCCAAAATAAAGGAAGAAGTTAGAGAAAGACGCATGCCTCGACCATATGTATACCCTTCGACATCGGCCGTTTATTCCTGCGAGGAACCCAAGCGCGGCAGGGTGCTCTCCTCTCAATTAGTTTTTTTACTTTGATATCATCTTCACTGCGACCATTTGCCGCTCGCTGCCCTAAGTAATATACTATATATAAATAAATAAATAAATATAAATATACATACATATATCAGCTATACCGTGTAACAAATTGCGCGATGTAAAGTGACTGTATATACAAATATAAATTATGCGATTATCTTGAAGCGCAGATGTTTCTTACTCAATGCTCCCTCCCTCAAGATCCTTAGTGTGAAGGTAAGACGCGAATAAAGAATAGCAGACGATTTTGTAAAAACTCGTTTACTTCTAGTAACCTAATGAATATCACATTGGTTTGTTCTTTTTACGAAATTTTCGCAAAGTACTCCCATCAACATACACCGCCCATTCGTTCACCACAGTCAAACACCCGAGTCGAATAAAAATTACCAACTACGCAATATTCATTCGCAACATCTCTACAAACGTCACATACAAATAAATACATATAGACCAGCTGCCTCTTGAGAAGAGAGCATTTTGACAAATTGATCCTGATAGATGATTCATTGGTCATTAACTGTTCGTCACTCCTTGGGCGATCTCCTGCAGCCTTTGGTTGTAGGTCTGCCGGATTTCCGCGATAGGCTTGATGAGGAATATTGGCACGTTATCATCTCGTCTCTGAAACAGATAATAATAGATTCGTAGCATAGAAAAATATTTTTTTTTATATACAATACAAAGGATGAGTTCAAATAACCAACCTGGAATAAGCACTCGCCCTCGAAGTCGAGGAACTTCTGTTTCCGTGCTCTCAGCAGAAGACCGACGCACTTGTCATTGATGTGAGTGTAAATATTGAAGAGATCGCCGAAAGTGATGGCGGTGATATCTGGTTGGTCCCGGCAGGGTGTTCCCTCGTGGTAAATCACTTCGCAAAGCTCTACTACCTCCTTGAGGATGTGTGCGGCGGCTTTGCGGCCGCGGATGTCCGTCAAAGAGCCCGCTGCAGGTCTGTAATTTCCAAGGGAGTACCTTTAGTTCAGTGCTCGGTGATTAATTGTGTTCCACCGAGCGTAACTGAGTGAACCGAAGTCCCAGTAAATTCCCTATGTATCTTTGACAAGTGCTCGTTCAACAGATAATTATCTACGTTGAAGCAACTCACCTGCCGTATTCCTCTTTGGAGAATTTCGGTCTGTCGAGATTCAATCCGGATGTGAAAGGGTTCTTCTCCTGCTTGCCCTTGTGACTGTCCGCCACTTGGTTGAACATCGCTACTTTGTCACTCAACGACTCCTACAACAACCGAGAAAGAAACTAATGTTAACTTGCTGTGACTTTGGAAGCAGTGGTTCGCGACAACGATATCACACTGGCGGAGCAACGAGTTAGCGGAAGTCACGTAACTAAGCGTGGAGTGATGTACCCGCCTCCCTTCGGGGCTTCTAATTCTAAATCCTCAAACGGCTTCGGGTAAAGTCTTCCGACGAGTTATCATCACCAACAGCTGACACTCACTTCCCTGTCAGAGGGAGGAAGTGGCGTTCGCCGGAAAAAGAGTAACGCGTACTTTCTTCAATTGATAGTACTCCTCACGATTGTGTTCTTTTATATTATCAATTAACGCCGGATTACGATAAGACCACTCCTTCCCGATACGAAAACACATTACATACATGCATTCGTACATATACGACTTGAGACAACTATTGTCTAAAGATGAAGACAGAGTGACATTCCAGGAATCATTCCTAAGGGTGCTCCGATAGTCGCGGTAAAAATAAGAGACACTGTTGGTACCGCCGAGCGTGAAAGATTGCGTGGTTCTCGGTGCGCCTAATCACTGCGGAATTTTGGAAGTCGTCCAACCTGAACCACTCCTCAGGAATGGCCCTGACCATAAAAGACGGCCCGATGGCATTCTGACAAATTTCCATGACTCCGACTGTTACATTCATTCTAGCGGCACGTGACGTTAGCACGAGACACTCTTTCTCACCCGGGTATATTTGACCGGACAAACTATTAAGGGCTACGCACTTGAATCACATCGGGTACAACACAATGAATATTAGTTAATTAGTTATGGATTCCGGAGGTATTTCGAAAATCTTTGTTAGTAAGTTGATGAACTTAAGAAAATTTGATTGATGAAAAGATACTCACGAACATGACTGAAGACATTACTCCACGGAGGACGGTTAAAGACAATAAGATAAGAAATTATTAATACTGAACAATGGTATCTCGAAAAGCTTTACTGTCCACGGATCAATTGATATCGCGTTAGGATCTCGTTAATAAAGCCCTGACTATTCTCACTGCCCTATCAGCTTTTCGTGGCTTTCCTCCCTCGAATACGACGTCGCGACGCCGCGCGCCTCTTTTTATAAGATGCCGCCGACGTCAAAAAGCTCCCACCAAGAAATTCCGCGGCGGGAAGGCGCGCGGCACGGGCCGAAATATTTGCCGCTTTTACGAGCCAATTCCGCTCGAATCCTCGCATTTTGATTGGTTGCCAGGCCGACACTTCTCATGCGCCGGAAATGATTACCCCGCGTCGCGGTGCCTGCAGCATCCCGGGATACAGCGAAGATGCAGCGTCTCAAACCCTAACACCACCCATTCATTCATGACCCATCGTCGGTCGAGTACGCCTACGAGCTACTCTGTTTGTTTGTACTTGCCCGTAGTAAAATGCAAATCTAAATTTATGGTATATGATCATCGTGTTCTCATTAAGCTATTTCGAGGTAACCGACTAGTTATAAATAAAATCCAAAATCGCTTCGTAGTTGACTTTTATTACGAACGACAAAGAAATTAGGAATACTTAAGGATTATAGAGTGACAATTAGAATATCAGGTTGAATAAATCATTGTAATGCATTTTATATAAACTATTTGTCAGAGTTTACTCATCGTCGAACTATACCTAGGAATACCGTACAGTACCGGATGATTCAGAACTATCTACCCTGAGTTTTAGGAAATCACTCGAATGTTCCTTGCATCCATCACTCCTGTGATCAAAGATTGTTGTTTATGTCACAGAGACGTTGCACAGAAACGGTCGGCCATGGAATCTCAGGTATTCGGGAATGAAGTTCGAGGTGTAAACGGCGGGAAAAGAAAATATCCAGAACGAATCTAAATGCTCATTCGAGCATTCCCGGGTAATTTTATGTGGCAATTCGCTTGGAACAGAGCAGACCTTACTGAAAATATATATTTCTGCAAGTATTTTATTTATGTAATAGAGCCAGGAATTTCTACCAGAGAAAACGGAGATCGAGGTTTAGAAATGCGGCAAATATGCAGATTGCATCGTGTCAAAAACGCATATCCATTGCGTGTCCAATGTCATCTTGCCAGCAAAGCGGGACCTCGGCTTTTCTCAATTGTCACGCGAGCCTCACGTGAAGAACGCCGGTTTCGAGAACCGCCGGGTCGAAATGGTGTTCCGGAATCATTAGATGGATGCCACATTGTAGGAAGTGGCGGCAAATCCGTGGGATAATTTGGGGCGACGATTGCGTGAGCACCGATCTCCTGCGTATGTCTATTTTAATTTGGTTCCCTTGGAGATCGATTAAAATTGTGCCATGAGTCAGACGAATTGCGGTGTTCAACTCAAATTATCGACAGAGTCATCCATGTTCCACTTAATGAATTTTAAAGCAGATAAAGGATCGGAGAAAATAGCCACAATGTTTTACTAGAATTTGTAACATAGCCAAAATATCATGAAAGTGGGAAACGGTAGTTCATCTATGTATAGTCCAATGAATAATTACTGTGTTTGGATTCCAACATTCCCAAATCAACGGAGGAGCGATTCCAAGAGAGCGCGTGCAAGATTGCGAATTCTTCTTTTAACATGAAATTATCGCGAACAGTTTTCCCTACTGTCTGTCGAACCGTAAAAGGAGCATCACTCGCGGCAACGGCGTCACGAAAACAGCAGGTCTCTGGCATAGCCGGAAACACGGAATTAGATCTGTTTTTGCGTCGCAGGCCGCATCAATGAACCGCTACGTCAGCCGCTCGTGTTTTACCTCCTCACTATAATAGTGAATGCAAATTCCTCGGGCGCATACTCATCAACAACTTCACCGGCATGTTATCCGTGTGTGTACACGAGTTAGAGGACATTGCACTAAATTTAACGGGCGATACGTCAGAATTTGCGGCCTTTTTCAACGGGCATCTCTCACCGAGCCGAGGAACGATTCAAGATGTGCGCTCGCCTTGAGGAGAGCAACATTGGCCGTCGCCCCCTTCGCCAAAAATCAATGCCAATGCTTCGCTGAATGCACGTCATAAACAAGAGCGGCCACTACACCCTACGAAAACAACGCGATGAGTCGACATAATATTTGCATACGATGACCTGTAATGAATGAAGTGAAAACAGCTGCCTATTTCCCTGATGATCCATCTCATCGGCTTTCTATTAAACCAGATGCATAAATACTTATGCAGTTCTCAAAAGAGGAGACTATGGACAAGTCAGGAAGTATAGCAGAGAAAATAAATTATTTGAGCCTCATGGAGCTAAAGTATTATTTCGGGCAGCTAAGAGCGTTTTGTTATCAAAATATGTGCCACGCTCGCCTAGTAAAAATATCTGCCGCTACGTCAGACAGTTCTCGGACTGACCTTTACCGAGGAATGTCGCTTCGGATCTATTTGTGACGAGCAAAATGCGATCAGTGTATGTAAAACCTGAGGCAAAATTCGGCAAAGTTCGACAAAGGAAACATTACATTTGACCAAACATGGCAGAGCTATTCTGCAGAACAAAAGTGAAACAGCGAAAACGATAAATTCGTAACAATGACATGAATGTATTGACAATACTATATGAGGGAAACCAGAAAGAATTCGACTTGGAATCCACAACATCGTCCTTCGGGAGGCAATGCCCTCGAATTCCCGTGGGTTCTTTCGCCGCCGCTAATACATTTGGAAAAAGGGATAACAGGAATACACTGGAACAAAAAGAAAACTTGCGGAATGCCGGGGCTACGGAAACGTAACGCACGAGATCATGGCTGGACCACGTGTAAGATATAAATAATTCCTGGAAGCACGAGAGAGACATCAGGCGCCACCGAAGGAAGCCTCTAGTTTACGATTGTAGCGTTTGAATGAAATCCTCTTATTTATCTGGTTCGAGTTCCTCGATGTAAATTTTCAAAATCGCCCGAGTGCCGAGTGCTACGCTCATCCTCTGCCTATTCCGGCCGTGTCGGCATTGAGAGTGCGTTCTTGATCTTAAACTTGGACCACTTTTCCGTCAAGCCAGCAACGATAGCTCTGACGCATGACGGTGAAAATGACTGCAGTTAATTAGCGGCGACGTCTATCGAGACGGAACTTCATATTTTTCTTGGTGCCACCTTCGTGCCCGGCTAGAAAATAGTTTACGGGCTGCCGACACTTTTTCAGAGCTGCCGAACTGCGCAGTGCTTCGACAGCTGTTGGCACGTGCCGCGAAATCTCGAAGTAATTAGGCGAATCCGCGCCGAGTCGTGATTGCGTAGTCGCGGCAGTTTAGACTTATAAAATTCGCAGGATGACAGTGCGGCGCAACGGTGTGATAGAGCGAGCACCAACGACTTCTTTCGGCGGCGAAGGTATGACGAAATAGTTGAGAATTTATGTGCTCTCTTGGAAGCGAACCCACTCGAGCGAGACACGTGGATCGCCAAAGTATAAAACAGACAAGCGGAGAATCTGGGCAGCTTGCAACGAAGAAAGGAGCTTTCAAGTCAGACGCATTGAATGTGCGAAATAGAAGCAATGATCATAAGAAATCCCACACATTGTTCTATTCATTATTAACTATTGAAATCTGATATTCAAAAAAAGTTAATACACCAATATAACTTAAATATAATAATTTATACGATATCATTTATATTGACACAAATTACTAAGTTTGGAATAATATTATTGTGTACTTCCTATCTGAAGGTCAAGTTAAATAAAAGGAAAGTGCCGGTGATAAAGCAGACAAGAGAGTGGGGGCTTGAAATAGGAACGTCGGCGCAAGTCCAACTCCGACCAGAGTCACTCGGCCACTAACGGGGCCATGGATGCTCTACCGCGCCGGCTCAGACTATTCCCACCACTCGTCATCGGCGTCTAGCTGCTGCGCTTTAGCTTTCCCTGGAATGCATGGAATCCTGGACAAGGTCATTGGTGAAAAGCCCGACTAGGTCAGTGGCCCACCGAGTGAAGAATTGTGCAAGTATAAACAGTGTATAACATTCGTCAAATTTTTGTTTCATTCCTCACAAACAATCGACAATTATCGACAACAATTATCTAATCATAGACCATACAATTTTCTTCAATGTTAGATAACAAATATGGTCTGTAAATTCAAAACAACTGAGGAAGATTGTAAATATAAAATTGTTGGATGTGTACACTGTAAATTATAGTAATGCTTGGAAGAAATGACAGCTTTATGAAATGTTTCTCTTTATGTATCAACTACTGTTTTAACTTTCAAAATTATACGACAAATTTCATTGAAAATTTTAGCAGACCTAACGAAATAAAATCCAGAATATTATATCTATCGTCGGTCGCCAACTGAACCTGGCGCCTGACCAAGGACGCGATTAAAGAGACTGGATTTCACGAGAATTCAGCAGTCTTCCGCGCTAGTTCTTTTTAACGTGCCTAAGATACGATCTGCCTTTTTATAAAAGCTCCGAAGCAGAGTTTCATTCATAACTTCGGGAGGAAAGAACTGTGTAGCTTAAAAATGGAACACGCAATCCGCAATCGGTGGAGCAGTGAATGAAATGTATAAGTTCTTTTGCCAATTCAAATGTCGCTAAATAATGACAATGTACTTAAAAATGATATCAGTAGAGTCGTGTCGTGTCAGACATTGTGCCAAGAGAATTTGCAAGTTTCACACTTCCAAATGGGGTATATCGGATCGTGGTAGAAAAGCAATTATTGTTAGGAATTTTCAAGAATGCTAAGGTAACTTGATCGATTGTTTTCGAAGGAATTCGAAACCAGTGAACACGATCAAGAATACTCGGTCGCCGGGTACCAAAAAAATACCTGACGCGATAAGCTGACGCGTATAGATCGACGACATCCTTCATTTTGCAGACGATCTCGTATTCCGAAGCAGGTGGCTCGCGTCCAGGTGGGCAAAAGGTTCGTTAGTCGCGAATACCGATTCTGATTAATGTATCGCATGCACGCTTGCCAAATTCTTGGGGATTATTACGATGAACCAGTTCGAGCAGCAATCGAACATGGTCCAACGTATGTCGTTGACACTGCTAGAGAACCCTCGACATACATACACGGCCCAACATCGAAAGATTCCTTTCCGATTTTTTCTGGCTGGCGAGAGTGTGTCATCAACGAAGTTTCGAAAGCATCGGACAATTCTGTGCCACTAAATTCGTTGCACTTAACTATAGTACGCAGCACGTGCAACTGACGTGCTGGCTGAGTCTGTTTTATCCGAGCCAGCAAGTGGCTACACTGTGAGAATTTGTCAAATTCGTCATAGAATAGTTGTGCAACGATGTAGACAATGACAATCATCTTATATCAATCCTATTAAACGTATACAATGCTAGTACCATGTAATATTTGCATCAAGTGTAAGCGATCATTTTCTTGAAACATGCTGAATTACTAAATCATCCATCTGGATAAGTTCCCGGGTACTGTTTACTTTCTGAGAGGACTGTAGTACGCAGTACGACTGCGAAGATTTGGAACGACAAGGATAGAAAGAGAAAAATGCGCGTTTCCGAAAATATCGTCTATACGTCAAAGGAGTCAGTCAGTCAGTCGAAATAACGCGGATGATTCCTGGCCTAACGTGAAATCGCGTTCGTCACGCAGACACGGAAATCGCACTGTGCTATTTCGGCTGAGTATTCGTTATTCTCGGCAATCCGCGTCACTACTCTGGATTCCGCAAGCTCCAATCGTCAATCGCTCGAGTCTAGCAGCAGATCGCACACGTCTGGCGCTAACGAGATACGTCGCTTCGATATCGCCTTCATAAACAAATCCACAAGTTACACACCTTGCAACAACAAGTGTTCTTCGAAGGTTCTGGGAAACTGGGGAGAATCGGGAAAAACGAGCGACCAGGAAGTGGAGAGGTTTCCGTGAACGACTTCGAAGTGTGCCGCTTATCCGATCGATCGTTCGTCAATGGGATATCCAGACTTATATTACTTCTGGTACGTAAATAAATACATAATAAAAGCGGGAACTCCTCTCAGAATTGGCACTTCTACCTTCTCTCGTAAATGGCTTGCGAAATGGTGAGACTGTCTCGAGAGTATTCAAGAGGATTGGCTCGGTGAAGGTACTTCCGGGATTTATTCTTCTTTGAACGAGATGGAGTGAAATCTTATACGATATGACATGAGCAAGAATAAATTTATGGAGACACCTGAATTATTGAATATAACACATTGTTTTCAGTAGCCACCCACCCTCTACAAGTGAAGGCGCACACAGTCACTGACTAATTGCTCGCTCTGCCGATCGTGTGATCGACCAAGCAATTAATGGGGCGCTCTTCAAAGGCGAGCAAACAAATTCTATGCACGCGCGTGACTACACCTTGATCGATACTGCGTGCATACGGACATCGACAAGTTTTCAAACGTGTTTTTCTGGAGCGAGATTTCTTCAATAAACAAGAAGCTGGAATAAGGTCAATGGTGGTCGGTACAAAGACTGTGTTTACATGATAGGCTAAAACGGAAGTGGAACATCAAAACAAATCTGTTATTGGCAGGCTGAACGTTGATCGGATCGATACAGCGCCTTGTAGAAGTGCGCGTAAATTCAGCCTATATCACTGACCTCCTCGACGTCGCTGCTGTGAGGTTGGTCCATATTTGGTCAGCCGGCTCCTGGAAGGAAGGGAGGAAGACGAAGATATTCGATCGAACAGCTGCCGCGCAACAGCAACGATTTCCTTGCTACCCTGCGGAATCAGGACTGACCTCGCTCACGGTGACTTTGCGCGCATCACGCGATTCTATTTCTGATCCGTCGACGGCAGGAAGCACGTGGTGCTTCCGACATATTGTCAAGAGAATTCAATCTTCAAAGAATCGAGTCCGTCGCTCCTAACGAGCGGAAACGAGTTTCACGACACCTTTCCAGACTAACAAGGATACCAGCGAAATAAAAGAGAATCAATTTACATCCCCCTCATTTCCCTCTCCATAACAAAACCATTTCCTGAATCGTATGAGTGCTCATTAGTTGGAAAGGCGACGCGACCCTCGAGATGTCCTCGAATGTCCATCAGCTCCCAATTATCGAAATTGTCAATTAGGGGATGAGAGTGCGTCCCGATATCGGGGGGGATGTGCCGTAATTCAAGCAATCAGAATTCGATAAGAGGCTGTTCTCGAAAGGGCAAGGGCAGCCCCTCCATGATACTATCATGGCTGTCTCGACATCCGCTTTCCCCGGGACAAAGGAAAATGCCTTTGAGAGGGGTCTGTGAGTGAAATGAAAGATCTAAGGGTTGTGGAGGTGTGCCGGTCAGCGCGCGTGTTCGCGCCAAAAGCACCGACCGAGTGCCTGTTGTCTTTCTGTTCACAGAAAGCATCTGAGGTGTCGTTGTTTTGCTGTCCCGGCGTCTTGGACGCGGCTCTCTCTCCTCCCACCGTCTCTTCCTTCTGCTTTCACTCGGCCGGTCTTTCTCCCGCCGTGGTGGTCGCTGAGCAAAATAGACGGAGGTCCAATCGAGCTGGCCAATCCTGACATGCATAGTGACGAGGAGCGGGTTTAAAGCGCGTGCGTCCTCGCGGCGTCGCCGGCTTTTGCCAGCGTTGCAGGGAGCGTCGCGGTAGTCGTTCACCCCCGACGTTGCTCCCTAGCTCTCTCGCTCTCTCTTGGCCGGCGAGTGGCCTCTCTTTCTCCTGCGCGCGGCGGCCGTGGCGCCGTCCTCCAACACCGTCGCTAGAAGGGTCGACGGAAATACGTGCGACGACACACGCGAGATTTTCCAGCCGCCCCATCGAAGCCTGGTGAGTAAACCCAGCACGAACTCTTTCCTGCGCGCACCCCTGACACCCGGATACGTCAGTTGCGTCGCCTGTTGAAGTTGCGATCCCGGTCCGCTCGAAATTGGCACGGCAATCGCTCGCCGGCTCCGACGAACCCGACATATTGATTTGACCCGGTCGGCGCGGCCTGTGCGGACCTACCCCCCATCAGCCCATCTTTCTCCGACCCGAGACTCCCTCCGCCGGGGGTGAGAATTCCCATCGTGACTCGCGCGTCTCCTCGCTCGGTGCAGCATCTCTCCCCTGTTGGCTGAACCGTCTATCTACTGGCAGAGGGAAAAAAAAAACACTCGTGCCGAACAAAAGGTGTGCCGCCGCTAGCTCGCTGGTAGCTGTCGCCATTACGCGACCCTCGGGGGCGTGCAAAACGCTGCTACGTAGTCCCTTTCTCGTGCGAATCCAGTGTCGGGGTGAATTTCATACGTGAAGGCTCTCTCGGTACCGCTCGCAGGGATCCTCGTCTGGCCCGGGGAACGCGGTAACGGGCGGTAAGTGGTGTCAATGTACGATTGTCACCGGCTTCTGTCTTAACCTCATTGCATCAAGTGTCGTAATTGCATCATAGACACCGAGTGCAATGTATTTTTTATGTTGCTCGGAATATCGAGTAGTTGGAGTTAGCGCGCGAAGGAAGAAAAAGGCGGCCCGGGCAAGCCTGTAGTAAGAGCGGGTACAAGTACGCTTGGGCTTTCAAAGCGGTTGAACGTTTAAAGCGGCAAAATTGTAGTTTGCACTCGGGAAATGGCTGCTTTCCTCGAGCTCTGTCTAATTATAGATAAGACCGGCCTCGCAAAACGTATATGTACCGTGAAGCACGAAGCACGGGTGGCACATAGTAGTAGTGAACAACTTTCTTTCTAAATCTGCGTCGCCAACATCTAAAATAGTATTCGTTAAAGCCCTAAATCTAATTGGTACTTTAAAAGGCAAAATGCCGGTTGCGAGGCTTCACTTAATGAAAAACAATGTCCGAGCGCAGCCGTCGCCGCTCTTTTAGGGATCGAGCGAATAAGCGCGCATACTCGATCCGATAGCCGCTCATATTTATACCTGTTCCGAGAGTTCAGCAGCCCTGCGGGAGTCCCTTTCAACGAATCAATATCCTTCGCGCTCTACAAACGAATCATCATTGACACGTAAATATTAATTTTCCTCTCGATACAACGCATTGCTTCAATGAACCCTCACTGGCGAAAAAGCTACTTGCAGAGAGATCGTACGTTCGATTAATAGACTATTCTTAAAACATCTATTTATCCCCTACTCCATTTTACAGATATGTTTCATAAACAAACTCGATATATCTCCATAAAGACCACCACTCACTCTGACTTGTCTAACAATAAGCAATATTTAATAAATAAGTCAAACGAATGAAGTACGTACGAAACATTACCATTAAATTTTTCCATTCGGACTAGCAAAATAAATTATACACGACTGTTTATTTTTGTATTTTGAACCAACGTAACCGCACTTTTACTCGTACCGTTCCGAATCAGTAGTACGAGTCTATGTACGATCAGACGTATGCGCGCCATTGCTGGAACCGCTATCCAAATTAATTGTTTGCCGTGCGAATTTCCGTGGAAATGGGACTCCATTCTCTCAATATCAAGTCAATCACTGAAAATGCATATAGGTATTGACGAGCAGGAATAAACCAGCGGATCAACGGATGTTTCTATATCTATAGAGTGAGCTTAATTCGAACGTCAACCTTTCGGTCTACCACCCATTCAATATAATCCCGCGTATCAGAACTCGTTTAACTAGACGATCGATCGGGAAACACATTGTACACCACGCGACTGGCGTGCAGACTGATCGCTGCCTGAAATCAGATGATAAATATTGAATTAGACGTACTTACTGTTCGCAAAGGGCATCAGTCCACCCCTTGGGAATAATAATGGTTTTGAAATATCACCTTCATTACAGAGAGTGGTTAGCCTAGAAAAAAAATGGGCAAGGAGAAGATACACATAAACATCGTGGTCATCGGCCACGTAGATTCCGGCAAGTCCACTACCACTGGACACCTGATCTACAAATGCGGTGGCATCGATAAGCGAACGATCGAGAAGTTCGAGAAGGAGGCTCAAGAGATGGGTAAGGGTTCCTTCAAGTACGCCTGGGTACTCGACAAGCTCAAGGCAGAACGTGAACGCGGTATCACCATTGACATCGCTCTCTGGAAATTCGAAACTGCCAAATACTACGTAACAATCATTGACGCGCCTGGTCATCGAGATTTCATCAAAAACATGATCACCGGAACGAGTCAGGCAGACTGCGCCGTGCTAATAGTAGCAGCCGGTATCGGCGAATTCGAAGCCGGCATTTCGAAGAATGGACAAACTCGTGAACACGCACTTCTCGCATTCACTCTGGGTGTGAAACAACTGATCGTTGGAGTGAATAAGATGGATATGACTGACCCGCCATACTCGGAGACTCGATTCGAGGAAATCAAGAAAGAAGTCTCATCCTATATCAAAAAGATCGGATACAACACTGCCTCGGTTGCGTTCGTCCCAATTTCAGGCTGGCATGGTGACAATATGCTCGAGCCTTCACCCAACACCTCCTGGTATAAAGGGTGGAAGGTCGAGCGAAAGGACGGAAACGCCGATGGCAAGACTCTTATTGAAGCGCTTGACGCTATACTGCCACCGTCCAGACCCACCGACAAGGCTCTCCGACTGCCACTTCAAGATGTCTACAAAATCGGCGGTATCGGCACTGTACCCGTTGGACGTGTCGAAACTGGCATTCTTAAGCCAGGTACTAATAATTTAAATATTTGGCAACTATCCTTGAATATCATTTTACTGAAGACACCATTTTTCAGGTATGCTGGTCACCTTTGCCCCAGCTAATCTCACCACTGAAGTAAAGTCTGTCGAGATGCATCACGAGGCTCTGACGGAGGCACTGCCGGGTGACAACGTCGGCTTTAACGTGAAGAACATCTCAGTAAAGGAATTGAGGCGCGGATACGTAGCTGGTGACTCCAAGAATCAACCTCCACGGGGAGCATCCGATTTCACAGCTCAAGTAATCGTCTTGAATCATCCTGGACAGATCAGCAACGGTTACACGCCGGTGCTTGACTGTCACACTGCTCATATTGCTTGCAAATTCGCGGAGATCAAAGAGAAATGCGATCGCCGTACTGGTAAAACAACTGAAGAGAATCCGAAGAGCATCAAGAGCGGGGACGCGGCTATAGTGACGCTCCAGCCGATGAAGCCGATGTGCGTCGAAGCTTTCCAGGAATTCCCGCCCTTGGGTCGCTTCGCCGTACGCGATATGCGTCAAACTGTCGCCGTGGGTGTCATCAAGGTATGTGTAATATAGTAAATGGTTTGGTATGAAGGTTTTGCAGGTGATTCTAGAGTAATGTCTTGTTTGCGCAGAGTGTCACCTTCAAAGATACCCAGGGCAAAGTCACAAAGGCCGCAGAGAAAGCCCAGAAGAAAAAGTAACCATCAAGCTTCCTCGGAAGCCGGCAGTCCGTTGGCTGGTGCCCGAAAGGACCCTCCGCTAGGATTCAGTATGCCGCGGCTGCTCCATACAATTCATACTCGACTAATATCGAAAGTGGAAAGATGTGCTTACCCCCGTTACATTATCCGGTAGTGTTGAATCCGCGTATCTATCCGAATCTGCACATTCAGTTCACCCATGCCCCGCGCACGCCCCACATATGCTAGGTGATTCTTACGTTTTTACTCATTACATTGAACGATATATGTCCAATTACAGGTATATAATACTCGGTTCCCTTGGACTCTGTGTAGTTAGGTTTTTCAAATAATAATACTGAAGATCACGGGGGGGATGTTATTGATGAGAAACGCGCGCGGCGTATTCTCGCTCGATTTTAACGAGGCAGCGGCTTACCACCTTCCTCGCGCCCCTGTCTTCTTCTGCAACTGACAAAGAAGGACTGCCGATCTGAGATCCGACTGGCGAGTGCAAGGCATGCGCCGCTGCCTCGCATCCCTAACTTTTTAATCGACTTGTTTCGAAGGATTCGTTAAGGCTGATTTCTCCAAAGACTTGGTTGCCTCGCTGCAATTTATTTTATTACGTATAAGATATTTATCTCTAGTTAGAGGTCATTAGACTGTTCTCCTTGGCCTTCGTTCAACTGGAGCGAGCCCACCGCCGAGCATACCTCTCCTGTCCTCGGCGCAGGGCTTCCTCTTGCGAATGGCCGGTGTTAATCCCGATATACCCCCATAGACGCGTTCTATGATTGTTTTGCCCCTTAGCCAGTATTACGTTGGTGTAATAAAAAAATTTTAATTGCATTTCTACTCTTGTCTTTTAACACTCCCCATCTTTTCATACGATGTATGATCCTGACGTTTTGGAACGGAAGGGACAAATTTATAAGTATCGATATGGTAAATATAATTTATTCCGCAGATATTTTTCATAACATTACAACTAAACGTAGTATGTACAAATATATTTAATGCAACGATCTTACAAGAATTTAGTGTAATGCAGGTCTTGGTCAGTCTTTAGTTGCTGAGGCCCGCTTGCCAGGGCATCGAGCAGACTCAATCCTCTCGTGATAGAACGTGACACAGCTGTTCGTGAAAAATCACTTTCTTCGCACATACGAGTCACATAAATGGAATTCGTCAATGAATATATAGGCACTTTCCAGCTAACTAATATACGCCTCGAATACAGAAATAATGTCGGCCTGGCAGGTATGTCGTGCGTGTGTGCTACACGTACATGCAAAATACTCCTACGAAACGGAGTCACTTAAATTACGCTCGATTATCCCAGATAATCATTCGCCGAGTTTTTGAAACCCATAACACCAAATACAGATATTCGATGAGACTACTGGATCGATTGTTCGCGATACCTTTGTCCGACCGACAAGAGAACAAAACTAAACACGGAAAAGAAATGGTGAAACGAAATGAATAAGATACTCTTGTAAGAAAGAGGAACGGGGGTTTGGATTACATTAGCCACGAAGAAAGACACACCGAAGCTAGAGCAACCCGGAACATCTCGCCCTAATACTCTATCTACCTACAACTCCTATCACTCTCCCTTTCGAACCTGGTAAATGCTAAAGCAACCCACAGCCTCGGTAAATGTACAAAACATCCTCCACACCAGCATTCCATCGGTATGCCTGAGCCGATCGACTGATCAAACAGAAAGAGGCAAACCTCACGACACTATCGGAGTGGGTTTTCTCATCTCTCATTACTCGTCTTCATCCTTGAGAACCCAAGTAAACACTTTCAGGGGCTCTATTAACCATGCGAGTGTCCATGTAATATACACATATCATTGAGTAATCGCGGACAACGTGACACGATCAAGGACTACGGACTTTTCTCTCCCTGTGTCCTTATGTCTGCGGCTGGTGAGTCGGGCTATGGTGCTGCGACCACGCTGGCGGTGGCGAATGGTTAAAGTTTACCGATATCGTAACAGGGTGAAGAACAGTGTCTGGTCCAGTGTCAGGGATGAACGTAAGGTGAGGCCTCAAGACGGATGCTTCCAAGGTCAACGGGACATAGAACGCACCACCGTCGTGAAGGGCGAATATTGGTACTCCATGAGATGACGAAGGCTTCTCCATATTGGGTATGGGTGGTGAATGGGATTTTATCCTTTCGGCAGAAAACCTTTGCTTGATCGAACTCTTAAACTTATAGTTGGTCGGTCGGCAGGTGGTCGTTGGAGGCGTACTGTGCGAATGAGTACTGTGATTGCTATCATCGCTCACTATGGTCGGTGGTGGTATCATTGTCGGTCTCATGGGACGCTCAGGATCACCAAATGAGCTTACGCCAGAGCTCGATCCTTGATCCGAGTGTCCGTTTGGTTGACATATCGTAGGAATGGTGGTGTGGGCGTACCCGTTGCCATTTGGAGTATCGTTCGACATTGGCATCTCAGGGTGCGGGAAGCCTAGTCTGTCGCCTGTAATATAAAACATTCCGTAGAATCCTTGTTCATCTTCAAATAAATTAACATTTTCTGTCCTTGATACATACTTGTAGCGAGAATTTTGTCGCAATGCTGTTGAAGATGATTGATAAGTTGTACGCATAGAGAATCTCTGGCGAAGAATCCCTCCACTTCTACGAGGAAGTGCATTGTTTCACTGAGGCACTCTTGGAACCCCAGCCTGTAGTGTTCTGCAGCGGTAGATGCAGTGCTTGGATGTGATACACTGTCCACACTGTCTTCCGGATGAGTATGTACCGGTGTCACTGCAGGATGCTTGGTGTCTAAAGCAGAATTCACGGAATAGTTAGTCAACTGATAAAACAGGAACTTCTTTTTGGGACTATCTTTTTGCAAATGTTAGTACCTTGTCGGAGACCTTGAAGGTGTTTCATATGTCGAATAGCCATTTCGATGATCTCTGTTTTTTCTACTCTACCCCTGCCTTTCTTCAAATATTCGGCAGGGATGAGCCTGCTGAGATCGGCCAAGCAGTTATTCATCCGATCCCTTCGACGCTTCTCGATGATTCTATGGGACATCGGATCTTGCTATAACAGAAAGCATATCCATTCGGTTAGGCATGCTTGCGTAATCGTACAAAAAAAGATTCGAATTTCATTAATGATCGAGCTGCACATGCAATGCGAATTGTCTGATGTTATATTCAAATCAATGCTATTGACATCTCGAGCGAGCCAATTATGAGTCATTAGCGCCTATTCATTCAACATGACTAATAATGAGCTCGAGTAAATTAAATCGGGATAAGTTAGGCAATAGCAGAGTTCGCCGAAAATCACGCCGCCCCTTACAGGCGATCACGCGTGTAGATAGTGCTCTTATCGTGAATGAGTCTCACGCAGTATCGATTAAGAAAGTCCCAGTCCGTGACGTTCCCTTTACAATTCCCGTTAATCGCGATTTCTCCGAGCGCGGAATTCTCGGGCGTTGGACACCAGAAAGAAACCACCGCATTGGGTAACGTGACTAGCCCAATCAAAGTTTCGAAACGAAATCAATCGGCGCGCTATCCAAACATCCGTGAGAGCCTCCGATCGGAATACTAATTCAACTTTGGTCGACCCTGGCAGCGATCCAGAGCGTAGTACGTATTTTCCATGAATCCCACTAGGCCAAATCATGCGAAAGCCTAGTGGACGAGCGGGAATCCTGGCAGACGTCGAAACAAGCAATCGGCCAATCGAGGAATGAGAAAAAGAATCACCTCTTTATTCAAGCACCGCCTCTTCCTCGGGGGTGGCGAGTGCACCGCCGAATCGACGTGGTTACTCGCCGGATAATACTGCATGTTCAGGATATTATCCATGCTGTGCGTTACCATCTCGTACGAGAGAACACAAATTCTGTCTTTCAGCACTAACTTAACAATCACTCCGAATAGAAGAAAAGTGGCGTTGTCACAACACTAACTCTCGAGTAGTACTGGCGGAGCCGGTATATGTGTTCGAGCCGGTGCTCTGTTAGGGGTGCGCGCTATCGGTTGCGCTACTGTGGAGCATATGTGGCCGGCGGCGGCTCGTCGCGATGCTTTATTTCGCGATGTCCGATGATCGTATCGTGTGTAAACTGGGGGGCCGGCACTCACGAGACGCGCATGACGCACGATCGTGACGAAGGCTGCGCCCGAACTTGCAGGAGAGCGTGTCCACGACCAGGACGGTGATGAGGCAGCCGCGGGCAACGTGTGCGTGCCGGCTATCGCGTAGCTCTCTACGAGAGAGCGAGAGAAGTAGAACGACGAGATGGACCACGAAGACCGTGGGTGGAAGCCAATAGGGTAAGGTGAGGGAAACCTTGCGTGCCTGGCAAGTGTACGTGCGTGCTCTGAAATGATGCGGCTGCAACTGCGATCCGGCCACTGCTCGCGGCACCCACATTTCTCGTTTAACAGAAGCCTGGAGGGAGACTCGGACGGTGATGGCCCGAGCGCTATCACGTGTTGGTAGCGCGACCCATTACGTCCAACACGTGAGCGAACACGTTTCGCTGAAGGAAGTGCCGCCACGATTCTCCGTCAGCGGCACTTTTCCTCCCGGTACACTGGGATACTCCCGTGCGCGCACCCGAGACCCAGGAATGCGCCTTCATCCATGAACAAGATACTCCGGTCATGGCTATCTCGTACAGCTCCATAACCAGAACTGCCGATTAAGCCATAAAATACCACTGACGTTTCACACTTAGCCAGACTCGAAAATTTCTGCCTATTATTAGAATGTTATTGATGATGCCGTTGTTTACGGCGAAGGCAAACCATGGGAACTCCGGACTAGCTCCTTACTCTCCCAAGCATTACAGTACTTCATTTTGATATCAAGATAATATTATTGTCTACTAATCAGGATTTAGATAAGAGAATGAAGTGGATTCCACCCGAAAGTTTACAGGTAAGGCCACATCCGTTCTCTTGTCTGATAAGAGGGAAGTACAACTGACTGAGTGGAGGAACCACGGTATTGGCTTTGGTGTAGCCAACTCTATAAACGCGTGGGGTCACGAGACACGAGGTCGGAAAGTGCGATGTCGCAAAGCGTGATCTGGTACAGAGCTAGCAGTCCGAGAATAGGGGGACTGACGCTTGTAAGTGTACGTTGACCCCCGACATCAAAGTATCCGGTCGTCGGTGGATCGTAGAAAAGAAAGGACTTCTCCCGGAGAAGGAGCCGGGAAGAGAAAAATCGCGAGAGAACCACTTTAACGGGGTCGAGTTATCAGCGTTCTGGATATAACCGGATCGTGGTGATCTCTGCGCCTGGCTTCGAGACTCGTATTATGACCGGGGTTTATCACTGAACGTCCGACCGCGGTGGCCCCCCAGTATTTTTCAACCGATAACCGGGCATCACCGGATCCAGCATCTCGCGATGGCTCGCAACAACAACTAACCAACGTCTCTGCACATCATACATCTTACACATTCCTCTCTCATTTCCCTCTTCAAAGCTAACGCAACACTGGCATTCCAAGAGCATAATGAACCTGGGTTTCTCAGACCCGAAATCTAGTGAGATTTCTTTGCCTGTGAAGGACATTCGTATCTGCGACACAGAATGTAGTTCCAATATCGATCCAGTGAGAATAAACTGCGTTCTCCAGAGAGAAGGTGCTAGAAAAAAGTGGTTGCCGTTGATTTTAGATCGGTCATTGCGAAACATGTTTTTCAACGTTCTCCATCCGGAAACGCTTTTCGAGACGCGGCGTAGTAAGTAAACAGAATCAGCCTTGGATTCACGAAACCTACGCACGCGGGCAATGTGAAAGGGAGAAACTCACTCCACGATGTTTCCCTGACTCGTGCACAGGACATTCGATGACATTGTCGAAATCGAGACTGAAGCTCTGTTACAATATTAAAATTTGAAGACATCGACGGAGAGGTCCGATAAACCGACCTTTGCTATACGCGTGCCAGAGACGAGTCCCAACGAGGACCCCATTTTCGCGTCATCGCCGATTCCGTCCTCGCATCATCGTCGCCCGTGTATTTTTCTCTCGGTGCGCGCCACTTGGCTCGCGTTTCTTTTCACGAAAGACCTCTCGTTCTGGATCACGCTCGCAGCGACTGACGTCTATCACTAGGGACTAGGACGATCACGTTGATCGCGAAAGACACATCCGTGAGAGACAACATGTGAGTCCGCTGATTGCCGAGGATTTTACGCTCCGCTCTCTCGGGGTAAACACGTGCTGTCTTTTCTCTATTTCTGATGCACCGACGTATTATTTCCGTCTGCCGGGCACGTGATGAAATAGGCCATCGATTGTTATTACCACTAGATACGCGTGTGTATTATCGGTGGATGTACATTGACCTCGCGCTTCCCAAATTGGCCACCGCCTGTAATTCCTAGCCCTGATTATGTAAATGAAGCTGGTCCACTTCCCCGTAAATCCTGGAATATAATTCCGGATCAATTCTTCGACAAGGTAACCGGACCGGCGTGGGTGGTCGTCTCCCATAAAATCTCGGGACTTTACAGCTGGATGTAGTCCAGTATCAGTTTATAAAATAAGCGGTAGTGTAAGTGGGATTCGCATGTGTAGGTGTCCGAGCTGCGGTCCATAGTGCGATTAACACCTAATCACTTATCGGACGGCCGGCAGAATTATCGTCGTTAATGGCATTGCGCGAAGTCCAAGACGATATCCACAGCAAGAGACGCGATGATACGTTGGGAGCGCCTTCTCTCGCATTGGCAGAGTGATCGGCGAGAAAGAGATACAATTGTTACGCTTGCGTCCAAGCCCTCGTGACACCAGAGACCGTCTCACGAGAGGCGCGCGGCAATGAAACTCTCTTAGCTACGGGGAACGGCGAGAACTCGTGCACACGACAAGTACACGTGACGTGAGAAAGCCAACACTCCTTTTGTGTTTTAATAAGAGTCCCAGCATGACACGATGGACTGATTATGGTTGAACATAGACAATCTAACACGATCTAATTATACTTTATTAAATATCTTAAAAACAAGAACAAAATGTTTGTTGTACCTCGCCGTAGACAATGTTTTGTTACACCGCATAACGCGGCACCTTTTGTTTGCAATACTCGGAAAGGCCTCGCTTGCTTACTCCACCGCAACACACATACACATACACGGTCACGTCCGTCTCATTTCTCACGATAATTCCCCGAGTAATCAAGCGTGCTTGAGTAATTATTATTGTAAAAAAAAAAAGAAATGACCCGCGCAAGAGAGAGCGTGCGGCCGTCCTCGGTGATAACGGTTCGAAAGTTGCGCACGCTCCCCGGTATTCCTAGAATTGATATCGTGGTAATGTGCATAGTGAATCAATCCGCATCGAGATGGCAGGAATTGTAACGAGTAGCGCGGCTCTCCTCGATTACTCGGAGCACGCGCCGAGTGAGAACGGGACCAAAAGATAACTGGCTATCGTCCGCTCTAATTGAGGCTCACCGTGAATTCGCGTTACCTGTATCAATGGCTTATCCCCGCTCGGCCAGTGCCGCCGCCATTGCATAATGTATTTACACGGAGAGATCGTCAGCAAATCGTGGAACACGTGCCTTTCTTTCTGGGTCAAACGGAGAATCCTGGACAATTCGCGCGGTTGTTACACCAGCCGGTCTAAAGATAGTGCTGGTTGGAGAATGTTCGTTCTGCAAAGTCTAGGAAGTCAGAAACACTAGTGTCTGCATTTTTTAGGACCAACTCGCTTATAGGCCGGCTATAAGTATCACTCGCGCGAACTATTACACAAGGGAACTTCTCTAATATTCACGAGATATTAACAAAGCGCAGTGCATACATATCCGTATTCCAGAATGAGCTTGTGTGTGATTTCTCTCGGGTAATTCGTCATTCTGTGTCAGACATGTAATCAACATTTCGCGTTGGCCCTTCGGGCATTTGACTTTCATTCGGCTCGACATGTACGACAAAGACCTTCTCTCCGAAACTATACAAAGTTAGTTCTTGCTGGCTATCGAGGGAATCTCGATATAATAATCTCGAAATAAACCTTGTGAGCTGTGTATCACAGGCATTATCTAACCCTTGACTCTCCAACCCCAAAATAAAGCGTACATATTTACAGCAGTTGAGCGCAATAACGAAAGACCTCGAGCAAGAGTGTTTTTTTTGGCGAGTGGTGCCGAGCGCCATTACTGAGAGCAATGATTTTCTGGTCACGTTACCACCTTCCATGGACATAGTGGACGGTGAGTGTCAGCGGCAATTTATGGAGATGGCCGCGTAAGTTCTCGAAGCCCGTGCGCGCAGCTCCATCGATATCGGCGTGGGACTTTCGAAATTGTCGAGTGTCAGACACTGGCAACAACAGTTCCAGAAAGCTGTGGACGACAACGATGACGCGTGACTCGAATTATCACGAATGCCACGTGCCGCTGGTTAAATGAGGGGTCATGCAAGTAGGCAGGCGCGACAGTTGGAGGTCGGTTCTAGAAAGGAGGGTAGAAAACCTGGAAAAACCCAAACGAAATCGACCCCGATTTTCCCTATTATCGGATCCGTGAAGATCTTTGAATGCTTGAATACACGCTCTCATAAGCTCACTCGGATGTATCTTTAAATTGGATCGACATTTGAAGAGTGGCTACGCGCACCAGTTCAGGAAATAGAAACCCAGTTTTTCTTTTGACCGAGAGATCGTCGGGAGCGTCGAGGGACTGGTTACACTGGTGATTGGAGCGTGTAACGAGAACGGGAGTGATGCAAGCTACATGAAACGGCGGTGCCGAGGCGAGAGGGAACGAGAGCCCTGACTGAGAGCCATGACCGAGAAATCGGCCTAGCTAGGTATTCCCCCTGTATGAATCGCCGCCACGCAGCACCAGTCAGATGCACGTTCACTTGGCGCACTCGGCGCACTCGACACATGTTCCAGTGATTGCCTGAGGCCACGCCGATATACATGTATCTACGTATTTGCCGTCGATCGGACACAAGGGTGCACCGCCGCATCGCCGGGGCTTGCGATCGCGCGCGACCCAGATGAGATAATCGATCGCGAAAGGATTAATCTTTATTGCACAATCCCTCGAATTGGCGCCGATTGCGCAACTCCCGTCAGATAAAACCCAGCAGGGAGGAGCTCTCCTTGTTTGCTTGTAGGAAGAAGCGCACGGCGACAACTGTTATTGGCAATCACGTTGATTTCCCAGAGATATAATCGAAGGAGCTGAGTGCGAGCGCGTATAAGTCGTCTCGATCTTCGGAATCGAGTCAAGGCTTCGAGTGTGGCGCAGGAAATAAATTATTTTTAAATCGGCCCGCTTAGCGAAAATAAACGTGAGCCTCTCTTCGTCGTTCGCCGCGAATCGAACCACCTTTCACAACACTAATGACCAACGATCACGTACACTTCCGCCGAAGCATGCAAACGCATACACGTGGAGACGAGGAAGACCGGCCTGCGGTGCTTCTGTCCTCGCGCAAACAAGGAAGAGCTTTGCCGCTGACACACGCGCACACGGCGGATACGTGCTGATAAGAATCACTGGGCCAAAATATTTTGCAGCCCTGGTGTGTGCCGTAATCGCTTACCTGTCACGTTTTCAATCTGGTGTATAAATAAGAAATCGGCCGGCTGGTCTTTCAGAACGTGTTTTGGAAATGCCTGAAAGGCGCGGGAGCGCAAACACCGTCAGGTAACTGGAAAGTTTCGCAAAGCGAAATTACGGGGTCACTGAATCATTCGAAGGCACCCATTGAAATTCTAATATAAAAGGTGGATTAGCATACGTGCTTAGGAAAAGGGCGGTCTCATTGATATTCGAGGCCTACATTCTTCCCGTTCGCAGAAAATCAAATTGCGGCTTTTATCGTTAGCGTGGAATAACATCTAGACATGCAAACCAGCTTCAAGTAAATATCAGTCTGTCGGCTCGTTAAAGGAAGAGAAATTCACTTGCCAAATATCGTACCGTCTTTGCAAACGGCTCCCCTTTCAGAAGCTTAATTGAAGGTCTTGTCACGTCAGTTCTACCAGAATAGCCAAAGACGTGTCCCTATTGTACCCAAAGTCCTAAACTCTTAGAGCTGTCCTCAAATCATTCTAAATCTGGTTGGCCCATCCCAGTACGCCCTGGCCCGAACCTAAGACCTCCAGTTCAGGGACGGTGGCCTTATTCGAGGTCTGACGCGTGACTGAGGTCAGGACTTCGGAATTTAGGGTCAATCGAGTAAGCCCAACTTGGACTTAGATAAGCTAGATCGGATCATTGCAGTCACTGCAATTATGAATAAATCATAGGTTGAATTCTAATTGTCAGAACGAACCGATTCTTTTCATGGTAACGAGCACTTTCGCTGTTGAGTTCCGTCGAGGATGTTGTTGCATGTACACGTTCAAGAGCACGAGGCAGCCTATTGCGTTGATAGCGCATTGTGAGCAGAGAATCGACTTATATAAAACTAGCACGTGCAAGAATCAGAGATAGCACGTTCCTACGAATGTGATCGCCGCGCTGAGCATTTGCGTGCGATGTGTCAGTCGACCTGCTCAGAAGCGTGATGAAAAAGTCTAGCCGCTGAGAAACCCGAGCCTTTCCCACCGGATCAGCTTCTACTTCTTCCTGTGTCTGACATTCTCACTCCGGCGCCTCATCAATTACGTCCTTTTCCCTTCGGTGCACATTCCTCGCGAATCCCGTTGCACGTTGCATTTAGTTACAGTTGCTCGGTAATGTAACTTTAATGTGAAAACACGTATCTTATCGGCAAATCAAGGTACTCGACGTTCTAAAGGCCGTCTTACAGAGTAGATATGCTCAAGGCACGTTCAGCCTGATGTGAAAAACGGTTGCATTCACTTAGACAGGAGTGATCACGTTTTGTGTGACCCTCAGTTCACGCATGCTGCACATAGCGCACGTGAGTGCACGAGGTTATCATAAACTTAGTACAAATTTTACTATAATTAAAATCAGACTTCGTTCGGTCGTTTACTCCTTTTTATTGCGTTTGGGAAGAATGACTCGCAAATAAGAAGTCTCCCAATTGATTTCGTTCGACCATACGTGTTGTCTCGAGAATTGAATGCTTCCCTCATTATGAAAGCGATGCTGGCCGAAAAGCAGTCCACTTACAAGAACAAGCAGAGCGAAAGAGAAGAACGTGCTCCTCGACACGTGCACCGTCGGCAACAGTGCGTGTAAGTAAGGTACATACGTAAGTGTACCATGCACGTAATCATTCGTTGCGATCTCGCTTGAATGATCATTCCGGCGCAATATCCATAGGGCGAAAGCTCGGCACGCTTGCCAAAAGTGGCGTTCGACTATCGATGCTCGAAGACGCCGCAACGGAACGTGCACACCGCACGTGATTCGAGATCGGCACTGTCATCGCACGGACTAGGCGCATGCACACTCTAACTCCACACACACTGATATTCTTTCGACTACAATTTCCTCGACGCGACTGCATCATCAACGCTTTAAAAGCTGTTTGCTCGTTTACGACACTAACCGAAGGAGAGAGCACGTTTAAATTTTCCATTAGTACCGATGAGGAAACGCGACGAATCGGAGTGCAAATATTGGCGATGAATCGCTTGACACGACTCTGAGGAGAAATACAACATATAACATGTATGATCGCAGAGATTTATGTATAAAGTGATTCGAAAATATCGGAGACGGTTATATCAGTATAACCCACTAAAAAATATATTTCCGACGAGTCTTTTAGTAATTGTTAGTTCATTTTGTGAAATAAAGAAAACGGGATACAGATGACATCTCTCGCGGACAAAACAGTTATGCATGCAGAGGATAACATCAACATAGCTGAGTCATATGTAACCGCATCATTCTATATGTGTGTGTGAGATATAGTGGAGTATGTATGGTCGGCTCTTGTGATGACGGTAAACAGGAAGGCGCTACGGGGACGACTATAAATACCAGCTTTAATGAGTGCAATGGGCTCATCTACGTAAGTTGCAACAAAGTCCACTGCACGCTACTGGCCGGGAGATGTACGATGCATTTCTCGGAAGCACTAAATGCCATTGGCAAACAATACTATTAATACGTTGCTACGCCTCTCCTGCGACAAGGTGTTCGCGCGCGCGCGTGTGTGCGCGAGCCACTTTAGAACTGTGATGCACTGTCCCCAAGTGCAATCAAACACACCTGACGCTCGAGCAAAAGCGTCCGTTATGAATCCCGCTGCATCGCGTAAAACTGCTCGATTTAAGTGTACACTTTATTCCAATATTCCGTGCCAAGCAGATGCTTTCGTGCCAAGTCCCGTGTTCCACGTGTAAACTTTAATTGCCCGTAAATTTCAAATTGCCATAAACGCCGCTCATAGTCGTGCTATACAAGATTACATGATATTACGAGCATCAACATTTCACATTGCGAATGTGAAAAGCATAGGAACTCGGTATTCCGATGGAATTCCCAAATGGAATAGGATTTATGTAAAAGCGGTGCGCATTGTTGGTCCGATTTCGCCCGGGGGCCGATGTCACAACCGATCGTTTTCGAGAAACGTGACCGCCATCGATGCGACGAAAGAATTTCGTCATCCTATGAATCGACAACACGGAAAACCTTTCTCTCATCTGGCCTAAATACCAGTTTCCTCGTATTCGCGGCCTGCTGATTTCATTCTGCCATTCAGTCACTCCCAGTCGGGATGGACGGGACAATCATGAAAGTCTCAGTTACAGATTCGCATTGCAGCAAGTAAAGAATTCACAGCGTATAAATAACGTGGAGGGTACGAGAATATACGATTCAAGTGACTCACCCTGGAGACCTTCTTCTTAGTGTAAACTTCGTCATCCTCCGAGGCCGTGGCGAAGTTCAGATTTCCTTCGCAGTATCCTGTACCAATACCCATTCTGTAGATCTCGTCCTTGCAGGATCTGCCGTCTAGGCTGGAAATCCCACAAAAATACCACGGATATAATTAACATACATTTTCGAGGCCGGTATTCAGCCTCCGAAGGCTGTCCGCTGCTTTCAGTATATTTCATTCAAACTCTGACATCCAACTCTCAGACGACAGCGGTTATCTCTTTCTCTTTCTCTCTCCCTCTCTCGCTCAGTTCCACCTCTCTTTCCCTATTCTGAACTAAATTTTCCTAACGATTTAGAATGAAACGTTGAGCAAGAAAACTACAGACTAACACAGTCATCGATTGGGAAATCATCAGGAAAGTTTTGGAATTGTGATCGCGCAAAAGTGACTGGAATTCCGGTATGGCTTGTCCAGTAAGTGAGTCTATTCAAGACGACACGTGGCACGCCACGTCCGCTTTTGCGAAAAGAAATTTCCCGCGTGATATTCTTCGAATCCGGATGACATCAGACTGGAATGGAACGCGACCAGCAAGGGAACAGAATCATCATCTGCTTTCTAGCACGTGTGCACACGAAATTCAGCGGAAGGTAATTAGCGACGTGACTCGATGCCTCGAACACCGTCTCTTCAAGAGAAGTGAGCGCACGAGGAATGTTAGCTGAGCTCAAGAGTTATTGGAATTCAAAGGCGATGAATCGGAGTCGCGTGTGCACGAGGAGCGCCGACAATATTTCCAGAGTACATGCCAGATTACCTTCCGATGTAATCAACATTGAGGGGAATGAATTGATCGATTATCGTAAGAAGAAATATTCTGGGAAATCCATCAAAACGGAGATGATCGGAGATGAATGGTGGTAGCATCCGTCTGATGCTCTTTTTAACATCAGGCTCGCAGTAAAGCGGGGCTTTAGACTTTACGTAACCGTTTCGCAGAGAGCGTCTCAGTCAATAACCCTGTGCACGTTCTCAAGCCCGTTATAGATTTTCCGCCATAAATAGTGCCGACGGAAACGGCACAAGTATGCGCGCATTATTGATAAGTATGGCAATGTCGATCGTCGTGAAAGCACGCCGAGTGTTCATTCTTGAGCCAAGATAGCTCAGCGTCACTGTCACTTTGTAACTTATACCGTCAACTTTTACATGTGAGGCTTGAAGTTACGAAGCAGCTTGAAACATGCTACATTTTCACCTGGTGTCGATGTTGCTACTAACCGATCAATACTATTAGACTCAGAGGCGATGTACGAAGAGTCGAACGTCGTAAAGTGGATTCTCTCAGGCTATTATAGCCGGCACAAAGCGGAATTAATGGTACTCAATGAATACGATGACGATCAATTATGGGAGCTCTTGATATAAAATGATTCAAGTCTGATTCTTCGACGAGCAGGAATATATTAACGTCCAGACAAACTGTTGTAACCGGTAAATGCGATGGGTCGATGTTAATCTAAAGCCACGTGTGCGGAGAGGAACCCGCAGTTATATAAAATAGACGCGGGGGACACGAACGTTCACGTAAGTTTCCCTCATACATCGGCGATACTCTCGTCGAACTTCGAGTGCGCGCATAAAATGTCTTTCTTTCGCGTGCACCTTCTCCATCAGGCAAACCAGGCTATTATATAACTAAATGCTGGCATGACAACGGAAGTTATGTAGCACGCGGTATTAACGCCAGTCTTCCTGGTGATTTTAAACGTCCACCTCGCTCTTCCCCATTTTAAAACGAATTCCAGCAGCGATGAAATGCTTTGTTAAATTCAACAGACATTGATCGAATTAATTCCGGTGCGAGCATGTTTGCATTTTAAATCGACGTCGTTTTCACGCCCCTACTGCAATAATCACAATCAGGCAAAAAATTACGGTTCATTATGAAGCAATATTGATCAATGAATGCTTTTCCATAGAATTAACTTTCAATTTAAGCGCGGAGTTAGTCGAGCGTGACTAATAGCGGAAGATAGTGATAGAGTTAGATACAATTGTACGAAATTCTTCAACGTTCCGATATACGTGACTCAACTAATTCCAGTCAAGCAGACAACGCAGAAATTCCTGAAAATTGATTTATCAGAGAAATGCATCATCCACAAATAAGGCATTTCACTGGCCAGTCTGATTTTTTCTCCAAGCATCGGAGCGCTATTACACAAGACAAGTAAATGGTCTCGAAGCATTTTTCCGCCTGGTTTCTCGCGAGGAGCGCAATCACGTTGAGTGGACTGCAGGCGAGAAGCTCGTGTTCCTGCACGTGGTTGACATTTTCCGTCATATGACTCGTCGCTCGTGTATCTCCCTCCGCGTATTCTTACACCTCTGTACTTAGAGTGTTTCCTCGGTGCGCACATGTCTACGCACCGGTGCATCCGTGATACCGTGTGTCTCCACATATATGCATGTGCCCACACAAGATTGTATTCTTTGCCGACATAACTGCAACCGCGTATAAATGCAGCGAACGGAATATGGCGCGCGTAAACAGAATTAAAACTGCACATTGATTGATATAGATCTCATTGACACCGTGGCTTGGCAGAGCCCTCAATTATTGATAAATGTTCCCATAGAAAAATAGCGACCATCTCATAAGACTTCTTTTCTGAGCCTTTTTCCTCTGTCTAACATTATTGTAAGAAAGATGTGTGTGTTTCTCGGCTGATTGTGGGCGAGACAAAGAATTCAGAGTCAAGGAAGTCCGAAGGATCGTCTGCAGCCGTGGCAGCAATTACACGCGTAATCACATTACTGCGAGAGAAGAGTCCGCTCTTTCATAGAGTTCGCCATCCGTACACAGTGTGCAGCATCCCACCTTTCACAAGAGGAGTGGGATGCGCGCCGAGGATGTCGTAACGAGACTCCCGGTTATTCCACTAATAGCGATGTTAATTACGCCGATCCACCCGACGCAATGAGAATATATCCGTGAACTCCCCGATGAGGAGCGTGTGTTTTGATGATGCAACGAGGCCGTACATACGAGACATTTCTTCCCAGCTGTCCAATACCGAACATACCCTATGAATGTTCAAGGGTTGCAGTCGAATCGTAATAGAATTATCATGAATCGTCGAGACTTCCTTGTCCGGCGAGAAAAAGAGAATGTTCCACTTTAAAGAAGCATTCTCTCGTTTAGTGTCTGGCTGTTAATATCTATTTTTGGAGAGATAGATAAATCCCCGGATTCCGATTATCTCGGCTGCGGCTCACGATAGCGTCATTGATCGACCAATTATGCGGCGAGAAATTTCCAAACGAGGATGACTCTCGTTGACGTCGAGAGATTTCCATTCATCGATGAATCGAACTTCCGCCGATAGTGTTATATGTATAAGTGGGAGAAAAGGGCACGAGAGGCAGATGAACGGGCAACATAGATATATAGAGGCATATTTGGACCGAGGACGCCAGCCTCGAAAATAGTCATTGGATATTTATCAAGGCGCGCTCGGTATTTGTCAAGCGATACACTGAAAACTTGATAAATCGATGAATCCAATTCTCGCTCTCTTCGAATCTCTTTGTTCAAACAACTTCGGAGAGTCCCGAAGGCTGAACGCGCCGCTATTTTTGGCGAAGGTGCGAAAATTCAGTAAACAAGCGTGGCAACGATGGCGCAAAACTCGCGGACATCCTTAATTAGAAACTGGATTTTAATTGGATCGGAATCCGCGGCGCGCTCGTGAGATCGCCAAGTGTGCGCCTCGGCGGAATTGAGGCGGCTGGCGCGACGTCCTTCATCGACCTTACTGCCCACGACGACAAGAGCGGCACGTTGTGTGTGCTCGTTCGTGCATGCCGTCACTTTCACATACGGCTGCACCGAAGCTGCCTACATGCAGGGCTTGGCTCGCACGTGCGTGAGAGATCCGTCTATCAAAAGACAAGTTGATCACCACGCGTTTCTCCTGTGAAAGAGGAAGCTCGAAAAGCAACCTGCCGAGGTGGCTTTTCGCGCATGTCAGGCAGATCTCTACCCTTCTACGTGTAAAACGTCAAGTCATTTGTGAAGGGAGGCCTTGGCAAACTATATACCAGTACAAAGGACGCTCAGAACTTTCCTTACAAACTTCCAAATGTCATTCAGCAAAAACCACCGGTTAATTATTCCGTCCACATTTTAGATTAAAGTAAATATAAAGCGTAAGTGTTTGGAATGGTTTGTAATTACGTTGTAACTATTTGGATTTAGATCGAGGTGGTGTCAGGGCGCACAGGAATATCCGCACCTACGAACGTCCTTCCGCGGCCTTTAAGCTGAGCCCAAGTACATACTTGCCAGAGCGTACCATTCACTTTCCAGCCACATGCACACGCACGTGCGTATGGTATGCACAGACCAAGTGATTTGTCGCGGATGCCCACGCGCCTATCGCAATCCTGGAATGCACTGACTACATGATAAATCCTGTTCCCTCATTATAGCAGGATTCCTGACAATGATTTGCTTTCGGTTGCGCGGGCCAACACATACCACGCTATACAACAGCCCGCGCTAAACTATAAACAAAACGATAAATAGAGCTAGCCACGAAATTCCAGACATCCATTTTTTGCACTGCTCGAAGCAGTGGCATATGTGATTGACAGATTCGTTGCAGCAGAAGTGAACGACGGAGTGAACGACGAGTGGCCTGAAAGTGTGTACTACTATGAGTTTCAGCCGGCTGAATGAAGGATCGATATAGATTTGTAACGTCGGCTAATAGAGCCACGCCACGTATTATTAGCGATTTCTTTCCTCGATTTCCTGCGACCTCGAAATAGATCCCTGGAATCCGTGATATTACTGTAGTCAAGAATCGAGGCTATTGGGAACGCATGGCACAACAAGTTCGATCGTAGGTTACACGCATAAGACCAGTCGAGCGTGAATCCTATTTTTACTGATATGCTATGAATCATAAAAATCGCAGTAATTATTACGAATAGGCGGCAGTGTCGAGCGAACGGTGTCGTGAATAGGAATGAAGATTTCATGCTCGCACGCACGCACGCACGCACGCATGGACGGACGCACGTCGCGATGATATGCGGTACGTGCAGTTTCGATGTCGACGAGACCAAAGACGGTGGTGGACGGTAGACACAAGCAGAGGAAGAAGAGGACGAGGGCAACGATAGCGCACTAAATGTGCACCTCCTTATCAGCCACGTGTGGACTATATAATCCGTACGATCGCGCATTATGTGGTCGCTCGGCAAGTCATTGTGGTTGGCAGAATAGCTCTAAGTAGAAAGTCACGATGCATAAATGTACGGCGTCGCATGCACGAGCACGTGCACGTAACGGGTGGCCGGGAAAGAAAAGCTGAACGCGAGACGTGATACTTTTGCGAATGATGCAAGGTGCCCGATGGACTCGCCATTTCCACCGTTTACCAACGCAGACTTAACGTTCCACTGAATTAAAGGAAGTGGGCCTCTTATGAAAATATTTTCCTTTGTTCAAAATGATTATGACATTTTCATCTAGTCTTGTCGATATTCTTTCACTCATTGCGCATGGGAATGTCTTCAGAAGAAAAAAATAACGGGCGATTATAAATCGAATCTACTTATGTTGATCCATTAACAGGATCTTGGCAAGGGGCGGGGATATGACTCAGGAAAAAAGAGATATCGAGCCCGCCTCGATAACATCGATTCTTCCATTCGGCCACCAGCCTTCCTCTGGGCTTGAATTGACGCCGAGTTGTTTACAGGCGCAAAATCATCCGGTGAACCGTGCAACGATGCACGTGACACGTGTATCATCGGCGGCCAACAACAAGAACGGGAGTATCTACGAGCGACGCGCTACCAAGTGGAGAGTGGAATTTTTCTAATCGACTTCACGATAGAACCAGTTGTTCAACTGCGGTTACTCGAAAGATCTTTTTCGCAAAAAGCACAAAGAAGACCTATTTAATCGACATTTCATGTCGACTTAATGAACGCGATGACCGAACGCGCATACATACATTAACCCAAGCGAGAAAGAAAAATCGCTTGGGTCGTTGGAATGTGCGCATCGATCAACTGCGTATATATATACACACACATATGTACTTGGGCGCACGTGTAAGGCATAATTCGCCGATTACGCAATACCGTCGCCAAAAGTTCCCGATGGACTAGCTTAACGAAGTCAGTCCGGACGAGACGACAAAAGGTCAAGGATGCCAGTGCCCGGGTAATAATACTTGCCGGGGTTATAATTAAGATTGTCGAACGCTTAAAAGAGGACCTTCGCGCCGAAATAAGTACGTCTGGAGCGACACGACGGGAAATGTATGGTGTCTGTATGTTGGAATGAGCTGCGGGGCTTTCTAGTATCAAGGCTGTTAATTTAATATAGGCCGACTCACATGCCGGGCGCACGAAATCTCTCGGCCTTAGCAGGATACGGTAGTCACAGCACATCGCTCCTTAGCGCCCGAAGCCTTTCGCAAATCGCATTATGATATAATCAAGATGCTTACGAAAGAGGTGAGGAAGCGTCGGGGAGGTCGCCAATTTTCGCGTAACTCCTTTCTTTCTTGCGCGGTACAACTCCGACACCTTCCAACCCTATTCAAATGGTGGCCTGAAGTTACATTAACCGAGTCATCGATGTCCCCTTTGTACAACGTTTCTCGACGTTAGAGTCGAGTCAGCAGTGTCTCCTTTTGGGCAACGTTCCTGGGCGTGCGTGGAATAATTCGAGGTCGATCGGCAGCAGACGTTTATCGGGGACTTTCCCGAGAAACATGAGCGATCGGCTGACGGCGTCGATAGCGCGGGGATTAGGTGAGCAGGTATGCTCGTTTGAGCGTATTGTTTTGCCACGCGACGCCGCCGGTAGGCGCGGGCTGTGCCTGTGTGGCTCTCTAGTCTCTGTGTTTGTGTGTATACCGGGTCGCTCGCGTAAAAATACTAACCTACATCGAGGCGAGCTCGGAGCGCGTGTCAGGCAACGTGACTCCTGGCTCGGCGCGTCGTGCCAAGCAATCGCGCCATTCCCACTACCGCTTCCAATTGCTAGACACACTCCTTCTTCTACACGTTTCGCTCTCGTGCACTTCTTCAACCGTTCCAATACTACCAATACTACTCACTATTACTATAGTGTGCTAGAACAAAACCGAAATCTTGGGAAAAACATTCCATGATCTTTAATCAGTTAAAGATGAACACTTGTAAAGCAACCCTTAAAGAAAACAAGCTTCCTAACGCAACCACTTAATCGAAAGCCGATAAGAAAGATCGAGTCCACTAACACTAGATCAAATACCTATGATCGTACTCCGATATAAGTATGTAGTCTTAAAGCTTCCGGCTTTTTTTGAAAGATAACTATTCCACTCGGCTGAGAAATACTGATGGCAATTTATTATATCGACTGGACGCAGCCCGATGCGGATGCCATCAGGTATATTTATGTAACATTTCGTAATACCGTCGACAAGTTACACGCTCCCCCGAATTCTAAGTAACAAAATGATGATTAATAAGCGGCGAGAGTGGGATATGAAAAATGACTTCATCCGCGGTCCGCGCTACGGATGCGGATCGTACTCGACTCTGTACTCGGTGGGCAGCGGCCAGCGAATATATTTCATAATTCTAGAAATAGTTTCGCCGGCATAGTTAAATCCGGCCTCGACGACCCCGATTTCGCACCGCTCGCCAGCGAACCTTGACTCGCGGCGATCTTCACGGTGGAAAAAACTCCAAACACCCAGAAACCTGCCACTGGCAGTCCAAGAATTGTCTATTCGTCATCCCTTTCGCCTGGTTCCATCAGATCAGATTTTTTCATGATGACTCATCCATCCGGCGGCAATAAAACGAGTGTGCTATTTTCCACGCTCGGTGGCGAGTAGTAGATAGAAGCATTCGTCAGTGAGGCGCACTCCCCTCCTTCATGTATTCGGGGCTGGCAGGCAAGTAAGAGAAGGCGGACGTCCAAGGTAACTCTCACTTTTTCCCGAGAGCGACACTGAACGTCCCTCCTCCTACCAGTCCCAACTACGCGGGGGATTATCGACCTCCACGACGAGAGGAATCTCCAATCTGTCGAGCAGTTACACCGAAACAAAATTCCTCCGACGGTAGAAGGGGGATAGGCAGACGGCCAGGAGGCCCCAGTTACTTTCCCGCTCGTTATCAGGCCACACACGATTTTATCATCGAAATTTTCCATCTGTGCGTGAGCCTCCGTTATTCGGAGGAACGCCATTCGTTATCTCCTGGCGTGCCATTTAGCCCAGGCGTCCGGTGTCGGCATACTCAGACGTGAGAAAGCATACATACATACACAGTACATGTAGCTGGTACATGTTCACGGAAATGCTGAGCTTGCACTGCCAGCAAGATTAAAAGCTGGCGACTCAATCAACGGGTAACATGGAATTCAGTGCTACTCAATCGTACAGCATTCGATTTCGTAACTGATTACGAAGCGTATAACGAAAACCCGATGCCCTGAAGAGCCGTCACTCCGGGAACAAATATTTGAATCTCAAAGTTTCGAGAGTGGCGTTTGTGACTAGAATCCGTAGTTGGCAGGGTGGCACACGGTACTGAATATTCATGTGCGAAACCATAGGACGAGTATTTCAGTCTGAAAAACAGCAAAGAGGAAATCCGGGCAAAGTGGATAAGCGATATGAAAATCCATAATAAAAAAGAAATGAAAGATACAATCCGTTAACGTATCCGCTTTGTCCGGGATTCCCCTACAAGAGCAACGAAAGGCCTATCTGTTTTGACTTGGCGCAGCAAGGAAAATTACGACATTCCGTACTTTTTCCCTGCTGGCAAACACCGGCCATGGAAAGTTTCGTGCTCGAAATACGCACGGGCCTGGAACTATTCCCCCTCGGGTAAATTGGGGCGAAGGATCAAGAGCCGAGTCATCGAGCAACGATTTCTCAAGAGGAAAAACACTTTGGTGTAGACTTGACCTTTCTTCCAGTGGCACTCGTGTGATAGTACTCGGATTGTTCGAGGGGCTCGACTTCATCGGGGAAAAGAGTGACTTTGCAGAATGACCCAATCCGATATCGCGGCTCGGTTGTCGAAGTCAGCGAAAATTAGCAGTGCGCTTCACGCCTGATCCAAACATAACGCAGGATGAAAGAGCAAGAGAATATCAGAGTCGCGTGACACTCCGCCGACTCAAAATACAACATTGACCTATTCCCAGGCGGAGCTTGGCTCGCTCGTCACATAGACAGTCGAAACTAGAACAAACCAGACACGAAGAACCAACAGGAATTCCTGGGTGTGATTGTGTGTGCTGGTAAGGGACACACACCTGCCGCTTGCGACAGTTACTTACGGCAAAATACGTACGCACTGGCGAGCAAGGACGCCAGGAGAAGATACAGATAGAAGGGAGATCGGGTTTCAGTAACTAGCGCTCTTAATTTACATCGCATTCCAGACTGGCCGGGTAGCGTTCATATAGTACATACAACGGAGTACAGTACGTAGTAGAAGACAAACGATCCCGGGCGTCGTCGTGAGACCGGTAAGTGTGTCGAAGGACCTTCGCTTTGCGGCACTGTCTGTCTCCGACCGGGGTAAACAGGGGAGGCCAGCTACACGGTGAGCTAGCATGCGAGCAAGCACGTGCAGGGAAATATTCGTGTCAAGATAAAACGAGAGAACTCGAGAGGGAAATGGAATAGTGCGTCAGCGTTTATGCGCTGCTTATCCAGGAGTCGTTAATTGCACCCGATTGCGAGCGCGGTCATTGTCGAGCGAGACGACGACGACGACGACGACTCGCCAATGCTTAGCAATTCGCTCCATGCACTGCCCCTTCTTTATTGTCGTTCAATGAAATCCTCACAGTATTACGCAGATCGCTAACGAATTCTCTATCTTTAAGTACATTGTTGACTCTAATTTTGTGGGACATTTGTTTTGTTATATTGTTTCAATTGTAGTGCCTCTGGAAATTATGACGCACCGAATTTCAATAAGATAGATTATCAGTGACATGCGCTTTTTGCGTATAATAGTCAGTCAACAATGTGTTAAAACGACACAAGGACGACATCCCGTTATAATTTTAGGCGGTGTGTTTACCAGCGCAGTATTTTGATACTTTATTTCGCTTCCAACAATAATAAACATTAACTTTTGATGGTATCAGTGATGGCTCACGTGGGACTTGTTTGCGATGCTCACTTCTATCAGTGAGTAAAATGTGCCTACGTGACCGAAGGCAGACAGTCCGCCTTGCTGGCACCACGAGAGAATCAGAGAAGACCCTACATTAACTGCTGCTGCTGCTGCTGCACCAATGCGGGATAAAAGGAGAGAGAGAGAGAGTTTTGTAATCCGATGAATTGCACCTGTATCTTGCACAGGCGTTATCGTCCGGATTAAGTAATATGTTGTATAAAGTGTATCACGTGCGATGCGTGGATGCAAGATTGGAGGAAAGCTACGGCGCCATGGATCGGTTATTTACCCGGAAACGTCTGATATTACAAATGGCCTGCGAGACCACAGAGCGCCCACAGGCAGATAATGTCACCGAAAACCAAACGGTCGGGGCACCCACTCACCATTAGCATTTTCGAACCGGCCAACCTATATTGGTTGCTTTCCATGACGCAGGCACTCTCTTCGCTTACGTCAATTCGCTCGATGAGATACGCGAACCACATCATCGCGCCAGAGATCCTGGCACGTTTTATCCTAATGCGAACCACGGGAAATACCAAAGGGAAATTAGGGACTTCGGCAATGTAGCAGCAGCCCGGACAATCAATATCAGTCCAATTCGGGGAAGTTCAAACGACGAAAGCAAGCACTGTTATTGTTTTCGATCAGTTAGTCGGTGCGCTTCTATCTATTGCGCAATTCCTCCTCACAGACGTTAAGTGTGTTCACGTGTACAGATAGGAAACGAACTATATTTACGCTTTTGCAATTCGCCGAACAATTCCGTCCACTAATTATCTCTTTCTCTCTCGCTCTTTCGTCTGTGTTATACCATGGAGCAATTGAAGGAAGTCAGGGTGATACTGGAGAGGTGCTTTCCAAGTGAAATCGCAGCGAGGTGAAGCTGTATTTGCAAACACGTGGCGTATAGGTAATGCGCAAATAAATCCGTGTGGATCGATCGGCAGTGTCAATGGCCGATGTGCCACGGTTCAAGCGGGCGAGATGCAAAATCGCTTGGCGCGTGTCTACATGTACATACATACGTATGTATAGCGTTACCTAGTGGCGCGCCGAGGAAATCGCCGACCGCGTGATGTGCGATATACATCGCCCGGCACTCCACGCTATTCTTGCAACGCGACCTGTTACAAGTGTTTATGAGCGACATAGCACAAATGCCCCGAGAGACTCGTACCGTGCCACCAACTTGAATCCATGTAAATGCCCGGCTTCCGCTCACGCTCCCTTTCAAAGGGACAATTCGAAGCGCGACTCGACGGTGCCAATTGTGGTGGAGCTACTTTATATCGAGACAACACTCCGACAGGAGATGGAGTAGTCATTGTAATCGCAAATGGGACTCGTTACTCCACCTGATTCCGCGATACAGGTGCTTTGATATTCCGCGATCAAGAGCAAAGACATCGTCGGTGGCTTTTAAATCGTCAATGACTGGAAGAAGTGGCGTTTGTTCGCTCGAGCGTTCACCAGTTGAAACGACGTGCACGCGTTTAATTGGCGGTAGAGGCCGGGGACAGATCGGGCCTCCTCGTCCTATCTTATCTCTGTCTCACTTGGCGCTCTCCTCTCTCTCTCTCTGGCACGGCCATGAATTTTCGCCGGTGTACTTTCGAGAACGTCCAAACGCCTCGCACGCACATACATCTAGAGGAGAGTTTAAGTGTCGATGCTGGGGACCCTCCGAGCGAGTAGTGAGTGAGGGGCGAGACGTCGAGGGATTGGAGCACCTGTGTACTCACGATAACGAGTACCGTAGCTTTCCGCGTACCAGTGACTCTATAGATCGAACGATATTTTTGTTCCCGTAGACCGGGAAACTTCTGGGTTCGCCAAATTCGAAGCGGTCCATGCGCGCCTGGACCACTTTCGAGTGATCGACAAAGAACTGTCGTTACGATCGAGCAACATTACGGCTACGCTGTTCAATTAAACGAGATCGATTGCCTTTAATTTATATAACGCCAGGAAAAAAGGCGTCCGGTCGCAGGTGGTCGTTACGTAATGAGTAGATTGGGAGAGTAAAAGCCACGAGATATCGAGGAGTCTCGATGGACACGAGTAATTGAGCGCGCCACTCTACCGGACTGGGCTTTTAAGGGCCGAGGCCTCGTCGCCTCGTGCCACTGCTCGTAACTCTGCTCACGAGTACATCGAGGCATCGCGAGCGATGCAAGTCACGCGGCACATCACTTCTACTTATCGGGTGTTCCCGCCGTAGCCCGTGGCCCGTGCACAAATATTTTCGGATGGTATTAGAGCAGCCAATTTCAGGCAAGGTCGCATCACGCCATGGAGCCTCCGTGCCTCGATGCGGAGCGATCAACGTGCACGCGACCATTTCGATTAAAAAGGACGAAATCATAGGGGTTCGATTAGCCTGAAGTATAGCAAAACCTTTTGCCTCCCTAAATTCTAAACCTATAAACCGCTTATCGACTTACAAACTGTCGTAATTTCTCTCGTTACGTCGACAAACGTAATAAGCCTTAAGTGTCGAGCATCAGCTGACTTCCAATGAGAGGTGGATTCCCATATTGGGGAGAGAGAGGCAGAAAAACTAAAAAGAGATTGGGCACTCACCTCTCATATTTAACTTGCATGGAATGAGCGGTGTTGTCCTCCCAGTAATTCTGTGTCTCCATCATCTTGCTGCATAGAACGACCGTGGCAACGGCTTCAATTGCACCACACGAATCACTTGCGAGCTCCTGTTGCGATCACCTGTCAGATAGTTCTCGGTAGAACCCCGTAGGAAAGGGTTCCCAGTTTCAGTCAGACTTTTGTAACAAGAGAGAACTTGGTTGCGCAGCTCGGCGTAGGGCAGCACGAGTTACGGGATACGAGTGCGCGTGGCAGCGCCAACAGTTCGGTAGTAGCAGTCGCGAGGCGGTAGTACGAGTGTCACTAGGAGATCGGGAATCACGTAATGTTTGAGAGAGAGACAGGTCCTGTCTGAAGCGATGCCTCCTTGATCGATCGCGGCACTCGCCCGCTGAGTAGGTTAGGTTCGCCTCCACGAATTCACTGACACACTCGAAACGGCACAGCGGACCGAGAGCCCGGTACTTGGGAATCGCCCACGTCTTTCCGTCCAGTCACACTCGCCGATATATCTGTACTGGCGCCCTCTTTCTCCTTCCTCCTCCACCACCTCTTCGTCCTCTTCTTCCGTCCAGCGACGTAGTCGTCGCCGTCGTCCTCCTTCCTGTCGAGGAAATCAGCCAGGCGAAATTCTTCCTGCGCTAGCACCGCTACCGGCAACGAACGATCGCTTTTTTCGATCCGGATGCGCCGCCCGATCCCACCGCCAGTCGATCGCCGGGGGTAGAGTGGGGCGTGGGGGGGAACAGGGTCGAAAAGAGACTGATCGAGCGAAAGAGAGTCAACGGAGTGTAAGAGGGAACGAGAAAGGAGGAGCAGAGGGTTCGAGTGCGAGGCACGTAGCGCGAGATAAGGCCGTTGACTCGCCCGAGCGCGAAATTCCCCGATCTGTACGATGTATACCCGGAGCTGGCAGGGCCGTTAAAGACAGAGATGTGCTCTCTCGAGCGCACGAGATCGTCCTCCCGAGCACGCTACACGCTACACCTCACGCACCGCGGCTATTCTCGCGGCGGCCGGGGTGCAGTCTGGACCAGCAGCTTCGCTCTACTCTGACGTGGTCCGTCGTGTGCGCACGACCGGCAAGCAATCCACGTTTGATCGTCTTCGCACTGCTTCTCGCTGAGTGAGGCTAGCACGATTATCGAATTGATCAGGCTCCAAGTACAGGTGTGCGGTGTGTACTCTGAGGGGAGGCAGAGTGCAGAGATTCCCTTGGCACGAGGGGGAGCGGGAGCGATATTGCGGCGTAGGGCGTAGAACCGTGAGTCCTTTCCCTGGCAGGTTGCGGCGCGCGTATAATGCGCGCGGCCCTGTTCGATGCTCACGATGTACCAGAGTGTGTGGCATGCGGCCCACTGGTAGGAGCGATTCAGAACCGTTTCAGGCACGGGCACGCTCACCCTGGAGCCACGTAACTCGAGAGCCACACGCGCCTACCACCTATGGAAAGAATGGTTTCTTTCTTTTATCATCAAATACTCGCGCGCTGACATAACTCCTCTTTGGAGACCGCCCCTTTCTCATCGGCCCGGCCTGTGAAGGCCTTGCCAATGAAATATGATATCGAACCAACAGATAACAGGCTGACTCGATATTACGTATTTTAATTTCTGTACGCGCCGATGTGTGATTGCATGCTCGCTCGTATGTTCCTCGTTATGAGCTTGGATTCGGTGTCGGCGCGTATTAGCGGAGCTTGTCAGTCGCGATAACGCGCGGTGTTCTTGGCACATCACGTGTTGATAAAGTTACGCAGAGTGATATCGCGCACTGAAAATAGTTTCTAGCGATATACGTAAGTTGTGACGCTCAAAACAAAAACAGAGCGTGGGGTTTTGCCAATGGATCGTATTGGTGTGCGATTGACATTGGCCGATCGATACATTGGCCCTAGTGCTTCGTAAAATTCTGATCCGTTAGGTCGAAACGCGTGAATTGTTTTAGAACGTATCAGATTCCAGTGTTTAATCGTATCCCGTGTGGATATTTACACTATTTGGCTCAATACAAAAGATTCTGGGACACATTTGGAGGAAGTATCGGAGCAATCGGCGATTTATCGTGTTAATAGCAACTTCGAAGATCGTAAAACGATAAGGGCATGCGAGTGAAACGTCAAGCCTGACACGCAGTACCCCCGCGCCGCTGTCATTACTCATCGTCACAGATTTCGTTAGGTAAACGCACGTGCGGTATTCCTATCTGTGTTATCTTCCCACAGTATCAGAGAATTTTCCGGCCAATCGAAGGACGCAACACGACTTGCACTTTCAGGGGGACTGCGACTTCCGAACTCTATCGCAAACTCTTGATATCGGCGCGCAATCGATATTTCCGAATTCCAGGGAACGCGCGACTTTTACGCTTCGTAAAGTTCCCCGGCTGATCAAGCGTTCACGAGGAGAAACCTGCGGTTTCTTCCTCAAAGCAAAGGATCACCCTGACACGTAACCAGGTTTTCGATGATGCAAATCTACCGATTGTGTCGCAGTGGCGACCAAGCGTCAGATGGGTGACGTTCATGAAAGTGGCTGTTCATGGATGTGCGCGGTGAAGAGGCGAGGAAATCGTGCGTAGCAAGAAAAAGATGACTTTCCAGGTGAAAGTCTGATTAAACCGGGGCAAAGTTGGAACTTGAGACGGTACTGGGCAAAGCTTGTGGAGTGGTGAACGCGTATCGCCAGCAGTAGGGATAGCGCAGAGCACGGAAGGTGTGGAGAGTGCCGATGGACGAGAGGCCAGCGGAGAGTATCGTTTTAGCTGTTACCACGCTATGTGACACGTGCGCGTGACGTCATGGGGCCGGTCACGCGAGCACCGTGTGCTCCCGGTCACGTGTCCTGTCACGCGCTTGCTCGACGTCCCCCTCTAGTCGACGCTCACTAGCAATCCCACCGTCGTGCTCCTAGGACCCCTACTTCTACCCACTTCTACCTACGGGAGAGCGTCGGCCCTCTTTCTCTCTTTCTCCCGAGCCCCGTCGAGCCTTCCTCGAAGCTCTCTCTTTCGATCTGGCGTCTCACTCTCGAGAAATCGACCTCGTACGACGGCGCGGTATCTACGACAGCGAGCTCGTGGGATATTCAAGCCTGCCTCGCTCCCGCTCAACGTATGCATCCACACAGATGCCTGATGCACACACCAAGACAATACGCGCGCCGGCTGGCATCGTCTCGCCAATGCCTCGCATCGATTGTTTATATCCACAGCGCAGATTCTCCACGTGCCGCGGGCTCCGTCTCCGCACCCGGATGCGCTCTGCGCACCACACACTATTTCGATTATTTAGCGCCGCTTCTACAATTCTATGCCGACACGCTTCTACCATCGCCAGCACTGTATTCACGAAATTGGGTTAACGGAGCATGTAAATATTTAGGCTGACTACGAGCCCGAGCTGGAAGCTTGCAGCACTGCGCTCTCCTGTGCATGGAGTCGGCTGGAAAGTCTATTGAATCTGGTTAACTACTTGTTTGGATACGATTGTGTGGCCGAGCTCTATCTAGGCATGCATGCCCTACACTGGAATTGAGATAAACCGGATTGACAAAGAGACTACTCTAGCTGCGAGGCCGTTGGTTGCTTCACTCGCAATCACGGATGCTGGAGCTTCGCAAAAACTCGGATGTGTTTGCTCTCGCGCGCTTGCGTCGCGACCAATTCGTTCGCGTTACGCGGTTAATCGAATCTATTGACAATTGTTGCTCTAACCGACACACTTCCCAAGCTTGACGGATCACCTGTGGAATTCAGAGCTTGTTTACGTTGCGCCGAGCAGTCGCAGCGCTCGCTCGACCGCTTCTTTAAATATTTCCACCGGTGCAATGCTATTATCGGCTGGCCAGCGATTCTTTATCCGCGTCAATAAAAGGCAACGATTGATTGTCGGACTTTTTTTGCAGCGACAACGTACAGGGTGGACTAGAAAGTCTGCGCGTTACTACTTAGTATTATGTAAGTGGCCACTCGCCGCTGCTGCAGGAGCGCTTTGAGAACAGTACGGCAATAAATCGCCGGCGAACGATGCACACGCGCGGCACTATTGCGTCACCAATGCGAATATAAATCGTTCGATTTTTTCTGACCCCTGGGATTCGACGTTTTCTAATAAGAATTCTGCACTCCGGCGCTCGAAACTCGAAGACCCTCGTCCTTCTCTCTTTCCGCAACACACAGGTGAATACGAACTTGAAGTATGCAAGAGTTCGCGCGTAACGCGACCAACTCGAAAATAGAAGCGTTATTTTCTGCACCGCGCGGGAGAAAATAAACGCAATCTGTGGCAAGTTAGGGTTATTCTTGATCTGGCTCACCATTACGGCTCCGTGACGCCTTTAATTCCCTCGAGCTGAATTGCAGCCGGCTCCGACCGATTATAATTTATTATCCTTGGTAATTATGATAGTTCGAACTTACCTTTTGATAGCTTGCCTGTGAAACCTGGCCGGCGGATCCTTAACCTTTGCTTTCGGATTCTCTTACGGGCCACCGGACAATTCCAGATCCTTCTAGGGCGTTCGATGGATTCCTCTTTGAGCTGGAATTAAATTATGCATCGTTGAAACGGTGACCATGTCGCACCGCCATGCCTACGTGACTTTTACATTCAGTGATCGACGTGGGTGGACTCGAGACGCAATCACATTTAACCGTTTCCATTGCTATCGCTCTCGTTTTTATCGACTACGGTTTAAAAGGCTGATTGAAAAATCATTAGTTATTATAAACGAATGGACTGGAATTGTTAGTATCGCGGTGGAAAGTCGAGCAAGGGTCGAAAGGGGGCACGTGAAAGCAGTTACATCACGGTGAGTGCGTTTGCAGTGACGGCAACAAGGTGCTTCCCCTCGATTATCGTCTGAAAATCACACCGTGCGAACTACTGTCCACTGTTCTGTCCTTGGCAAATTAGAACAGCCGCTCTCGCCCAGTGTATAATTATAGAGCTCTTACTCTTTACAACGTCCCTGTACAGCACTCCTGATGCTACGGCTTTGAGGCTTGACGGGATCTCGCACCTCCCCAACAAGTACCTCTGCAATTTAACCTCCGCACTTGAACCTGAAAATCGCACAAACATTTCGTTGACACCAAACAAGCGCGAGGCCTTCTTCGCAACTTCCGAATAAAATATCCAGCGATCTGACTTATCACGTCCGGCTATGGATAAGTGGCGGGGTTAATTCGGGGCACTCGGTGCACATGAACTGGCGAAGTTCAAATTGCGATACAAAATACAAGTAGAACCACGTCTATGGCGAAGCAGTTACGGACACCCGTGACTTTCGCGGCTCCACCAGCAGAGTGTGATTTCAGACTCGCCAGATCGGACGGTCGCGCGAGCTAGCAGGCAAGAGGAATGCTACGTTCACGGGGGAACAGCGGGAAAGAGCAAGCAGAAGGTTTCCTAATGCGATCGGGAAGCAGGCTACAGAGAGGGCCAAATCGGCCACATTTTCCGCGCGTTACTCTCTTCGAAACTAACGTAACGGAACGTACCGGAACCAAGAAAAACGTAATGCAACGTACGTAACGGACCAACGGCCAAGAGATGTCATCGTATACCGCGCGCGAAATAAGCGAGTCTCGCTCCAGCGAGTCCTCGTCGGACACATTGCGTGCACGTGTCGGTAAGGGTACACGCGTGGTCGGGCGCGTGACTCGACAGAGCCAAGGCGTGCCCTTCTCTCGATCACGTGGAATGTAACGCGGTGCATTGGTTCTGTCCTCCTCTCAGCCTCTCAGCCTTTCTCGCACGCTCTCTATCTGCCGCACAGCTATTTCCACCGCGAATCAAGTGGACTCTATGTATTTGACTCACTGTTCACGATAACCCGTTCCCTCTCTCTCTCACTCTCTTTCTCTACCGCTCGCTCAGCCCTCCTCCAGCGGACAGGTATGCTGGCTATTCTCTCTTGCATGCACCTCGACATCGAAAACAGGGGAGGCAAGCGCAAACCTGGCAGAAAAAGAGCGGCTCACCGTCCTGCACAGGAATCACGTCTCGTCGAAGTATCGGGAAGGGGCACCAGGAGATGATGTCCCAATACAGATTAATAGCGGCTATGCTGGGGAATGGAGCTTGCAGTCTCGGTCGAAGGCAATCACGCTGGTATTACACCCGGTCGGCCTGTAAAATCATCATCGAACGTGATTAATTGCTTGCTGCCATTCCAGTTCCCTCTGGACCAACTGCACAAAAACGTGGTCAGCTTTACCGACGCGGCGCCACGATGCACTACCATTTATAGGCAATTGATGATTTTAGACAGCCGAGTGTGGACTGCTTGTGCCTTGAAGGGGACCGGACAACAGTAGTGGCCATGTGATAGTTTCTGTTTAAAGGTATCGCAGAGGAGTTGCACTTCCGGCCCAAATACGCGTCACGACTGCAAGATCCGGTTTCTGCGTGACGATTACGAGGTCACCTGCGATCGAGCGTGATTTATCGTCGGCTTTCGAAAGTAGGCGTGTTAACCGAGAATCAGTGAATACCTGAATGTAAAGTGGATTGTAAGATTAACAGTGAAACTTCCAAGTCTGGCAATTGCGGCGAAGTGCACGGCTGTGCATTATGTATTCACTGCTCAGCAATAGCTGAAGTGGCGTTGTAACACGCTACGTAATCATAATTAAGAACAACCAGCCTGCTTATTTGCAGCGGCAAGGGGATTTTGAGTAACGCCTTCGTTCGCATAAAAATCATATGCCACACAGATATCGATGTCAGATAACTTCCACGTGCACCGAATCGCGAGCACTTCCGCGTCCGGTTTTCCAAGCCGCAAATTGTCGACGTTTTTTTCTTCTCGGCCAGTAAGGTGAAATCTCGGCGATTACTCTTCACGCTACGATAGCCTTGTGAGTTATCGTTGCGTTGACTCCGCGAATGTTGCAATCTGTCGTAATTCAGTGACAAGATCCTGATATATCTTTATAAGGCGCCACAGACGTAAGAGGTGCAAGGAGACACGTGTGTGAGTTGTTCCAATTTGACAGCGTTCGTGAAAACCTTTGCGAAGTGAGGTGATGTGGCGTACCATAGAGATTTCTTATGGCCTGCAATGCTCATAGAATAAGTATTAGGGAAAATAAAATATGCATTTACTTTCATCAGTCACTGCACGGGAGACCTAAATTTCATTGGAAATCGTTGTATCCTTGGTATAATGTCATTACTAATTATAAGTATGTTACACAGTAGTTGTACTACTAGACCTGTACTCCAAGTTTGTATACGAAAGGTCAGGGGTACAGCACGTATCCAGTCTTACTGGTCAGCAGATCGTGGCAATGTGCCTGCATTCTGCGATTAAAGCATCAGTATTAAAAAATAACCGCTATAGCAATCGCAGTAATCGAAATGTTGCAGATCATGTTATTAATAATACACAAATGTAAATTGTTGATTATCGGGCGTATTTCGAAAGCATCTGACGTATCACTGATTTCTTTGAACACCGGCGAAAATTGAGTGCACTTGTAAAGTAAGTACTACGTGTGATTGAGGAACGATGAATTCGCACGTGACATATAGGTGTGCAGAAGAGTGACACGTGTGCAACTGCCAAAATGTCCACGTAATCGACTTTTTATCTTCGTATAGTTTTCGAGCTGGGAATCACGTTTAACGCAAACGTGCTGCATCGTGCAGGCGAATTGTACACGCACGTTCGTTTCCCACGAATGCAGCCGGTTCTTTCGAATACATATAGCCGTCTGCCCGATGCGAGATAAGAAGCGGATCGCGCAGGAGAAACGTGAGTTTTCGATATACTTGGTTTCCTCACGTTTGCCAATGCTTTCGGTGCATGCCGTCTTGAATTCTGAACGGGAATTTAGAGGAGACGTTAGGCTCTCGTCACGATCCTGCCGAACGTGACCACGTCATCTTCCCCCCCAGATCGGTCAATTATCAATCACGTAGAGAATGCGACATACGTCGCTACCCTACAGAGTGCATTGACACGTCGATATGCAAATCACTAGAGGTGCTTAGCTACATTGTGATACTTGTATTCTACGCCAAGCGTGCCAAGACTTTTGGTGGTCCGTTCGTACATCTCCATCACTCGCCGTTTTATCGACGACCTTTGCTTTCAGCGTCGAAATAACTGTCTCTTGGTGATTGTGATTTTCGCACCATCATCGCCGCCGCTGGTATTTTGGTGTTTTTTGTCTTCGGCAGTTAACTTGACGAAAATTAGTACGTGATACAATTCACTCCCCAGCCATGTGATGTAAGATGCTAGAAGGCAAAAATGAATGATGAATTGTGCGTTTGCATCCCGCGTTTCTGGTACGTGCTACGCAGCGTACGAAATCCGTATCACATGATGGAAAATGAAGAAGCAAGATGTGGTGACCTTGTAAGATGGCTGCAGCACCCAGCACATCATACAGCTTTTGTTTACGCCACTGAATGCTTACCCTGGCTGCCTTATCTACGCGAAACCAGTTCGGCGTTGGATTTATTCGGTTGGGATATCAGCTTCTGCTGGGGGAGTTCAAGAAGGCAACTCTTGATTAGGAATATGCTCCTGCGTCAAGTCACACTCAGCCAGTTACTGAGTCTTATGATTTTTCTCCCTGCCTCGTTGCACGTGACAAGGAATGATAATTACCGTACAAAAGATGATTTAAAACCTAATATCGCTCGAACGTATCGCGGAAGATGTATTGAGTTTTTCTTATGTACCGAATTACGTGCCGCTTAAATCTATATTTGGATTGTTAGATCGATCTAGGAATTGGGGTCGATAGTTAATGAAAGAAATATGGCAGTGGTCTCGTGATCCCGAGCCCATGTACGAGTGTAAATGAAATGATCCCTTCTTATTAGTTTGAAGTCTTAGTTTACTTCAATTCATCAAATCGTTAATAGCCAGTGTTCTTAATAATACAAATGCCAAGATTGAATAGTTTTGTACACAATGTACAATGAATACACACAATTGGCTTGGTGTGCACCAGGAACATTCGAATTATGAAACAGTACTAGTTCTTGGTGCACACATATCGTAAAATTATGCGTTTCGTCGTCACGGACCTTTCTCGCCAAGATTTTATGGACATAAAAGATGAAAATACATTCGTTCATAATCCATCCATTTCCTTGAGTGACCGACACAGTTTCAAGAAGTAAAATGCATTATATTAGACCGAAGTATTAAAGTATAAAATAATTGATGATTAATCATAGTGGAAATGGAAAATTATTTGATGCACACAAGACTGCAATTTGTATTCTGAGTATTTCATTCGCGGCTTTAACGGGAATTGCATGTAGAATTAAAGATACTGGTTAATAAATGATGCGCGAAAAATGGAATATTTTAATCAGTCGTTGGAGGTGGGACTGTAGGAAAACCGACTGCTTAAAAATTGTGTCGACCACAAGACATCATTCTATGATACAATTATCAATATTCACGAATCTTTCGATTCAGGGATCGTGGGTACTCAAATTATTATTTTATTGTATACACATTCAGTCCCGATCCCCCCTCTCTTCTGCACGTTCCTCGGCCCTCGCTTTCATACGAGTTATGAATGCTTGACCCTTACTTTTTCTAAAGTTCTCATAGGGGTCGTTCAAGTTAATTCCAACACCCTTATATTGGTCATTTTTATCTCTGATTTCACCTCCTGAAATAGGTGCTTCAATACCCTGCTCGTTGGCACCAAGACCTGCACCACCCCAACCCATCTTCTTGAGTAACTGATGACCCTTGTTACTTTCATCGAGACTTATTTCTTGCGGGGCTTTACTGTACGTTGAACCACTAAAAGATTGAATATGTCTTGAGATTCATTTCTAAGTTTAATATTGAGTAGTTCACAACAATGACGATGACACTTACAGGAAGCTTGGCGGTGTTGGACTTCGATCCTGTCTGTCTATTCTTCTATCAGGACTTCGGTCCTTATTGCTGTTTCTTCTCCTTCTACTCCTACTATTATGATTGCTGCTTCGACTGTTACGCCGATGATTAGTAGCTGGTGATCTCGATCTACTTCGCCCTCGTGATCTTGAGCGCGACCGACTACGAGATTTACTTCTGTAACGTTTCTTTGGTGGACTAGGACTTTTGGATCGAGGCCTCAAGATCGGGGACGGCGATTTTGATTTTTGTCTTATACCAGCTAATATATCTTCCTCTTTGCGCTTTCGCGCCGCGTTCTTTGCCTTGTAATATTCATATAAACCCAATTTCTCCCAACCATCACTGGAACACGGGGATAAAAATGATATTATTATACTGTTTATGTTTGTAACTTCGGACACTTTGCACACTGTCTTACCTGTCTCGAGGTGAGTCATGATTGGGGGGTGCGTAAAATGCTTCCACAGCGGCAACTAACCGATCACTAGGAGGAGCGGGAGGAGGGAGTCTAATGGCATCTGGATCTAATGGTCTGTACTCGCCGTCTTCCAGTTTGATAAGAGGTACCATTAACCCGGCAGGAAGTTCGTAATAAGGCATGCTAGGCATTAGATCTTCTACGGAAGGCTCATGTATGACAGGCGGTGGACCAAATCCTGGTGGAGGTTTCGAGAAATCTGGTAATGGAACATTGGTGAATGGCGGTGGATCGGTTGCTGCAGGTGGTACTCCCCATCCCGGTGGAGGTTGACTGAAGTTAACATCTGAACTCATAGGCCCAGGTGGAGGTCCAGTATGACTAGGTGGTATTGGCAAATTTTGCTGGTTCTATGCATCCACAAACGTATTTGTTTTATTTATTGGTAATTTCTAAAATTCCAAGTATTATTAAGTAAATTGATAATAGTCGTTTTAATCATACCATTTGCGGCGGTGGTGGTGGGGTTTTCAATTGTTGATCAATTGCTATTTTCTGTTGCTCGATATTCTGAATTTGTCTTAAGGCATGTGTTACAAACGCTTGATGTTGCGCTTGGTAATTGTCGAACGTTTGTTTTGTCGACGTAGTGATAGGAGTAATTGCATTGGCATGTTGAGCTACCAGATTAGCCTGGTATTCAGACCAAGATGCACTTGGCTGTTTCAATTTATCTATAATCCCTTCGTCAAAGTAATTATTTTTTGACTCCCATAAACTTAACAGTTTATTCAGTTTATTGAGTTGTTCTTCCGATGCCGCTAGTGAAGTGTTACAGAACATGGGAACAACAACATTTTCCATTGCCTTGCGAAGATCCATCGATTTCTTTCTTGCACTAAAGAAGTGTCAGATTAAGCATCTTCGTGTTTCAGGGTGCATAAATGAAGAATTTGCAAGTTCTGTTATATCATACTCGGCAAAAATAGTATAGCGGATATGTGATGAAAACGTGTCAAATATTTGAACCAAGACCAATTTGCAAAATGTTTTATTTAAAATCAATCTACCCTACTTACCAATGATGCAATACATCATTGACCAAATAGATAATGTGTAGTTTTTGGCTAAATGTTGTTCCCTGAATTACTCTGAAAGTGCAAATTAAAATTAGCAAACTATAATTAATTAATATGAATGAGAGAAACAAAAGCAGGCATTTACTTTCGTAGTAAATGATCAGCTACTACTTGATTGCTTTGGGGTGTGACAGAGTTCTGGAGGATCCAGGCTTTGCCCGCACTTATACTATCTTTCGTGCAGCTATCAATGATTGGTTGCAATACTGCGTCAAATGCAGCAAGATCTGTGTTGGTGCTCTGCGCACTATTTTGCAGGGCCGTCTCTTGAGCTTGTCTTACAGCGTCTTCTACCCTTCCTTGTTGTTGTGCCATTAGTGCAGCATGTTGTGCAGCCAAGTTTTGTTCGGATTGTCTGACTTGCTCCTGTAAGGTGGTTTGCTGTGACTGAAGATTTGCCAGCTCGTTCTGTAGCCATCCGGGGGGTCCGGCGATGTTAACCGGTTGAGTAACTCCGGTGATAGGTGGATTCACACCTCCCATCGTACCGGGCACGGGTCCGATCGGTGGTCCTGCATTTCCTGGCCCTCCTATCGGTCCGGGTACTCCGGGTATAACGGGGCCACCTTGGCTTCCGACGGGCCCGATACCCACTACGGGGTTTAAGCCATTGTTTTGCGAATTTAGGCCGGGCGCAAGATTGACGTTATTCAGTGGCTGCGCGACGGTAGCGGCTGTTTGCTGCTGCTGCGAAACGTTTAAACGTGGGTCTGCATTTTGCATTGGATTTATTCCTTTTTGCTTTAAAACTGTAAACGAATGACGGTGGATTATTGTAAGAAGTTTGGTTCCTTCAATGGTTATTGAAAAAGTATACAAATAGTCCAATTTCTGTTGAGTCTTATCTTTTATCAGTGCATAATAAAATTCTTGGCATTTATGAGATAATAAAATGCGAAAATTCACAAAGTCTTTGTGTGAGCACTATATACCCTTCCCTCGTTTATATATATCGGTTCTAGTACTAGGGCATTACAGGGCATGTTATTGTAGGTGAGTTGCAGTTCCCAAATCGATTGATTTCTATGCATATGCTCCAGTAAGAATCTTAAAACTACATCCTCCCAAAATCATCAGTGCCAAGAAATGTTACGTGTCTTTAGCTAAAGCATTCTGCTTAAGAAATAGCAATCCCAAAATCTTGAAAGCAAGTTCTGGTATTTGCTCGACAATAGTTTTGCAGCCGTTCTATGAAGAATTCCGACCCTTTCACCCAGATCTCTTTTTTTCAGTCATTCCTCTTTTGTTGAACAAAGCTTGGCCTTTATGCTTCTCAATTGTTGTAGCTGTTAAGGGGATGTATCCCACTTACTGGCTTGCTCTGTAGTCACTTTGTATTGATAGTAGTTGAAGTGTTCTCCACCGAACAGGAAACCGAACTTTGGGTTGTCCTTCTGCTTGTTTTTTGTCATCTGCTCGAATTCTGGTCCATTGCGGGCCACGAACTGTGCCAGTTTGTCTATGATGTTCCGTAATTCTGTATCTATATATGTCACACCAAAACCATTGCCATTAGACGTCGGTTTTGGAAATGGCCAATATTCGTGAACTCTCACCGTTTCAAACACACACTGCTTTAGCGAGTTAATTCAAGTGTTTCGAGAATGAAAAACGCACTTAACCAACCTACGAAACCAACTACTCCATTTCTTCGAACGCACATGGCCAGAGGCTTTACATGAGAATTCTCGAGAAACAACTATTGGTTAGTGACAGATCGCAAAAAAAGTCGAGCCTGAGCGTTATCGTTCGCACAAGATAGGATATTAATTTGCCCGTTACGGAGGGAATGTGGAAGACCGCGCTCGGCTCTATCGTTAAATCATGCAAACTCCTATTCTCCTTACCTGCGGGCGCCTGGTCCATTATCGCTTCCGTTCACTACCTTTCTCACTTAACTCGACCGATTGCTTTAACTTACTAGACGGCTCTACCAACAGTTTTCTGTTTCGGCCCGGAACGCATTATTTCTTCACTCCGAACCCGACAACGCTAGACGTCGCCATTATTACCGTCACATCCTAACTTGATATGTACTACCATGAAGTGAGCACGAGCCCGTTGTTCCGATACTCTAGATATCGATAGTATCCAATTCAAAAACTTCGACTCGACAGCAGCGCCATTTGGCGCCAGTTGTGCGTCAGACGCCCGCCAAGATCCACTGGTGTAATTAGAAATTTTGCTGTGCTTCGTCATCTTCTAGTATATTGCAGTAAACGTATGTAAAACTACTGTTATTTCGAATATATAGGATATATTGATCAAATAAACAATAACAAACCGACAATCTCGGTGTTCAGACTTTTTGTATAAGATATATACGATGTTTGGGGCGGAAATGCCCTTTCTTTTTCGCCCAGATCATTTTCAGTTCAGACTTGTTTAGTCTGTGCCAAGTAATAAAGCATCGTCCAGATTTGAAATTCAACGGTGTGCTTTCTTTTTGCATTTTAGGACTTACGAGCAGCTGGTATACTTTGAAAGTTCTCGTGGTTCCCAGTGTCGGTGATCGAGGGCGTCGTTCTCGCGTGTTCGCCACATGCGGAAATTCCTCCATTTCGCCTGGTTTTCGTGCGTGTTCGCAAGACGGGTCACACTGTGCTGTCAGATTTTCACGTTTAGAGCTGGTATTCCTGCACTACTACGATTCACGAACTGAAAGTACGGCCAAGGTATTGTACTCCAAATGATATTGTGTTGCATGCATGCTACGCTTTGCTTCTCGATATTTGCGCCGCCGACAACTACGGCTGGCAGCAAGCCACTTGTGTATATCATCTTAATGATGCATATCGAATTTTATTAATTTCTCATGCTCCTGAATTCTATCGCAATCATTACCTGCATTCCTTTTGCTTTATTCACATGCCGTTTTATATGTACTGTGTTCAATTCCCATAATTTCTACTGTGTGAATCATGAGCATTTCAAGCACTCATCATCAAGCGATTAACCTCAGCTAAGTAACTCCTGTCATACTCCGCTTCTTCACTGCATGTACAATAATTTCTACTGCTATTTTACTTTCTAACACTTCATAGCATGTTAATTGCATCGCATACTTCAGAATAGGAATACTTGGTTTAGACATGCCAGTAGCATCTGAGGTAAAGTCCAGCTGGGCTGATGAAGTCGAAGAGGAAGGAGGAGTACTTCCGCCACCCACAGAGGAATATGAGAATGGATTCAAAATACTCACCGAATACAAGTACAACAGTGATGACAAGAAGGTCAAGGTTGTCCGTACATACAAAGTAGAAAGGAGAATTGTGTCCAAAACAATTGCCGTGAGGAAGAACTGGGCCAAATTTGGTGATTCCGTTGATGACAGGCCAGGCCCCAACCCAGCAACAACAGTGGGCGCAGAAGATGTATTCATTCAATTCATTTCAAGCAAGGAGGAAGAAAACAAAGTGGAAGAAGACAGTTTGGACAAATTGAAGAATATGGGTGACAAGGGTGTTGTCAAGTGCCGTAATTGCAACGGTGATCATTGGACTTCCAAGTGTCCATACAGGGATACTATTCTTGCTGGAGGTACTCAATATCATTACAAGTTATTTTGAGCTAACAAACATTTTCTGACTTACCGATTATTCTTTTTAGGGAAAGTACCAGACGACAAGAAGCCTGCCAGCAGTGCTGCTGTTCCTGGTGGCAGTGCACCCGCCGAATTGAAACCACAAGGTAGCAAGTATGTGCCACCAAGCATGAGGGAAGGTGGCAATAAGAGGGGAGATCTACTGCAGATGCAGAGGAGAGATGATACCACTGCTATTCGTATTTCTAATTTGTCGGAGAGTACCACTGACGCAGATCTTGATGAGTTGGTAAAACCATTCGGATCTGTTGTCAAACAGTATCTAGCTAAGGACAAGTTAACCAATCTTTGCAAGGGCTTTGCATATGTTCACTTCAAATATAGGATGGAAGCTGCAAAAGCTATTGCAAGACTCAATGGTTATGGGTATGACCACTTGATCCTGAGCGTGGACTGGTCCAAGCCACATGCTCAAAATAATTAAATTACATCAATAAAATATTTCAATTCTCAACTACTTAAGTTTCAAAATACGAAACAGTAGGAAACAACGTAATTCTGTATTTGTCTGTGGTGCCGGAACTGGAAGATTATTGTATTTGTTCATTAATAAATAGCAAACTTACTTGGAAGCTTTGAATTCATATACTCGCGAGTTATGTATTTGTCGATAATGCACGGGAAGCCTCAGTTTCGGCACCACAGTTATCCACATGTTTATAATCATTTAATAATGTCATATTAATAAAAAAAATCCATAAATCTAGAATGAGTATATCCCTCTACGATCTTCCGTCTGGCCGAATATCAATTTATTTTGTTTTGATGTTTGATTTGGGGAACTGATTTAAGAAATTTCCAGGGTTTTGAGATTTCTGTGTTTTTATATTAAAATTTGATGATCAACAAGGACATTATTATACTAAATACATCAAACTTGCACCTACTCGAAACTTAGAACAATACATTATGTAATAAATACTTATGAATTGCGAGAACTCAGCGTGTTACATTACATTGCGCTGTGTGTGTATGTTGCATTGTAGGGAGAAGATACATACGAATAAATGCTACATCTTGACGACGGTGTATGCAAAAAGGCGTTAGAAAAGTAACTACAGACGTGTGTCCTTGTCCTAAATATAAGAATTATAGTTTAATTCTATGTGTCCTAAGTACTTTAAAACGGTAACTCTATTCAACAACCTTACGATGCAATAACGAAGTCTAATTTAATATTGTACAGATACAAAAAACACGAACTATGCTCTACAATTTTAAAAGACTTTACACTAGAGTCTAAACAATCATTCCCCGTTGCGTGACTTTCTTTGTGTTCTCGGGTTAATATGTTGATATACAGTATTCCTGAGCGCAACACTTCTCGCAAAATCTCTTGCTTCCCACTTTCCAATGAAATCTATTCCACCTCACAATTTCTTACTATATGTAAATTGCTCTTGCGAAAGACGTTTCTTTCCTGAGTCGAATAGACTTTAAATGACGTGTCAAGAGATCTTTCAAGCACTGCTGTGCTAAAGGTGTTGATGTAGGATGGCTTTCTTAGCAAACACCGTCACTAAACATTCTCTTCGACAAGTACCTTCCTTAAAGTTCGTTTCTCCAAGACATAGATCTCCTTTCATAAAAAAGATTGCCTTTGTCTGTGGGATCGCAGTTGTGCGAGTTTCTGTGTTACCAGATTGCACATTTCTTCGGCGGATTCATCTTAGATCCAATGGGACAATTGAAATCTCTCGAGAACTCTTCCATGTTCGATAGGGGTCCTAGGACACGGAATTTGCCGGGACTGTGGAAACCGGTAGTTATGCGGAGCTTCATGGTTTCCGGCCTATATTGACTGCACCAATTATTGGCCGAACTTATCCAGAATAACTGCTCGGGTGTGAAGGAAAGTCCCGGTAGCTTTTGCTCCGGACCATTTCGCTTCACCCAGTCTTTATACGCGAGATAAGCCTCTTTTATTCCACCATTGTCAGCTATATTTTCACCTTGTGTGTTGATACCATTCAACTGCAAATAAAGGATAAATATATTTAGAAAAGAATGCGGCACACACAATTGACCATTTTGAAAAATCGTCCAATGATACTCACATTCAATCCTACATCCTCCACGGTATAGTTTCCATATTGATGGATAATACATTCAGCTCGTTTAAGGTAGTTCTCTTTGGTTTCTGGTGCCCACCAGTCGACCAGGTTTCCTTCCTTATCGAACTGTCTTCCTTGATCGTCGAAGCCGTGTGTTATTTCATGCCCTATTACGAATCCGATGGCACCGTAGTTCATGTACCGTGGCCGATCATTGTTGAAGAAAGAGCCTTGTAGAATGCCAGCGGGGAACTCTGCAAGTCAACGTCTTATTAATTTTCATTCACTATCTCACTTGCAAAGGTAAATTCAATGTACTCACGAATGCTGTTTTCAATCGAAGAGTAGAAGGCATTCACCACCGCGGGTCTTCCGTGGGTAATCCAATCGCTTTTGTTTACGGGTTTCCGCAATTTGCTAAAGGAATATTCTACCCCGAAGAGGGTCAGGTTCAGAATACTACCGACATAGTCATCCGAGGACAACTCCAGTTTCTCGTAGAATTCTTCGAGTTTCTTGTTATCGAGAAGTTCGTCAGGGTAGGCAATATAACTTGCCATCGAAGCCGCTTTCTCCAAGGCACTCATTCTCGTATCTTCATCCATCCATTCCACCTAATTAATTATCGAAACATTCGATAAATAATGACTTGGATACGAAATTGACAAACTTGCATTATTGAACTTACTTTCTTTAAGATCTTGGTGAATTCCTCCCTTATATCGGCTACCATCTCGATCGCATTCTTTTTCGCCTCCTCTTTGAAGTACTTCCTGACATACAGGGCACCGACACTGAGAGCCAGACTGCCGGAGACTGTATCGATACATTCCTTCCATCTAGCTTCCCTCTCAGTCTTGCCACTAAGAGCAGTCGAGTACTGCAATTGTCTCTTCCTAATATCGTCAGTGAGATAGCTGACCGATGCGGCAGCTGCCCTCCACATCACATAATTCGCCTGTATCCTCTTTGGAGTCTTCTCCAGTAAATCCTCCAGACTTTTAATGTAACTCGGCACGCTCACGATTACGACTTCATTATGGTCCACTTGGACACTCGGCGCAAGGAGAGTGTTAAAGTACTCCTTCCAAGGAATACTCGGGAAATTTTTCACTAACTCACTGATAGTCATGGGATTATACAGGAGAGTTGCGTTACGACGTTTCTCATTGGGCAAGGAAATCTGAATAAAAAGAATTCCTTAGGAAAAGACGGAAATGGGGTTTGAATGAATTAAATGATATATTGATCTTACATTGGCAAGTTGCATTTCAAACTCCAAAGACTGTTTGAGTTCAGTTTTCGCCTTCTCCTTATCAGCCCCGAGAATACCAGCGATGTCGACCATGTAATTGTAATATGCTTGGACGATCTTGTCGTTGAATCCTTTAGACAAGTATTCTCGAGACAGACCGAGGGACGCTTGATCGAGCTGCAACGAATTTCTCAGTTTTTATTACTGAATATCACATCCGCGCGCAATTCCTCGTAAGATTGCTTACGTCGATTATACGCTGGGTACTATTCTTCAAGTCAACTCCAACGCTAAAATCGAGGAAATAATCGACGGAGTAACCGGTTTTCCGGAACTTGTAAACCGACTCTTTCCAATTGAAGGCAGCTTCGTTCCAATTCTCCCCATCGAGCACCGGCCACCCTCCAAGCGTTTGCAGGATCTTGAGCAGAGGTTCCAAGCCTTTGTTCTCGATAATTGCTGGTTGAGCAAGCGGAATACAAATGAAAGTTAGAAAAAAATCTACCATGTCTATTGAATAGCAACATTAGATTGCCTGGAATACGAACTCTTGTTCATGCAGGCACGGTACAAGTTCTTCGCGAGTTTGAAGGGTTTCGGCTCGTTTGGCAAACTCTTCTCTTCGATACTCATTCTCAATTGGTTCTGGAGTTCATCGCTGATGATCGTGAAAGCATTCACGCTCGTCTTGTCATCGGGGATCTTGGTAGACTTAATGAAACCACCACAGGCGAAATCGTAGAAGTCATCGCATGGTTCCACGTTCTGGTCCATGTTCTTCAGTAGAGTGGATGCTGCATCGTGGGATATCAATTTGTTACATCACAAGTTTGTAATGCATCGAGATTTATTGCTCATGGAATCAATGAATCATTACGCCACTAACCGGTATGGATGCATTCAGGTGTGAAGCATACATTTTCCTCACAGTGTGGCTCGATTCGTTCGACGGTCTGTATGCCCTTGTTACTTTGCGATCCGCTCAGTGCGCCCGCTGTGGATGGTAACGCCTCAGAATTAACAGCACCTATTGCCGTGCGAGTGCGAATGCAAACAGAGATGCAAAAACGATGACGTTATTATTCGGGCGTTAGTACACAAACGGCTAAGATAAAGGATAACAGCGGTGAGCGCAAACTATGACGTGGATGCGTGAAAAATCCGCTTATAGATTCGTTTGGAGAGTGGCAATAAACAAGGCAGCCTGGATAATGATGGGTTTCGTTTGAATAGCAAATCGGCTCCGAAATATCAAGATGAGTCAAGATTGTTTGACATTGCGAACTCGGGAGGTCTGCGTTGAGTGGAAACACGTCACGGGACTCCATGAAACGATACACAGTATATTGTTCCTGTAGCGTACACTACCGTACTCCCAAAATACTAAGTTTATCGGTCAGTTACGTGCATTTCTTTGGTGGCGTAGATTTCGCAAAAATATCCTCGCTGCGTCAGAAATCGTACGCCGCTTTGCACGTCATTGTTCTCGGCATTGCAAATCGAACCGCATTTGGCCGGACAATAGGATTGTTGAACAATCATGCCTCGCCGTTAATTCAGTGAAACGGTATACACGCTTCGCGTGAAAACTTGGCATAAGCATACTGAGTGCCTTTCGATACGTGTCACATTGAAAAAGGAGATATGCGACAGCTTAAGTCGTGCCTGCTGCGTACGGAATTACAGCTTTATCGTTCGGCTACTTTCGCAGTTAGCTTTCTCGTCTTCCTATCTTTTTACGGCTGCTTTGCCAAGCATATTACCTATTCCTCAAGCCATAAAAGTAATTGCGGCCATTGTAAAGCTTGTAAACCGTGCTGTTAACCACCCTGCGCCAGCGTTTCAAGGTTAAGGGTAACTTTTAATTAAACCACAATAAGAAAGCTCCCTACTATGAAAAAGCGAGTCGGAGGAAATGTTGGGACACATAAATGCGCGACTGAATTTAACAAACTTCGTGATAATTATTGATCGAAGCACGTTAGACCAATCTTCTCGATGGTGGTATCAATTAATGGAATTAAACGAAGTTAGCAACAACTTTATCGCCTGTCGCGACATCACTTTCACGTGCATCGGCTACACGTTGCAGTTCTGCACTTGGCGAGTATGATCGCCCCCAGGGACAAGCGTAATCAAGCACTTCGTGCCAGCATTAATTAGCTGTTGGAGCATGCTCCCCGAGCAATCTGAATATTGCACGATCGAGGAAGGTGTCTTACCGCTGCTTGGTGCGACATCGCAGGATGCGTAGTTCGCTGCAAGGACACCAAGTGCGATCGCCAGGGCAACGCACAGGAGTACTCCTGAAACTGCGATAACCGTTAGGCCACGTTCCATGGACGAACGCCTCTTCCACCATGTCGGATTCCTGTAAAGAACGCAAACACATGATTACTTTTTTCCTCGCCCACACATTGTGTAATATCCAGCACCAAAATTCGAGTGGGGAAGACCTTGTCAGGCTAAATCGGTTCTCACGTGGACTCTGGATGCTTATGTTAATTATCAGTTTACATAGGAATCTAAACACGCGATAAATATCTCCTGTTCAAACGCGACTGATGATTTTTGCCCTATTCAAATGCAAAAAGATAATAGCCATGACTCGTAACAACAGTGGAAAATCGGAGTACCGAGCGGCTCTTTTTCTTCGAACTTACTGTGTAATTACCGTAAATCTAGCGTGCGGAATGCCGCAAGACTGACCGCACTGGATACCTTTGAGCCTAGAATAGTGCTGGAGACACTGCTAGCCTAATGATGATTTCTTAATAGCCAGAGGGAGACCGAGCGAGTCGCAATAACACGATCAGATTGGAAAGTGAGCTGCGTTCGTCTCGGAGGAGCGTAATCGAATACCGGTATTAGATGATATTCATAGCCAGGTGGATCCGGACTAATGACACGCTCGATGCCGTGGGCATTAATCATTGCATGAAAATCAGCATCTCCACAACAGGTTTGCTTGGGCGTCGCTAGTCTTCTGTGCAGCCAAAAACGAAAAGAATACACAAGCGCACTATTAAAGCTGAGACATGCATGACTTTTGCTCGACCTTCTTCGCCACGCGCGCTTATGCCTATTGTTTTTATTTGGCTCGATCGGCAGACGGGCGGGATCGATCGGTCGCTCGGCTGAAGTTACTCGTAGCGTCCGGGCACGTCTTTTGAGCGCGAGTAGGTAGGAGTATGTACTTAGGTCGATGGCGAATGCATAATAGAGAGGCCGATGCCACACAGCGTGCACCGAGAGAGTATTGACCTCCTTGAGAGAAGCGGTGACGGTGAAGTTTGGTGCCATCGAGAGACGCCTTGCACCGCGTCTTCTCTGCCCCGATGAGGGAACACTAAGGAGTCAATGCCCGCCGATACTTTCCGCTTAGAACCCGACAAAACTTGAATGACACCCCGATGGCCAATTTCATCCGGGGAAATCAGTGTCACATTTTAAATAAGAAGAAAGAAACAACTGCGACGTTTTGAGATGGTACTGTTTTATAGATAATTGTGTTTGATATTATTGGTGTAAAGTACGAGTACAACTAGGAAGGCGTACTGATTGGCAATCGTGTATGATAGATGCGTGAGAAACAGCAGGCTAATCCTGCCGGTTTTGCGATAATGATACTAACCCAATGGAATGTCACGCACGAATGCGTTCATTGCTTTCTAGAACAACTTGGTCCAGCAAGAAACGTGCCGGTCACTCGTGTAGGACTGCCTTCACTTCGTTGAGATAGTAATATCTTCGCAATGATATTCTTGGGCATTGTACAAAAATGGATTACTTCGTAGTTCGAGATTACTTCAATCCAATGAGCACGATATTTTGTTGTTCGAATCAGTACCTAAAATTTTCGGATGTTCGATCTTATTGAACGCGAGGGAGCTTTGCAGCTCACCCTGTTCTTGCTGTGTCCACTCGACGACACTACGAAATTGGGGTGCAGGTCGATCGGAAATTTGTCGCATCACTGATCAGCTGATCAAGTTTCATCGCAAAATGATGATGGACTAGCGCGACCCTAGAAACTGCCTGCACGATAAACGCTTCGCCCATTACAGCTTAAATGTTTCATAAACGTACGATTAACCAACGGGAATTAACCAATGAGATTTTTCTTTCTGTGGATTAAGCTGTTGCCAGTAGTTCCATCCGGTTGACCGAGTGTTTGTCGAAAGAAGAGCTTCATTGCGAAACTGTGTCGAGTACAAATGGCACAAAACGATCGTGGGCTGCATCTTAATAAACGTATCGTGCTGCTTGTACGCATTCACGACACATCAGCCAGTAGTTCGTCTCTTCCCTCTTTGAGTTCCCCCAAAGATTTTTCAAGATTCTTAATCCCAACCCTGACGGTTTACTTACTGCGTCGCGTAACATAAAATTTAATAGTTTCCAGAAAAGATATTCCAGCGGGTCACGTTTGAACTTGTCATTAGGTGGCAATTGATCCAATCGTGTGAGGAATTATCGTGTTTGAGGAACACTTCCTTAAAGTCGGAGATCATCGCCTCTAACTAGACGAAATTATCTTTACCCACGTGACAATTTGAAGGAACTTTTAGTCTTAAACTTAGAAGAATTGCTGTTAGTTATGATACCAGAAATGTGTGGATCTTTGAATTAGAAATCGTGGCTGAGTGGACGTAAGCGAGGGAGGAATATGATACTCTTCGTTAAACTTGCTGTAAGAGTTATAAGAGTGGGCGTTTGAATCTCACAGTTCACGCAGAAACACGAGATTTCGTCCGATGCAAGAGTCCAATTTTCACGCCTCTTTTCGACCGTTTGTCAAACTATCTTGATTAAGCAGTTCCTTTCATGATTTCCATGGGAGGCCGAGACTTTAGCGGAATTCAGCATGAAAAGATCTCGTTTACCTCAAGGTCGTGCTCAATTCCTACCGGGCAAATTTATCAAGAAATTGCAGCCGTGCGCAGAGCGATAATGCCACTTCAGCAAACGGCAACTTGCCCGTTGTATCAGTTAGTTGACTATCGTAAAGAGTACTTTCCGCGGCAATTAGCATTGTTACCGCACTTCGTGAGTTGCGTGCTAACAGATGCGCGGATGGTAAACAAAGTTAAAGATAAAGGCAAAATTATATGGTACGATATGCTACTGGCACGATAAGTTCGACGATACCACACACGTTCATTGGACTGCGACTTGTTTCCCCAACTAAAACTTGTACTCGCACCACTTTTTGTCGGAACCTCGAAGTCAACCGGCTTCCTGTAGAAAGTGAGGCGCCTTTTACGGAAGAGGCGAAGAAATTCACTCGAATCACAACACAATGATTTCTCAGTGAACCGCCGACTAATGCTCCCAGCCGCAAACGTCGCACCCGAACTTTCCATTTCGATTGAAGAGACGTCGCCGAGTGGAACTACAGTTTTAAGCATATTGACGTAGACCGGACGTTCTTTTACGATAAAAAAAAGTCGAAAAAATCGACAGTTTCTACGAGGTGAATGTTAATAAGGACGAGTGCTGTTTACAGTCTGCATTTCCTTGACGTCCTTCATAAATATTTACGGCATACCGACCATCATCAGCATGTCGGTGCGTTGGTTGTTTCCGTGCGTTTTTTGAGGAGTCGTCGGTGCAAAGTGGTTGCAACATTTGCGTGGATTTCGCAAGTGCATCCACCTCGAGAAACTTGAGTTCCCTCATTACTTGGAGATCGTAAGAGCCTCTCTGTCACGGCGGGCCACTACGTCTCAGTAAAAGTGCTCACTTTCACTCGGGCCCATACTAAAAACTTATAGCGACAATTTGGCAAGAGAAACAAGAATGGACGCGTGTCTGATTTCACCGCCACCTAAGGAATGCAATCTCTAAACATCCAATCCGGGAGTAATCACAACATTCGCACTACGTTTAATGATTTTTTAAACGACTAATATAAGTGTGGTTCGCTTCTATCAAATATAAAACGAGTTTTATGTGCCCGCGGAATATCCTCCTCAAGATTTATCGCCTGCATAATAGCCGAAGGAAAATGCAGGCTCGTCCCTTATATCGGCTTTACTGAGCTAGTGACGAATTTCATTAAAGCCACACTCATAAAACGTCTTGATTGTTGCTTGGCAATCTTGTGTGGCGGTGTTACAGGTGTTATAACACAGCGACCTCATCAGGTGCAAATCCAATCTCGTATAAATACACAACGCATCCGGCTGCTTCCAATTAGGAAGTAAAGGATTAGAAGGCAATTAAGATAATACGTTGGGCAGAAATGGTCGTCTGTTTACTGTCGCCAGGATCATTAATAAAAGGAGCAGCCTGAGTGAATGAAACCATTTCGTACGATCGTACAAAACGTTTTTTCATCATTCACCGAGATAACATCGCGATAAAATATTAGGAACGTCATTGTTTTATTATTATCAAGATGTTGAAGCACGTGTGAGTTGGACATAACAAGTTGCTAGATTAATTCCGATATCAAAGAATCACTTTCGATATCAGTGAAATGTGGATCGAATGTGAAACTTTCTTAGGATCAATTTGACATATCATAGATCAAATTTCGGATTTAAATGCAGAATGTCATAGCATTGGAAAATTTCATAGTCCCTGCGGGCAGTGCTCTTTCCCTTTGAATTTATAATCGAATGGCTTTGACAGAGCTCGGCCAAAGCACATCAACCCGAGTACGTTTAATTAGATAGAAACCCTTTCACGGTCGAGTATAGTTATTAATCATATTCAATAATCCCTGCAATTCGTAACGACATGCCCCACTCCTGTCGCTCGCAGAATTTGCATAATAAATTCCGAATCTGTCATGCGTCGATTGAATGGCCGACCAATTTACATGTGCTGCGGTACCAGAGGCGGAAAGAGCAAAGCGCCAGAGAAGTGGAGGGGCACACGATAGTTGTGCAATCAACGAGAAGTGATACAAGGCTGCCGTGATTGTTTGTGAAAATTATTTAGCCTTTACTACCCTGATATACACAAGTCCAGGAAATTTCGATCAACCCCATCAAAAACTACGCATTACTCGATGTTGAAAAACCGCTCGCTTTGCAGCTCCTTCTTGTCATTGTGAAATGGAACATTGGAATGAAGATGATCTGCGTATAGCTCGGCGGGAATGCCTTGAGTGACTTCTGAGGCATTCGTAAACTTGCCCCAGGAGTCGTAATACCGTCCGAATGCGGCAAATGTGGGCCCCGTATAGAACTTTCACCGGGAGAGACCGATCGGCGCGGGATTTCAGGCGCGCTCACGCGCGTTCTATGCGCTTTATAGGCCGATTCGTTCACCGGCTGTTTCCTCGCCTTCACCGAGCGCTCATACGCGCGTACATACGACGTGCACAGTGGTACGTGCGGCGTTTACGAATTCTAGCATAAAACAATCTTGACGCAACGCCAGCGGCGTACGAGGGCGAACAGTAGGAGTAGGAGCCGCGCCAGTAAATACTCCAAGAAGGCCCTACGATACAGACTCTCTCTAGCTCAGGTAGATGGGAATTGCGGGCGGGAGAGGCGCATGCATGTCGTTAAATGAAACGACCCGGAGAGTCTCGGGGTCCGCGAATAAATATGCAAAGCGCGCGCCCGCCCGCCCGAACAGCATGAATCGAAGCCTTCGAGACTCCGATATTTGAAAATTATACCGGCAGCCACGTGTACCCTTTGCGCCCCGGGCCGCTTGGCAATATACACTTGGCCCGTTCTATCCCACTGATGATATATCGTTCGGAAAATTTCGGTGGGTTCCGCGCTCAAGCCAGATATTAAAATCATCGTAACCACCGCTGGCACCGACGCGATTGTTAGCGAAGAATCGATAATTGCTGCAGGTGGTTTACAATTGCAACGAGCATACAATGGACTTATGCTTCTGAAGTGCGAACCCACAGCACGCTTATCGTTCGCCCGCTAAAAGCTGCAAAAAGAGAAGCTCTTTGGAAAGTCAGCAACGCGTGTCTTCTTGCTATATTGACGGAGACTGAGTGAACGAGAATTTGCGCTCGAGACATGGACAATTGGGTGGACCAACACAGGTGCGTCGGTCGTTGTGTATTTACGAGACAGGCACGGTATCAGGCTCGAATGGTTTGACGTCATTTTGGGACTCGGATCGGTCATGCTCTGACATTTGTCTTTGGGCACAATTCGATATAAGTATTAAGAGTAAATCTTCGCTTACAATAGCGGCACCTCTTCTTTAGCGTAACATCAACGCCTGGCTGAGCTGTTTTATCACCTAGAATCCCTACGTGCATTGAAATCACGGGATCTCAGCCGTGAAAGAGAGAAAGGGGCCAGAAGGAAGTCCTTTTTGCTCATAGATTGCATAAAGCCATAACATCGCAATTAACACGCCAGCGACGTAACGGTAAATTTAATGCTTGCATGTAAGCATAAAAAAGGCATTAAGTACGAGAGAAACTTTGCATCAATGGAAAAGGATGCATCTCCATTAAAAATATGTAGGGATGCTTCCCTTTCTATTCTTTATACCCGCATCCTCATTATCATATTTGGTCGAAGAATCCGAGTCGACTCATGCATTTCCCGGCAATCTCATTCTCGGCGACGCTGACAATTGCAGCCCAACAAACATGCGTGCCTACTTCTCGTTGCGGTCGAGCGATAGTGTGTAGCAGCCAATTACACTACTGTTTATAACATAAATGATTATAAGAGCGCGTGACGCACACAGTTATTCAAAGAATTCCCGTATAAGAACGCCCTACAGCTTCAGTAACTGTACAACGGATATTAATGAATCATTATCTGCGATACGCTTAGTTTCCTCCGTTATATTATTATAAGAGAGCTAAGTGCATTCCTGCTAGAATTACATGTCAATGAATTGGGACAACATCAAAAATTACATCTTGGGACATTTAGGAACAATGATCTCTGATAATGAAATCAGTATAAACACGGCGCGCGTTATCCAGCTACCACGACAGTTCGTAACCGCTAAAGTTTCACCGACAACCAGTTTTCAACAAGATTGCATAACTAACGGGCGAACTGTGGAAACCGGGCTTCGAGAGTGAAACGGGTGATAAAAGAATCCAGGGGATCGTTTGAGTTTGTATAAAACGACAGGGGGTTCGCACTTAAGACGACGATATGGACGATGGGATATCGGCGATAAAATAGCAAAGCTTGGCTCGCATCCAATCTGGCCGAGTCCTGGTGACAGGTGAATTTTTTTAGACAACTCCGATTTATTCGCGAACAACTGGCAAACGGTGACAGGCAATCATCACGGCTTGCTACTTTCGATTGGTATGATGTATCCCGGGCAGGTTTACTGGCTAGGATATTTCCTTGGGATTTTAAAGGGGCCAGTGAAGGTATAAGAAGCTGCTCACTTGATGACTGTCTGCTTCATGCTGTTTGTCATGCTCTGCTCCAGCAGCCTTGGGAGTTGATTCCTTGGCCTAAACAGCCGCCCTTCTCGGGTTGTTGGGTCCTTCGAGTTTTTCTCACTGACACATTACCACTTGCACTTTCGTTCTTGAACTAATGTTCGTTTCGATTTCGTTGAGAGTTCTCACGATAGGGTTTGGGGTTTGATTTTCGGGCTTCTGGATGTTTACGAAAGCGACGATGATCCTCTCACTTCCTGGGTCCTTAGTTACCCTTGAGAATCCGTGATCTGTCCTCGGAAGTGGACAGGACTCTCTTTACTCCCGCGGTCCGGATGTGAATCGATATGGACTGTTAGTACCGGACTGAACAAGCACGCGCGTCTCTCCTCGTATTTAAACCGCGACTCCCTACCACACTTGCTCTCTCTTCCTCTCGCCCGTGTGCTACTCCACCTTTCGATTCTCTTCTCTCTTCCTTTTTCCGTAGTTGCACTGATCCCGCCGATTTGCCAGTCTGCTCTTTACAAACTGGCGGTACTGCGCTCTTAAAAATCTCATTAACTAACTTAATTGCAGCGGTCCCTTATGATTTTGTATAAGACAATGCGTAAAAGTGACCGCTTGGATTAGTCAGTCATAATTTATGACTCATAAATGCAAGTTCAATCTTGTACTAGGGATTAATTCCTAGGATCTTAAAGTTCTGATAAGACAATTGCTTCTACAGTAGTCAGTCTTTTCTATATCAATCTACATTAGTCATAGGAAGTAGACATGCATTAACGTTAAACTGCAAGTCCCTCAAAAAATTGGCTTCTTCCTCCCAGCGGTAATTGTGCATTATGAGCGTGCATTCATTTTCTTTGCTCGCATGAATTCGCAAATGTAATGACGTGGCGTTTGAGTAATTGCATAGAAAGGAACTTCGCTAGTCTTACTTGGCAGAAGTACTTAGTTACTTTGGTAAATACAGTTCGCAAACAAGATGTTATGTCAAAGAGCTCTCGTATGTAAAGATGGGAGCAGGGAGCAGCTTTAAGTCCAGTGTAATCCTATACTTCCACATGTTCCGGTGAACTTCAATGTGGGCGCGTTTCCAACGTTAAAAGGAAGCCGCGCGGCGCACTGTAGAAAGGTATAGAAAATTAAAGGTGAGAACTGGTTCCAACCGGTTGCGAGGGACAATGGATGAACGATCGATGGAAGTGGCGGGCAGGCTTTTATTAATTGCGCGTGGATAGTCTTCACGATGCGATCCATTAGTCTCAATCGGTCTGGTCCGAGCAAGCGCCGTTTTAAAAAAAGAATTACCGTTTTACCGGACTCCCCTCGTGGACCCACCTTGTTTCTCGTCTTCTCACAGCACATATCTGCACTCGATATTTCTCCAGTCTTTGCTCCCATTTCCAAGATGCACGACAAAACTACCTATCGAAGGCTTAGCCTTCGGGACGTATCTCGTTTGACCGTCGGCGAGATCCATTTATCCACGTCCAGTCTGATTAATTACATGGCGAGCGGAAGATGCGTAAGTTCGGCCCAGTTTCCGAGAGTTTGCGCTTCTACAGTTGCATACATTCACATAACCCGTATATGCATTCTATTACTCCAAAGTATTGTGTGCAAACTTTAAAGCAGCCTCCACTAATCGTTAATATATTCACGCAGGCTCAGGTCGTGGAAAGACAAAGAAATTTATGGTAAGAATTTTAAAGTGAAAATGTCACACCCGCAGCAAGATAGACGCGCGTCAACGCCAAGATAGTTTGATTCTACTTCACGATCATTCCCAATTGAATGATCTGTTCGACCTTCACCTTCTTTTCCCGTTTCGTGGAAACTGTTGCTTTTTTGCGAACCACGGGCAGTGCAGGATGCGGGCGATGACCAAGGTCACATAGGATATCATAGCGCAGGCAGAGGCCGTGCCCGACTAGAACGAGCTAGCTCCACCAGGTTGATTGCTGCCTGTGAGAAATGGGCTAGCGCATGCCAGCGGCTATAAATAATGAGTGGAATTCTTTCGTGATAGACGCAGATATTATCTAATCATATGCATGGGCATAGCACCACTTTATCAATAGCATCGAGTATCGAAGGCAGTAAGAGTCACAAAGTTGCCAATCGATCCCAATGACCGATTCGCAGTCGCAGGACGCTCATGACAATAGTTAAGACCAATCGAGAGATCCGTTACGAAACTCACCTTTGGTCTATCGGCGTATTGTAAGAGCAAACCTCTCGCAATTTCTATAGAACGTTATTTCGTAATCGTAAACTCGCGGAAGAAGGCTGAATTTATTGGAATTCATATTTAGTTCATTGTAAAGAATTAACCGGGTACGGACTAATGAAGGGGCAGTGGTTTGGCGAAGTACTCCCTACGATCATTAAACTCAGGTAAAGGGCAATTGTGTGATGCTACTAGGAAGATGCCCTTCAGTAATTAAGGCCCGCATCCGCCCTTGGTGAATGAATAAGAGCGGGGCAACGGTTCGATTGGGCTTCGGGCACGCATTCAAACGTTGAGACGCGTCGTAGAGTCGCCGATACATTCGACGAAAGGTCGCCTTGGGAACGAAGGGGTCCAACTAGAGTAAGGTCGGTGAACTGAACCGAGGAAGTGTGTCGACGGTAATTAAGGAAATCCCATCGATTACACGTTGACACATTACAGTACTCGTTACCGCCTGGTGAACGTAATAATCCAGGATCCTAGAAGGGAGCTCGCTCCAATACTCTATGGAAGATGCTCGTAGTATACGAACTCTCGTGTTCGCTCAGATTGGTATTTCGTGTTTCATGGGGTCTTATACAATGCAAATTATGGGAGCGGCGTTCTCGCAGGTATTTCTCGAACGCCTAACTCTGGTGAGAAGCGGTCTGAGTTAAGTTAAAAATTCAGCCGGTTATGGTGCATACTGTGATAAGAGAGTATCGCCGTCGGCGTGAATAAATGTCGGTCGAACGTCAGGAATACCGTTAGTGTGGCGCTAAGACGACCGGGATGTCGAGCACTGGAAATTGGTGTTAGAAACGAGGGAATAGACGGGGTGTGATGGGAAAGGAATATCCAGTGTCGGGGTATTAGATCCTTGCAGAACTAGCTCGCGGGCAGCATGCGAAATACTTGTCCCGCGATATCGAGACCCGGAATGCATGTGTGCTTCTCATTGCCTGGTTCACTTACATCTCTATCTTGAAGTTTAGCGAAGCCTGTCAATCTCGTTTGCAGACGGTTCGGAGATACTTTGGCCCAGTATGTGAGGTCGAGCTGCACTTGGCAGTAAGCCTAATAGAAGGATGCCCACTAACAATAAATTAGAACGTAGTCGTCACTGCACTCAGTGTCTAAAAATTGTGATGGTGCCATTTTGTATTCCTACGCAAGATAGCTTTCCTTAATGAAGATACCGTTGTTATCTACCGAAGCAATCGTCAATTGTCATTAAACAGTCGTGTAACTCCACTTGAAGGAGACAGGGCGGCGCAAAGTACTGTTAGTAGTCTTGCATACATTCGATCGCATGTGGCTTACTTTTAACCGCCTGGCAATTAGTGCGCGCCAAACTTGTTTCGAGTTGACTACGAGGTCCCACTGATAAGACGGCTAAGGAACAACTTGATACCGGCGCTTTTTTGTGGAAAAGTGAGGTGCGCACAAATTCTATCTCAGGTTTACGTTAACCCGCTCTACTTTTGCACGGTAGCGCTCCAGCCGACTCCCGGAAAAATCAGAATGGGCCGGAAACTCA